>OZ012677.1:154856818-156115352 GCA_963942445.1 Argyra leucocephala | reverse complement strand
TTGAAATTTAACGCTTTGTTCTAAATTTGAAATTATTTAGCAGATAAAAAACACTATTTTTAAAATTTGTAAATGCAAATCAAATAATATTTATGTTTTATTTATTTATTTATTAGTTCCTCTCAAGTAAGCTTATAAGCTCTTACAGAGCTCTTTGAAAAATTTGAAATTTGTTTAAAACTTTCTGTTCCAATTCCATCTAATTCGATTAATGTAATCGATTATATTGGAATGCAATTAAAATACAATTTTAAACGTTTCTTCGGATCAGATTGATTATAATTGGACTTTAACTGTTTTTATACATACTTTTTTTCATTCAAATTCAACATTTTGTCAAACAATTTGTTCGAAGAAATGTTGAATTTGATTAAAAAAATGTTGAATTTATTTGAAAAAAAGTATATATTGTTTTATTATTATTTTTCATTATTGATTGTGTTGACAACTTGTGATTCTTATACGAATTGTGATGAAATGATAAATTTTTCGATTTTAAGTTTAAAAATTTTGTTTTCTTACATAATTTGACTATGTCATAAATAAGATAGGATATTTTGAGTATGAAATTGATCAAACATAAATAGGAGCATCTAAAAATGAAAGGGGGGGGGGGGGGGGGGGTAGATGTTCCAAAAATCTGCCCCCTGTTGTTGAACGTGACCGACAAAAGTTGAACAAAAAGAAGAACAAGTAAAAACAAATTTAAAATAGAAAATATAATAATATTAATTTTATATTAAAACTTGGGTACTTTTCTAATACGTCAAAAGCATGACGATGATCAAAATCAAAAACTCATAAACATTTTTGACTCGTCAGTCACAAATTCTAAAAATCGCTAATCATGAACTTGTTACTAAGATCTCTGCAACAATGCATTATTTCCATTATTACTGCAACAACGTAAAATTCTATTATTGTGTAATTTTAGTTTTAAAATGTTTAGTTTAATTTAGTTGAAGTGGGAATTAAGATAAATGTCTTTTATAATATTGTTTAGTCAAAATTTAGAATTTTATAATTTTTTTTAAGTGTATTAAAACTGAATGTGGAACAAGGCCCGAATGTGGAACAATGTTAAAATTGTTAGTTAGCACTAGTTTGAAATACGAAGAAGAATTTTCAATTGAGAAAAAAGGGTCTTATGAACTAATGTCATAGCTTAGAATTAAATGTATATTATCTGAGAACGACTCTACCAATTTTAAATAATTGTATTTTTTTCCTTTTATTTTTTAAATTTTAATTTTATTCCGCTATAATATTTTACTTGCTTTATGTATAAATATTCAGTATTCCTATTCTCTCCAATAATTTGATTAATTGAAATATTCTTTAAGATTTCATTCATTGTTTTTAATATTTTTTTTTTAAAACTATATTATTAAAAAGAATTTAAGCTAACACAAAATTCATCAATTTAAATTTCTAAAATGTCAATTAAAAATGCAAATAATTCCTAAAATCATTGATGCTAAAATCCGCAATGTAATAAAAAAATAATCGTCAAATTGTTGAAGTCTTAGAGAAGAACATTATTATACATTTTCTTTTTTCATATTGTATTATACGTAATGTAAGCTAATTTGTAAAAGAGACTTACACTAGTTTTCAATATCTATCTTTATTTAATTAATTAATTAAATAAATAAGTCCTAGCAAATGAAAATATTTGATTCTCATATTTAAATTAGTTTGTAGCATCAAAAGACGGAATAAATTATTCACAAATTCATTTTCCAAATTTGAAAGCTACAGGCAATGACATAAAATTAAAAAACAATTTTTTTAAAAAAAAATAGTCATACCAAATATTTTAGAACAATAATTTTATTATAATTTTCTAAATTCTCAATATACACACTGAATGGCGTATAGTACACAAGAGATTTCAATTTACAAATTGATAAAATTACATTTACACAATTTCATTTCATACGAGTTCTATTCCATTCATTTCCTAGTCTATTTTATATTGTTTCAAAATTTAATTATTTTCAATTGATTTTCCTTTTTGGTGAATAGAATTACGCTCAGTAGACTGTTAAAGTACCAACAAAAAAAAACAAAAAAAACTATTCAAGTGTTGTTATTTTTTAGTGAATATAATACAAACACTGTCATAATTGAATATAAAAATAAATAAAATGAAAATATAAAAAACTTATCGCACTTGTACATATGAACACATCTGTGCGTGAAATAATTTAAAAGAAAAATTATTTTTTTTTTTTTTTGATTTTGTTTACTTTCAGATTCGAAATATTTGAATATTGTTTAGTTCTAATGAATGACAGGTTTGGCCAACCAATGAAAATTTTTTGAAAAAATTTATTATAGATAAATTCATTAGAAGTTTATTAGGTCTATGATTTTACAAAAATGTGTTGTAAAACTAGCGAGTCTTTCGAACTATTCTATATAGCTTTATTTTTTAATTTTTTTTTAAATTTAACTCAGCTTATCATCAAAGGACAGTGGTTAGATCTTCCGATTACTTATATTTTCTTATTTGTGAGTACAGAATTTGAATATAGCTTGCGACATTGATGTTTTCGTTAGACAAGAATTAATACTTTATTTTTTAATTTTATTGGTACTATTATTAAGTAATAAGTACTATTTTAAATTAGTTCGGTAGTCACAATTTAGCTCAATTTTAATTAAATTTACATTTTATAAATTTTTATATTAAAACAGTTGAATAATAAACAATATTTGCATACATTTAGGAAAATTATTTGAATCAAAAATTTCAGATATAATAAGTAATAAATTAGGAGTAAATTTGTTAATTTTTAACTTTGTGTTTTTTTGTTTAAATTTTAAAACTCACAGATGAAATGTTAAGCAATATAAGTAAAATAAAAAAATGGAATAAACCAATAAATCTTATATAACTAAATTAAGATCTTAGTTACATGCTTTTATCATAATATTTTTCATAGTTCCTATACTATAATTGGAGAATTCGGAAACTAACTAATGGTACCTAAGTAGAAAGTAGCAAATAACTGACTTAGTAGCAGATAAAACACACTTTGAAACTAATTGTTATTAAAAATAATTCAAAGTACTACTAAGCTACTACTAATCTGCTACTAAGAACATACAAATATGAAAAAGCAGTATAAAACAACATTGCACTTCTATAACATTAATATTTTGTGTTCAATCTTTCTCCCGTCTTTCTCAATAATAGGTGTTTGAATATAAAAATAAAAAATTACTGTTGTAAAAGTAGGTACTATGCTTAATATCGGAAAAATAAATAAAATAAATATTACTTATCACTTGGATAACAGATTGAACCTAGCTATTTCATTAAAATACTAGGCTAAGAAATCTGAATTAATATTTTATATAGTTTTGTAAAATTAGTATGTAAGTTAGCTTAAGTTGCTAATGAAATAAAGAATTATTATTATTATTAAATATTGCGAATCAAAAATCAAAATTGTAATATTTCTAATATCTCTAATATTTCTTAAACGTAAATTTGGTTGGTAAAATATGTCTTCCTATTAGGGCCTAATTACTTACAGTAATAGTATTTCACATTTAAAATTAAAATTGATTGATCCAAACAAAAAATACATTTTATTATGAGTACATCAACTCTGCAAGCTGATTAGAGTAGTTTACATTATTGTCATGCCAATTGTAAAGAATAAAGTAAATATAAAACATTTAATCGTGATTTACTAATACTTAAAGAATGATACGAAAAGAATGATAATGATTACCAAAGCGCTATGGTATATTAAAAATTCCAAACTTCATAAGGACCTAAATTTACCTAAATGGTAGAAGAAGTTATTGAAATACAAAGAAAAAAATACGCCAAAAGAATAGTAGGCCATTCCAACCTGTTAACAAGAAATTGAATAAATCTACCATCATATAGTCAGAAAGTCTACTATCAAGAAAGTGTGTCAGTCCACTGGTGCAGACCCAATTTTAAAACAATTCTTTATAAGCTTTTAACAGTTCTTGGAATCTTTAAAATTACAAAACGAAAATGCATGTAAAGTTATTGTTATTTACCTTCGATAGACTCAATAAAATCAAATAAAGCCTAAAATAAAAAAAAACTAAAAACATTTTAAAAATTAGAATGCAACAAAAAAGGTTGCAAATCGCTGTTCTATAATTTTCAAAGTACATACTCTAAACAATGTTTTTAACTTTTTTATTGTTTGTTTTTTTTTTTGAAAATTATTTTCTCACATTTCTTTAATTTTGTTTTTTTTTTATTTATTATTATTATTTTAAGTATGAACAAACAAACTTTGAAATCAAAACAAATTAAAAAATTTAAGTGATTTTAACATTTGGAGCGGGCAGAAAAGAAATAAAGGCTATTTTAAAATCAAAATAAGACCATTGTTTGAGAGAAAAAATAACAAAAATTTATTTGAGGGGTAGAATTAGAAATATTCTAAAACACTCACTTCTGTTCATTTATTTTAAATATTTTTTAAATGTGGACAAAAATCGAACTAAAATAATAAAAAGTAAAATAAAGAAAAACTACATTGATGGATAATAATTTTTAAGAATTTTTTATTTATTTTTATACTATATTTTAAATAAATATTCATTTAAAATAGAAAAATAGATTTGTTAGTTTAAATCGCTGAACTATTTATAAGAAAAAAATTATTAAACAAAATCTCAACAATTTGATTACAATCGAGTACAAAACACTGAAGAAGTTTGCAAGTAGTAGACGAAATACGCGTATCTGTATGATAAGCATATCAGTAAAATTAAAAGGAAAATATTCGACTATTTTCACTGTTATACCAAATATACTCTAACGCTGGAAAACAAGTTTTTATAAAAACTACAAATAATAGATTTTAAAAATCTAATATCTTTGGATTTAACAAAAATGTTTACATTTTTCCATTGAAAAATATAGTTTAAAACCTTCTAATCCACTTTTGTTTAACCCTTCCGTCTACACGTATATACAGACGAATCATTCCACCTTAATCCATTCAAATGAACCTAAGTTTCATGATTCCTCAAATGGGACTATATTATATTAATTAAAAATAAGTCAAAAAGAGTAGGTCCTACTTTAGGAGTCTTAAAAAATGTCATAATTCCACATCTAACATACTCGGGTATGTACACAAGTTTTATATGAAATATAATGTCTTTTCTGAATAACCCAAATAAAAATTAATGATTATAAAAACTAAACATATTTGCAGTATTTTGTAATTTTCATATTTATAAACATAAAATAACAAAAATTCTATGAATTCAATTTTTTAATTTTTTTGCTTGCTTTTTCCATTTGGCGTCTTATGTGCAGTGTGAAGTTAAGGTTGTGTTTGAACACTATACCTATAGATATTTTACAGTGGTATTTGCAACGATATTGATGTCATTTGTTGCTCTAATCTGAAATAAATTGTTTCCAATGTCTCTGAACTATTTTGTGACAATTGACGAGGTTACGTCGGAAAAGAAAGAGTTACATGAATAAATATAAGTCTTTGAGACGTTGAACATTTCCTGAAGTTATATTTCTATTTCTGGTAATTTCTTTCCTCCAACATAAACTGTTAAATCATCAGCAGAGGCAAGAGCATATTTTTTACAGTTCAAGGGTTGCATCTTATTTAGGTATCTTATCAAATCATTAATTATGAATATAATAAACAAAATAGAACATACCGTTCCTTGTTACAATCCATTGTTGATTTGAAATAACTACTCAGATTTATATCCATTCGATTCTACATAGAATGTTTTATTATGAGTTATACTACTAATTAATTTGACCAAATGGTCCGAAAAATTAAGTTTTAAGAGTTTGTATATAAGAAAGACCCTTGGACAATACCGCAAGGAAAGCATCGTTTAGATCTATAATTAATCCCCCAACACACTTGTTACTATTGATGTACCAGCAGATATCTGACATAAATTTGTTTGTTGTATTATGAGTTGTAGAATGGCTTGTTCTAAAACCGAATTGGTTTTCTTGTAGAATATTATGTTTGTTAAGAGTATTCATGATAGCTGATTTTATTACTTGTTTAAAAACTTTACTTAATGCAGACAGTAGGCTTATAGGTCTGTATGAGTTTGGGTTATTTAGGTTTTTACCTGTTTTTTTATAGCTATTACTCTGACCTTCTTCCAACTATCTGGAAAGTAGCCATTATATTCAGCGAATTATTACGAATTGATGGCGTATTATGTTATAATTTTTTCCATTTTGCACGATAAAATCATTTTATTTCAAAAGGAACATTTGCAATTGAAATTTGAATTTTTTTTATATAATATGTATTGCATATCAGGGTATGTTAGGTTTGACGTATATTTTTTTATGTATAGACAGAAGGGTTAATAAGCACTCTTATTAATTACAGAAAAACAAATTACAAAACAAACATTATTGTTGATAATCCAATTTGTTTCTAGCCATACTTTTACTATTGTTCACTAAATAAAAATCCAATTTCCTTGAACTAATAAATTCTTATTAGTTATCAAAAATCTATAATTATCAAATATAAATGCTTACAATTTACAAAAACAAACAATTAAAATTTAATTAACAATTCAATTTAGAATTATAAATTTTTATTACCAGCTTTTTACAAGGGGGGAAGGAGCCGTTATTTTATAGAATTAAAAAAAAAATTATTAACTAAATGGAGGGTGATGCTCTATCGATTGCTGATATTTTCAATTTCCAGGAAGGACCGGAAAAGGGTTTTTTAAGCACAAAAATCGTCGAAATTGGCCGAAATTGAGATTTTCATATGAGAATGGGGTACTTTTTTATGCAAATTTGGATTCTACGTCAAAAAATAAGAAACGCATGCCCTGAAACACCCGGTATATTAATTTACAGCCAAAATAAATATCTTAATATTATTTTCACACACATTTCTATTTTAAATCCCTAGTATATGTAATAATGTGTAATTATTATAGAGAAGTTAAATTGGAATACAAAACTTAGCCTCTTTATTTGTATTTTTACATTAAGAGGTTGCACCTGCACCGAACTAAAGTCAAAATAAATATTTTAATATTTATTTGAACCTAGGATAATAGAATCGAATTTGATTATAGCTTCACACTTTTTTCGTATATTACATAAAAAAGTTTATAAATTATAGAAATTTGCATTGAAATATTTAATATTTTGTGTTTTTATAGAATAGTTTAATTACTATCACGATATTATCATGTTTAGTTTATTTTTTATTTTATTTTCTTATATATGTATATACAAATAGGATAAATAAACATCCAAAATGACAATTTCTATTAAAATTAAAATCTCATACAAAACAATTCAAATCATTTAAGCTAAGAATTTTTGTTTTACATATGCACATCCTTCACAAAATTTTTTTGCTTATATCCTCATTTTGATCCTTCCGTTATCTCTACCCCTTTACCATTTTCTCATACAATATCAAAATGTAAATTTAAATTGAAATTTTTAGGCTAATATATTCAGAAAACAAATTTCTTATTCTCACCCATCACCAACCATTAACAAAAAATAAAATAAAAATAAAAATAACGTAATGATTATGTCAAATAACTTTATCATCGCAATGTTTATGTACATTTGTTTATATATGTACATACACGTATGTATATATTATTGTATATAAAATCCAAAATAAAGAATAAAAATAAAGTTCTCAAACCTTAACCTATATATAATATTATATAATATTTATATGCAAATAAAAATTAAATAATGGTTGATAAACTTAATTTTATTTATATGCAGAAACACACACACATATATTTGTTGTATGTTCACTTAAATAAACAATAAATAAAAAAAATTAAAAATAAAAGAAAAGATTTTAATAATAAGAGAGTTTAAGTAAACAATTTCTTATAAATAATGTATATATATATAAAATATATATATATATATATAAATAATATACAGTTATATACAAGTATAAAAAAGTATTATTTAATATTTAGCGTTCACACTTCATTTTTAAATCAATTAAACTTAATGAATCCTGATTCTTATAAATATCATATGTGACAAGGACAACAATATATAATACATACACAGATATATGCTTGCACATACATAATGTGTTTATTGCTAGAAAAATATTTTATTTTGAAAACATATATATATTGGTTGTAGAACAAAAATATAAAAAAAAAAAAACAATAAAAAAGGACATTAAAGGAAGCGTTGAATATTAAGTGAATTAATAGAAAGGATATAATATATTGGCTTAAAATATATTTCTCATTTAAATTTTTAATAATATTAAATATGAATACATGTAATCAAGCAAGTCCCAAAAAAATAAAGTGTGGTGTTAGAAATTTGAAAAAATGTATATGTACATCAGAGAAATTGTAAACGATTCGCGCATAATAACTTAAGAAATGTATTTTTTTTTTCAAATTTAGTTCATTGGAAACAAATATTTTCGTAACATTAGTCTGCTTTTTTTTCGTAACCCTGTATTAGTAATAGCAAGCACTTATGAAGGAATTAATTTGATTCCGAATCGATATTTGGATGGAAAATAAAAATTAATTTATTAGTGGAAGAAAATTCGACTGCCAAATTTAATATATAAATAAACTATTATTACCCTTCTATTTACCAATATCAACTCTGTTACAAATAATTAAATCATTACCCTTTCTACCATTCTTGTAAAAATAACTGAACTATTTTGTATAATAGGAATAACTCCATATCATTCAAATGCAAAAATTTAAAATGCTATTAGTTTATTGCTTTGAAATATCTACTAAAGACATAATACTCAAGTGCTTGATATTTCAACTAAATTGTAACGTTTAAGCTTAATTTTGTTTTTCTATATAGTAACTGTGTTTTTTCACAAATCTATATTTGAATGGGTTTTAATATAACCAACATGAAAACACAACAACAACTAAAAATTTTAATTAAATTTTTATTTCAATTTGGATTAAGCTTTATAGTCACTGTAATTGAACTTAAATGAAAGGAGTGTCTCATTCACCAACATAACTGGTATTTAGCTATAGTAGTGTGGGGCTGCCTAGACAAATCTTAATTAATTTTTGATTAGTTTCACAACTTACAGAGTCAAAATAAATTCAGTAATAAGTTAATAATTTTTATTAAGGACTGTACGAATCAATTTTTAGGACCTTTTATAGTGCTTTAAAATAGGCACTGAAATAGAAGCACCAATAAAAAATAATAAAATGATTTCAGGAAAATCCGCTTTGGACGTATATGAACATATAAGTAGTTATAAGGAAGTACAAGGATGATCTAATGGTGGACAGATAACCATGTTTGGGGAGATCGAAATTTATCAAAAGAGATCATAAGAATGTTTAAGCAGAATATCAATATATCAATACGAAAAATGGCCCAAAAAGCTGGCACACACATCTACATCAAATGTTCAGAAAAAAAAACATATGGTTTAAGATCTGACGAGCAAAGAATACTGAAGCAAAAAAAAAAAAATAAGTAAGAAATTATTACGTGATTTAGTTCAGAAATATGAATGCAACAAAATGAACGATGAAACTTATGTTTTAGCTGACTTCAAGCAGCTACCTGGACAACAATTTTATGCAAAAGACAAAAGCCGAAATGCTCCTGATAAATTCAAATATAAAATAATGTCAAACTTCCTAAAAAAATATCTTGTTTGACAAACAATTTTTCCTGTGGTAAAAGAAGTGCTTCATTTGTCACAAAAGGATTAATTAATCGATAAATTTACCCAGAAGAATGTTTGAATACAAGCCATTTATAGCCAATCATAGTGTATCGTACTGCTTTTGGCAAGACTCAGCAACGTTTAATTATGGAAAGAGGGGTAGAGAATGGTACAAAGAAAATAATATTAATTTTATATCCAGAGACTTCAATCCACCAAACTGTCCAGAGCTTAACTAACATTACTAGGGCATTAAATCAAAGTAGAATTTAGGAGCACTAAACAAGAGGTTAAGACGATAAATTTAGGTCAAGATGAGTAGCATATAAATAAAAGCACAATACAATAAAAATAACAGAAACAATAGTTACAAACCTAATGGACGAATTTCCCAAAAAACTCTCTCAATTCATTAATAATTATTTTTTTTTTGTTTTTTTTTTGTTTATATGTATTCGATTTCTAATAAAATATATTTTTAAATTTTTATAATTAGAATCAATTTTAGATAGTGGTTATATTTTTATACTAAGTTGTCGAAGATTTTTAAAAGAAGTTATAAGGAGGTTTAACCCAATAATATCAGTGCGAAAAATAGGCCAAAAAGCTGGCAAATCTGCATCAGATTGCTGTGTTATATTTTTTTCTCGTACATGCATACCTTACATTAGATAATAGAGGCGTTACTAACAGTGTCAGTAATGTACAAATTATATAAGTTATTTCAAATTAAAATTGTTTTGTCATTTTTATTGTAAAAATTGAGCACACTAAATTTATAAATTATGTTTTTTATCCAAATTTTGAATTCGGTTTGTGAAAAAAAAAAACATATTTATTATTTTCAGTAATTTTAGTTGAAATAAACTACTTAAGTTCACAACTACAGCTGCAACTAAAACTCTATGGTTTTACCTGAATATACCTGGTTAACCTAGATTGTGATTTTTTGGTATTGTGTATACAAAAAATTGATATAAACTAGACTGTCTTATTTCAAAGAAGACTGCGCTATTTATATTACTTATAAGTAAAGGCGAAAGTTAAAAACGATAGAATTAATATTATGTTTCATTAACATCCATATTCTCCTATTCGATATTCTATTGTTTACAATTTTTGAGGATGTAGAAAATGGTTATCGCCTACGAAAAATTTAACAGAAACACTGTAATTTTGATATTTCCCATCGCGCCAATTTAAAACTATCATCACCAGTGTCTAACAGAGTACAAAACTATCACCATATTTTAACACGATTACACGCGATGGGTCTATGAGAATATGGGTGTATACATTCTTTTAACTGTTACACTAGTCTGATATTTATTTATTTTTATTTATTTATTTCAAACATATCTCAAAAAGAGCTGAGCTATACTTAGCTATAATTTATAAAATAATTATTAGCTATGAAAATAAACAAGAAATAATTTGAATGTCAGTGAGAAAAAAAAATTATAAATAAAATTATAAAATATATAAATAAAAACAAGGTAAATATAAGCAGTTACAAAATCAATAATTAGTATAAAGTATTTACGTGTCATTACGGCTCATTTTTTTCCTACTTTTTCTATTGCAGTATTTAACATTTACTGTATTAAAAGTGTTATTTTTACATTTCACATGGTTATCAAATTACTTACAAAGCTATCAATTTCAATTTGACATACATAACGTGATCGAAATACGAATCTAGTATCAACTGATTAATAATCAGATGATGTAACTAACTACTACACTAACATATCAGATTCTCAAGATAGATTTGAACTTTAACCTCATATATCCAACTCCAAACTTATGTATAATTTTATTACAACTTCTCTTCCAAATAATAATTCAATTCCTTCAAAAAATCTGAACATTAATTTTAATTCAAAGTTCAGTACACTTTTAAAAAACATTTAAAAACTTGGAAACATTTTTGAAGTTAGTTATAAATACAAAAAAAAAAAAATGTTTTTTTGTTTTTTTTTTGAAGAAATTTTATTTTTAAACTTCAATTTAAAATTTCTACATTACTGTTATTTCTCTCAAACTATTTTCTCTCTTATATTTTTTTTTTTTTATTTTTTGTTTGTAAATTATTCTTTAATTACAATCAAGTTCTCAAATATATTATCTGTCTCTTGACACAGTATATATATATATATATATATATATATATATATATATATATATATTATTTAATATACATATCAAGTACCAACTAAACCCATAAACAATTAAGAACTTTGTTTAGAAACTTTCTCTTCTGCATACATCAAAAAATAATTTTATTCTCAAAAACAATAACAACAAAAAATTTGTTGACGTCATTCCAATGACATTTAATATTTTTTTTTTTTTTGTAATATTTAAAATGAATGTTTTGTATATAAAGTGTATTAATATTATTTAGGTCCTTTCAAGAGAATACTGCACATATGTTTAAATTAAACTATTACAGATCATGATTTCTAGAACAATTATTATTTAATACGAATGTAGCAGTTGAGAAGTTGCAAGGATCAGATTTAACCTAAGATTTATTTTTTGTAATGACTTATATTATATGAATAATAGCGGATATTCGGTTTGTTCAGTAAACTGTTCGGGAATGATCTAGAGTGCAAAAAAAAAACTTTTTTGTGTTCAGTAATTTCCATTAATTGAACTTTTTTGTTCAAAAGTGTTCTGATCGGTATTCCGTAGATTGTCCAAAACAGTTCTCAATTGATATTTTTTGTTCTAAATTATTTTTAGGGTAATTTTGGACAACTTTTTTTTTTGTTGTTTTTTCTTTAAATTTTGACAGTTAAACAATAGGATGTACAATATGAGAGTAAACAAAAAATTAGAACAAAAAAAATTAAAAAAAGATAAAAAAAAAGTGTTCAGTAGATTTTTCTGTTCTAAGCAATTTCATAGTGTTTGACATTTAATTGTCATTGTCCAAAACAGTTATGTTCGGTTAACATACCTATTAAGTAGAATATCACTAGCTTACTCTGATTAAATAAATTACGTGAATTGTGTTATTTTGAAGTATATTGTAGATTAGATCATCACTGTGAGTAGAGTACTGTTAATCAATTAGCTTACTTAGAAAATGAATAAATTACTTAAATTGTGTTGCGTGAAAGTTTTTTAGATCAGATCATCACTGTGAGTATACCTACAAGACGAATAATTTTCACTGTTCATTATGTAATCGTATAAGTTATTCCAACTCAACTGGCCCTTTCAAAACCAAAATTTTAAATATAAATTATGAATGTACAAGATTGGTCAATGCAACCGATCTTAACCTATAGCTGTGAAGCCTAAACTATGCCAATTAAATACAAAAATAAATTAAAAGTACTGAAAAATATATTTGGTCCCAAAACAAATGACGATGCTCAATACCCCAAATAAGATCAAACGTTGAGTTAGAAGCACTAATTTCTATGTATACAATATTATAAAATTTATTAAGGTCTTGAGATGAGCAGGATATGTGGTGATGATCAACGATCAAAGGATACCAAAAATAAATATTAGACGACATACCGTACAATACTAGAGCAAGAGATAGACCAAGATCAAGATGGCTGAACAAAATCGGGGACAACTGTAAAGAGATTGAATTTAACGGAAAAGACTGAGTGGAGCAGGGCATGTGATGATGATCAAAGGATACCAAAAATAAATATAAAACGCAATACAGTACAATACTAGAGCAAGAGATATACCAAGATCAAGATGGCTGAACAAAATCGGAGGCAACTGTGGAAGTATTAAAGTTAACGGATATAGAACGTTAGTTGTACAAGATGGACCAGAACGAATAAAATAAGTGTAAACGATGTTAAAGCTCACCCTAAGCTGTTCAACCAATAGTTAATAAAGTTATTTCAACTATTTTATACCATTCGACGTTCATGACTGTTTTTTTTTCAATCAATAATAACCACTTAAATTAAATACAAGTTATAGTTTTTAAATAAACAAGCAAAAAAAATTGGCTTTAAATAAAAATATCATAATATCAAATATCAAGCGTCATATCTGCAAACAACAATTCAAATTCAAATTTTGATTAAGAAATTTATTGGATTAAATTCGCCATATTGGGGTTTGAATTTTATGTTTCAACTCTAATTAAAAAATGCATATAGTGTTTAAATTGTCTATCATAATACGAAGGCCATTCAAACTCTAAATTTAAATGCCAAATCCCAGGTTTGCATAATTTAATTGATTATTTGTTATTATTTAAATGGCATGTGCACAATTTAACTAAAATGTTTGGAAATGAAAATATACAAACAAGATTTTTCTATACATATCAGTTGGTGTTATACATACTGAAAAAAAAATAAAGCAGTTTGGAACTATGTTAGCAGTTAAAGCTGAATTAGTCTATGTTTTGTCTTTGAATGTCCTGCAACCCTTTTAATAAGTCATATAATAAACTAGATAAAGCATTTCTTTAAATCACTAAGTAAATAGAAGTGACCATTCCAGTTACTTCTCTTTGGATCACTAACTAAAACAATTTAACCCATGCAATCCTACAACAAATATTAAAACGCTACTTACTTATTTTCAAAATGCCAAAAATGCAACATTTTGGTGTTGTTGAAATTTAGTAGGTCTTGGATATCTCATGGATATTTCTGTATTTTTTTTTTTTAATTTTTGGGGTAAACAGATTTTTCTCTTAAATAAAAAATTAACAAAACTTTTTTTTTATGTTTTCATTTTTGTTATTGTTATTTTCTATACATTATATAAACATTTTATTTTTTGTCGTTCTTATCGTCTTTGTTGTCCTTGCTATTATTGTTTTTGTTGTTGTAGTTGTTGTTGTTGATGTCGTTCTTCTTCATAATGCTGTTGTTAAAATTTTTATTTTCTGATCTAATAGAATTTTATGGGCTCTGTGGGACTTTAAATGCAATGTACAAAAACAACAAAACAAAAAAAAACAAGGAAGAAAGGAGTTAAAAGGTTTTAATAGTATTTTTAAATGAATTAACAATTTTATTTTGTTGTTGTTGTTATTATTTGTTTTTTTGTTTCTTTTTCAATTAAATAATGTGATACTATTGTTTTGTTGTTGAGATCTGGGGAGTATCATTCATACATGTAATAATAGTAAAGTCAGACACAATATTGTAATAACGGTATATAATATAAGAACGACTAGATAGAATTTTAATGGAATTTATTTTTGTGTTATTTTGTTATAACATTTTTTTTTTAATAAAATTTGGTTACTTTTCATTATCATTATACAATTTAAAAATAAAATATTTACATGAGTGTGATAAGATACAGTGTGTGATAAAAATTAGTAAACAATTATTTTTTTTTTTTTTTTGAATTTTTGTTTTAAAAATAATCGACAAAATTGAGTAGTGAAATTGAATAGGATGAGTACATTAGATATTGCTTTTAGAGTATCACATGTCTTGATCTTCTCTTAAATAGTTTGCGCTCATCCTCGTGGAAAATTTTGGCTCAAAAACCTGTTGAAACGATTGCATAACATAACTCTGTATAGTAAAACAGGTAGAAGACAAACGATACCGACACTTATTTTGTGTCTGTCAAGTCTGAGCTTGAAACGTATTTAAGAAAATACTAGTAAATGGTTGAACTCAACCGATAACTAAGTCGTGAAGTGAAAAACAGTGTCCCTAAAGATAAAACTATACTCTGATATGCAGTAATTGTTAGATTATATACCTCTGTATACCTTATTATATATTATATACTATACCTATACCTATACCACAATATTTGTTTTAAATGTTATAACAGTAATATAACGCCTGATTATTAATATGTAATGTATTATTATGATAATTAATTATTATGATAATAAGTGATGTAAATAAATGTTAATGTTTAAATTTAAGCATGATAGTTTTTAAAAGATAACTTCTGTAGTATAATGAAACACTCAAATAAAGTTTAACAGAACTACTTTGTATATAAAACTCCCACTCCAGTTCCAGTGAACTGCACACCGAATATAATGTCATATGCATCAAAATATCAATGTAAGCGAATCTGAAATATGTCAAGGGTAAACAGTAAAAATAATGTTGAATGGACAACCACGTATATCAGTTCAAACTTGATTTTTGGTTAATTTAAGGATTTCCAAACAAAATAAGAGTAATTTATAAGATTTTCAGGCGATACAGAACACAACAGTAGTATGATCTCAATTGACGATATAGCCAAATTTTCATTATCAAAATATTTTTGAAATAATTAATTTGTTGAATTTAATAATTCAGATTCATCACTCACTGTACATTACACATGAGATAAGTCTAGGTCCATATAATGATAAATAAATTTAATAAATTGAAGAATTACTGGTATCCAAAAGTTTATAAGGATAAATACTATAAATGAAATTCAAACTGTATATAAGCATGTACCACGTAATACATAATATATTTATATATGTATTGATATATATATATATATATATATTAAAGGATTAAAAATTTAAAAAAAAATAATAAAATTAAAATTAACAAAAAATAAAACTATTTTTTTTTGAAAAATTTTGTGAAATTAAAAAAAAAGGATTTTATCAGTTTTGTTGTTGCTGTTATTGTTGTTATTGTTGTTGTTTTTATTTTCTTTATTTTTTATATTAATAAAATTTTACTTTATTATTTTTAATATAAAATTGTATGAGATTGAAATTTTAATAAGTGTTATAATAATGGGAAAGTAAAAAAGATTGAATAGGAATTCATAACAACCGGGAGAATTAAAATAGAAAAATAGATAAAGAATATAAATGAAGAAAGAGTGAAAGAGAGAGAGAGATGAAAATGGAAATTTTTCTATCAAAATAATATTAAAGTGAAAATTTATTTTTGTTTAGAATTTTCAAATTTCTACACCATTATTATAAAATAAAATGTTTGCAGTATTTTTATAATTTAATTTTATATTTTGATAAATATTTATATATATATAATTATAATATAGATATTTATTACTGTATGTACTTTACTTTATTTTATAAATATTGTTAAATTATTTATTAATTAGATTTTAATTAATATAAATTTTAAAACAATATATCGTTGTATGATATTAGCTACTTTTCATGCGGTTGATGGACTAGGTAGGATCAAGGTTGTGACCATTTTTTTTGCAAAAGAGTATAGTATAATATATTTTTGTAAATCTTTCAATCTTATCATCATGCACGACCAATTATTCTTTCACAAGAATATCAAGTCAGGTGGTTTGGGTAATTGTTTACAAAGTATATTAAGATAAAAAAATATTGATGAAGCTCTAGGCAATGGCATATAGCAGTGCAATCATTACATTAATATCAAGTAGGTATATTTCAGTGTGTTTATTTGTTTCGCTAATCAAGTTCACTCATAACGTCATGTATAAGACAACAACATGTTTAATACCTAATACTGATTGAATGTGCTTTATAACCACCAACATTACTCATTTTAAAGCTACAAAAAATCAGATGACAAAAAAATAAGATTTTTTCATCTCATCAAGTCATCAGTGTCATCTATATCGTTAAATTAAATACATTTTAATTTGAACTGACAAAACTATAATTAAACTTACATTATATTTTATTGAAATTGAAAAATTTAAAATTATCGTAGAGATAAAAAATGAAAAAAATTAGTTAGCAGTTGAATGTAATTATTAAAAAAATTAAAAAATTAAATAAAACAATATTTTTTTAATGAATAAAATTATTTAAAATTCTTAATTTGAGAAAATTAAATTTAATTTTAGTAATTTTATTTTATTAATAACAATAAAGATACAAAATATATTATTTAAAAAAAAAAAAACTATTTTTATTACTTATTCAAAAAAAGTACTTAATTTTAATTCACTTTTTTTTTCTCTATTTCATATGAAATCAAATTTTTTTTTTGTCCACATAAATCCTATTTTTAATATCCTTGTTTTTTTTTTTTTTTATTTATACTTTAACACTTTTTGTTTTTTATTTATAAATAATTTTTAATTTAATTTTTGTAGATGAACAAACTGGATTATAATTGGCAAATTTTAAAAGTAAGCCAATGATCAATATTTCCATCAAGTGAACACAATAATGTAGAAGTAATCAATAATTTTATAAAAATTAGATTGTTAAATTCGGACCGCTGTTAAATATATCTATAGAGAAATATTTGCAGAATATCCATTTTTATCATTGCTCATTACTTCCTAGTACACATTTGAACAAACTTATGGTGGTATTATGATTATTCACAACAGTTTTAAGCTGAGCTGTGTGTTAAAAAACCAAATTCAATGACAACATAATTAGGTTTTGTTACTATGAATAACAATTTATTTTAGTTGATAATTGGTTATCTGTAAAAATATGGTTATGTTTCAAAATTAAAGTCAATTTTAGCGTAAATAGAGTCGTTTTTTCTATTGACCTTCAGGATCAAATGTCTCAAAGTAAAAAGTAAAACTTTTAAATAGAAAATTATCTTTTTGGTCACAATTTTATTTAGTACAAAAATATTCTTAATAGATAAAGACAACTGGTCTCCAGGTTTTGGTCTGTTTTATTTGATCTATACAACTTAGTCAGAAAATGTTACTAATAATAACAGCAACATATGGAAGAAATACAATTTAAACAATATGTTGTGTAGTTTTGACAGATAATTAGACTGTGTTGTCAATAATAACTACTTGAGTTATACTAAATTAGAACTTATCTTAGGTTGTAATGTATTGTGAATTATACCACTCTTAATTTTTACACAAAATACATTTTTTGATATTATTAATCTCGTCTATATACTTGACTCTTTTACACAGTTCTAAAACTAAAATATGTACTCATCTTGAGTTAATAATTTTTATCTTCTTCTAAAATATACTTTGCCTTGTCTACATTGCTGTACATTGAAAATATTAAATTTCTGAATTGATGAACCATGAAAGCATTCAATTTCGTAATTTATGAATGTAAATGAGTTCGCGTTTAGTAATGGGAATAAGCATGAATTTACCACTATTTTTAAAAATAAATTTACTGTTAACCCTACTATAATCTAATGACCATAATCACTGCATTACAATTACGTCCTTTTTCGTGTTCTTGATATAGTAAAATAGTTTGAATTACCTTTTCGTACATTAAATACAGTGTCTACTACAATTTTTACTACAATGTTTTACGTCTAATATTTTTAATTATTTATTTATTACATTTCATGCCAACATGTCATGCCAACATGATTTGTAGAAAATATAGAAAACAACTACATATTATTGTCGAGAACTAAGTTTTCTTAAATAGCATAGTTTAGTTTTCATTAAGGCATCAACACAGAAAAAACAGATTATATATTTTATCTTAAGGAATAGTATATATTATATGTATATAGAAAATTATTGATTTTGAGCCTGCTACTTCATTTACTTCTGGAAATAATTGGTTGGCATATAATTGTACCTTTTTGATACTACGACTCGAGTGATATCGATATTTCTTGTTATTGATCGTGTTAGCCTATTAATTTGGAAATTAGTTAATTTATCTAAGCCAATGGTTTAAATATCGATTACGTATAGTTGATAAAGTACACCAATTTATTTAGGTAATCATAATAGGAGACCCGCTATTGTCTCCGGGAATTTGTCTAGCCTAGAGTTGGTAAATTACGGATTGATTAATAGCAGAATAATTTACTTTAGGTGGATATTTGCTGAGTCTAAAGTTGATCACATAAAGATTGATTTAGTTTATGATAAGAGAACTACCTATTGCACGCATGATTTTAAGTATGTATACTTAATTACTTAATACAAAATTAATTGCTTGTTATTATAAAATCATTTTTCCAATTTAACGAAGCACGAGAATATTATGAAAATAGTTTATTCTCATAAATTCTCACTTGATCACAAATGTTTTTTTTTATTCGTTCCTCTACGTATATGGTCTGATAAAAGTTGATCAAAGTTAACCTAAAATATAAATAATGATAAACTTAACAAAGTTGACCTAAAATATATACAAAACTTAATAAGTTGATATGAAATATGACCTACATTTAATTTAATAAGATTTTTCAACTCAATTTGACATTCTTCTACACTATTAAAGTACTTACAAAATATCGTCTCCTACCATTTGCTTATACTAGAATGTGTTAAATTTATATGACTAAAACCATCAATCCTGTGTAATTCACTAAACAGAAATATTTGAACCAGTAACACATCAATATTGTCTTATACAACATAATAGTTTATAACATGTATGTTATCAATGCTTTGACATTACTGTTGTCAATCAATGTATTTGTCAGTGGTCATAACTTGCATCCATATTCCATAATGCAAAACACTTACTTACAAGTTCCAATATAACTCTACAAATAATTTTTTTTTCACTCAAAGGATTTTCAGATTTCAACTTACAAACATGACTTTGGATAAATTATAACTGAATAATTATTGGTAAATAAATAGGATCTTCTCATTATCAAAAAAATAAATAAATAATGCTGTTTTTGCAACTGATGCCACACAAAGTAGCTATATACATCCGATTCAATAATCTACTCTTTCAAAAGATTTTAAGTACCTACCTCTAAATCTACTTTGAACATTTCATTTGAAATTTTGGAATTGCATATATATATACTTTTTTATATTATTAACGTATATATAACTATTTATTTGATAAATATTCCAAATTTGACGTTATATTCAAATTAATTGAATAAAACAAATATAAAAAATATTTTTTAAATAAACAAAAAAAAATAAATATAATATTTTATTCCTATTACGAGAATGTTAATAATATAAAAAAAAAACATTTTTTTATTTAATTACATTAAAAAATAAAATTCTTTTTATAATCGTATTATATAACAAAATAAAAATGAGCGGCATTAAAAATAATACAAAAAAAAACAAAAAATCAAAAATTAATTGCATAACTTTCATATTAAAAATATTTAAAAAAAAAAATAAATATATAATAATAATATATTATAAATAAATATTTATAAGATATAATATAGTTATGTACATATAAAATATTTATGCATCCTGGATGGTTCAAGTGATATCTGTAATATGATTCTTTGATTGCGACTATCAGCTATAAAAATCACAGCAATGATTAGCGCGTCATTTTTAGTGTGTCATTTTTTTTATATATAAGTATATATATACATATTTTTAAATAATATCCGATAATATCAATTATTAAATTGTATATGAACTTGACAAATTTGGTAATTAACCTTCATCTAAAGCCGAAAGCAATAACAAAAGTAGAAAAATTTTGAGTTTAAAACGTGTTTTTTTTTTTGCCATATGAAAGTACTTGTTATATATTTTTAATAATTTATCACCTAAAAAGGATTAGGTCAATCAGTAACTGTATATTTTGTGAATATCAGAGAATAGCCGAGCAATCTATTTTAAAATTGTGTCAGTTTTTCCTATAATCGATATTTCTAAAATCTGAAGCTATAGTTTAATGCCTATCAAGTCGAAGAAGGTAATAGACAGCCTTTTTCGACATTCTCAAACTGACACAATAGGCAGTATATAATAATGAAATACTAAGTACAAGATATTATACGCTACCGATAAGTCACGATACGTACAAGATATTATACGCTATCGATAAAAGGGGAAATTCATTTATCGTTCTAATATATCAGAAAACTGGGTATAGTTATGCAGTACGCAAGTAATATCTACCTACTACAGTCCCTAATTTTGCAGTAAAAACAAAAAAAATATCGAATATACGATTTTGAAAATGAAATTCGTAGAACAAGATAGAACGATCCATTTTACGATCAAAATTAAAATTTAATTAGATTTTTAATCAAAATACGTGAATGAAATCTATGCTACATTTTTATTAAATTATTAAGTTTTGAGAAAGTAGATAAAAAAAAAATTAATGTAGTCATTTTGCAAGCACATTTAATTTTGTTTTGTTGCATGCAAACATTATTAAATCTTGCGGGAAATAAAATTGATCTCTTCTGCCCGACAAGATAGAATAGACACAATCGTCAACGATACAAGGGAGAATAACAACAAGACTGTTGGGTCTTCTGTTCTTATTCTATCTTGTACTTTTCACAAGACCTGTCGTCTATTGCATCTAATGTTGTTATTCTAATTTGTATTGTTCACAATACCTGTCGATTGGTAGAAGAGAGGAATTTTATTTCCCACAAAATTTTAAATCATGCTTGTAACATCACTTTATTGTATTTCTATTCTTATCCTCCTATTAATTAAAGTTTTTCACAATAAATATCATTCGATATACCTCGACCTAATTCCTTATATAAAAACATAATCCATCAGGTTGAATTTTTGTTTGGTTTTTTCATTGTCATCTATTCATTTTCAACTATGTCGGTATGCAGGTCATATTTAAATCATACACATTAGTCTTGCTTTTAAATTCGCTCACTTGCTACAAATAAAACGATTTGATAGTGTTGTAAATTGATTTTGCACAATGTTAAGGAGTTGGGCATTACTGGTCGAGTTACTCAATATAAAAATTATATTGTCTGTCACCAATTGTTTTCCATCCTTTTCTAATCTCTCTTCGTTTGATGTGTCCTTTGCTTTCTTAAAATTTTAAGGTTTTAAACTAACAGACTGAACATAGCAATTGTCTCACATTCATTAATTCTATTAAATCTATTTAACACAATGCTCAGTTCAAATTTATTAAATAGTACAAAAATGTCTGCACCACATGTTTAAATTTTTATATCTATAAATTTTACACTGAAATCTTTTTATTTTAACTCTGCAACTTGCATTACCTCTCACAGATTTGTGGTATACGAATATACTTATTATTTTTATTATATATAGTTATAACTTTTTTCTATTCTATAGGACTGTTCAGGTTTATCTTTTTTAATCAGTTTGTTAAAAAACCTAGAATAATCACTTAACAAATACGATGTAGCAAAAAATTAGATTCCGTAGTATTACAATTGATATGTCTATAGTTTAAATGGTCTAAATGTGCCGGATTAATAATCATTGCTACATATCAATTTGTTTACATCTAGATTTCACAGAACATGTTTACCATGTCATGCTAAAGAAAATTTAGTTTTTGTACTGCTAAAAACAGTGTATTATTGATTAATGTTAGTTAATGACACTGTACCCAATTCTCTCATGTGTGATGAATGTCCATATATAAACTTTACAAATACTTTGTAGATTATGAAATGCTTTTTTATTATTGAATTTAAACCATAAATAGACTTTGTTACAGGTGATACAACATTTTTTATTAATCTCAATTAATATTTTGATTTTCTGTCATTCAGACAAGGATATTTTAAAGCCACTTCAAATTTCAACAATAAAATTAATACTTTTAAAATAGCAAATTATTTCAAAAAATCGACGTAAAAAAAATAAAACAATATTTTAAATGAATTGTTTTAAATTTTTGTATTATGTTTTTTTTTTGTTGTTGTTAATTGTGTCAGTTGTGATAATGTTGATATTGCGGTTTAACTGTTGTCGTATCTTCCCGTTTTTATTTTTTTGAAAAATTTTTCATAAACATTTTTGAAACATTTTAATGTGAAACGTTTTTTTTTGTTTTTATTTTTGTTCTGTTTTTGTTGTTTTGTTGCATATTTATCTTGATGCATATAATATCAAAAAATATACAACACACAAACAATAGAAAATAAAAATTTAAGTTTTTTTGTTTTTTACATATTTATATTTTTTATGAAAGTATTAACATACATTCACACAGTCTCGTATACAACAAACATCAATAACATGACTACATTCATAAACAATTATAAAAGTTAAGTGCAGTATTGTTAAAATACTTTTTTTTTGTTAAATTTTGTTAGTGACATATTGAGAGCACTTTTAATTTACAACAACAACGACAATAATAATAATAAAAATGACATATATAGAGAACCGACAGTAAGTTTTAATGATATAGTCAATTATAAAATAAATACAAAAAAAAACAAATGGAGAGGAGACAAACAAAGTAAAATTATTTTTTTTTGCTTGTTAAAAAACTATTAATAAAAATAAAAAAAATAATAAAATAATAATTGTGTTAAAATAAGGGTTGATTACACAAAATATTAATAAAACTGATTCATACAAAGGCAATATTTGTACATATAGGTACAAATTTGATATATATTTACGAATATAAAATATGTATATATACTAGGGATTTAAATAAACATTGCTAACTTCTTAAATAATAAATATAACGGTAATTGATTATGATTCGGAATCAAATAGTCAGTTTAAATTTAAAATAATTCAAGGAAAATTGTTTCAGTAATGTCGAATTAAATTTTGTTGTTTAATAAATTATTTTTTCCAATTTGCACAATGACACATTAAAGCTCCATTTTGTTCAAAGGTAAAAGTGTTTTTATATTATATTTAGTGAATTCCATATGTTTAACTCTATTCTCAAATAATAAAAAAATATAAAGTGGCTCAGACAGAAGCAATAATAAATTCTTCTATAAAGTAATATACCATCGAATGCTAAAATACTGGTTAAACGAATATTCAATAAACAAATAAAAAATATATTCATTATTTAATAATAATTATAGATAAATTTATTATAAATAATTTCTTTTTAATCAAATTATTACACTATAGTAAACTATTATAAAAATTTTAAATTAAAATTTCACACTATATTATCTTATTTTTTGTACTATTTTTGTCTTGCATTTAAATTTCAAATCTGCGCACTGTTTTTTCACAAGCACTTAAAGTTCAGTACTTTGTTTTGTAACGTTGCTTTATTAGTAATAAAAATAATCTGAAATATATTATACACTCTACACGAATAAAATAAAATAAAATATAATAATTAATAAAATATATATTAATTCTTAAATCAAATGCATGATTGTAAAAAAAAAAAAAAAAATAGAAGCAATATATTACATGTAAAACAAAAAAAAAAACAATCAAAGCAATGTTATAATTCAGAAGAAAAGTTTAAGGCATTAAACTAAACTATGAAAAATTATATTATAGACCTTTAGAACAAAATTGTAAGTATTATAGAGAATCTAATTAAACGAATAAATAAAAATAAAAATAATAAATAAATGCATGATTGTCACCTTTATAATTTAAATTACGATTATTTTCCCACTGTTTTCCCAAGTTCAACGAACTTATGTAATTTTATAGTTCTCAATAATCAAATCTTTTCTTTTGTTGGCCATATCAAAAATCTTGGAGTTGTATATTGAACAAAAATTTTACTTCCGATAAATTGAATTGTAATGTTATTATACTTGGAATTAGGTATATATCATTAATGGCAAATAGTACCGATTGCGACACATTTATGTTTGGCAAGAGTACCAAGACTGACACATATATGAGTGTATGTGATTATGGAAAAGTTGAATTTTAAAACATAACACTAGGAAAGTCAATCAATATGACTTTCAATACTGTGATAAAATATATTTGTTGTTCAATTTGCAAAATTTTACCACATTTCAATTTACATATTTGCATTCATTGTTGGGTTGTGGTACTTATTAATTTTGTTAATTACCGATATTTGTAAACTAACTCAATTAATTAAATTTTGTTTATCCAAGTACCTTTATGAAAATGTACAATTCTTTAGGTTAACTTAAAACTTGCTTTTTAATAATGCTTCAATCCACATTTTTAATTAATTAACACGCTGGGTGGCGCAGTAGGTAGAGCGCCTGCCTTTCAACCGAAAGGTCCCAGGTTCGATTCCCGATGAAGCAAAACAAAAAAAAATGCTTTATGGATTTTTCGACCTGGTCCAGTACCCTTTGTCATTGGGATATAATAAATGGCAAAAAATAATTGAGAGTATAATCTGGTAACAAATTAAATAAAAATGAAACTATTCTATTTAAGAAGGCTTAGTTCCTGACAATAGCAGTAGTTTTCCACATTTAATGAGTTGATAAGCCAGTAATTTGTTAAATAAATACTCGAAATATTGTAGATTGTAGTGTAAAATTGCAGTACCGTACTTAATTAAGCACGAAAAGGTGATTCTACCTAAGTTACTGCAGAGTGTAATAATGAAAAAAATCGAATAAATATGCATTTAACTTTAAGTTCAATATTATTATTTAATAGCATAATTGTTATAGTTAGAATTTAAAAAAAATATATATATCTATGTTTAAGGAAATTATGCATTTTAAGTTATTATTATTGTTACAACTGTTATAATTATTTTTTAATATTTTTTAATTAATTTTAATTCTATTTAAACATTTTTTTTTATATTTTAATTGATTTAACTTTGTTTTGTATATTTTAAAATTATAATTTTTGTGCTAAGCTTGTACATCTATCAACAATCTAACAATCTATATCAAATACATTATTAGGAACGATAAATAGAAAGCTGACCTCTATCTAACTATACCTCGACTGAAATTTACCAAAGCTTTATTTAACATAAAACCTTTTCCGGCAGGAAAGATATGGTGGTTATTTAGTCAGAGAGTGTTGCTATAGAGTTAATTAAATTACCACAGTCATAGTTTAAGTATTTTTCTGTCTTTTACTGTGAAAACTGCGGTAACACGATTTACTTTCAATAAATTACAATATTAGCTTTGTAAATTCTTCAAGAGATTTTATCTTATTTCATTTTTATCTGTAGTTTTTTTTTGTTAATTATAGACGCATGCTAATATGCCAATATACTTAGTTATATTTGATCGCATTAAATACACATATATTATTAAACAACATCTATTTTTCTATGTAGGAATCAGTCAATAGCATAAATAGATATATATATATATATATATACTTTTTTTCATTTAAATTCAACATTTTGTCAAACAATTTAAAAAAATGTTGATTTTATTTGAAAAAATGTTGGATTTGAATGAAAAAAGTATATATATATATATATATCTATATGAAAATTAATGACAATATAGGAAAATTGTGAATAATATCCAGGATCACCAAGGTTGGTAGCTCTAAGTTATGACGACAATAATATATTTTTATTCAAATTTTTAAATTTTTAAATACATACATACATTTTAAGACCAAACAAATTTTCAAAAACATAATATAAAAAAATTATATGGCTAACATAAATTACTATACAAAAAAAAAAAAAAATAAAAAACAAGGAAATTATAATATGAGTTAACCCCTTTAATATAATCATTTTACTCTACAATTAGTACAATAAATGCAAAACCATTTGTAAAATTATATATACAAAAATAAATAAATATACACCTACCCACTTATATATATATATATATACATAAATAAAATTCATTACAAATCCCTTATATTGCCTTAAACATTTACTAATCCATATACATGCATATACTTCTATAAACAACCATGCATATACATATATATTATCACACAACTACTATTAATAATTCACTTGACAAAAACATTTTCTCAATTTTGTTTTAATTTTCATTGTTTTTCCGCATATTTTTCACCATCCAAGTATAACAAAAAAAAATTCAAATTTAAAAATTCAAATCCGTTTCAATAAATTTTACACTTTAACCAATTTTGAAATTACAAATTTAAATATATGTAAATGTATTTATACAATACACTTATATAATAACCATTACTCTATTGTCATATATAGCCTAACACAACAAACAATCAACCAACCCACCCATCAACCCACACATTTATATTGTGGTCTATATTATGATAATAATGTTTATACATTTTTTATCACTTTTATAAAATACTATATATCTATATAGATCTATATATATATATATGTGGGTACAAAAGCGAGTATAATACATACATATGTAGAATAGTAAATAAAATTTATGTAATATTTTAAAATGTAATTTAATTACATGACCAAATAATAATGATGTGTTGACCACCATCATTGAATAGCGGGCGGAAAACTTAATTGTGCAATTGTATCTATTGCAAAAAAAAAAATAATAACAATAATAAAACAACAAAAAACAAATAAAACTTCAAAATATTTTAGAAGTGGTCTGTTTTTTTTTTTTTTTTTAAATGGATGCATTTGAAAATTATAATAAATGTATATATACAATACGTGTTGCATGAATAGGATCATCACCAAAAATTTAAATTCAAGTTTTAAGCTGATCTTTATTTTTGTGTTTTTATTTTATAAATTGTTGCATTTAAATACAGAGTGCGTTCTTATGTCAATGTATTACTACATGCCATTGTTTAAATCTTTATTAGTAGTTTAAATTGTTTTAACTACAAATATAGTTATAAATAATTTTCACGATATTGGGGCTGAAAAAAAATGTATAGTCTAATCGGTGGGGTGGTACTCACACAAATCAACCCCTTCTAAACACTGAAAAATTTAGTTCATACTAGATAATTAATTTCAGTGAACATGCGGAAAGTAGGTTAGAGTACTGTTCAAAGTCAAAATTTGAGATTTTGCTTTCAATTTGGCAAAATATGCTGACAGTTATAATAAAGTTGCTGACAATTATATTAAAACATATTATTAAAATAATTGAAAAAAAAAGAAACAATTACATATTATATTTTCTCTCTCCCAAACCCACATAGATACATGTACATTTTTAATAGATTTAATGTAACAGAGTGTGGCTTTGTATATACAATTATTGATTGCACAATATAAAATTACAAAAAAAAAAAACTTATTTCAATTGCAATAAAATTTTGACTCCAAATTTAATTCCCATTTACACATAATATTCTATAGTTGAATTCATATGTACATTGGCCGCAATACACAATTATCTAAATAAATTAAATATGTATATAGGTATGAAATGAATGTATGTAGGCTTATTATTAGCAATGAATTCAGTCCCAAGACCAACTAAAATAAATTTTCTAAATAAATATCGTCTCTACATTCGATTTACAAAATTTATATACCACCTTCACCCTTCCAACTCAAACATTTGTAATTGTAAGCATATTTACACACTCTTGAATAATCAATACATCTATAAATGCATTTAGATTATACTCTGGTATATGGAATTCATAATTGAGGAAAAACATAAAGTCATTGGTTGACTTTTTTTTTTTTTGTAGTTCATCTAAACGGAATCGGAAACTATATTAATGTTCAGTCATCTATTTTAATTTTTATTCGAAGCCCTACTTTAAATTAGTGTAAATTATACCAAAAAAAAAAAAAACAACAACAACATAAAAACTATGTACACTACTGCGATGATTTTTATTTGAAATCCTAGACTTTATGCAATTTATTTTTGCATCTCCTATTCATTCTCCACTATATTTTCTGATATTCTAATAATCGCCATATATGCACACATGATACTAGAAATAGAAAAAAAAAATATATGGCGAATTGCATTAGAAATTATAAGGAATGAATTAAATCCGGTCACTTATGTTGCAGCAATAAAAAACTAAAAAAAAAACTGAAAATAGAATTTTGCTATCGTATATTCCCACTATTAAATAACAGGACCAAGCAGATTATTGTTACATAAAAAAAAAACAATAACAATAACAAAAAAATTAAAAGATACAAATAGTTGGCTTTTAATGATGATGACGGCTGTTGCCTACAACTATTATTTATTTATTTATTTATTTATTTATTTATAAACATATGTTTGTATACATTAATTGTAGGCATTTATTATTGTTGCGAATTTAAGTTATTGGTCTCATTCTCATCATATTGCATTTTATAAATATAATTTGGTGTATGTTTTTGAATGGATATTATAATAGAATACTTCTAGTAGTGAAAATCTATTTTGTTAAAAATACAGAGAGTTTCAAAAATAAATTTAATTATTTTGAAAACAATTAATAGAACTTTGGATTAAGTTTATAATTAGTTCATTTGAAAATAAATTAGATTAGTGATTTTAGTGGTACTAGTGGTATCAGGTAATGAAGCAGCCTCCAAATGATGGAGCAAGAACTAATGCAAACATCGCAGGACGTGATCGCAGTTATCCTGTACTAGATATCCAGCTGAAGAAGAAGAAGTGGTAAGGCTAGTGGAAATCCCAAGGATAAACTATACAAAAATAAAATCCTACAAAAAAAAACCCAGAAATGAACTCTCCCGAAGTTTTGTTTTGCGAAGCCCCTTGTCGGATACCAAAAAAAAAATTCTCCTTTTTACAGAAGTGGGGAAAAGTATTTGTTTTGCGTAGGCGTTGTTGTATACAGAAACAAGGAAATATTTCAACTGTGACTTTTGTTTTTGGATATTTTGTCTTGGTGATTTTGAAATGCGGATTTCGCATTGGAGATTTTATACCTGCCCCATTTTTTCTACACCAACTAGATTACATATTTTAATTATTTCTTAAAAATGATTTATTCATTCCTTTTCTAGTAAGAACGTGGTAACATTACAATTTAGAGGTACTGCCAACGATCGGTGTGAATAGAGAAAGATTGTACAGAAGATCAAAACTCACACCCCTAGTTATTGTTACCAGCTGATGATGAATTCGATTTGGATATTATTTTTTTATTTGATTTCAAGGTGGAAAACCTGACTGTTGTTTCCGCAGAAATTTTTGTATACTAACAACAATATACAAGAAATTTTTCTTTTGAGTTTTTGTATATCTACGAATGTAAATATGCAGAGCTATGTACTTCTATAGTACAGTAATTTAAACCTTCATATTCTATTTTTTTTTTTAGCGATTAGCGAATAGCGAATAGAACACTATTTTGTATGTTCGCAATTAATCAAAAGAAAAATTAATTTCTTTTTACAACATCCGCGTTGGAAAGCCTTCTGATTAGCCGATTCATTCATCATCATTGTTCTGTAACCCCATTCGTGAGACATAGGACGGAATGCATAGATATCCATTGCATATAAGGTCTTTCGTTTCTCTTCATGTTAAAACACTTCATTATCTGTGAATAATGCATTGGTCTCATTATCAAACTTATTGGATGAATATATGAGGCAATTTATGTCATTTATCACTACTTAGCATTTGATTTGAAGCATTTCAAGATTAACTGAATACCGAACAGCTAAAGATTGGGTAAAAATTAAACATCAATTAGATTTCAAATTCGAAAAGTGAAAAAAACAGCACTTCTCTACATTATAGTCATTCTCATGTCGTACGAGCACTAGCTGCAATTTATATGAGTAAGCACATATTAAAAAGAATTAAATTTATTATTTCCACACCTATTGCACATTTTTGTCTAAAGTAACAAATCTATATCGGTTGGAAATTCAAAAATAGTTAGTCTAGAACCGGATTTCAATATCTGAAAAGAACTATATTTTAGGTATGTTCTGTTATATTTCAATTTTCTTTATTTTATAATCATCGTATTTATTTCAGGGTTATATTTACACTGACTTAAATCTATTTAATTCTTATTGACCTATTTATAAATATATTATTATTACTGTTATATATAAAATCTATTACAATTAATTATATTTAATACAGGTTTGTATTCAAATAAAAAACATATCTTAATTTGTTAATTTTAGCCAATCTTTCGTTTTCTTAGTCCTTTAGCGCTATCCCGTGTCATTTGCTTATTAAAGCATGCTATTCATACACAATTTTTTTTATTTTAAAATAAACTGTGCACCAGCATTCACAGTCTTCTATTTTTCATACATCCTGTTTTAATAGGAATTAACTGCGACAATGTTTTTGTTTTGTTATTATTTTTGTTTTTTATTTGATAGTCTCCATTAAATTTTGAGGTTATGTTTTTCGACCAGTTTATTTGTTTTTCTTGTTTATATATATATATATATATACATACATTATAATCAGATATACGTATATATATATATATATAGTTTGGATTTAAATATTCAAAACGTTTTCTCTTAGTCTACTGGATTCTCACCAAAATATTCTATTATGTATTTATACAAAATGCTTATTTTTTGACTTTAAAAATTTGTTTTTGATTTTTTGGTTTCCCACTTTAAAATTTTGTAATTTATATTTGTCTATTATGTGTGCATAAGTTTGTATGTATATGGATATATGAATATATGAACGTGACATATAATAGAAAATTTGAACATAAATTTATTTTATAGAAATAAATTTTCAAATTGAAAATAACTATTGTATATATATATAATATGAATTATATATGTAAAATGTAAATGTGATAAGTGGTGAGAAAAGTTTAATTGACATTTATACCTATACACAACACTCATAATATACAACTGAAATTTACTGAAAACAAAAAACATATTATCAAATTATTCGAAATATGTCTTTTAAGCTTATTTTTTATTTGAATGTTCTCTGACACATGTTTTGATTTAAGTTGTCAAAATAAAAAAATTATTATAAAAAATGATTTAAGGAGAAAGTTCAGGGAGTCTGTAAATAATTATAAAAAAATAAATTTCATTCTATTGAATTTAATTTTCAAAATTTCAAAGTACATGTAAATTAAAATATTGTATGAGAATGAGATGAATATTAATATGAAAGATTCAAATTGTGTAGAATATTAAAAAAATGTATTTTGTATTAATTATTGTTAATTTTAAAAAATAGAATTAGTCTATATTTAATTTGTTTATTTAATTTTTTTTCACAGAAATCAAGAAGATATTTAGATGTGCTTGTAAATTATAAATAAATAGCATGTTTGCATTGTGATTAAATTATGTTTTTTAACTATGGTTGAAAAAAAGTGTTCGTATTGTACTTTAATCATCATATTTAAGTTTGACGTTTTGTTTTTACCTCGTAATATATTCATATTTGAAATTACTTGAATATGATCTAAACTTAATATTTAAATCCTCATATTAATATTCAAATGCTTAATATTCATGCTCATGCAGTTAATCAAATTTTCAATCATGTTATCTGTTATGCTCTCACAAGCTATCAGAATTTGTTCTCTTAGAACTTCTATTAGATTACTTTGCTTGGATTTCATAATAACTACTCTAAATATTTTCAATATAGTGTTAAGATCTGAACTATACGGGATTCATTTCATAGTGTGTACGCAGTTATCACTTAAGTACTCTTTTTCAGCTACAAGTAGAAATAAAACCGGACAATAAAATTCGATAGCATTTTTAACCTGAATTTTATTCAAAACTTTGAAATAGTTAAATAAAAAATTTTTATTGCCATTTTCGCCGGGTCGGGTGGTGCGTTATCAAAACTGATTGTTTCAAGTTAGTCACATCTGCAAATACTTTTTAGTTTACAAATGCAAAGCTCACCTAAACCACTCCTGCTGAAGCAGCATCAAACCATTAGACCATCGGTTTTGTTAGGTACTTCTTGAATGCACGCTCCCATCTCCGACATGAGGATCTAGAATTTGGACTCGTCAGAAAACACCATATGACTCCAAATTTCTTTAGTCCAATTCAAGTGGTCTGGGACCCAATTAAGCTGAGAAATTTTTGAAATTGTGCTTAGAATGGAGTTTTGTATTGATCGCCGTGCTACAAAACCGCCTTCTTCGAACACTTGATGTTGGTATTACGGTTCCTATTGTTCTGGCAAGGTCTGCTTACAGTATTGTGGATGTTCTAAATTTATTCCATTTGGAACGAAGTAGCAGAAATTTATGTTCGGTTAGATAATTTCCTAGAAATTGAAACTGTCCTGATTTTATTGCACACTATATTATATATAATCCAAACGAATAATATATTATATATAATCCAAATAATACGGAACGAAGTGTATATAGCATATTAAAGCACATTTTTTAATATTAAGAAATAAATTATTACTGTTAGACCAAACAGAGAAATTGTTTGTAGTAGGGTTGAGTCGCCAATGGATTTTATTTTTTTGAAGATTTTCATATCATCTTGACACATTTTAAGTTAATTATTTTTAGTTAAAGATGCAATATCATTCACCGTAATAATGGATAAAAGTGACTTAAATGATTGCCTTGAGGAGCTCCTGACTTGGCAACAAATGTTGTCGATGCAAATGACCTTAATGACATTATAAGACCTATCAATTAAATATGACTTAAATATGACCTAATTTCAATAATGTAAAACTATGAGACAAAATGTCAAAAGGTTTACTGAAATCAGTATAAATTACCTCTGTTTGCAGACTTTCTTCCATATTATTAATATAAAGGCTGAAGTTGATTCAAAAAAGGTTAGTTACCACGGATTTTATTTTTATATCCATGCTGGTCAATGCTGGTTCATGGATTCATACATGGTGGTCTATCCATGCCGATAATGCATTAGGAAAGGAGCGTTGTGGTAATAAACATCAGATTCGAACACAAATAATTCAAACATTTTAGGAATTTCAGATAATTTGACGTTAATTAATTACGTCATCTTTACCATGATTTTTGTGGGTGAGGCATATGAAAGGTATTTTCCAAATTAAATGAAAAATACCAGATTGAAGGGAAGCATTGAACAGAATGGATAGTGGAGAACTGAATTAGAATACTTTTCTTAACATAAGTCGAGGAACTCCATCATCAGGACCAGGGAATTTATTGTTATTAAAATTTCATAAGTATTTCTCTACATAGTTTTTCACTAATCAAATTCTGGCAATTTATGAAAATTGTTTTGGAATAATTATCTAAATGGTCAAAATGGCTGTCATTAGATGTTAAAACTTAACCTAAATTGGATACCTAATGTTTTGACTGGTTCCAAAATCAAAAATTTTCACGATTCTAACTTAGCTTTTCCTACTGTACTAATATTTTTAAATTTCGTTCAAACAACCAGTACATGAGTTTGATTAATTTAATATTTAGAACTAAACATTTTGTAAATTGCACAACTTTAAGAAGAGCGTTGTCTTTAATTAAAATTGATATTTTCCAAAAATGTTTTACCGAAATCAATAAACTTGTGATGAAACAAACAACTATTTTTTTTTTCTTCAATATTTTCAATATTTCTATCTTGTTTAATCTTCAAAAATGAATATTTCATTAAAAATGAAAGAAATCGATTTTTAAACTATAAAAAAAAATACGTACCGATAAAAGAAAACACCACCATTCACCATAAAAAAAAAAAAATAAAAAAACACCGTGTCAGAAGAAAAATTAAATGGAAAAGATACCGTCGACGTTCCTATATATACACATTATGATCTATACCACACTATTATTTTTATAGCTTCAACCTAATACCAATATAGAAATTCTCTAGGGTGTCTGTATTCATTGATAACAAAATAATATAATGTATATCCCTCTAGTTCTATAAGTGCGTAATATCTAGATATGCATGTGTCTTAAAGTATTAAAAAAAAAAAAATAAATTCAAAGGATATTAACGTGGCTTTAAAAAAAAAATATATATATATATATGTTATATGTGTACGTGAGTCTTTAAAAATCAACTCCTGTGTATATTAGTAACATGCATATGAATAAATGTAACATTAATTGATGTTAGCAATAAAATTCAAAAAACAAAATAAATAAAAAAAAACAGGAATCCTTTATGAATCTTTAAAAATTTACAAAGTTGAGTACATATACATATTAAGAATATTGAATCGATAGATCTATTCATGAAAATGATAATTTAAAGATATCCACCTACATAAAATTTACAAATATATCCTTTAATGTTTATAATAAGTATTCATAAGTATCAGCAACTGAACTAGAAACAAACTTAGGTGGATCAACTAAAGGAACTGATGAACATTCCTTTTTTTTACGTTTTTTTTTTTTTGACATAGAAAAAAAGTAGGAGAACCACAAACACCACAACAATAAAATATAAACCTAGGGATCAGAAATAATTTCACAGTCATCCTTTAGAACGTCATTTTTTACATCATGCGGTCTTTTTTTCTTTTTACCAAAAAGTTCAACAATGACAAAATAAGAAAAATATTTTTCCTGGATAATATAAATTATATATATATGTAGTATATTTCCCACAGGATTTTATTGGGTGTGGTCGGATACTTGTCATACATTTGTAAAATAAAATTCTATTCTAGAATTTTTTTCTAAAAGGTAAACAGTTATATACAAGTATAATAGCGGCCATATCTCTCAAATATTATAATTGTAAATTAAAAATTTAAATATTTATTAAAAAATTAATTTTTTGTTGGTATTGAAAGAGTTTGTATGTGAAAGTGAGGAAGAAAACTGAAGTGAAACAATGGTGAAAAAAAAAATTACACTTAAATAGAAATTCACAAGTTTTTCAAACATTAAATGGTGCCTTATCATCTTAATAATAGAACTGATAATTTCTGACTATTCCTGTAGATTTGATTTATATAATAAAAAAACGTGTACGTGATATTTACACCATGTACGACTAATATTAATTTGTCATATTGTATAATTAACATCATCATCATTGTCCTGTAACCCCATCCGAAGGACATAGGCAAGAGAAATAGTTACCTCGATTCCAAATATATTAATTCTATTGTCACTGATTTAGATAACATATAGTTTGGAACGATTAATGCTGTTGAGCATTTATTTATTAATTTTGTGGTATATCAATGAATTATTTAAATGGGGAAAACTACTATACTATTTACAGACCTTAGGTTTTCAAAAATAACGTAATTTCACTTTACTTAAGTTATTTATTAACGATAAACAGATTTTACAAAATTTCATCATTTTTGTGAGTACTTGGTTCAACAGTTAATTGTAAAACAGAAATCAGCATGCTGCCAAGGGCCATAACACAAGCAATTTGAGAAACATCGATTACGGCATAATACAAGGTAGTTCAATAGGTCCAACGTTGGTTAATTGCTACACATTATAATTTTTACATTACAATACATTATTTAGTTTTTCTTAATTAGATTAACAACCGAAGCCCTTCTTGTATGCAAACGATTTGGTGATGCTGTATGCCAGAAACAACCAGTATGAATTAGAAAACTGTATGAATATTGATCTAGAAAAAATACATGTCTAATAGATTCTGGTTCCGGGGCTTACATTAACGACCAATATAGAAAAAACAAAAAATATGCTTTTCAAATCGACAGTATCTGATTCGTTAAATATAAAATATGATGAACAAAATATAGTAAAGGTAATAACCTATATACAGGGTGAGCCGAAAGTCGCCTGCGTTTAACCTGCGTGTAAAAATTGAATAATTTTTTTATTTATTATTTTTTTTTTTTTTCAGATTTTGTTCATCGAACAAAACAAAACAGATTTTGAACATCGAACCATGCAAAATTTAACGACCGAGCAACGAACCAAAGTGTAAGAATTTTACTTTTCTAATGAACATAATGAGCATATCGAAATTATTTCAACACCAGAAGTGCACCTAGCCAAACCGCAATTAATCGTTTAATTGCACGGTTCCAACAACATGGTGCAGTGTCAGACTTGCCATGATCAGGAAGACCGAGAACTGTACAGAATCAAATGAACATTGATCGTGAACAGGACAGTGTTGAATAATATACAGAAATTTAAACACGAAGACGTTCTGGACAATTGAGCATCTTCCTAGAATATCACTTCGACGTATTTTAATACGTCATTTACACATGCATCCGTCAATGTCCAATTGGCCTAACAGCTTACTCTATTAAATGAAATTATTGATGGCCGAATTATCTCGAGAAATTCAGAATTCAATTAGCCTTTAATCCAGAATTCAATTGGTTATTTTCTCTATGTCAGTATTCCACAGTCAGTAAAATCTGTGCAAATAGAAAAAACCTACCACTTTATTAAAATATGGAACTTCTCGACAATGCAAAACGGGACAGAGGATTCAAGACAGTAAAACAACTCGAATTGGTATAGTTAAGATATGTGAAAAAAATTAGATAGACATTACTGGATGTGATCTATAGTAAAACAAAAATAAAATTAAAGCCAAAACAAAATTACTTAACTTAATATCGCAAGAGAAAAAGGGTGTGATTTAAAAGGTAATAAAGAGTCTCCCACGCAATGTCAAACTATACTACTACTACTAGATAAATATACTTTTCTGAAAATTCCCACCGACCGAAAAAAAAATATTTGAATAGAATCACCAAGTTGCTCCCAAATTGCTTTATGTCACAAAATCAATCAAGCTTTAGAAAAAAACATAGCTGCGATTCGTTAGTGAACTTAGTTTTGAAAATTTGAAAATTGCAATTGATGAAGAAAAAATAGTCGTAGCCGTTTTCGTTGATGTTCACAAAGCGTTTGAAACAATTGATATATTGCTATAAATAAATTATACATAGGTATGGTATCCGCTGTAGCGAATTAAAATGGTTTGAGTCGTAGTTGAGACTTCGTAGTTATTTCAAGCTTTTACTATTTTTTTACTCTTGCTTTCTAACATCGATTCAGCAAAGGCATAGCAAAAGCTTTTTTTTCGTAATTGTTTTGCTTCCGCTTTGCTGGGCATTTTTTTTTTCAAAAAGTAATATGAAGGAAAAGCTTTTTCATTATTTTTTTAAATAGCTACAGCAAAATGAGTTGAATACAGCTAAACAGCATTTGCTGTTGCTTTGAATTACTATTCAGCATTTATAGCACTTACCTGTGCTTTTTTGTTCCTTGTTCGTTATCTTGTTGTGTTGTGATTTGATTTTGTAAAATATATAATAAATATTAATTTTGTTAACAATAAAAAGTAAAAATGTCACTAAGAAAAACTAATTGTATTTGGAGATATTTTGATGAGAATGTTGATCTTAGTAATGCGTCCTGTAAAATATGTAAAGCTATCCTAAAAACAATAGAAATTTTAATTTAAAACAGCATATGATAAACATCCACAATTATAATAGAAATCAGTTATCAGAAGGAAACATTATTAGTATCAATAATCTCAGTAGTAAAACAAAAACAAAAAGTATTAAAATAGAAATAAGTAAAAAAGAACTTTTTTTTTTTATTTACCACGAAATTTAAATTCATTCAACACAACCACTCTGCATGAATAAATCAGAACACTAATACGCTTATACTATACAATATATTTGCTTAGAGAAACCAACACAGTATAGCTTTAATAGTTTACTCAGCACAGCAAATAGCTTTTTTTTTACTTTGACTTAAAATATTGAAAAGCATTAAGCAAAATTCTACTGTTACTATTATGTTTTGAAAAGCAAAAGCACATGCGTAGTATTTGTATGTGTAAAAAGCATAAAACTATTACTTTACTTCGGTTAAGTTGTAACAGCAAAGCGCAGTAATAGTTTTTTTTTTTAATTTGAAATGCTGTGATAGTCAGCAACAGCAATAATTTAAGTGCTTTTACTATTTCTGCTGTAGTTTTTTAAACCCTGAATTAAATTAGGTATACCACAATAACAGTTTTGGGTGTAATACTGTTTTTGACATACGTCAATGATATGGAGAGGGTTGAGCAATCGTCAAATTTGACTCTATTTGCTGATGATACTCTAATATATGTTGTTGGTAACTCTATTGACGATTTAAAAAGATTAGGTGAATAGTTTATAAAAAAACAAATTAAAATTGAACACTGAAAAGACGAAATGTATGGTTATTAATAAGTGTTTTAAATAATAAAATTTTAATAGAAAATGTAAAAACAGATATTATTAATGAAATTAAATATTTAGGTTTAGTAATAGATGATAGATTGAGCTTTAAACAACATCTAGAATAATATCTCAAAAAAAATTAATAAAAAACTTTACTTCTTTCCAAAAATAAGAAAAAAATTATCGATATTGAGTGCAATCAAAATATTTAATGTGATAATAAAACCATATTTTGAATACTGTTCATCAATACTATTCATATGTTTAATGCTGAAATGATGAACAGATTACAAAAAACTGGAAAATCGAAGAATGAGAATAATATTAAAACTTAGTAAATTTACTCAAAAATCCTTCAGGCTGAGAACATTAAAGTGGATGAGTGTGCCCCAAAGAATAAAAATGAATGTTTTGATAATGGTATATAAAAAAAAACATAAAATTATGCCAAGTTATTTAACAAATAGACTAATTTATGTAGAAGATGTTCATCACTACTATTTAAGAAATATTTGGGAAATATTTGGAACGCAGAATATGCTAATGTATAAAGGGTCTGCAACTGTTTAATAATTTACCACTTAATTTGAAAATGGATTTTTTGAAAATGGATTGTCAAATAGGCTTGATTAAATACTTGAATGAATCAGTTGATTGGAATATTCTGTAATACAAATTAATTGTTATACCTACCTAATAGATAAATAAATGAATTATTAAAATAGATTAGAATTAAATATAATTGTTAAAATAGAAAATGCAAATGAATTTTTATAATTATACACATTAAATAATGTTATAATTGTACACAGTTAACAAAACTAAATAAATAAAATGAAAATAATAAATTTGAATATAATATAACTAATTAATAATTTAATATTTAGTATTCAAATTATCTGGGTTATGAAAAAACCTAGGTTTCTATTAAATTATAAACAAACATTTTTTTTTTATGAATATGAAATTGCTTTCAGTGGGATTAAAATCAAATTTCAAATAATATTTTCTTCCTACTTTAAAATATAAAAATCAATTCCGAAGACAGAATTATTTATTTCAACAAGGAATACGAAAGAAAACCCCGAAAATTTTGAATAATATTTTATAAAAAACAATAATAATAAAATAAAGGAAATAAAAAATTTAATATTCACTTGACATATTGTCATATTCAAGAAGAAATCCACAACAAAAATAAGTATTGCAATCTGTAGGCGAACCATGACACATTTTTTTCTTGTTTTCCTTTTTTTTGGTTTAATTGCTTTGGTTTTTTTTTGTTACATCCTACAAACATCTAAAAATTATTTTTTCTAATATAAAAAAAAGGACATACATGAACATTTATTATTATTATTATTCTTCTACACTTAATAATTCGAGCGTCAATTTCTTTTTTTTGTATTAATAAAATTCATATTTCCACACATTACACACAAAGTATTTAAAGTAAGAAAATGAAATTTTCAAAATATTTGAACTCAACTTTTGTACTTAAGACTTAGTAAATCTTACTGCGAAAGAAATTTAGAATATTTTATAAATGTATTCTAGCAGAACAAAGAATTCTAACAGTTCTATAAAAGATTTTGAATAAACATTAAATTAAGATTTTTAGTGAACTGTACTTCGTTAAATTGTGATAATAATCTTAAAGAACCTTAAAGAAGTGAAATAGTAAGGTAAATGTAAACAAAAGTAAATAATAGTGCCCGTCACGCAATTTCGTAAATTTACGATTCGTATTAATTTGGTTCTTTTATATCGCTAGTTTGCTACACTTCATATTAAAAACCAAAAAAGTTTGCTACACTTTCATACAAAACTGTATAAACGAACGGATGATAAAATACGAAATCGTAAATTTACGAAAGAAAAATAAGAAGCCTCTGACCTATTTAATTTTCATTTCGTATCTTCGTATCTTCGTATTGTTGACAGTTAATGTCAAATATCAATAATAAACAAAAATAAATACAAATTATCAACAAAGTATTAATCAAATTCATTTTTTATTACCAAACATAAACATTCAAAATAAGTTAAATAAAAATAAATTTAAATGTGTAAGTGAAATTTTTATAAAAAAGATAAATAAAAAATAAATTAAAATAAACATTTGTATTTGCTTTTGAGATGTTTTGTAGAAGCATGGATTCTTCCGTGAAATACCATATTTTTGTAACGTATCTTACGCGTCTTAATTTGTGTTGTTCCATATCACAAAAAATTACAAATTGAAAAAAGTTAAATTTAAATCACAAAAAATTACCAATCAAAAATAATTAAATTCTAATAACAACACAACCATATTTAAAATTGGAAATCAAATTTAAACAGACGTCCATATATCAGCTGTTATTACGAATTTACGAAATGCAAAATACAAAATTTACAAATCTACTCTTCACGCAAACTTGACATTCGTAAATTTACGAAATACGAAGATACGAAATGCGTGACGAGCGCTAATATATCTTATCAATCTATCTTGACTGATGAATCCTAACATTATTTTAATTGAATAAATTTTTCCCTGAAATATTTCCAAACAAAGTTTTATTTTTTATTTTAATTTCATGTTCTATTTAATGGCACACAATTGTATATACATACTATTTCAGCACATATATTTATTTGGATGTGTAGTGTATTGTGTATACAAAAATATATATTAACTCTCATTTATTTTCCATGACGTTCTTATTCTCTTTCTCTCTCTCTATCTTTTTCTTTCTATTATACACTATAATTTTTTAATATACATTACTAAATAAATATAAAAAAATAATATTCAAGGACGAATTACATTGCATATTTTGTATTTATATGAAAATATTTTCAAACAAATTATTATTATGTCTCCTGCAGCATCCACCATCACAATGTCATTTGTAATATTAAAAATGAAAAACACAAAAAAAAATAAACAAAAACTTAACAAAAAAAGTTGTTTTTTTTTTCTTTTTAAATTAGTTTTGTAATTAGATTTAGTTACACAAATACAAAAATTATTTTTTAAGAAGGACATTAGGGAAATATCCTTTTTAAAAAATAAAATTGTTTTTTTTGTTTTTTTTTTATTCTTAATAAATATTAATTTAAATTTAAAATGATTAGAAAATCAAAATTATTTTTAGGCATAATTAAAAGTTATATCAGGTTATATTATAATCAAAGGACTTATTTTTAATGCTTATTTGGAATTTTAAATTGTTCAATAAATGTGGAAAGAGAATTCGATTAAACTATGTGAGGTTCTATTAGGATCAAAACTATCTGTTATTCATTAAGAGTTAACAACAATCGACTTTCATTGTTAATTTTCCCAATATATGCAGGTTTCATTGGCTTTTTTTTCCAACCGGATGGAAAATTAAAATAGAATTTACTATGCCGATGTATTGGATCGCTTAAAGTTATTCACATCACTTCTTAACTGTAAGATCTGTTTTCAATCGCAACTAAATTTAAAAAAAAACAACGTTAATAATAATAATTATAAAATCCTATAATAATTTCTGATATCATATAGTGTTAGTGTTATCGTTTTTTAATTCACAAGATTTAGATCTGCTGTTCTATTATATTATATCTGCATTTTCCGTCACAGTGTATCCAATTTGCTTACCTATAACACTATCTACTTATCGATAGCACTTAAGATAACACCAAATAAAGTTAATGAACAACATAATAGTCAAGAAAATGAAAACTTCATGAGGTAGCATAGTCAGTGTAACTGACTCCGTCACACTAATGGAGTCGCAGGACAACAATGATAATTCTAATTGTCCTTGAGATTAATAATTTTTAATAAGACTGTAATTATCATGATTCGTATGAATACATATTTATATTTTTAGATTCCAAATTTAATTACAAATACATACGATTTAGCTGTTTAGATTAGGATCGATAATGTATACTTTTATAATGTGGGACGACAATTACTCAATTGCCAAATTGTTGACTTGCATGGGATTTTAATGTCGAATATTTTTTTGTCATTGACAATAAAAAGTTTTAAATATTTCTGTGTAATTTTATAGACTTATCTAATATCCAATATAATACAAATAAAATGTATCTATTTTATTAGTTCTTAAAATTGTCAATGATCGTAAATTTTAGTATTAAGATAAATCAAATAATAAAATAATAGGTGAGAGCTGGTATCACTAAAAATCAAATGGAACTAATTATTTATTGTTCAATTACTCAATTCATTTTAAGAATCAAACTAATTTTGATAAATAAAAGAAATGTATCTGTGTTTGTTAGAATAAGATTGGTAATGAGTAAATAACTATTAATTTTACAGTATATATAAATTAGTAGACATAGAATGATACGTAATTTAATTACTATTTTAAATGTTAAAATTATAAAAACTTACATTCTGAAAGAAAAAAGGACTTATAGTTAGTTGGTTTGCAGATTTATCTGTAGAATCGCTAATTAAATATTTAAACAAATAAATTAATAGCAATATTAAAAATGTTCCAAAATAACAAATTCAATTTAAAATTTTGAATATTTTAATTTTAATAAAATTAACTTTTTAATAAACATTTATATAAAAATTATTTTATCACTTTATTACTGTTGTTGTAAAAAATTGTATGCTCACCACTGCAGTAAAATTGACAGCAAATAATTTACGTATTTATTTTATGAATGGCAATCTAAACAAATTAAATAAAAAATATAATTTAATTTTTTTTTTGTTGTTCAACCGTCTTACATCTCTTATTAGGAATGCTAAGCTCCTTTCAGGATATCTGAAGATGATTTGGTTAAATATTTATCATCCTGTTTTCATTTGATATAAAATGTAGTACAGGTAAAGGTAGATATTATGTACTTTCCAGTAGTTTACGTAAAAAACAATTATGTGATATTCTGTCCTATGCCCAATGATGATTTTTATCTCCACTTGTTATAATGTTTAATTTAAAAATGCCTTAAAATGTAATTTAATTTAAAAAAATCAATTTACATTTTATAGTTTAAAAAAAAACTACTTTTGACATAGGTTGAACTGTCTCAGTTAATTGCAAGCCAAATTATTGAGCAAACGAAATGCAAAATTTAATCAAAAAATAACTAAAGCTGAAAAATACTTTCTAGTCAGTCAGTAAGTTTTATAAATCAGTGTTGTTATATACACATTTCTTAGAATATATTTATAACCTTGATCTTGTAACCGACTACAAATGCATATGTATACTGACAAAAAAGTTAAAATCATAAAGGTATGTTACGTTGATTTAAGGTGGATTCTTAATGAACGAACGTCCGGACAAATTTTTTAACCATCAAAAATTTTTATTTTACTAACACATACACAAAAAATCTTCTCCGGGCATTTTCTTCATCCAATTTCTAAGTTAAAATATTTTTAACTTTTGGCTGAAGGACGAAGTAAAAGAAAAGGATAGATATATAATTATTTGATATTTATTGCTATCTCGATTTATGTATGAACGCATTCACATATAGAATTTCAAATGTTTTTGAAGAAAAAGATATGAAGTGTAATTTTTTGTTTTTTGTTTTTTAGTATAAGATTATTTTGTTTCTAACAAATTATTTTAAGATAAAAGCAAAGCGCTATATATGTTATTTTTTTCAATTTTATATTATCCATTATTACTCTTAACAAAATTTTTAATTTTTTTAATAAAAGTAATATCAACGCATGTAAACATATTTTCAAACGTCAACCATTTTTGACTATATAACAAATGTCTGTCCATCGTGCATTGAGAGGAAATCATAAAATTTTCTTTAATGGTATTTGTGTTTCATTTATAGTGTTAAATAAAATTGTCCGGACGTTCGTCCATGAAGAGGAAATCCGTCATTACTGAGCCCCATAGATAACATAAAATCGACTGATGTTATTTTTCTTATTAAAAATTTTCCGTTTTAGGTACATACAAAGGGACAAATAAATAATTTTCTATTAAATAATAATTGAAACATTTCGATTCATTTTTTTAAATTTCTATGTGACATAAATACCAAATTTGATTGTTTAAATGTAGAGGGACTTATAACTCACTTTATAAGGGCTTCATATGTCTCACTTAAATATACTAATATAATATCAGTCAAAAATCCCTTAGAGAGTTATGACCCACAATGAGAGTTATACGTCCCTTAGAGACTTTTGGTTCTATAACTTATGACATGTTACATGTGGATCGATTTATTGAAAAACAAAATGTCGAATTAAAAATGGTGAAAAATTTGTGGAGTTATTACATTGCGGATTATGTACTACCACCTACGATTCACTTTTAGCAACTTGTACTTGACAATTGGACACTTGAAAAAAACACATTTAACATTTGGACTATTGGACATTTCGAAACTTTAATTTGGTATATTCTGGGAAAAACATCCTAATTTTGTAACCAATAATAAAATCTCTTCTAATTGACGAACTTGCATATATATATCACACCTTTTCTGGAAAAAGAGAATACCCTTATTTTAAATACAACTGTAAAGTCTCTCATAGTTCGGGATCTTGCATATACACTTGCATAAATATTCTGGGAAAAGGAAATATCCTGTAATATTTTTATTAGGTTATTTTGAATCCAAATTTTAAATTGCAGCTAATTAGTTTTATTACATATACACTTCAACAACAAAGCAATTATAACAAAGTGGGTTGTGGCCACAAACTTTTATATCTTTTAGGTACATATTTCGTGAATTATAAAAGCTGATTTGGCCAACTAACTCTAAAATATACTATTTAAAAAAAAAATCTAAAAACAAATTTTTCAACATTGAAATTTGACATTTTTCTCAAACATTCGACTCTGAATGCACCCACTGATCTATAAACTATATTGTATGCAGTTTGCTCTATACTTAGCTAAAATAATCAAGAAAATTGTCGATATGTGTCAAAATCAACAACACTCTCTCTTTAAAGCTATAGATGCCAGCAGGCATACCTTAAACATTTAGGCTGCACAATCAATGTATATCAGACTTCATCATTCCAGATTAATGTGTCATTCTAGATGATAACCAACATACAGTCTTTTATACAATTAAATATTTAACGATTTATAATCAGGATTGATTAGATTATCTCTAATGAGGTAATTTAAACATCAAAAATTATTAACTTACTCTTATAAATACAAAAATATGGTTTTAGTGTACATCAGAAATGTTGCCGTACCTGAAAATAAAAATAAACATAAAAATTAATTTTAAATTTTTGAAAAAAGAAAAATTTGTTATTGTTAAATTCTTATTTTATAATATTAATTTTTATAAATAATTTCCGGCTTTATCAGAAATTATTAAACAACTCATGATCCTGATTAATTCTAGTACAAAGAATTTAAAAAATGCTCATCAAAATCACAAAATATTTTTAACAAAATTTCAGCTCTACACTCTTTTAAAATCTATATTTCTCTTTGATTCAGGGGGGATTCAGACGATAAAATAAATACAATTATTTCACCCAATACTTATAAAAGTACATTTATTGATGACCTCCTATAAAAAGTCATCTAAGTTTTATTCAAAAAACAAAAAAAAATGTTCGTGTCTAGGAAATTTTAAGATTTGATTAGATTCATCGAATGTTGCTGCTGCTGCTACTACTACTCCTATCTACCTATATAGTTATTAAGAAAAATTCCAATTTTGAAGTGTAGAAGTTATTTTTGATTTTTTTTTTTTTTTCTAATTCCAATGAAAGAAATTTCAATCTTGTTATGGTTATTATCTACCACTATACAGCAAATAAATCTTGATGAAAAGAAAATGAAGAAAATATGTTTCCATTTGGTTTTTTTTCTTTCTTTTTATTTTTGTTGCTTTAGGATATTTTTGTGTTGCGAATAGAATCGAGAATGTAACGAAAAGATGTGAAGAATTGCAATTCGTTTGAAAGAAATTCAGGAAAATTAAAAAAATTATGAAAACAAGTCAGTACTAAGCAACGTGTACTTATAGATAGATCTGTTTAAAATGGTTAATTTAACTATTGAGAAACGATTGATTAAAAGGTAAGGAAGGTATTTAGCGAATAGATATTTGGTATTTTTTATTACTGATCATAACATTTTTCTCAGAATAGTACAAAGAAATTAAATTAAATTAAATTAAAAAGTTGATTCTGTCTATTGAAGTACCTATCAGTTGTGAAGTAGATGAACTTAGAAATTTCAATAGTTTAAAAATTTATAATTTAAAACTTTTTAAGTTCCTTTTAAAGTCTAATATTCTATTTCTATGTATATTTAATTTTATTTTAATTTTTTTTTTGTAGAGTTCATGCGGTATCTTAAACTATAGAAGCCTATATTGAACATCTTTACTTGTATTCCAGAGTTATATCAATTCACTGTGGCAGTTTTATGTGTTATTAATATTCACCAGCCCGTAAAAATTCGAGGAAGTTTAATAAAAAATCGGACTCAATATTTCGTTATGAATTGTTTTCCAACATTTCAATTTATCGTGGACATTATGTTTTTTTATTGATTTATCTTAAACAACAACCGTAATTTAAAAAAAATTTTAAATCGAGGGTGGTGTTGCAGCAATTTGATAAATTAATATTTTTGTACGTTAAAATGACTTATGCATGAAGTGGAATTGAAAATTAAAAAAAATTGACAAAATATTGAATTCACCACGTCTCTTTTATTATTTATTTATTCTCATCACTTTCCTGATTTTTCAAATTCAGTAGAGAAGAAAATTGTGACAATAACTTCAATTGGTGTTATATATAAATAAACGTCAGTTTTTTTAAACCATTACTCATAACATCAAACAAAATGTCACAGAAAGATTTCTATTTTTGAATTATTTCTATGAAAAAAATATGTCATAACAAGCTTGACGTTTATTTCATTTTTTTTTCTATCATATTTCTATGATCGTGTCCAGAGTCTTTAAATGAAAAATTGAGATAGGAAAAAATGGATATTAAACTGTCTTAGTACCTGTTATATTTTCTAAAAATGTTACCTAGAAGTTCACAATCCATCACAACAGTTCTACAGAAATTGATTTGACTTATAAAAAAAATCTATGACCTTATAAAATAAAATAATTAATTGGCGTCATGTCATGTCATGCGAGTGTTGTTGCTGACGATTTTTAATAGTGTTGCCGCTTTTAAATAAAGTCAGACCTCCATATTCGGCCATCCGAAATTATCATACGCCTAGGATAACGATGTCGTACTAAATACAATCTGGTAATGGTTTCGATGTAATATCATATGGCCCGTTTTATTGCGACGAGGTTTCCTATTTAATACTTTCTTTCCTGTTTTCTTCTCAAATTATACGATTTTCTATTTTTAGCTGAACCCGTTAGTTTTTTTTTTCACCAAAACAAGTTTTTCAATGTTTCTGAAATCTACTGGTACAACCACGTTCTCAAAATCGTTTACCCACGTTTCTACAGTCACATCATCAGCGGAAAATTCATCAATTAAACATTCAGCATCTTTAATAGTTCCTGTACTTGAACTCATCTTACACTTTTCTTCTACAACTTATTTTTCAGCTTTACTAAAATTATATTTTTTAATCCACAAGTTTCAACTTGTATTTCAGCTTCACTACAATTATTTGCGTGATTAAATACGCTTGTTTCAACTACTATTTCAGCTTCACTAAAATTGTCTGTTTTTGGTTGAGCCTCCGAATATGATGGATTATTTAGTTAGATTTTAAAACTCAGAATCTATTGTCACAATCCATCGGCAATAGTTCTACAGTAAAAAAAAACCATCTTTAACTTGTATTTATGTACCCAACTATTTCCGCCTTATGTCCAACATGGATATGGGTGTACAGGACAATGATGATGATGAACTTTATTAATTTTTTTGTTTTTTAATTTTATGTCATTATGCCTTAATAACAATATTTTACTAAATTTAAAAATTGTTGTAAAAATTGTAGATTTACTTACAGAGTATTAAAAATAAAATATTAGTTATAATCATCGAACATTTGCTTAAATTTAATAAATTGCAAATTTTTAACCCTGAATACCTCTTTATTAAGTCCTAGAATAATATAAGAAGAAATAACACTATACACATAATAGTTTTCAATAATAGCGTACTTCCCTCTTTAATCGAATTTAAGTTGCACCCCATTACTTTCTAAACAATTCATTCACAACATTTAAATTAATTCAATTTAAAATAACATGATTGTGTGCTTTTAATTAAGTAATATTTACCATTATAAACGAAATCTAAATAACAGTCTACCACATCGTCTCGTAATTTATCCAAAGTTCATTAGAAGGAAAAAATAAAAAAAATAAAAATAAAAAATAACGTAGAAAGACAAATAGTTTTCCTTTTTCATAAACATGAGAATGGCATATTTTCCGGCATATTTTGTGATTTTTATGATGCTGTTTCTATCTTAACCTATGTCTAATATAGTCGATTTTAACACACATTTATATATGTACATACATATAGTACTTATGTTGTGCATGCACATTTGTATGTGTAGAATTGTTTTTTTTTATTTTATAGAATTTAATAATGAAATTCAAACATATTTATTTTATTTTTTATATTATGTTTTTTTTTTTAAATTTACTTTAATAGGAAAAAAATTTATTATAACAAATTGATTTATTTTAGGATAATTTTTATTTTACAGAGTGATTTAAAAAAAATTAAAGTAATTAATATGCAGATAGATAATTTTTTGTTATTAGAACTTATGATATTATGATTGTTACTAAAATAATATAAGTATTAATAAGTTGTGGTAAGTACACCTAACCATCTAACAAAAAAATAATAATACTTAAGTTCTATGATGACATAAGAAATAGAAACTAAGATCTTGATGTATTAAGGGTAGCAGCTATCTGTATGAATTCCTGGAGATCACGCAACCGAGCTGGGTATTCCATTCAACTGACCATATCCATATCGTAGCTGCTGATTAAGCTAATTTTAACTAAAGCCAAACTTTGAAATATCCTACATAATATTGTAGAAAGACAAATTAATGATCTCCCAAGTATGTTCTAGTACTGAGTTTGGACGAACAATTACCGTGAACAAAATCAGCACCAACAGATGGGTTATCCAGTCATGGCATCAAAAAGGCACAACAAAGTTCTACTTGGTTTTATAGAACAAACTTTAACAGTAATTTCCCAATTTTTAAAAATGTGTGTTTAAATGAGACTAGAACTAACTACAAGTATAGCAAGCTAATTATGACATAAAATAAAATTTTTTTTAGACCACATGTTCTGACTATAATCAAAGACTATAGAAACAATTCTATATTATTCTAAATCTAAATTATTTCTACAGTCTTTGCTATAATGCAAATTATTCAATGATGAAAAATAGAAATTCTCAAGAAAATTTTCATTTTGAATCCAAAAATTAAATTTTTGTTAAATTCCAAGTTAAAAAAAAATTAAATGAACAATGCAAAGCCACTATATGGCCACTAATATGGTATAATTAGTTATATTTTCTTATCGAGATTTTCAAACTTGTAAAGCATTGCAGCCAACACAAGCTTCAAAGCTTATTATAAGTTTTATTATATTCTTTTAAATCATATAAAATATTATTGGAGAAATTTTTCGTCCATCTGGCACTACTGGAACTCATAGATAGGTATTGTAGTGTTAGGACTAGCTGTGCAACTTCTGGTTTTGAATTTTATTGATTAGTATAATTTACATGGAAATAATAAATAGAGTACACAAATTCAGGTACTCTTTTCAAGATCAGAATTTTTCATTTTAAATTCAGGTTTTTGTTTTAAATAGAAAAATCAGACTAATGAAAATAAGATTGAAACAAAAAATCTACATTTGAAATAAAAACATCTGGCTTTGAGAAGAAAAAAACCAGAATTTGATTACGAAATGTTTTATAATATTGTATATTTCTTGAATCAATCTGTAAATTGTCATACAAATTGTACACCAGCCGATTAAAGAAGCATTGAACATTATTTTTTATATATACATATATATATTATACACACGCCCCATTGGATAAGACGAGATGAAGAGTGGAAAATTGAAATTATTCGAATAAAAGAAATTTCTAGAACCTGTAAATATTGTAAGGAAGAACCAAAACAATAATAACTAAAAAGAGTGAAATGTAGGAGACGTTTTAAAAATCAATCTTTACTATTCTTTACTTTGGCTTCCTTTACTAACAAAATTTTCTTTTCTTTTCTTTCCTTAATCCTTTCTACTAACTACTTTTCTGTCTTACTTTCTCTAACGTTTTCAATTTTGCAATCTTTTCTAATCAAAATAGATGAAATTGAAAATAAACCGGTAACATATGCCTGAATGCATTTATACCTGAATATTACCTATATATATATATTCGTATAAGCTAGTTTTAAAAACATATAAATAAAACAGGGCCAGCACAAATTTATATTCAAATGGGTTGTTCCGCTAATCCTTATCATTTATTTATTTTTTTAATTAAGTTGCAATTGTAATTACAAAATTCTTTTTCCTCTTTCGCACTCATCTGTTTCGTTTTCGTTTTACAAATTTTTTTTTAGGAGAAATGCATAAGTTCGAAAGCGAAAGAAAATTTGTTGACTGCAATTGCAACTTAATGTGAATACAGACAATAATTTTCATCGAAATATTTGTTGATTCTAATATTGCCATTTAACATCCTACCTGAAAAGGGTCATAGCCCTTGACTGTACATTAATGTACAGTTGAAATAATAATAATAATATAAAATTAAATTAATGTTATCATTTCATATGTATATTAGTATCGCGTAACATTTATATTCTCTCAGCGAATAGCCGAATATTATTTCACATGGGATTTTATGAGCAATGTATTCAAGGGCATATTTATGCGCTCTAACCAGGTGCACTATATAAAAAAATGTTAAATAATACAAAACAAATATATTCAAAAATGTTTTTTTGTTTTGTCAAAGACTGTACCTGTTAGCCAAAAAAAACCAACACGGCAACCAAACTATATTCGGCAAATATACAATTTATTAAACCAGTTATTACATTGTAATAAGCGTACAATGCTATTGAGCTATTACGCCACATTTTAAAATTTAGAAAGCAATTTTCAAATACAGAACATTTTAACTATTTCTAGTTCTAGTCCTAAATATATTAAAATTGATCATTTTAACTATAGGACTTTCCTTAAACAGGTGTAACAAGATCAGCAAACACTTAGAGTCGGCTCTGAAATACGTGTATAAAATGTATTAAAGAAAATATTTTCAAAATTAAGAAATTCAGCATTATAAAATTTCTTTTTAAGTAAAATGTTTATAAATACATATATATGTATACCTATATCAAAATGTGAACATGTATTAAAAATATATGCTGGTGTGTTTACTATTAAGAAAGGTTTTTACTATTTCTACACAAGAAAAAAAAAAAAACAGTTTTTTTTTAAATCTTAGAAATCATCGATTTTTTCTTGTTTTTATTTTTTAAATGCAACTTTTACAGTTTTTTCTCGATTTTAATCTTTCTTAAATCCAATACACTGATGCATGCTATGAACATAATAATATTTATACACAATTCAACACACACAAATTGATGCCTTTTGTTATCCTATACAGACAATAAAAATTCGATTATATAATACATACATAATATATTGTATTTACAGTTATTTCAAATAATATTAAATTTAAACCTTTAGATAAGCAAAATCATAAATAGAAAAACAAAAAAAAAAGAAATTTTCTTCAAAATTTAATAAAAAAAAAATAATAAAAAAATAGGTAATTCAAATAGTTAATAGGTTATTCAAAATTTTATATAAAACAAGAATATTCAATGAAATACATTTATTGCAGTTAGAACAGGCCCGACGTGCCAACCTTAACACGTTCGTTGAATTTTCTCATTCGTGTATGATAATATATACAGCATACTTTCAACATATCTGTTCTGTAAGCTTGGAAATTAAGCAAGATAGTAGCATTCTTGTACCTGACTAAAATTCACATTTAACAGTCTATAAATATATTTTGTTGTGGTATAGCGCAGTTGCACCAAGGCAATGAGGACACAGTGATAGTGAGCCAATAACAGTGACAACAGATAGAAAACATAGAAGAATTCAATTACCTGGGGAGCATCATAACATCAAGAGGAGGTACAACAGAAGATGTCAACAGCCGTATAAATAAGGCAAAAAGAACATTTGAGAGCCTAATGAAGATATGGCGGAGCAACCAAATATCGAGAGCAACAAAGCTAACAATATTCAGAGCATGCGTTAAGTCAACATTAATATATGGCAGTGAAACATGGCTCACTTCGGTCAGAATCATACAGAAGCTACAAGTATTCATCAACAAGTGCTTGAGAATTATAAGATTAGCCGGTAAGAATTCTCAACGAGGATTTGTGGATCATAACTGGAGAAGAACCGATCAACAAACAGATAAATAGGAAAAAATGGAAATGGATAGGTCATACACTAAGGAAATCAGAAAGTGATATAGCAAGAAGAGCTCTAGAGTGGAATCCACAAGGACAAAGGAGACCCGGCAGACCAAACAACACATGGAGACGTATAATTGATCAAGAATTAACAATAAACTATTATATCTGGGACGATATTAAGAACCAGTACTCAACAGAGAGGAATGGAGGTTCATTATCGAAGCCCTATGCTCCCACGCGGAGTAATAGGAGAAAAAAAAATAGCGTAGTTGATGCAAATTCACATTACAAAAATTACTTGGCAAAAAACTCGTTTCGCAAAAAAGCATTTGTCAAAAAAGGTTAATGTAAATTTTGTACTTCGTCAAGCACCTGTTTGGGAATTTTGAAAATAACATAAAAAAAATAAACAAAAATATTTTTCGGCTCAAAGGGTTAGATTTGTGTACCTACTTGTTATTGAAAAGTAATTAATTTAAATAATACTAGTGAACCCCTTGTTAAATTTCACAGCAGTGGTTTTTCAGCCAAGCCATGTTCTTATACATATTAAAACAATATTGGATTTGATGTATACTGTTTTATATTTAATGCTTGGCCGTCTTTCAGAGACGAAAGCTTGCTATATTTGTGTGCAATATTTAAATAGCATTCAGTGAGGTTAGTAGAACCCAACCCCGTTAGATAAAAAAAAATATTCTGTTAGTAGAGTAAATAAAATCTACTGTTAGTACATACGTATTAAAAAATTAAATAAATACTAATTATAAAAACTAAAAAAGAATAGCGAAAACAAAAAAAATAACCAGCAAACAGGAAAAAGAAAATCATTTAGCTAGGCGTACATTATTACGCAGTCTACTTCTAACAGTTCCAACACTTACGTGGCAGTCAACAAAGCTTGAATCAGAATTTATTTTACGGAACATTCTAGTAATTGACTCAAATTGTTGTTACTTTTTGAATCATATCACTTGACTCAAGAATTATCAAAATCAACGAAATTAATACTATAATTTATAACGAACTGAACGAATTTAATTTGAAAAAATAATTAAATTTGGAGAATTTGTGGTATGACGTCACTAACATTTTTTTTTGTTATACAATATCAAAAAAATTTAAAATTTTACTACTATTCAATACTAATATTCAACTATTTTACTACCTAAACTTTTAATAGGACGGCAACACTAGTCTAATACTGATATCTAATAAAATTCTATGTATTTTAATTACAATACCATGTTTTGTAATTTTTTTATGAGCTTTGAAACACTCAATAAAATTTAAAAACAAAAACACATTAATAGTAATAAATTCGATAATCCTCGTCATTCATCATGACATCGTGAGTCAATTAACAGAAAGGAAAATATAAAAACAAAAATTGTCGGCCATGTTATTGTTAGAATTTACCGAAGAATAGAGAAGAGTAGGTATCCTGTTTATGTTACTATTTTAATTCTATCTGAATTTTTATTTTCCTTGCTATTATTGGGAGTTTTGTATGATGTTGTTGTATTTATTTGACATTAAGTTCATGTTCGTGTCCTGCACAAATTAACAATTCAAGGGAGTGTTTTTTTTACATTATTTTTGTTGTTTTCATAGTTTTTTTATCATAGTTTTTTGTTATTACACAGAAGTACAGAAAAATTAAAACATTGCAATAAAAATAATAAGTAAAAAATATTCAAAAGTAAAACACAAAATGTTTTTTAAAAGAATTTGAAATATTGGATCACACCCAGGAAAAAAATGATAAAGACAAATAAATAAAAAAAAAAAATATTGTCTGTTGAATAAACAACTTAATTACACAGTAAAAAAATAAAAATAAAATGAAGTGTAAAAGTTCAAAAAGTTATAGAGCACATAATGTAGTAAGGCAAATAAATTAAAAACAAATGGGATCGCTATTGAATTAATCATATTTGATATAATGTGAAGTGCATATACACAATATTAAAAAATATGACCACCTCAAATGAGTTAACAAACAAAAAACACAGACACTTTGAACACAACAGAAAATTGGTATTGTAGAAAACAGTTGACCGGCATGGTATAGTGATTATGTCATATGATTATTAACACAAAAGCTGTAAATTCCAATCCCGATTTTGGTATGGATGTTGTACAACGCGTTGTGTTCATTATTACATAAAATGAGTTTCAGGAATACAATTTGGTAATTACTTAAATAAAACGGAACTATAAAATTCATTATTTCTAGATTTCAATTACATTATAATAAAAAAATATATGAAAATAATTTAAGGTCATTAGGTGGCCCTTATAGACCAGAAAAATATTCTACTAGCAATTTTTGAATACCGCTGAATGAATTTGATTTAACAAAGTACTTCATCGTTTGTGGTTACAAAGTCTTTACACGTGCTAGAAAATTATGAATTACTTAATTAAAATATAAACACAATTAATCAACCATAAGGTCCCTAACATTAAGAATTATCTAAACCGTCTAAGATTGTTTAGACATATTTATTTTTTTTATTAAGCATATTTTTTTTTTTTGTTTATACGCAGGCTGGTGGGAATCTTCAGAAGACACAATGAGTCCCGTAGCATTAACAAAGCATATGAGAATCATTTTATAGGCCTTCTTCGAGTGAGATACGATATTTTTGTCATTTTAATTTTCCTAATTTTTACCTGGAAACAGTATTTAGTATTAAAATTCTTCTCTTTTCTTATTTCTTTGTAAAAAATATTTTTAGCCCACTGAAGTGTGCGTTATTTTAAATACTTTACTTTGTTTTTAGCCATATAAAAGATCTATTATATATTGTTCTATTAAATTTGTAGGAGAATCTTACTCAATTTTAACAATTTTGAATGCAATTTTTTTTTTTAAATTCATTAAATAAACATTTAAAGCATTGGGGCAAAAGAAATGGGGTAAAAACCTTTCAGGTATAAATCAATAAAAAACAAAAAAATTCTTTGTTTTTTTTTCTTGTTATATTTATTTTTATAGTCATTTTAATACTGACACAAATTGTAAACCACCTTATCGACATATTCAATCTTTTGCAAATTAATGACTGCAAAATATACACAGAATGTATGTTAGTATGTAACTATATTAGAGTGTACCGAATTTCAAAATCGAAAAATCAAAAAAGAAATTTTAAATTTTCTTACTATGCCACCGAAAGTGTCTTAAAAAACTTCAACGTGATATAATTTAAAAAAACTAAGTTAGCAATGTTATTCGTAAATTAAGTTGGCAACAATTTGTAATGAGAGCTTTTTGAAACATAGTGTTTTAACGCAATTGTGATCAACAGACGCAACACTGTACAGCACTGGGTTTTAAATTTTTTTGTAAACCTGTCAAACCGGTCGTGAAGACATCGTCAACAACAATTGTGATCATGGAGTCAATGTCTCGAGCTTTTGTAGACATCGTTAAGATCGTGTGGACGTTGTATTCAACTTTGTGTTGAGACATTTACGATAATAAGGTTTATTGCACTCCACAAATTTCTTTCAATTTCAAAACAAATAAAAGAACCAAAATGTCAGACGTTTTAAACTGACAAATAAATTTTGACTAATGAGCATTAATTATTTTGTTTTTTTACAGAAACAGAAGCGTCAAGTTTCAAATTGAATGTATTTTAATATTTTCTGTAGCAGTAAAAAACAAAAATTTAGTAAAAATATTTCACATTTTTCGAATACAGTAATTAAGAGTTGAATAACAATCCTAACTGATGCAAAACGCTAATGGACACTATAATCAATAACATTATATATATCATTATTTATTTATTTATATGCACAGTTATTACAATTAAAATTACAATAGGTTCGTTTATTAAGCTCTGACTGCTTGGCCTGTCGGCTTATATGTATCATTATATATATTTATAATGTTAAGGTATCATCGATCTTGACATAATAACAACTTATAATATATTCAAATATTAACGGACACCCTAATAGAAAATACACATGCTCATGTACAATATGTAAAACCATACATATTTTAAAGGTCGCATCGAACTCGACACTTTTTCTCTTTTATTATATACCTTTATTTAACTATTAGACATTTTTTTTTTTTTTTTTCATTTTTATACCTTTCAATAACCACCATTCAATTTGGGTGCCTTTTTAAAAATTTCTCTTGAGAACAGCAGCAACATTAACAATAACAACAACAATTACCCATTAAAAAATATATCAAACCAACTCACAAAATGACATTAGTTGTTGCGGTGATATGAATCTATCAGAAAAAAGATATAAAAACGACAATATAAATTTTCATCGTAGACTCAAATACAACATATATACCATATATATACAAGTATTTAATATATACATTTTAATAGTTTGCATATATGAATAAATGTATGTGTATCGTTGCAACAAAACCCACCTACTATATAATATATAACAAAATAAATCCATACACACTTTTTTATAATAAAATGGTCATATAATGGGGACAAAAAGCAAAAAAAAATAAAATGAATTGGTATAAAAATGCCGCCAGTAATAATAAAAAAAAAAAATTAAAGGATTCACAAAGCAGTAGCTTAACAGTAAAGGATACAATAGCAATAAAAACAACAAAACGAAAAATACCAAACGACACCATCCATTACATCAATAACAATGTAAAATAAGTATGAGTGGATGTATGTATGTGTTTGATAAGAAAAGAAACTAAAAAACAATTACTGTTCATGTGTATATTGTATGTAATATATATTGATTTTCTTTATTTTATTTTATTATGTAATATACATACTACATACAATTACTGTTTGAAATGTACCTAAGGGTATTAATAAGTACACTCATGACTCAATGTTTGTAACTTAAAACTACTTTTGATTACATTGGATTTTTCTTTTTCTTAATTTTTTGTAATATTATTTTTTCTGTTACTTGATTCTGAATCTAGTACTACATCAAATCTATATTTAGCACATTTTTAGGTGATCTATTAAAGCTAAAAATCTATTTCGTTATAATTTTTAGCCATACATTTAATTAAATTGGTTGTACTCCCTCTCTGTATCATTTTATTTAAGAATTCATCAATCTAATAGGATTCCAAATCAAGCTTAAAGCTTTCATTCTGTAAATAACGAATTTGTTGAAAAACATCGTTTCGATTCTATTACTTCAATATACATACTATCACACATATTCTCTTAGACGCATCTCTGACGCGATAAAAATCAATCTAGCTGAATATGGATATCCCTAAGATCCTGTAAGATGAGTGATAGGAAATTTTACTATTTTGGTAGTACTGGGAAGTTTTCTTGTCATCATGTCAATTTAAAATTGTCACATCTAAGCTTAATAGAATAGAAAAATATTACTTAAGTGATATTTTCATACGATACGTCTAAGAGAATATGGGTGTATAATTTATTATAATATGCAAATGCACTTTTATAATGCTGATTAATGTAAATACTATATAATTTGTTTTTTGAGTATACTATACATTTCTTTTTGACATTCACATTGACATAATTTGTTTCTTGCTTATACATATATACTGTATATTTGTGAACAATTATTATTCAGTTATTTTAACAATTTATTCGTAATTCAAAATGTTTGTTTTTTTAATAGTATATAAATTAATTGTTATTTAGTATAAGTTAAAAATGTAATCTGAATTATTTTAAATATTAATTTTTTAATTTAATTATTAATTAGATTAAGGATATACATATTGTATAAAAAATTAATTTAATTTGTATGTATTGAAAATTTGTTACTAGTTTTTTAATTCTGTTGAAATAAAGACTATTTTATTATTTATTATTTTTTATTATATTTCTTTTTGGCATTGACATTGACATAATTTGTTTATTGGTTATACTATACTTTTTTTTTGATGTTGACATACGGATATATATGTAAATTAAATTCTAAAGTCAATTTTTTCCAGCATGATATTGTACAAAACAAAAGCATCTGTTTTTATTACAATAAATATACATCATTTTATTGTTCAACCGCTCTTTCAATTCTAATTTTATTTCATCAATCAATAGAAATGGAAAAAATAAAATAAAATGGAATTATGCCATTATGATCGGTTATTTAGTTACTGTGGATTATGTATATTTCCTCTATAATAGATGTAGTTTTCAAAATTTAAATTATTTGATAAATCACAAATTGAAAAATAAAAACTATTTTATGTGATTGTCTATGTCAAACGTCTCCGTAAAAAGTAGTTATGGTGTGCATCATCCCATTGTGATGTATACCACGAAGAGTGCTAATGCTAATGTTAACCATAACATACGTTTTATACATCCCTTTGTCTACAAAAGTCCTCTCTCCAAAATTAGTTTGTACTCAAAGCGGTATGAAACGTATGTTAACCATGGCGTTAGCACTCTTCGTGGAATATACCGCATTAACTTGGAATAATAAAAACACAAAAACCACAAAAAAATTATATAAAGAAAAATTATGATGTATTTGAACTTCTATTTTCATACACTATAAAAAAAACAATTTTTAATTTGCTTGTCATTCCTATTTACATAAATTACATAAATAGGTTCCACAATCCAGTTATCAATAGTCTAAAAAAAATTAATATACGGAATGGACTTTTAGATAGACTGTATAATATAAAAAAATTATCCTCTTCATTTCAACACTACAATTGGTGAATTTGACATTAATAAAGTTTAAAATTTAATAAAAACTCTCAATTATCGAGATATTACTGTATATTTAAATTAAATTTAAACAATTTGAAGGTAAATATTTTTTCTAAAAATAAATTCTTACTTTAAATCTTTCCTACAATTCAATTTTTCACACACATACACACGTTAGAAAAACCAATAAAAATAAAGTTAAATCTCTTGGTGTTTTTGTTGTTGTTCTTCATTTGTGCTGAAGATTTTTATGCATACTTTCAATATTTCCTTATTTAAATGTACATATTACCATCTATCCATAGACCATAGACGTAAGTGAGACTATGAATTAATAGGATGCATATATAATATAGACAAGGTACTCACTCGTCTTTAAAGTGTAAAAACGTTTCACAATTCAGTTACAAAAAAAAAAGAAAACAACAAGAACAACACAAAATTGAAACGAATTAATTTATGCGAATAGGAAAAAACTTAAGTGACCGCAATTAGTGACTACTTGAAAATTACATAAAACAAACAGGAAAGAAATGGAAATAAATTAAAGAAACCAGTAAAAAACACAAAAAAAAAACAAGAGAATAAAATTAACTGTAAATAAAATGAAAAACAAAACAAAGAAAAGGCACATTACATTCATATTGAACACACAAAATAAAACAAGTCCGATTCATTGAAAAGTAATTGTAGATTTAAAATAGGATAAAGGAAAGCTAAAAAAATAAACTAAAAAAAAAGAGCAAACAATGGAAAGTAGATGATGCGAAGAAAAACACCTACACAAAAATTTTATACAAATTGCAATGGAATAAATTTGAACAAGAAATGAATAGTGAGTTTACCAGACATAATAATATATGAACAAAATTGATCAAAAAATGTAAGGTGTATTGAATAGTGAACACGAACGAGTTTTGTATTATTAAAATAAATAACAGTAATATGTTAAATTTTGACATTAAACTGGTAAATACTTCTTAAAAAAAATGTATATAAAAATTCTTAGATACAGAAATTTATACTGATTATTTCGCCATCTAACGGATTTATCAGCGCAAAATGAACTATTCCTATACAATCAGGTTTTTGAAATTAATATGGTTTATTTATTTATGATGATGTTGTAAAAAAAAGTGGTGTTATTCAAACGTTATAGAATAAAATATTTCGGTGAATGCGAGTATTCCACACTGCTTGGTATGTAGGAAACATAGAATACAATCAAGACAATCAGCGTGGTCTTATTCTTAATTTTTTAATTTTCCATTTCATTTATTGTGCCTGTATTAAATTAACATTTCATGTATCGTTTCTTATTATATTTACAAGTACTTATTTATGTCTTAATATATCAAATTATGAAATCTGATTTGATTATTCTGTAAATTTGTGATTCCAATCTTTGGAGGGCAATCTGTGATTTTTATTCTATAAATATATTTGCATTTTATATTTTTGGGGCTTCGCCGGTGTTTTTTTCTTTTTATTATTGTAGAACTGATTAACCTAATCTAAACTACTTCTCTATACTACGACTAAGCTTAGGACTAAAATTATAATTATTTATTTAATTATTTATTTAGCCAAACAAGGCAGTTACAAAAACCAAATGTAGAAAAAAAAATTAAGACTTTAAGAAATTAATGAAATTAAGAGTTAGCCTATATGATAATTTTTTGTTGACGTTATATACACAAGATTGTTGTAAACTATGATTGACTTGTCTTAATCTTTTAATAATAAATTATTACAATAACCTGGAGTAACTTCTGACAGACGTACTTATTTAGGCGAGCAGCAGACCATGTAGTACCTGAACCTGGCTCATCAGCTTTCTCGATTTTAGCTGTAAAATATATTAACGGTAATACTAATTCATATTAATTACTATAACTCTATAACTATACGTTAAACTATATATATTTATATTTATATATGTCTACATATGTATGTGTATATCTCGAATGTTATTTCTCTAATATCCTTATTAATATTTCTGTCGTTCGGGATTGATTACAGAAATTATCCTCCACGGCAATTATTTAGATAATTTTCTGCCGAAATCCCGAAAATAATATTTAGACAAAAATCTTCCCCGGTGGGAATTACTGTTGTTTGTAAATAAATAATGATTCCACAAAATTCACAGTCCATAGTCGATCTGCCAACAATTGGTTATAATAGACAAAATGAACTTAGTGTAGTAGACTTTGGTTATTCACGGAAAATGATTTGATATGGTGTTTTTGGTTTGACATGGTATTTTTGCTAAACACAGTTGCATTTGTTTATTTATTTCAATTTTCTATGGGTATAGTGCCTTATAGATTTTGCTTATAAAATATAATATTTATATTTAGTGTTTCGTTAGTAATTCAATGTTTAACGTAGCATATTATTGTTATTAGTACCATTTTCTATTAACGTGTTATTCAAAACAATTCCGCTAAATTATATTTTTGTTTTTGTGATTGTGAACTTCAGGCGTAAATTTGGCTTAACTTATTGATTTGTAAACTTGCTTGAATGTTGCTTTTCACGATGTTACTTCTTACAGTTACGGAACAGCTCGCAGAACAGATAATGATTTACTTCGTGTTCGTGGTATATTTTATAAGATATGCTTACGATCTTACACATGACCTAGTGTCGAAGTGGCAATAGATTGTTGTGGTTACCACGCCTACACTAAACTATTTTCAGTATGTATTTGCATACTAATATCGATTATTTCCTAATATTACCATTTTAATTCATTCAACGTAGTAATAGCCATTTATTTAAAATTAAAAGACAGTTAAGACAGTAATTCGACTTTTTGATGTAAACCCGGCCTCTTAATATCCATTGTACTTCTCTGTTTATTATCTTAGAATTGCAGTTCTGTGGTCCTTGATAAACGCTATTATTGCTTTGATGTCAATTTTATGGAAATATTTAAGTCTTTTGCGAGCTGTAGGATCGTAAACAAGTCTACATTTTTGACGATGAACACATCACTACATTTCATCTACTCGTATGTCTTTGATCTCTTATTATATTAGTTACGTACAAAAATACAACTGGTAATACTGCACTTTTACCTTTATCATATTTATGATACCATGAATTGGAATTCTATTTATAACACACCAAATGTAAAAACAACTGTCCCAGTTTTATGGGTTGTAGAATGTAACTTCAATTGCATAGATGTAAATTTAATTCTAGTAAAAAAAAAGAAATTTGAAGAATGGCAATTAGCTGCTAAAATTCGAACTTTCATATTAAATTTTTTACCCAGCTTCTGTTAAAATAGGTTGTAAAAAAGTAAGTTAAATAGAAGATATTGATCACTGCTTCTTCAATAAAGTTTACAATTTCGAATAATATTAATTAAAATAACGTTAAATTAAAGTTAAAGACCAATATAAAGAAGGTTGACGTTAGTTAATCCCAAATTCAGTTTCAAAATCTTAAGAAAATACTTTTAAAATAATCCTGTGATCGATTACAGAAGATTCAACACTGTCCAACAAAGATATGTCTCGTCACATCGCTGTCACTTAAATGTGAAAGAAAATTTACTCTTTCCTATTCTCTCAAAGTATCCCTTTGAATTTTCCATTTGATGCACTTGAATAGAAGAAAAACCAATTGTAAAGAAAACTAAATTAAAAAGTAACAAATAATTTTTTGTGCACTCAGAATTGAAAATAGTATCAAAAGAAAAAAAAAAATAGGAAAAAAATAAGAAAAATTAGAACAGGAAATTCTTTACACACACACCAACAATTCTTATAAGTTTTACACGCAAAAAGGACTTCATTTCCTTTTATATTTATTCGTTGAACATTTTTATGATTTTTTTTTTTTTTTTTGTAATTTAACGGTTTTTTTCTATTTTTGTTTTTTTTCCCTAGTTATTTCCAAAATGAAATGGAATGCAAACAATAAGATGCAAAAAAGTAATTTTAATTCAAGTTGAATTAGATTTTTTTTTTCATACAGGAAAAAAATAAAACATAAAATGGTGATTTTTTTCTTATTTAAAAATGGTTGAATGAAAAATGGATTCCTCAAACAAACAAAAGACAGTATTCTAATAATCAAGTGAGAACAAAAAAAAAAAAAAACAAAAAAACCAAACAAAATTGAAAAAGAAGAGTAAATATAGTTGTAGAGTAAAAAATCATTGAACATTGGATCTGAAGTTATCATACTTAATTATACTTAAAAAGTTTATTGTAAAAATTTATTATTAAATACAGTAAAAAATGTATTTGCAACTGGTGGATTTTGTATACTGTTGCTGAAATATAAAAATGTACAATATTGAATTATATTATTAATAAAATTAAATTCACGACTTCCACGACATTCGACTACACTAAAATAATTCATCACCCGAAACAATTATCCAGTTACTCACATCGTCTGATTTAGAAATTGACATGAAATAAACTCACCCAATTCAGAAATTGACATTATATATTACTTGTAATTTTAAGTACAATAGGTTTGAAAAGATTGCGTTTACATAGAGTACCCCACAATAAAATATTATATGAAAAGAGAGTAAACCGCATTTCAACAAATTTCCCTAATGCTAATAATCTATTAGTATGCAATGCCTATTAGTATGCTTTGTTAAAACAAACAGAGCAAACTCGAGTCGAAATAGATTGAGTGTATTACTTAGAAATAATTATGCTTTCATACTTGTATGAAATAAACATGTATGAATTATATATGTTGGAGTTGAGATTTTCAACATTTCAATATTATATTGAAATTAAACTGTAAATTATATATCGTATACTATAAAAAGAAACGGAAGAATATTGGGAAGAAGACTAAAAGCCGCCATTGATCAAATTAAAACGTTTTTTTTTGTAACGCAACATTTAACGTGATAAATTAAAAATATCAAATCTCAAATCAATTAGAAATAACGGTACATTTAATTTTAAAAGTACATTTTTTTATAAATCATTGCCAGCAATTGCATAACGTAATGAACTTGGTTAAATATCTTAGACAAGTTATTTGCAGTAGTTATTTATCCGGCGAATATGTACAGATATATAATATAATCTGGTAACAAATTAAATAAAATAAAACTATTCTATTTTAGAAGGCTTATTTCCTGACAATAGTAGTAGTTTTACACATTTAATGAATAGATAAGCAAGTAATTTGTTAAAATAAATACTCAAGTTATTGTAGATATTGTAGTGTAAAATTGCAGTATCGTACTTAATTAAGCACGAACAGGTGATTCTACCTAAGTTACTGTCAAAATCATAAAAAAACAAAAAAAAAAAAATTCTCAGTCTAGTCGGTATTGATTTATCACATTCAACTATTATCAATAAATTTTTATTGAGAATTTTTACATTTTAATCTTGAAAAAATAATACGGAAGCAATAAAAATTTCAATTACGAAACAAATAAACACTTAAATTGATAAAAAAAATATAGCACTTTAAAAGCAGATAAGACAATGATGCTTGTTTTAGATAATCTTAAGGTTTATTATCACATATCAGTTCAGTGTCAGTTCAGTCTCAGTCCATCAGTTTAGTCTCACATATTTGTATGTACATATTTCAGTTCAGTGTCAGTTCTTTTTTGTAATATTTAAGTAAAACAAATATTTATTTATTCTAACAGTGGATTCTACCGATAAATCTGTAGGCCAACTTTATTCCCTTTCGAAATGTGGGCCTTTTTATTAAATTATATTAATTATGAGGTAATATTTTTGTATATTATACATTTATATTATTTTCAAACAAATATGAATAATTTTTCAGTACAACAATTAAGTGTTTTGGCACTCTTATTAGATAAAGATAATCTAAAAAATGGAAATTTTGTGTTCACAAAGCTTGGCAGTCTGACGGTGGAATTTTATTAAATTCAAATTTAATTAAAGCTCTAGAAAATTTTACTTTTAATATAGCACAGGAATCATTTTTAGCAGGTATTACAGAAAAAGTCCATTACATAGTAGATATAGCTTTTCCTTTGAAAAATTACCGGTTGAGACCATTTCCAAGACATTAATTAAATGATGCTACAAGAATTTTTAATCGACGTCTTTCTCATTTTAGAAGAATTTGTGAAATTTTATTTTCCATATTTCTTGTATCTCAAATCCATATATATTTTATTAGACGAATCCTATAAAATTAAATATTTCTTCACTAATTAAGTTAATTTTTTGTCACTTGCAATTTCGAATACAAACAACTCCCATTGTATGTATATAAATTGTGTCACTATAATTTTACCATTACTTTTTTGCAAATGTTTAAATTTAATTTATGATAATGTACTAAGGTATGTAATATGTAACATGGTATAATAAATAAATGAATTTTAAAAACTTAAAACTATTGTATCTATAATATTGATAGACACTATGATGACATAAAATGTCTATGTATCAATATTTAATTAACAAATCGAACTTGTTCTTTTTATTAAAAGTAAAATGACATGGAAATTTTAATATTTCACACTTAAAAAAATTTATAATTACTTTATAATTTATAATTCATTTTATAAAAATAACATTTTACATTGAAATTTTGGTCGATTTTCATAACTCACAGATGTACTATTGACATCTTCTAATAAGTTATAAAATCTATCAAAATGAAAATAGGAGTTGTATAGGTAGTCTAACTATAGGTAGTATCTATAAATACATACTGATGAGTTCTAGTAGTGTCATGATGAACGAAACAATTCCTAAAAAGATTTTTGTTTTTTACAAACAACGTACTCAAACAATATAAAAAAAACTCTAAAAATAAAAAATTGGATAGCAACATTAAAAAAAAAAAATTTAATGCCGAGAAAACAGATATGGCTGATACTGAACTAGGACTGAACTGAAATATGAAAATATAGGAACATTAAAATTGCATATAATCATTTTAAATATAAAATCGGAACTGAGACGGAACTAAGAATGAAATGATATATGGGGAAGTTAATCTTTAAACTGATAATACAACTCCTCACAAAATATGTATTTTCCCCATGGTATTTTTCGATATAAAATTAATATAAATAGCAGAAACTCATTTAATTCAATTTAAATAGTTTTAATACAAATAAATTATCATTGCAACAGACTTGAGCGGTAGTATAATTCTCAAAATGATAATAACATTTAGAATGAAAAACTACAGAGAAGTAATACTGATTAAATTCAAAACGTTTCTCTGTTGTACTTGGACAATTATACTAAAGTTTTATACTAAATAACAAGAGAAATTCTGGAATTAATTTCATCAACTGTTAAGCACCATGTAACAAACAGAGAATAAATGTTTATTAAATTTGCTCAAACCACAGTTATATTTTCTGATTTCAAAATAGAACCAAAGCTTACAATTTTTTTTCTCTTTACTCCTCTTGGGAGCATAAAACTTCCACTTGACTCGATTTCTACAATGATATCATCATTTCTATTTTCGAGGCAAATATCTAATTTAATTTTTAATCTGTTTATACTGTCTAAGTAGGGGATTGGCCTACTGTAGAAGACCACTTTGATAACTCTATCTGCGCCTACGTGGTAAGACGACATCATATTTTCTACAAGTTGTTGCTACGATTTTATACATCTTTGACGTTAAGATGATTGTCACCACACTTACAATACCACTTACAATACCACTTTATTATGTTTGTACTATCAAAAACGTATTCTAAAACTAAATTAAAAACAATGAAATGCACAATTATAATAAGTAATGGATCTAAAGTGTATCAAGTAAAAATATTAACTTACTTAAAAATTCAATTTGAAATATGATTGGCAATCACATTTCAGAAATGAAAGTGTTAAATTTAATGGAGGTTGAATAAAGAGAATCAAATTGATAGGAACAAAAAATTTCTTCCATCTTCTTAAAATTCTTCATTGTTTTTTTTTGTTTTTCTTTTGTTCTAGACAGATAAAAATTTCATTATCCTTAAGGAAAATATTTTTGTATTTCAGGACTTAGAGAAAATAGAAATTCTTTATTTGAAATTTTTAAATAGTAAGACGGGAATTTGAGCGATGCACAGAAAAAAATAACTATAGAAAATTTTTTAGACAATAAGTCATACTGAATGCAAAAATTATTCTTACTATATTTGATAAATTTTTTTTTGTTTTTCTTGTAATGAAGGACATTATTGAAGATCACATAAAAAAAATGGAAAAAACGTTAAATGAAAGAAATTCAACTTTATTTGAGTGGAATTTTCATGATTGTTTTTTCATTTGCAAAAATCTAAAAAAAAATTATTTTTTTAATCTAATTTTTATGAAAAAAATGCAAAAAAAAAAAGATTTTCAATTTTCTTTAAATCGCGATTAATTTTAAAAAGAGGAAACATTAAAATAATACAAATTTAAAGTTAGAAATTAATTTTTTTTCATGATAGTTATAATAACAGGATTAGCATGGATTGTCATAAAATTAAAATAGTTGGAATAAAAGAAGTGTTTTACTACAAAACCTCAGAATAGAAAAATATTTTTGTATCATAGTTTCAATAAACTCAACTGCCACTAGAATATAAAACTATTCTATATATATCACATAGACCATCGTAAAACCAATTTCGGCTTATGAAATCGAATATTTTAAAAATAAAAACTAAACAAAAAATTTTTAAGGGGAAGAATGTATGTACTTAGAACACTTTTATAAAAAACCTACCGCAAATCAAAACAAACAGGTGCCTATTATTGAATATCATATCCGCCATTAATGTATAACATGGATATAAAAAAACTAAGTTAAATATATTAAATATTTGTTTATTTATTTTTGTTTTATATAAAAATTTTTTAGAAATATCGAATGTCAGTTTTTTTATTTAAAGTTAAGTTTTACATTTTGAAATGAATAAATATCAGCCGTACCGGCGAATTCGATTTGATATAAAATTATTCGAATTTCTCGATTCGATGAGAATTTCTTAACGGTGAATTCGATCGATAGACTAATTTTGTACTCATTTCAAAAAATATAATCAAATAAGAAATATAACGAAATGTAATGACTTTTATGTCAAATAAGTTCCAATTTTAAATTAAAAAATAAATTTAGATTGCTGTTTTAGAAATAAATTATTAAAATACACATTGTTATATAAAAAAAAAAAAATTTTAATATTATAAAATTTTGAACGAGCAAATTTTCGAACAAAAATATTCGAATTTTTTTTAAATCGAATTCGCCGGTTGAAAATTTACGATCGAGTAGTCGATTTTTTTTAGATCGAATTCACCGGTACGGCTGAATTTCGAGTAATGGTAGAGGATTCTATGAAAATCAAATTCTATTTCTTTTAAAACATATTTAAAGGAATTTTTGTTTAGTCAAAAAATAGTTTTAAACCTAAAAGTTAAACAATTTTTAATTTCATTATACTTATTTTGTTAATACATCTTTTATAAAATAAATTTTAAATATTTTGTTCAAACAATTGTTTTTACTACTCTTCATTAATTAAATTAAAAATATCCATTGCAATGTTCTTTACATTTCTTCAATTTATTCATGTATTAGTAATAAAATCAAGTGTTGAAATATTTTATTCTTACTAAATATTTATTGCGTACAACACTAAAAAAAAACATATATTTTGCAATAATTTTGACAATAGTCAACATTGCTTTGGAAAACTCGAATTATGTAATATTAAACTGCGTACTTAAAAGTCAGAAGCACTGACGAAGGAAGTATGTTACATGCAAACAAAATGTGCATGTTCTTTACTGTAACTTATAGGTAAAATTACATTTTCATGACTTAAGCACGGTACTGCAATTTTTATTACAATATTTTATTACAATATTTTTCGAGTATTTTTAACAAATTACTTTATTTTTAACAAATATAGAACTAAGCCTTCTTAAATATAACTTAGTTTCATTTTATTTATAAATTGTTACCAAAATATTGTTATTTGTAATAGATTTCGACTTTTGATTGCAAAATTTAATAACTAAACAAAATAACTACAATTATGTACAGTACATATTTTAAAACATAATCTACAACATGAATCTAACCAGAATCCAAATGGTATATATATACCATGTGTAAAGGTATATTAGAAAATTTATAATTAAGGGCAACCATCATGATGGGCCAAAATAAATTTTATGGATAAGAGCATGGGCCACAGGGGCTTAATACTTACTGTTACATTTTCAACTGTCACAAATAATTCAATTCGAAAACTCATTTTCCAAGATTTGGATATAATCGTGAAATTTGCTATTTGATAAAGAAAGATTCGATTCCTGTTCTAACAAGAAGGAAAGTTATGTGATTCATTTTTTAAAATATTGTTTTTAAGCAGTTTTAGTTTAATCTGAAAAGCTTTTATATTTGAATATGCTTCATTAATCAAAATTCCTTTTATTTGAAGCTTTCGGATTAATTCGTTCATTAAAGAAGTCATGTATATTAAGAATGCTAAATCAAAAAACCATTTTGGATCCGATAATTCTAATACTTCTCTTTTGCTTTCAACCATAAATATATGTATATCTTCTTTCAACTAAAAAAACCCTTTTAAGTGCATTTCTTGCACTAAGCCACCTTACTTCGCAATACTAGATATCGGAACAGTCAAATTAATATGAGAATGGGCTGCTTTTAGCCCATGGGCCGCACGTTGCCGGTGGCTGATATAGGGCATTACGACACGTAAATTGCAATTACATTGAAAGTCACCAGTCTTGTAACTGTGAAGCATAAATAAATAAACACCCGATTGCTGATATTCAAGCCTATAAACTTATTCTAACATTTTATACTTGTGTATTTTTTATGTAGATTGCATTTGACAATTAAAAAACAGATTTGGACACAAAATTCTCGAAAATAATATTAGTTAGATTAGAACAAACTGCTCTTAAAAACAGAAAACAAAATTGGTTCACTAAATGAGTGTGTATTAAGTTAAAATTTATGTCTAAAACAAGAGATTACAGGACAATTATAATGAAATTAAGATCTAATAGATTTCTTTAGAATACACTTCAAACAGTTTCTTGATTCAAAATAAACTAAAAAATTCTGGTTTATTTTGTAAGTAAACACACACATGTGATTTTTGGTATCAGGAGTTGTATGATGCCCTATCGATTACCGAACCAGTTACATAAAGTGCAAACTGGTAAATGGTATATTTGTTTATTTTTAAAATATAGATAAAAGAACGAAATTCTCAGTTCTGCCACACTTTTGGTTCTTAAAATATTCTTGATGGATGTCAGAAGTTGCATAAAAACTACCAATAAAAATTTTGGAAATCAACATAGTATATAAAATTTTGCTGAACTCTGAAATTTGCAAACATTCATACATTTTTCTTTATATACCTAATATAAATATTTCTATCTTCAAATACCTCAAATCAAATTTATTTTTTTAATTCTATAAAAACAAAACATCCCATTTATTTTAAATCAATTGATAAAAACATGTTGCATGTCAACAAAATACAAAAAACAACACTACCTACCTAGAGCACAGATTCTCAAAAACAACAATTTATTAAAATTCTTAGATATTTCATTTCATCTCATATTGCACCACACTTTTAATATATTTTTAATTTAAGGAATATCTTTTTTTTTTTGTTTTTGTTTTGTTTTTTTCTCAAAAATCGAAAAGGTCAATTATTTTAAATTGATTTTGACTATATTCGAATTTTCGAATAAGATTCTAAAATTGGTACATTTTCCTGATTTGAGATGAAAATTTTCAAATAAAGAAAATTTTTTTTTTTTTTTTTCAAAAAAAAAATTAGTATTTATGATGGATCCTCTGAATATATTTTTTTTTAAATTTAGAATCAATTTAAGAAAAAAAAAGATTAAAAGAAAAACAATAACGGTAAAAAAAATACTTTGAATAATCATTGAATAATGAGTTATTCTGAGCAACTATAAGGATATTAAACGATTAAATTATTAGAATCCAATCGTTTTCATGAAAATTTTCAGATTTTCAAATTTACCGTTATTAAATTTTTTATTTTTTAAAAATCTGAAGTCAGAATAATTTTTCATGAATAAAATTTGTTTTTCAACATTAAATACATCTTATTTTGTAATATTTTCTGAAGCTCTTCAATCTAAATGAATTGTCACAATTTAAGATTATCAGGTTGTTGGTTAAGAGTAATCATGAACAAGTACATTTATGTACATTTATTTATATACCGACATTTATATACTGACAAGTGCATTTATATACTGATCGAGTCGATAGTTTGTATATCTATTGGTAATATTAACCTACCGATAGAAAACACCCTGAAGAGAGAAACAAACATTCTATGGGGGCGTATTAAAGGCCACAGAATTTCCCAAATTTATACATCAAGAATAAAAATCAAAACGCTACAAGCTAACTCTCAATAGAGCAGACTGCAGGAAGAAGGTGGGCATACTTACTGGTTATAACCACATAAATAAGTACATGTGTAGGGTAGCACTAAGTGACGATCTAACCTATAGGCACTGTCTGGAAGAGAAAGAAACCTCCACATATGTTCTAAGAAAGGTTTTTTGAAGCATAGACTCAGTTGGAAATGCACTAAATAACCTCAAAAAAGTTTTGCAAGATAAAACACTCAAACCAAAATTTTATCAAAAGGGTCGACTAAGTTGAGGAATGGACGAGCGTATAAAAACCTAAAAGCCTGCATGCCGGCCCTGACATACTAGGGTCCCCTTCCTATTAAAAAAAAAATACATACATTGCTACTGATTAGATTTTTTATAAATATAGCTTTGCTAATTATGAACGCAAAATCTGATTTGTCAACGGAGATACTTCAACGGTAAGCTCACTCTTTATTAAAATCTATATAGGGTGTCCCAGGTGTATTTAATCTAACAAACAAAAAGTTTAATGAAGAGTGTTCTGTCTGTTACAATATTTCTTCTATTAAAGTATAATTTAGGAGTTTGTAAAATATCTTGGTATGGTGCTTAATACAAAGCTTAGATGGAAAGAACATATTAAGAAAACAAAACTAGAACTAGATCTGAAATACAAACAATTGTATTGACTAATTGTATTGACATCTACGCTTTCGGCATAAAATTTTTTTTTTGAGTTGCAATGAAATTTAAAAGTCACGGTGGGCATACGATATTCAAATATGGGATTGAGATAAACATCTTGGTATTTAAGCAATCCAAACGTTTCAAAACAAAGTAATGCGAAACATTGTTAATACCCCGGATTTGTTCGAATGCTATTCATAGAGATCTCATGGCCCCTCTCAGAAAAAACCAAATAAAAAAATTTTTTGTATGCCATAAAAGTCGACTTAAACGAACGAAAACGTTTGAAAAATGTTAGGTTAAAATCTTTTATATCTCAAGAGTTCCTAATGGGATTTTGTTTCATCAAAAATATCTGAGATAATAGAGTCAAAATTATATTAATGGTTAGTCTACAGACTAGTTTTAATTTTAACAAAAGAATGGGAGTTTTTAATGCGTTCGGCACATAGAACAGAAGCTGAAGGCTCTTTTGATGATTTTCTTCTATCTGTAAAAAAAAAAATTAAGGAGTTATTAGACTTTACTTAGATACTGGTCCACTGCCGAAATGAATTGGTTTATTTTTTCGCCACAGAAATTGAGAATTGCAATAATAAAAAACTGAAAATTAACATCTGTTATAGTTATGAAAATTTGAATCAGTTAAGGTCAATTTCCTCAACCAAGAAACTAATAACAAAAATAATTACAACCCAATAGGCCAAATAGATTGTGGATCTTTTTTATTTACTAATATAATAAATAATAATTTAACCTGAATTGTATATTCAAAATGGGATTCAAGAAGGCTTATGTACATCAGTGACATAAGAATGTTAATGCTCTAAATTTTAGAATACTATTGAAAATTTCAAAAATGTATATATACATATATATATATATATATATTTTTTTTTTGTTGATTTTAATATGAAAATAGAAAATCAAAACAATTTCAAAACACTTGGGAATTCATTTCTTCCTTTTATTTTAAATTTTCCTGTATATGTATACGTATATATATATATATGTAATGTATATAATTTTATATAAAGTTGATTTTTTTTTTTGCAAAACCTCCAGAGTGAAAAAAAAAATAAAATAAAACAGAAGCAAAAAATAAAAAATTTAATAAAAAAACTGAAGAGTTTCAATCTATTGATACTTTAGGACGAGTATACGAAAGGAGAATATTAATATTGAAATCCATCATCAGAAGTATTCATGTTTTTTGTTTTAATTTTTTTTTTTTTCATATTTTTGTTTTGACGTTTACTTAGAAAATTTTTTTTTTTCAATTTCTGAAAATAATGAATTATTAATTTGACTGACTGGAAAGGATAAAACAAAAACAAAAAATGAACAGGAAAAATAAATTTTCTTTTTATGTTTTCGTATTTTTTTTGTTGTTTTTTTTTTGTAAATCAGAATGAATTTTAGACTTTAATTCCCAAGTCTAATGAGAAATTTTTAGAGAAGAAACGACAGTTAAATTATAAAAATTTCAAATTAAATTCATATCAAAAAAGAATGTTCAATTTTACTATTAAGTATTATTGTTATTATTTTTTTTTTTTTTTTATAAAATTTACTATAAATAATTTTGAAATGTAAAATTAGGTTTCTCTAATGAATCAAATTGAGAGAAATATTATACAAAAATTGAGGCTATTTTTAACATAATGTTATTATTAAATATATGTTACATATATATGTATTAATAATTTATTTTTAACAACATAAAATTGTTACAAAATCTATTTAACTTAATTACAAATATATTTAAAATAACTGTCTGCATTTTAATTGAATTGAAATTGCAATGTAGGTTATGAACGTTTAATCAATTACAATTAAATAAAATGAAAAAAAAAAGTATAATACTGAAAATCAAACTTGTAATAGATGACATAATGACTACTAATGTGGGTGTAAACGAGAGCAGGAGGTATCCAGTGGTGTTCTTTCGAGCGTATCAGTCAATTGAATCACGCCGACGATGTGTGTTTGTTGTCTCATATGATTTAACTAGGTTAAGCAGTTTTAGTTAGGTTTAGTGGAGATTCTGAGAGAAATGTTGTACCGCTTTAGGACCTAATGACCATATCCGAAGGATAGCTGGAATTTGGATAGCTTTCCAAAAATATATATCTTTGAAGCACATCTTATCCTTTAAGGACGGAAAGGACTATTGAAAGTATCCTTGTTGTTTTGATAACTTTGTATAAAAAACGTTATATCTGTTGATCCATTAGATACATATATACAGGGTGGTCCGGTTTAGAGCAAAAAGGTTTTTTAGCGGTGATTCTTTGGAGTATTTTAGGAAAAAAATTGTTCTAGAAGAGGGGTCTATCTTTAAATTTACCTGGGTTACAGAGGGTTAAAGAAAATCGGATTAGAAAAATTATGTCTAAAGAATATCAAGTATAGCTCAGAAGAAATTGAAACTAGAGCAACATCTACTTCAAAGCTTTTTTTTAGAATTAATACACCCCTAATTAACGGTATATGTTGAATGAGTATCAGACTTACCGTTTTTGAATAATATCTGCATAAACTTAAAATTTTGTTTTTAAAAGCTGAAAATTTGGTAAAAAACGTTGATTATCTCGAAAAAATTTCGTCATTTTTTTTTTTGTTTTTTTTTTATTGTGTTGATGCGCTACATCATCCCCTACAACTTTTTCATACACAACTTTCATATCAGACTTGCCATTTTTCACGTAAAGCCATATTTAATATTTGGGTAACCCGTGTTTTAGGAAGAAAAATAATAACTGAGAGTTGAATATTGTAATAATTTTATTTTTTAGTCAAAATCACTGAAATTAGTTTAGGTTACTGAAATTTTATATAACTTTACCTGAAAAACGGCAAGTCTGATATGAAAGTTGTGTATGAAAGGGTTGTAGGGGATGATGTAGCGCATCAACACAATCAAAAAAAAAAATTAGCGAATTTTTTCGAAATAAACAACGTTTTTTACAAAATTTTCAGTTTTTAAAAGCAAAATTTTAAGTTTATGTAGTTATTATTCAAAAACGGTAAGTCTGATACTCATTCAACATATACCGTTAATTAGGTGTATTAATTCTAAAAAAAAGCTATGAAGAAGATGTTGCTCTAGTTTCAATTTCTTCTGAACTGTACTTGATATTCTTTAGACATAATTTTTCTAATCCGATTTTCTTTAACCCTCTGTAACCCAATTAAATTTAAAGATAGACCCCTCTTCTAGAACAATTTTTTTCCTAAAATACTCAAAAGAATCACCCCTTAAAAACTTTTTGCTCTAAACCGGACCACCCTGTATATTCAGCTATATATTCTAGAAAGATAACGGTTTAGAGCATGTCTTAAAATTTATGTGATGATGATTGGTGTTGCCGTTATGGAGATATTGTAGTTTAAAGTATAAAATTTTGGAAAAAAAACACAATCTTTATTTTCTTTCTTGAAAAACCAAATACCTTAAGATTTTACCATAGAACCTCCCCAATATTTATATACTGTTGGAAAGGTCTCAATTTTTTCTACTACTCATTTTTTATGACTACGATGAATAGTTTAGCATTTATTAATTCAATCATTAGGTCTTACGTCTATAATACATCTTCCTCAGAAGAGCGATAATAATAACCATATAAAATAAATTAACTTTACCACTAAACATAAAAATAATAAAACTTTATCTAGCCTAAGTAACTATAAGATTGTACAATTGGTAAAATAAAGTTAAAAAAAAAAAACAGTTATTTTATACGAATGATGGGATAAATGAGATGTGTCAAAAGCTATATGACACTGGAAAAAGTGCAAGCCTAAAAATCATTACAGCTAAAACCAAATTCATACGCACAAATCGCACATCACAACATCCGAATTTCCATAAAGAAACGCAAATCGAAGAGTTGACTAGATTTAATTACCTTGACATAATTATTTTATCAGATAGAGGTACCGATTTAGACATTGAAACCGAAATCAGTAAAAAACCGTATTGCTTTCGGGTGGCTTTAAAAATTATGGCAGACAACCAATATATCTCTGCGTATACTAAAATAATGATTTTCAATTCAAGTCTAAAATCTCTTCTCTTGTACGCCTGTGAAACATTTAAAGTTTCAGTCAACATCACCAGGAAAGTCCAAGCGTGGATCAATAAATACCCCTGGTGCATTCTAAACATTTGTTTGACCCCAAACAATTATTACTAACCGACTTGTCAGTACCACTACCACTTTTCGTTGACCACTTACGGGACGCTGTGGTAAAAAAAACTAATTAAAAACAAGTAGATATAAAAGTAGAGTACATCTAGTAGTGCATCTAGTACATCTAGTACTCTAGTAGTAGTACATGTAGTATGTAGTACACCTAGTGGTGTTCTTTCGAACGTATCAGCCAATTAGATCATGCCGAAGATGTGTGTTTACATCTAGTACTCTAGTAGTAATACATCTACTAGTAGAGAAATAATCAAAAACAAGAAAGTCCGACAGAGGAAATGGTGGCGTTGAATCGGGCATACTCTGACACAACCTGACAATAACACTGTGAAACAATTTTTCGAATGGAAGTCTACAAGTTGCGTCAGAAGGCCGAGAAAAACATGGAAAAGAACAGTATTATTCGAAGGAAGTATTCAACAAAAAATTTAAACATAATTGAAGAAATTGACCACGGATAGTAGACGATGGAAGGAATTTATTTCCACCCCATGTCCTACAGGAGAATGATGATAGTGAATATCAAAAATATTAATGTTCAGAACAAACTATAATACAATATTTTAAAGTGCTAACTATTTATTAAAACAATTTTAATATTTAGATCTTCGAAAACAGAATTGGGTTATTTATTAAAGTACACCTACTTCAAATGATAGTATGATATTATACCTACCTACATGAAAATGTTGTGGCTTGAATGTACAAAAGAGTATATGGTTTTCCTTGTGTTAAATAATTCTGAATATGATGCAAAGTAAATGGATAGAAACATAAAGGTTAGTTTACACAAAAGAGTTTCAGTTGGTCAATGGAATTAGATAAGAGCTTAAATTGCTTTAATTCGATTTTGTATGCAAAAAAAGAAATGAAAGTTCGTTTCAATTTCGAACAAATAAATTGCTGTTTTTTTTTATCTCAACCTCAACTCAAAAACCAAAAAAAAAAAAGCTCAATATTTTTTCATACCAAAATAAACTAAAAACCGGATGATATTCCCACTTCTGGTTTATAGTGCTCATTTTGCGCAACTCGTTCTATAATAAATGAAATGCTGACAACTATTATTAAAAACCGCCTTTTATATAAGTAAAAAGACAATTTTTTATCGCCAAAAAATTAAAATCTCCCAAATTACATCAGCATTATATTCGTTATACAACTAACGTAATGCTAACAGTAACATAAGCTCAGTAACTGTATTCAAGTTCAAATTTAAAATAAAACGTAAAAATTAAAATACTGATAACACCATTTTGGTATTTCAAATACAATTGACTATCGTTACTCAAGTTCATGTCACGTGCCTAGAAAATTGATATAAAAACTATAAATTTAATACTGGCAGATGACAGTACAAATGTATCGTGGCTGTATAAAGTGTCAAATTGCACTATACTTAAATGTCATTTGATAGTATTAAGTGTATTTAGACATCATAAATTCGATTGACAGTATATAAATGTCAAATGACCATTTATAATAAAATAGAAGTATATAAATAAATTTTGGTATAACGCACTTGACCTAAACTCACATTGCAAACATCACATTGCGAAATATCATTAAAAAACGCATATGTCAAAAAAGGTATATACATATATCAAATTTTTACTTTGCAAAATACCCGTTTGGCAAATTTTAAAATAACATTAAGTAACATAAGTAAAATATATATACATATATAAATATTCTCTGCAAGGCGTATATCTCTGATTTTGTAACCAACTCTTAAATTCCTCTACCCTATTACATAAATATACGGGTCATAACTAAGGAGAAAGGAGATATTTCCTGGTCTGCATACAACAGCTGCTCCGCATAAAAATGTCGCCCCAAGCCCCCGCTACTCATTTATTGAAACCCCGTTTTCGATTGTTTTGCCCTTGAACAAAAACTGTGATACGGCACTTTATTATTGTTGATAACACAAAAAATAAATTTTCATACAAAGTCTTTGCAGAATTTGTTATGGGAGAAATTTGCCCAACTGATTTTATGAAATAGATATTTGTCATTAGAGTTTTGTTTGTCAAGTGTTACGTTTCCAAAAAATTAAATCTATTTGAAGACATATACATTTAAAATATAGAATACATAAATAGTTTCGTGCCCTAATAGTACTGATCAGGTGATGGAACTATTTCTTTAACAATAATTAGTTTATTTGCATTAATATCCAATTCATATCTCTAATATTTTACCAGTGTAAGTCCTAAAACATATACATACATACCTCTATATACAAATAAAGTGAAATATTTACATTTCAATAACTTATGTTACTACTGGACTATAATATTTCACTAATAATGTCTTTATAGTCTAATTCCATACCACAATCAAACTAACATAGTCATATAACATTAAATATAGTATAATAAACATAAATATAGATATAGCATTACAGTATCAAATTATATGTGACTTTTTTCTATTCCGAATTTTCAGTTCAAATTACACTTTTATATATGTATATACAATATACATATATATATACATATATATGTACATATTTCAATTTTATTTTTAAATTAATTCTTCAGCTCCTAACCACCACCATCATTATATTTTGTGATATCCCTTAATTTAAGGACTTTTCAAAAAGCAATTCGATTCACCTTTAAACTATTTTATTTATTAATTCCGGGAAACTACTAGGATAATACTAGAAAATTACAAAAAAAAAAATTTAATTCCAGAAAAACTTTCTTCTTACTAGTTTTGATTTTTATGTATCAAAGTACAAACAGTGTGTTTCAAAATTATTCATACAATTCAGTTAATTTTTTTTTTTCATCAACGTGGGGTAGGAGCAGCCGGATTACAAACAAACATTTAGATGATTGATATTTAGGTCCATGGTGGTATTTTCATCAACATAAAATGATAACTTTGAAATACTGTAATCTTCGATTATTTATAACAAATTTGTTGTTATTGATAACATGGTAGAAAATTAGAGATAGCTAGATTTGATGCAAAAAATAATAACACAATTATGGATTTCAAAATGGGTACATCATGAAAAGAACTGACAATATAATTTAAAATAGAAAAACATCCAGTTAATTGGATTGAAATCAATGTGATTACATCAGAAAATTAAGACATTTGAAATAAACATAGAATATATAAATTTATAGATAGGACCTCTTCTGCTCTTAATATTATTGTATCGTATACTTATTTTTGATTATATTAGATTTAGATTAGACTACTTAACCGCGGTAGGTTTTTAAGCATAACTTAAAGTGATAAAATAAGGTAATCATAAATAAAAAAATTTAAATGACGAAAATAATAATCAAATAAAACAGAAACAGGAAAAAAGGTGAAATAAATAACTGATGATGGACCTGTTACCTTAAGGCAAATTTACAAACTGCATAATGTTGGCCAATGCTTTCTTAGTATCTTCTTCGAATATACTCAAGTCCTCGATACCATGTATTCTCTTTTTCTGTAGCGTGAATTAGCCTGAGAAATGTGTTGAATGACACAAACAGGAGCATGTAGGTACATTTCTGGTCATCCGCTAAATAGGTGCATATTGGTAAATCGCGAATGTCTAATCCATGGTTTCTATAATTATACATCAGGCTTAAGTGTTTCAAGTATTGAATTTCAATTTTTCGTGTAGACTTTTAGTTTAAGTATTATTCAAATTTTGCTGTTGGAGCCATTTTTAATAGAATTAAGTGCAAACAATTTCAATAATCTCAGTTAAATTGATATTTTCAAACTTTTGTATCATTAAGCACTACAAAATGTTATTGGATAATCTTTGATGTAATTTTTCATATCCAATAATTAACTTACAATGTATGTCCTAAAATGATCTATGTCTATGATATATGATAAATGATATTATGTTTGCAACTTTTATAGGTCCTTCAGATTTTCATGTCATTAATTACATCTTTTTACATGCCCCATAGGATTTTTGGAACCGTCATATTGCATCAAAATATTTTACATATAATTTTAGAGCTTAATGAAAAGCTGTTTACTTGATTTTATTTAATGTCCTGTCGAATTTCGGTATAGAGAACAACTGATTTATTGATTTCATATTCGATTTTGGCATACTTAGCGTCATTGGGTTATAGGATCGTCATTGAACTTTTAGAAAATTTTAAATAGAAATATTTTTTAATATCAAATTACAAATTACAAAGTGGCCGGGTCTCATGTGATTATCATTGTATTCCCAACTAATTTCGAAGATGCCACAGGAAGGAATCCAAATCATGGCATTCGTAGTATTAGTCAGATAAAATAACCACCATTACACAACACAAAATAAAAATACAACAATAATATTGAATAAATACCCTCTGGCTCTACAAAAACAGTTATTTTGAATTTAGCTTGAATGTAATATTTCCATTCCATTTATATATACTTTACATCTAGCAAGATTTAATTTGGTTAAATACTGTTACTGTTTGATCATATGTCCTTAATATTCTAAGAGTCTTGCTCTGGTGTATGATGAAAAGTTTTGTTTCTTTTTTTAATAACAAATGAGAACCGGAAGCTATTTAAAGAAATTGATTTTAAGTTTGTTTATATATTTCCGTTCATTTTAATTTTTTTTTTTGTTTTTTTTTTTTATTTTCTTCTCATTTGATTTGAATTAAAAGGACGACATTTAAAACAGTCACGAGTAAAAAAAGGATACTTTTTATTCTTCAATGGTTATTTTTATTTTGATTTTTTGTTTTGTGAGAAATAAATAAGCAGACTATTATATATGTGTATGTAATTGTAATAAAATGTAATTGAGCGAAAGTATTAAAATGGAAAATTTATTCGTATATGAATGTATATAGTGGTATTAAATTGGTAGCAGTAGAAGGAGTAATAAATTGTAGGTAGCAGAGAAAAGCTTCAAATAAAATGAAAATGAAAATTGAAAAAAAAATTTAAAAAAAATCAAAACAGAAATTAAAAAAAAAATGAAATGAAATACTGTCGTGTTCAAAGAATTTTATAGAAAAAAAAAACAAACATTTTTCTTTTATTTTATTTGTTTTGTTATTGTTTTTTTTTTTTTTTTTATAAAGAAATACATAGTGAAAGAAATTGTTGGTGTTAAAATAAAACACAACATAAAAAAAGTATAAAAGATATTTAATAGTTTGTGTTTTATAGAATATTGTCTCGACTTTGACAAAAAGAAAATCAAAAAAATTGTCTAAAAGAAAGTAGAATAAAAATAGAAAGCCGTTTCTTTTGCAACCATTCAATATGGTTAGTTAGAAGAATTCCAATTTTTCTGAGTTGATTTTATTTGAAAATTTTATTCAAAGCGATTTATGTACAGTACCTTACAAAAATATTTATTAACTAATTTAATTTAGAGAGTTTTATGATGGATCCATGGTTCTCCAGGGTTTTGTCGCTTCCAAAGTATGTTTACATTTCATTTATGATTTGTTTTTTAATCAAAACAAATTAATTCATATTAATTTTACTTAAAATCAATTCATTTTTTATTTCTATCCATTACCAAATTAGTATTGCCAACTACAACAAGGAGGATTTGAGTAAAGAGCTCCCCGGTATTATATTTAATCGATGATTTTAGTTCTGTCAATGACTTTTCCTGCAGCCTCGAATCTCTCAGTTGTTTCTAGTTTCAGAATTTCCAACCCAGTGGTACTAAGTTGGATTCTTATATTTTTGTATAAGGAAAAATTCTCACCAATATGGTATATTGTAGTGATGGATCCTATGGAACAACTACATTTAGGTTTGTTTGTTTGTAAGTCATCAAAGCTTTAACTGATGCGTGTTAGACTGATGTGACCTATGCTCAGTCTTCGCTTTACAAGTCTTAAGTTTTTTTGCTTAAGGTTCATGTTGCCATGTTTTTTTTATTGAAAATTATGATATGTTAGTAATTAATTGTAAAAATTAGAACAAATTAGTTATAAGTTTCTAAAAATAATTTTCATTGTATTTTTTTTTTGTTTTTTTTTATATTTTGAATTTTTTGTACATTTTGTTTTGTAAATGCGTTGTTTGGTTAAATAAATAAATAAATAATTAATAAAGGTATTTACAATTCTGATAATATAGTTTTTGTTTCATATCGAGTGATTCCATTGTAGCTTCTTTGGCCTCTTCATTTTCGATAGTATTCGCATGTCCACGCACGGCTCAGATAATCAATGGTTTTCATTATAGCATACAATTCAGCCAAATATACTGTCGTTTGTTCGTTGAGTCTATACTTGAATATGTTTTGGGTATATTCAAACAACCATTCCGCTGAATAACTTGTTTTTGACCCATGAAGAAAAACAAGATTGAAATTAATAAAATTATAAGATTTCAATACAATAAATAAAAACAGTTTAATGTCATATTAAATGATTTTAAAATACTTCTTTACTTAATAAAACTATATTTTATTGTGCTAATGTCAATATATTCTATATAAAACACCTCCTTCTATTAGATCTTGCATAACTGTCTATCACTTAGTGGGCAATAAAAAATATTTTATAAAAATAAAATTTAAATTTAATTAACACTGATACTCGTACAACAATTTTTTCATAAATCTTAGCGTTGGATTATATTGTCCCATCTCATAATGTACAAATGTCTAATATATCCTGACCGTTTTTAAAATTTGCTAATTTGGATTAACTTTTTTAAAAATTAATGAACAATGGTAGGTTTTTCAGAAAATATTAAAAATCAGTAACTGAGGAAATAAAGTGCCTTGTCTTTAGAGAACTCATTTATTGACTTTTGAAAGCAATTCTAAGTTATTGTTTCTCTAATTCACTTGTATTTAAACTTGAATTTTAGTGTTGAGAGACCACTTTATTATAACAAGTAGAAGTATATTAAAATTTAACTTGAAAAAACCTATTCTATTGTGAAAACACAAAACAATAAAAGATAAATTTATCGACTAGTACACTTTGTATTATTTGAGCAATTATTTGAGCAAATTTGATAAGAAATGAAAGTATGATTTTAAAAATATGAAAAAAAAAAAAATATTATAAATTGCCATAATGTAGATTTAAAAATTATTTTATATTATCTGAGAAGTAGTCATCCTTACAGCAATACACCTTTATTCGACTCGATCTCTGCCAATTCTAGCTTACACAGGTTATTTTGAATATTAATTTTTATTTTATTTTTTTGATGGAGAGTCGTATGCAAATGCGACCTCTACAAATATATTGTACTTCCCCTTTTATTATCTAAGAATTACAGGTAAATGTCCTTGTTGAACATTATTATTGCTTTGATATTAATTTTGAATATTATATATACACCTTTTTCAAGGTTTTGCCTTACTTAGTAGTGCATAGTGCATTGAAATTAAAAATATATTTTGTCGATATCTAATATTGTTTATACTAGCTTATCTTAATCTTAGTAATGTGATAAGTTTGATCATGTCTTCATCATTACTGTATTACCTTCATTAAGTTCATCATTCCCTTTTTTTATACACATATGTATATTTATCGGATGTTTACATGTCTCACATATTTTACATTTTTGTTTTTCTTCATATACGAATGATTCCACTAAGCCTATAGATCGACATGTCCATACAAATCTTTCGCAATAACTTGATCATACACACAATCACATATAGTAATTTTTCTTATTGAACTATTTGATATATCAACTAACTTCACCTTCGTTATGTTATAGAATATTTATTTATTTATTTATATTAAGGTGGATCTACAATTAAATCTGCAGATCAGTTATAGATACTTTTCTCTTTCGAAATGTGAGTCTTTTTATGTATATTAATTATTTAGCATTTTATTTTAACTGATGACCAAATTATGAAATTATTACTGCTTACAATCTTTTACATTTATTTACTCTTATTTCAATTAATTGCTATTACAATGTTATAATGCAGATTATAAGCTTCAGAATTTTTTTCAGTCTAACACAGTTTAACCTTATTCAATCCAGTTGCATAACAATATAATTCTATATTTTACTCAGACAAGATTGTAATTACATTTTTAATATACATAAATATTTTTTTAATAAACTGTATAATATACAAATACTACATTTACTACATATACAATTACGACATAATAATATAGAAAAAGATATTGATACATGGTCAATTTCTTTATTTAAATTCAATTCATTTGGAAAATTCCATCAAATAGATTATCCTTTGTGGATTGTGCACATGGTAATACAACAAAAAATAAACAAATAAATAATTTTCTTTTTTCTATTTATATAACATTTGTATATACACGTATTATATATACATACTCATATATAATATAATTGAGAATAAATAAAGGATATGCAATATACGAAAAATAGATGTGATGGAAACTAATTTGTTAAAGGATATCCTTTCAACCGGAAATAAATTTCCCAAGATTAATATTTAAAAAAAATATATATATATATATACATATATATCTGATTGTATGTATAAAGATATAGTTATATCGACCGTTCCTGGGACAAATTATTAGATGCACCTTGAGTTTTTTTTTTCTGTTTGATTACAAATACAAAAAAAAAAATGGAGATGGGAAAACTTATGTATTACATACAGTGTGTATTGAAATTATTGTCAAATGATTGAGTCATCATAACTGTGCAATTTATTTTTTTGTAAATTTTACAAAGTTAAATAGTTTGAGTAACAAAATCGTTCCTGTACCAATATAGAAACTCAAAACTAAATGCGTATTATTACTTGGGAATACAAACTAGAGGGGACCCAATACGATTAGTTATAATTTTATAAATTAGGAGGTTGTACAACTTGAAGACCTTTACCGACGAATCATTTTGAAGTATGAACTAGCAAAAATTAATTAATTTATTACCTACAGCAACTGACTTCTTTCATTTTTGTTGTTTTTTTATACAAAGTAATAGGGTGAGATCTTATATACTGGTCGTATTTGTACAGCACAGATTTGTATAAGGCAAAATTTTGATAAAATAAAAGCAATATAACATGTGCCTTGTGTGTCTTTAATGTGTCTTTAATGCATCAAATAATTTGACCACAACTACATACATGGGTACAATGTACATATTATATATACATATATACTCATATAAAAAAAACCTAATAATAAATTTAATTTAAATTCAATAAATAGAATCAAAAAAAAATAAACAAAATAATAATGAAAATGAAAAATTTCATTTAATTTCATTTAATTTCATTAGATTTTATATTAAAGTTTTTATTAAAAATTTTTCATAATAATTAAATATTAAAATAAAATTATTTTTTTTTAACAAAATTAAATTATTTTAATCAAATATTTTTACCTTGTTTTTTAATCATTTTTTTTTTTCTATACCAACAATTATACAGGTATTTACAATTTTATTAAATTATAGTTTGTTTAAATGAATAAAATTTGAACAATTTTAATATTACTTTAAAATTAATTAAAATTATTAAATAATTGTACAAAAGAATAATAAAAAAAGGGATTGAAAATAAAATTTTCCTCTATCGTAATTTTTTAATTTCCTTTTAATTATAATTTTTATACATATACAGAATATGCACTTTTAAAAACAATGTTGCTTCAATATTTCGTACGGGTACCATACAACTTTCATAACAAATTACAAATGTTAATTTAATTAAACTTTATTGCAACATTAAAACTAATCTTGAAGACCGTTAACTTCTTTTTGAATCAAAAAACTATAAAATACCTTTATGTTATGTTATTTAAGTTGTGTACTAACAACAGTGAGAACATAATCAGATTTGGCTTTATGAATAGTATTTTATCGTGCTTGTTAATTGATTCTCTGTCAAGGCAGATACTTCTTTTATTACTCTATTGCAAAAAACTTGGGCCATATCTTGTTTGTATTTTATTTCAGTAATGGCATAATGATTTCTCATATTCCCATAAGATCTGAGTAGATGCGATGTAAATTTAAATCTTTTATAGATAGTAATTACCTACACAACATTTTCTCTTAAGATGTTAAGTTTAAAGGTGGGTCAACAATAAATGACAACAATTTTGAGGGAGTAAATAGCTTTCTATATGTAGGTGCCTTAATAAATAATAAAAATGACATGCATTTGACAATTAATAATAGAATCCAAGCAGGTTTAAAATTTTGAACAGGACAATTAAATTAAAAATGTTTAAGACCATAATACAACTTTAGCCTATTGCTGCGAAGTCTTGGACAATGACAATTACTGACGAAAATAAATTAAAAGTATTCAAATGAAAAATATACTGAGAAATATATTTGGTCCCGAACTAAATGACGATCGTAAATATCAAATAAGATCAAACGATGAACTAGAAGCATTAACTGATGTACTCAATAATATAAAATTTATTAAGGCACAAAGAATAAGATGGGCTAGACATGTGATGAAGATGAATGAACAACGGATGCCAAAAAGAATATTAGACGTAGTATCGTCAAATACTAGAGCAAGAAGTAAGTCGAGATAGTTCGGTAAAAACGAGGACAACTATCGAAAAATTTGAGTCAACGAATACAGGACAGTTACACAAAATAGAGCAGAATAGAGGAAAATTATAAAGTTAAAAGTCACCCCGAGAGTTAGAACCAATTTTTTTCCCAAACAATTTTTTTTCATATCCAAATTCAATGATGGATGCGATAGGTACGTTAACGGGATCGGGTACTTCCTGCCGGCTCTGGTTATTTGTAAACTATGAAATAAGAATAAATACAGAACTACATATGACAAATAACCAAATGACTAGCTAATCTCACATGACTCAAAATCACAATTTTTTTTTTTTTTATTATTTAACTTTACAATCTATCTTTAAATTAAAATAATAATGGAATTATGGATAAAATGTTTTTATTAAGTAATTTGCCTTGGCATTTTTTTTTTTTACAAGTGATGAGCGAGTTCATTAACTTCGACTTCGAGTTCATAATCTTCGAAGTTAAATAGTTATGACCAGACTAGTGGGGATTTGTCGTTACCCTATTCACAAATCTACTCCTTAGGTCTGTATGATGGTATCATTTCAGTCTTCGCACATGTTGGTCTGTATGCTTCAGCTGCGATACGAGACCGTTTGGATGTATTTTCAATCTCATAAAGTATTTTGAAGTTCTTGCTGTTATGGCTTCTTTAACCGATTCTATTTCTAGATCCTTTCTTATTTCTTCGTTTCTGACGAACCATAGCATTAATTATCGATTGTAGTACTTTCGATTGAAACTTTTCCAGTATTTCAAAGTTGCAAAAAAAATATTTAAATTACAACAAATTTAACAGTAACATCCTTGTAGTTATACACATCCGTATATTTCAACGATGCTGGTACATTACTGAATTTACACAATATAAGACAATCTTACAATTTTGAATTTATTGGTGTATCAGTGTTGCAGTGGACTAACTTTTATCTAAAAATTTGAATTTAACTGGTGTAAGTGAGAAGTAGGAAATATTTTTAGGTAGAGCATTTTGTAAATTGATTATGAAATTAGATTAAAGGATTTTTTTAAACTAGTTCAAAATCTGAAGAGTAAAATTAACAGTATTTTTTCATAAATTAAATATAAAATGAATAAAGAAATCAAATTGCAATTCTATAGTTATGATTTATGAGTATGAGTATGAGAGATGTAAAAAAAAATTTTCGACATGTGATAAAGTCAGGCTCCTACAGATTTTTTTATCAAAATTTCTACTCTATATTAGTAGAGAGAAAAGAGAAAATAACAAAAAAGTACGTATATTACATACATATACTTGGGTCTCAGCTGATAATATTTATTTATTTATTTTTCCAGCAAACTTGCAAGTAAATCTACACACCAACTTCAGGTCCTTTTCCCTTTCGGGATTTGGGTGATAATATTTTTTGTATCATTATTTTATTCTTTAAATCACAATAAAAATTTATATTTATTTACTAATTATTTATTTTTATAAAAATAATTTAATTAACTGTAAATTATCAGTATTATTTAAATTTATAAATGTTTTTTTCATCTTAATAAATAAAAATACAATGCAACAATGTAAAAATTTATTTAATTTTTATTTAACGCAGTAAAACAAATGAAAAATTATCCTGAATACTTCTTGATAATCCTTAAAATATCCTTATATATATTTTTTATTTAAGTTTTTCTAATTATATTCTATTGAATTAATCAGAATTAAATATAATTATGACTTGACTTGTTATCTCTACATCTGAATATGCACAAATACATCTCTATATACACCTGTAAATGTGCGCTAACAGTAATTTTGGAATTGAAGAACAAAAAAAATTAATTCTATCATAATCAAGCACACAAAGATGTTAACTAACTATACATACAAAATGGATTGTTAATTTCAAGTGGCATAGAATTTAAACTATGAAGATTGACTTCTATAGCCTCTGCTTTTGTCATTAATAATTTAAAAGAAATCCTTGTAATTATCCATGTTTGTTTAACAAAAAAAAAAAAAATTATCCTTATAAAATATGAAATAAAAATTGTCGTCCTGTAGTTTTCGAGTGAAAAAGCACTATACACACATAAATATACATAATATATTATATAAAAATAAGAAGAATTAATGATGAATGCTGGGATCCTTAATGAATAGAAAAAATTAACTATTCTATTTTATAAATGTGGTAAATTAATGGATGAATAGATACGAGTACGTACGGGATTATCTGATTTTTTTTTTGTAATTTATCATAGTTTAGTATTCTTTGAAGCTTATCTTTTATTTACCTATTTTGACTAACAAACTATTTAAATACGTCTAATCAAAATCTCTTGTGTGAATTTTAGAAACAGTAATAACAAAAAAATAAATTAAATAACGAAAAACAGCTAATAGAAAATTAGGTTCTAATTAAAAGAAAAAAATTATACTGATAAAAAAAAAATTTAGAATGAATTTTTCGGTATCCCGATTTTGAATTGTGTTCAGACGATACGGAATCGTGTTTTAAATAAAAAAAAAACAGCAATTTATATTAAATATTAATTAGTTTGATATTTTTTAATATTAATTTTTTTGTTGTAATCTCTGCAGTTATATATATATAAAATTTGCAATTATATATATATATATATAAAAAATTAAATAGAAAATTGAAAAATTAATGATGTAACTACAATCGTTTTGCACCATTCCAAGTACTTTTTTGGATTATTCCAAATTGAAATATCAATGTGGAAGGGATGAGGTTCACGAGTCTAACTATTCGACATCGAATCGTTTTATATTATATCCTAATACCTGATTGAATTATGAATAGCCAAATTGAAATTAAATTACATTTTGAGGGAATGAGTGAATGGCGAACTTATACTAAACCATTATAATAAAGCTTTTTAAAAGGCTATTACAAAAAATAGAGAGAAGGTGTCGTCTTTATCAAATGTGCATTAAAAACAAAAACTGGTCTTTAGAACGATTGTTTGTGAATACTTCTAATGTGATTTGTGATCAAATTTTTCCTATTTGAGAAATACTGAGGTAATGATGATTCGATTTGTTTTATTCGATTTTTTTTTAAGCTCATTTTTACCTCTTCAAGACAAAGGAATATTATGTACATCATAGCCATTAAAATTGTTAACATTTATGATGACGATACATATTATAGTTATATAAAAATTTCAAAACCACCTATACAGTATACAACCAGTTAAGCATTTTGAGAACAAAACGAAACCCTTCTTCTGCTGGTACTGGTTTACTTGTGAACTATAAAATAAAATCCAGACTACACATTTACTATGACACACATCATTGATAGGTACCAGCATTTAATTACCTAAATCTGACATACAAAAATACAAAAACATTAGCAGAAGAAGCAATACAAAGCATTAATAATTGGGTTCAAATTAGGTAAGTTGAAGGTTTTTATGCTAAATTTCGTACTCGTTATTCGTACTCGTATCGTTCGAACAACATATATACAACATTATATTCGTTCCTTCAATACAATATTTTTTATATAAGTCGGCTTCGGCTGCTGAATGAGGTTTTGTATTTTGGTCTCATTAACAGAATCTCATAAGCTTAACATGGTTCTTGTAAGTTCATGATTTTTTAAGCCTCAAATATTTCAAATTTCCATCAATAATATTCCAGGAATTTTAATTTATTTTATAATTTGTAGAAGTTCACGATTGACCACCATCTATTTTATTTTTTACTTTTTAGGGGACTAATTTTGTTTCAAAAAAAGTATATGTATATTCAAAATTTTATTTTTAACGATTATTTTATTTTATAGTTTTTAGTTTTAGTTTTAATTTTCTGATTATTTTTTTTTACTATCGTTCAGTTAGTTAATCAGTTCTAATAATAATCAAGATCGTACACATACATATGTATCAGGGGTTAATTTTGTTGTTAATAATAATTAATTTATTTCTTGTGTACTTCAATTTTTTATTTATTCCATTTAATTTTTACATATTTTAAAAAGTCATTAAAAAATTTAACAAAAATTACCTTGCAATTGACATCAGCTTAAAAATTTGTAAATTTTGTTTAGCTAATTTTTTTTTATCATTTTATGTTTGTTTGTTTTGCTTTTGGTAATCAAAACTAAAATTAATTATATTTTATTTTTTAGATTTTATCCTAACTAATCCTAATCCTTAATCCAGTTTAAACTAACTAAGTTTAATATACATAATGTTCCATTATTATTATTATTATCAATATATTATTACTCCTTGTCTTGTGTTAATGCAAACATTTTCATATTTCAAATAAACATTCTGCAAATTATTCGAAATAGAGTCAATGATTATTCATGTCTATTGCAATGAAACAACTGAGGGACACACTCAAAGCTTTATTGTAGTGATTTCTGAATGATTTTATTATAAAATTATCGAATTTATTTATTTTTGATTAATAACAATATAATAATGATAATAATATAAATATATTATAAATATATTTATTTAAATAATAATGCAGGTACTCTGTTTCCGGTTTACGACATTTATTTATGCAAACTCTAATACCTCTTTCTTTCTCTCTTTTCTTTCTAATTTTTTACATTAGACTATAACTAATGTTATACCATATGGGAGCTGCATATGATAGTATAGATCTCCCGAATGATTTATATGATATTATCTTAACTCTATTTTGAATGTTTTTATTACAAAATAATTTTTTCCAATCATTTAATTCCAACTCTATGGGAGGAACATCGTAACTGCTTTTACACAGAGATTTGGAATACACAATCACATACAATAGCTTTTCTGTAGCATTTTTATGGTATAGAATAGACTAATTTAAATGTGGATAAATGGCATAAATGCTTTATTTATTATTCATACTCAATATAGTTTAAATATTGTTGTAAATAGACTCCTACATATTAACGATGTTCTTGTTGTGCTTTATTAATTGTTTTATTTAATTTATTTTATTTCTTATTCGTTTAATTAGTATTGTCTGGGATTTTTTTTTTTGCAAAATTTTTCCTAATATTACAGTTAGTAATTTTATACTTTATCAAAACCAAAAAAAAATACACAAGCTGTCACTTCAATGTAACAAAAATAGATAACAAAATGCTAACTAAAATCTTTAAAAAAAAATACTTTATTTTAAAGTGATAAAAATTTTACTTATAAAAAACACACCTGAGTTTATTAAAAATTATCAAAAAAACAAAGAAACTGCAAAACCAACAAATGAAATTATAAAATCTTGTCTTTTATTTAACGTTAATTCTCTAGTTTTTATCTACTTTTTTATTTATTTTTTTTAGTTTATGCCAAGAAGCTTACAGCAAAAAAAACTATATACGAACATAGCATTGCTGGAACTCTGTTGTAAACCGCTTATCTAATGAAATAGCATGTTGCCAGGTATGTTTATAGGAAAGAATCAAGACATGTTTAAAAACATATGGTTTGCTTTTTGTTGTTTTTCTTTTTGTTTTCAGGTAATTTTCCTGGTTGTGTCTTTAACAAAATTACATGGAAACTTTTCTCGTTTTATTATTTTTCTTGATTTATGTTTTTCTTTTTGTTTAAATTATACCGGATGTGACATTTATTTCCTATTTTAACACACGAAAACTTTGTTAGATTCTATTAATGTTGGTAAACATTATCCTTTTTCAAAAACAACTTAAAACCGTTGTAATACACTGAAAGACAAAAAAAAATGGTGTGAATAAAATATTAACCTTTATTGTGAAGTGTCAGTTTTCAATGTAAATGTTTCACAAGACGTCAACAGATATTCAAAATCGTTATTGTGATTATCAGTTGTCAGCAAACTACTGATAAATTGTGAAAATTAAAAAAATTGGCATTGTGAATGTCAGTAAGAGTTGGCTTATCTTTAAGCAATATTTTTCAATTGTAAATTTTAGCGTGACAAAATATATTGTGTTAAAGAAAACATTTTTTTTTTAATTTAAATTGTTTGTTTTTTATTTCAATTGTTCTTAGTTTTTATTATTACGTTCGTATTTATATATGTAAGAGTTATTGGAGAATAGACAAATTATTGTGCGAAATTAATCGGTTGTATTTAATAAAATACTTTAATTTAAATAACTATTTATTTTTAACTTTAAAAAAAACGACAAAAAATTTTAACTGTCAAAAAATAAACGTAAATTTTTTTAGTATTCACAATAGAACAAAATTGTTCCAATATCACTTTACAATAACAAATAAAATATGAACTGACCAAATTTCTTAGATGTCAGTCGACTGAAAACTGAACATCGCAATAAGGGTTTTTGTTTATTATTAATTAGTACATTATTAAAGCGATATTGGAAATATGTCTGAGTGTATCATATACGATAATATAATACTTCATCATATTTTGCTCTAATCCCCACAGATGGGATTACAGGACAATAATGATGGTAATGATTTGAAATATAAATTGTTTTCTTCAAATTTACTTTTTACGGAGATTTATAATGTCTACTAAAGTTTTGAGCAATAACGAGTCAAATTTTTTTGACTTTTGTATATTCCTCAGCATCACTCATTATTTTATCTAAATAAAAATTTAAACAAAATCATAAATATTTAACATTTGAATACATAGTCAACATTTGAAACAAGAGTACAACATCCAGTACTAAACTTGGAAGTTAGTTTTCTTTTTTAAAGAACAAAATTATAAAATTCCATGATTCATTTGAACATACTTGTTGTTGTCATTGTGAAACTAGTTTATTCTTGTTAATTTTTAAAATTAACAATTTTAGATAGCAGTAATTTTTTTACCTGCCATTTTGTACAAAAATATATAATTACACATCAGCACATCACTAATACAGCTACTTCTATCTATTAGTTATGCACTATCCTTGATATTTTCAAAAATAATATAATTTGTGCAACAATTTTTTTGAACAAAAGTGTACTTACTTGCCTACATACTCGTACATAGAAAATTATACATGAAAATTATATTTTTGTACAAATCTTCACCTAAAGCTGCACACTATATATTATTATGAACATTTGAGAGTAAGTAGAAAATTATTTTCACAAAAATTTGAAACATAAGTTTTCAGGTGTATAGTAGGTACTTTTAACCGTAATGAACAAATGAAGGCGCTTTCTAGTATTTCAATAAATAAAATTCTTAATTGATGTATTATGGTACTGTGTTCAAATTCAACCTCTTGCATTCTACTTCAACTATACTATTACTTTACTATTATATTAGTATAGAGGTAACTCCTTCTTAATACTCTGATAAGTTCTTTTTACACATGATGATGTCCTTAAATAGAACGAACAGGATGTTTAATTGCATCAAGGATAAAAATAAAATAACAACCAGAAAAAAACTTTTTTTCTTCTTGGAAAGTTTTCTGTTTTCCTCTCTTAGAAATGATAAAAAAAAATATATATAAATAAAATAATTTTATTTTTTGTTTTTGATGCAGGATAATTTTATGATATTAAGCTAAGGAAATTACAGTGCAATGAGAAAACTTTTTAATAAGATAAATGCGTTGTAGTTAAATATTTGTAAATTGTTTAAAAGAAAAAAAAATAAATAAAAATAAAAAAGAGGAAAAAAAAACTTTTAATTTAGAATACGTGACAGGATAACTTGAAATTTTGATTTTATCAACAATAAAATTTAAAATTTAAATAAATTGTCAAAACTCAACTCTTTTTGATGTGATTTAAATAAGTTTTTTTTTAATTTTTGAATATTACAATCGAACATTTGATCGAACGTCGAAACTCAATCATAAGAAATAATTTACAAGTGAGATCTGTGAAAGAAGATTATCTGCTACAACCAAAATATATTGGAAAAACTGCTGAGACAATCAGGTAGTCAATACAGAAGATTAAAACGCTTCCCAACAGCGGATCTTCCATCTAAGGTCTAATGTCAAATAAAATGTAAATCCTATGAGTAAATTTGTTGAAATGTACCCTTAGAATTAATTAAATTTAAGTCCCTACATCACCGCAGCCGCAAATTGGCTTATTGTGATACCAAAAATATACCCTTACAAGCCAATACACTATTCAAAATTGTATTTATTGTTATAATAATTTACCGAATATAAGCTTTTGTTAAAATATTATGATAGATTATTTATTTATTTACAATATACCGTATCAATTATGTTACTCCGAGCTTTTGTAAGTAATTTACTAGATCGACCAACAACTTCAACAATTAAAATTTTTTCAAAAAAAATTTTTTTCTTAGAGTTTTGTTTTAATTTTGTAGACATTGTTCATCTGAGTACTACATATTAACTACATCGTTTTTTTCTATTTGAATTTCCGAAAAACAGTGTTTCATGTCGTTTTCGTTTTTCATTGTCAAGGTAATCTCGCAATGTTCTAATATGTTTTCTATTTTATATTTTTTATGCCTATTACGTACGTATATCGTTTACATATTACATCCGGGAGTCGAGGTTTTTGTCGAAAAAAAAAATGTCAAATAGAAAAAACGTTGAAAAATAAAATGTCGAAAAAAATATGTCAAACTTCAATGTTGAAAAAACAACTTTCGACATTTTTTTAAAAGTAGTAGAAATATTTTAGAGCTAGTTACACAAATCAGCTTTTATCATTAACATAAATGTAACATACACAATATAAGAAATGCAATAAAAATGTTAACCCAATTCCCAAAAAAGGCGACAAAAGCGATCCCCCCAACTACAGACCTATAGCTATAATATCGATCCTCTCCAAAGTGATGGAGATCTTAATAAACAAAAAGCTGACCAAATATCTTGACAGCCAAGGTATTGTCCACGATAGGCAATATGGATTTAGATCCCATCGGTCCACCGGTGATTTAATGACATACCTTAACGAGAAGCTAAATATTTGCTTGCACAATTCGGGTGAAGCTCTAGATATTTGTGGCTCTAGATATTTCTAAAGCTTTCGATAGACTATGGCATAGCGCATTATTAGCAAAATGTCAAGCAGTAGGCCTGGGTCTCTCTTCTCTCAAATGGATTGAAAGTTTCCTCTCGAATCGTACGATTCAAGTCTTAGTTGACGGATTTAAATCCGATCAATTCCAAATAAACGCTGGTGTTCCCCAAGGATCAGTTCTCTCACCTACCCTATTCCTTATATTTATAAATGATTTGCTCCAAACCACTTTCAATCCAATCCACAGCTTTGCAGACGACAGCACCCTAGTAGCCTCCTACAATATTCATAAAAAATCTGAAGCTACATCCACCGTAGTCCACAGTATTGCGTTAAAACATTTGGATAAAGTCCAAAAATGGGCTATTCGTCTAATCAACGACCCAAATGTGACAGCCCATCTTGCTCTTCTTGGACATCGTCGTATAGTCGGAGCTCTCTCACTTTTTTATAGACAGGCCAAAGCAAAAAACTGCATTTTTTTTTAGTCACACAAATATGTATGAAGCGGTACCACCAGAAAATTTTTGGCATAAATTTTTCTTTGTAGTGCCACAGCACTTATGAATAACAATTTTCTGCATTTTCATTTGAAAAAAAAAAAAAAATTCGTTAAAACTTGCAAAAGCTCAACGTTACGGTATATAGCTATTCAAATATTCAAATCATGCTCAAGTGAAGGTAATGTATGGTCCTTACAAGTTTATGTGAGAAAATCAAAATTTGGCAAATGTGAAATGGGATTAGTCAAATCTGTATGTCTCGCACTCAGTGAAGAATTTTCAAATGAATCAAATTACCTCATAGGCTATAGTTTTGCGAAAGGAAATCATTTGGTACCGCAAACTTGCAACTGAACTTTTGTTAGGAACAGTGGTAGTAAACGCTTTGATTATATACAAACAAGTTAAAAAAAAATCAAATTCGGACGTTTCGGTGTTGGTAGCAGATTTATTAAACGTTAGAAATAAAAAAAAAATATTAATAAACACTAATTCGCAAACAGAATAAAAACTTCAGACCGTTATCTTAGATAAAAAACGGAATATATATATTTCTGTTGATCTACTAGTCAATAGAAATAACGGTTTTTATACAAAAACATCAAAACAACAAGGATACTTTCAAATGTCCTTTTCGTCCTTAAAGGATAATATGCGCCATTATATAGTTATTGGGGATGTAGTTCCCAATCTCCCGCAGAATCCCCTTAAGTTCTTTAGGTTTTTGGATCAATTATTAAAAAATTTCCCTAAGAGCCTTTTGAATTTGACTTTTGAATTTGATTTAAACAAAAAAAAATCTTTAAAATCAAATAAAAAATACTTTTAATTTTTTACTTATCAATGATTGGCACCGAGACCAAATAAAAAAAATGAATTGTTTCAACGGAAAATTTCTTCGAAAAATGTGTACTCCTCTTCATTTCAAGGCTGACATTTCATATTAAACAACCTTCACCATGGGCATTTTTTTTTTATTACTCTTTAGAAATAAAATCTAAAATCCAAGGACGATAAAATGAAATAAATTCGCGATATTTTATTTAAAATTGAGAAAATTTTGTTATTGCGTTCTTTTTCCCTTTTGTGAATAAAAATAAATAAAATTATTTAAAAATAACCATAATTTATTAAACATATTGAAGTTGTAGAATAAATAATAAAAAACAAAACCAAAAAAAGAAAACTCTACCTTTTCAATTATTTATTTGAATCCCTTTAAAAATAACAACACTTTCATATTCTATTATTTTCTACATACCCCATCCCATTTTTTTCATATTATTTTATTTTTTCTCATCTTATTTTATACAATTTTTTTTTTTTTTTTTTTTTTTGTTTTAAAAATTTTAACTTTGTACAAATTTTTTATCATTGAAAAATTTATAATAAAAATTTTAATAATACATGACCCAAGTCACTGAATCTTTTCCAAAATTGAAATCTAAACACAAAACACTCATCCATATATATATACAAACATATACTGGATATATATATATATCTATATATTTTTTCAAAGAATATATGTATTTATTTGTTTAAAAGAAAGAGTTCAAATTATAATCAACACGTAAGAAAGAAAAAGAATGAGATAGAGAGAGAGAGATACAGAAAGAAGAGATGATAACCCTTAAAGGATATTTCTCCAAAATCCATTTTTTATACAAGTATAAAAAACAACTCCCTTATTTTTACATTTTAAGAAACATGGTCCCCCACAAGAAAATTTATTTTATAATCCACAGTACTGAATTCTGTAATAGTAGTAAACGGGTGACGAAATGTAAAATATCAACATTGAATTCTTGTGAAAATAAAGCTCCCCGTTCTAAACATCATCTAATTCTGAAAATAGTGAACCTTAAAAATTCGGACCATATTTTCTATAAATAATAATTGGAAGTTTGAGGAAGGAGTATTTTTTTTAAAGTACATCAAAATACTTACTATAACATTATTCTTTATAATATAAATTATACAAAATATATATTTATATAATAATCACATATACAGTGAGTGTCAAAATGAATTAGATAAATTTAATATGATCTTTTTTTTCTGTAGATGTACTTCTGTACACTAATCAGCATTTATTTATTTATTTATAACAGTGGGATCTGCAGATAAATCTGCAGTCCAACTACCGGTCCTTTTCATTTTCTAAATGTGGACTTTTACTAATTATCATTTTACTAGATATTTGATTGAATATTCTTTACCTACCTTACTTATTAAGTGCTATACACCTTGAAATAGGTTTGGCGCAATATTTAAAAATGGAAAATGGCTCAATATTTTAAAGAGAGAAAAAAGATTTATAAGCATGAAAATCTGTTGAGAGTATGCTCCCAATTACAGTGCTCTATCATTTCCACTAGTATTCATGATCACAATATGTGATCATAATCTTAGCATACATTTCATACTCTCTCATCAAATAAAATAATAGAGAAAAAACCCTCCACAAAATTTTGTTAGTGAGAGAGCATAAAATGTATGCTAAAGCTTTTCTCATGAATACTCGTGGAAGCAGGACAATTCAGTGATTTATATATCATTCCATCCAACTGATTGTGGTTATGAATCGATTTCCAGCATACTTTTGAAAACACATTTTCTCTCTATGCTATAAATATGCTCTTTCATTCACAAGGACTGGAGATTATTCGCACAACACAAACACAACACAGGTTATATACACAAACACAAATAACAATGATTGATCAACTAAGGACTAGTTTTAAATTATTTTTATTTTCATCCTTAGTAACCAATATATTTTAGGCTTCATCTCTACTACAAAATTTATTATATTGCGTTAATAATTTTGATACTGTCTGTAGTAACAGAGAATTTTCATATAATTTCAACCATTTTGATATGAAATAAAATACGAACATTATAAATTGAATCTAAAGAATGTACACAACAGTACATAGGTGTATAGTGACGACCGCTACTGTCATCATTTCACCCAAAACGATTTTTATTGGTGTTGTGTTAGTAGTTGTTATAGCTCTTTCAATTTAAATGCTATGAACTTTCTTCATATTATATATTTTATTATAAATATTTGTTAAATTACAGTTATATAGAATCTAAATAAAATATTTCACCACCCTTTTTACAGTTTTTTATTTTATTTTTATTTTATTATTCGTTTTTTTTTTTTTTTCAAATAAACTCTTAGAAATCCTCTCATGGAAAATAAATGCATACAAAAAAAATAAAAAAAAAAAAAAAAAAAAGAAATAAAAAATAACGAACGAAGTGAATCAAACGTTAACATTTATAAGAAGTGACAGGATAATAAAATACGTAAAACAAAAATGAAACAAAAATAAAACAGAAATAAAAAAAAATATTCATAGATTTTCAGTTTTTAATCTAAATTATGTAACGGTAAAAACGAAACGAAAAAAAAGGAAAATAAGTACAACAGATCGAAACAAAAATCGAAACGTATTAAAATTAAAGGATTGAAAATGGTAAGTATGATATGAGAGGAAAGACGAAGAGGAAAATATAACTACAGTGGAATTATAGTAATTTTAAAATTATTTATTAACCATTATAGATTATGAGTTATTTGGGACAGCTGTTTACTAAAATTCTGTACATTTAATTCAATAAAAAATAAAATAAATAAATAAATTTGGTATTTACTAAATAAAAGAAGATTAAAATATAAAAATTGACAAATATGAATTTAGAGATGTAAAATCGTTTAAGTACCTCGGTGTTCTTTTATGTAATGACAATGATATGAACAGCACTATACAAGAAAGACTGCAAGCAATAAATATATGTTATTATGCGCATATAAATACAAAATATACGAAACATTAATTCACCCGGTATTCACAAGTTTGGACATTAACACTGAATGAAGAAAATATTGTAAAAAAATTTGAAAGAAAAATAATAAGGATGCCAGAAAACCGAAATCAGGTGGGAATATTATAGACAAATCCCATGAGGGACAGGAAGTAGATGCAGACCGAAAAATAGATGTAAAAACAATTTTGAAGAGATAATTGGAGGAAAATTGTGAAGAAGGCTAAAACTCACCAAAGGTTGTATTGTAATGCTATATGATGATGATGAAATAATATATTTTTTTTTCGTATGTTCTTGACAGTAGCCTCAGTTGCTTTTTCGTCCCTTAATTAAGTACGGTACTGTAATTTTACACTACATTATCTACAATATTTTGATATAATCGGTAGAAGCACAGAAACACAAAATGCAACCCAACGATGTGACAAACCCAGTCTTATATTTCGTATGAGATAAAATTTAGATAAAATTCTTCTATGTAGATGATATATGATACGAATGACACATGGGAGATACAATTTGTTTCTTATACCAGACGATATGTACATGGGCGACAATAGGTAAGTAAACTAATCATCTGATTTGTGACAGACAATTTAACAACTAAAAAAAAATCATTTATCTAATGAAAAAAAGTTTTAAAAAACCCAATTTTATTAAGCCGATAGGTACTTGAACTGTTCATTTCAAAAACAACATAAGTCACCAATTTTCAGCTAAACATAAATCGATAAAACTTGATTAAATTAAAACTATAGGTTTTTTTTATGACTTACTTTTTTAGTATGTTTTTTTATTAATATGATTTTAACACAGAAGATGTGACTACCTTTAATAGAATGACTTGCTATAATAAAACCAGTGAATTATAGATTAAAACTATTTTTGCTAACTGAAAAATTGTAGCTAGCTTCAAACAAAATAACTAAATATAAAACCCAATTAGATCAAACACCTAACTAATTGCATATGACAGTATGATTAGAATAAAATTGAAATCGTATTTTTTTATTTACTCGAATCGGATCATGTTTTACAAGCCATTCAAGACTTCAAATAAAAACGACATGTAAATTTTATAATATTAAATTTTCCATCATAGAATTAAAAGCTTTCAAGGACATGAATTGGTTCAGGATTCTATTTTACATATAGAACCTTTGATGTTATATATCTCTCCCTACAGAACAATTGAGGAAGAAATCAAGTTTATAAAATAAAATAAAATAAAATAAAAATATAGTTTTTTTTTTATTATTTCTCACTTTTTTTCCCCTTACGCTTTCCACATTCTGTTCTCTCTGACTTTGCCTTTGAATATTATGAATTTTTAAAATTGATGATTTTGCTCTGTAACTGTTTTTTTTTAGTGTTTTTTTCGTCATTTTATTGAATATAACCGTTATATAAGTTACTTTAAAAATAGAGTAAATAATTTGAATTCAGTTAGGAGGACGTTTTCCAACTACATTCATTTTGTTTTTGGGTTTTTATTTTGTTATTGTTTTTGTTTTTTGTTATATGACTTTTTAATGAATTGTATTTCGCAATACAAATTTAAGTGCCAATATTCATTTCATATTATTCGTTACTCTGTGACTTTTGATTCTTAATTTTCTGCTACCTTTTTTTATAGTGAGTTCAGAATTATGAATTTATGAGTATACATATTTTCTTTTTAAAATTTAAATTTTAGTTCTTGTATTTTATTTTTATTTGAAAGTGTAAAAAATAATATTTTAATATTTTAGATAAGACATTGTTTAGAAATTTTCTTTTTTAAATTAAATTTGTTTATTTTGTATTTGATGAAAATATACAAGGTAATTTTATTTAATAAAAAATGTATTAACATTTTAAAAAAAAAATTGTTTTATGTTTTAGTGCTTTACTTTCTGCTATACTACTGTTTTTATTCTGGCTTTATTTTAGTGCTATATTTTGCCTTTCATATTTGGTACATTATTCTAAATTGTAAGTATAAAAATCAAAACAGAACATGACATCGAGTTGGGGTGATTAACTGATAGAACTAAAATTTGTGTTGAATAAAATTTTGAAGTTGAAAAAATTATCATATATTTTTTAAGACGGACCCCAATTGTTATTTATACTTCACTCCAGTAAATTATCACAAATCATATTCAATACTAAACGAATCAAGATAATCAGTACTTTTACAAGTACAAAAAGAAATTATTCCTTCTGAATGAGATAACCAACAATTCAAATTGATAATGGGTCAATTGAAAAAGATAATGAGTTTTTTTGAAAATGCAGTTCTAACTTAATGATTAATGGAACTAATATGAAGTATGTTTGTTTATTTAGAACTGATAAGAACTGCAAAAAAAAGTATGTTTGAAAATACAAAGCTGCCATTGCAGTGTATTTGAAAATGATAACTGCAGGAAAATGTTGGAAACACTTTAGTAAATTTTGCAGTGTGAATTATTTTAATTTTATTGCTGAGTTGGGTGTTTTAGAAGTAATAACATGATTGATTGTGATATATTATTTAATTTTAAGGTATTTATAAAACGAAATTTTTTGGTGCAGTGCGAAAACTAAACTACTAGTAAATTGTAGATTAGATGATGAAAAAAAATTTGGTTATTAAATCTGTGGGATATTTGTCTATAACCTTCTCTCTTGCTAAAAAACCAAATATTCATAAAAACGGCTAATTTTAATAGAATTCGAGGAATTTCCAATTTAGATTCTTTCCAATGTGGAGTCTGTTCACAAACTAGTTTCTACAATACCCAAATACAACAACTTAAAAATATTTGTATAGAAAAATTTTTTTTGATTATGTGCCTACTGATTTGCCATTCTAAAATGTGAAAAAAAATATAGCCGGACCGGACATCATATTTTATAACTTTCAAATAATCTGATACTTTAGGTATACAATTTTTATCAAACTTTTAGACATAAGCTAGCTTCAATTCCTGACACATTTCCTGTTTTTGAACAACAGTTTTTTCACTTCTTCCAACATCCACTTTATTAATTAATTCCAAGAATTGACTTTTTAAACAATTTCTTAACATATTTAAAAAATTGTTTAACTTCTGGAAATAATTATTAATCACAAAAAATCTACACATATGACATGACCTGTCAAATTATTTACTTAAATTATTTTATTCGACATTTATTACTTTTATTGTTTTGCTTACTGCAAATGTTTGTAAAAAAAATGTTAATTTTAACTTCGAAATGCCTGTATATGATCACTGTTCATTCACAAATACAATTAAACATTGTTATATACATATAACATTTATTAAATATACATATAAAAGTATATTAAACAGTAATTTCAATGTGTCCTTTAATCTATAGACAGAACTTCACAAGCACACATAATTTAAAAAAACAAAAATTCAATTAGACATCGAACGCTAATAAAATAGGTTTTCCATCACTGTCCTTGTTATATTTTATTATGACAGTTTTGTATAAAATGTATGTGAATATTAAAAAGATAACTTTAAATTAGCAGTTTTTAAACAAGGCAGTTTTCTGAGCGCCTGTACTTTATTTATTACAGGCGTGTGATCTGCCAAAATTACGGAACGCTATATTAATAGCTACATTTTTTACGAACTTGATAAACCCTAATATGGTGATAAGTCCTATATAAATAAATATACAAATAAAAAATAGCTACATTTGCAGACGACACTGCAATTTTGACTGTAGAGAAAGATATAAACGAATTGTCAAACAACAATCCTCAAAGAGATATCTATAGGGTTGTTAAATGGACAAAGCCTGTTGCATATAAAACTAAATGAAAGAAAAACAGTTCACATAAGTAAATATAGAGAAGAGAAGATAAATAAGAATAGAGACCACAGCGAAGTATCTAGGTATGACACCTGACATTAAACTTAAATGGAAAACTCATGTAAAAATGAAGAAAGATGAATTAAATATAAAACATCATAAATTGGATTGACTTATAGGAAATTATTAAAACCGGTTTTGGTATATGGTATTCAAATATGGGCATGAGTCGCTATAACCCATATTGAATCCTTTCAAAGATTCCAAAATAAGGTACTAAGGAATATCATTAATGCTCATTATAGGTAAATCAAAAATAGCGACATACGCCAAGATCTATACATCGACTTGTAAAATAAATATGGAAAAAAAATATTACTTAATATTTCATTAAAGTAGGAAATCTTTAATACATATTTGTTATTATGTAATCGGTAAATCTTAACAAAACCGATGGGTGACCTTAAGGCCATTTATTTTATGTTAAAAAACAAGTGTTAAATTAATGGTTGATTAACAATACCAATAATATAGAGAAAAAAAAAATTATATAACGAATGATAAGTACTGAAACAATAGATAATATTGAAACTAACTAAGATGAGTAAGACATATTATAAATTATCAATTATTTCGAAACTATACCTTAACCGAATTTAAGTTCATACTATGGCAACCATATTAATATCGGTAGTCGGAACTAGCTCATTACTTAAATATAACATAAGAGACTTCAGGAAGTGCTAAATAAACACGAAATCAATCCTGAAACTCTCAGAAAGTAATAAAAAAAAAACGGAATGTTGGCGATTCGATAAATTTTCTGTGTGTTATTCCAATTCCACTGGAAAATATTAAAATAATTAACATAATAACTAACAACTTAATTTTAATATCAGTGTCGATGCTGTCATTGATATGACACGACTTTTGCAACCATTTTTATGATAATTAAATTTTATATTTGATATTTTGTTAGTACAAAAATGTTTCAGTATAGTAAGAAAAATTGAAAAAAAAGGGAAAACATAAAATTTCATGAGGAAAAAAATGAACTCATACGTCACTGATATATAATCTAATTTAATATGTAACTAGGATAATAATACGATTAACAGAGTAGATATTTTGAAATTTCTGTAGTTCTAGAATCCATTACAACACTTTTTTTTGTTTTTTTTTTTCAATGTATTCAAGAGAGATTTAAAAGCTGACAGGATCTAGTATAATTAAAAAGTTTCAATTTTTGTTCTATTGTAATTTTTTTTAACTAAAGATTTTTTTTTGATTATCCTTTTCTTTTTGTACATTAACAACTATATAACAGTCAATTAATTTATTATGATAGCAGTAAGTATGTGTATATGTATGAATTAAAGTACCATTATATATATATATATATATATATATATATATAGAAATGTGCATTATCATAACTAAATCTCTACTTCATTTATTAATATTTAAAATCTGTAGAGATTATTTTCATTTATATGTATAGTATATGCATATATGCATGAATATAATATACAGGATAAAGTTAATTAATTACATCTTTTACTTATACTGATGTAACTGTTAATAAATATAACTAATATATTTATATTTTATATTATATTTAATAATAATACAGGGTGTGGAATTTTGGTGTTAATACTGTTTGACATATGGCATCTAGTTTGTTTAACCATATAACGGTACATATTTGATTAAGAAATGTATAAATTAATACTAAATAATTCGATTTACATACGCGGATGCTGCTACAATAATTTTAATTATTATTAACTTGATTATTGTAAAATAGTAAATATTTACCAAATTAATCAAATTTAGTTAATTAAAATCTAAATTTAAAATAGATAGATAGATTTTCCAAAGTTAATACTAAAAGCAATTATTATTAGCAGATTTGAAGAACTGTTCATTCGCCATAATCTAATTTCCTATATTAAAATTGCAATTTTAAGGTAGTCTTCTAAATTGCTATGATTGAAGGATATAAAGCAAAAGATTAGTTTTCTAAAAAGTTTTTAAATATAAAAAAAATGCTCCTTTCATCTCTACCTACAATTTTTTTTAATCCTCATAAGTCTGTAAATATATTCAATTCTTACTACATACATGCATACATGTGGGAATTGATCGTCCCACCACTGTTTGTCGCAGCTGTAAATTTGAATGTAGGTGTGGGTGTGGGTCAAAACCGGAAAAGATTTGATTTTTTTTTTTGGAGTTAGCAGACAACCGTGGAAGTGGAAGCATGTTTAATTTATTGTATCTTATTAATTATATTTGTTTAATTCAATTAATTATACTAATAATTTTTCATTAATTATACTTTTAATTTCTAAATCCCGCATACATACTATTACATATTGAAAGTTTAACATAGTTTAAGTAGATTAAATATTATATTAGTTATATATAATATTACTAGTATAAATTCATTGCCAATCTAGTAAATTTTGAATACAGTTTTAAAATTTATGCACATTACAGCTCAAAACACCAACAACAATGTAAAGTAAATATATAAGTTTATTCTCTCAATTATAATGAAATGCTTTTTGATTATTATTGTAGTTGTTATAAAAGGCTTCAACAAAAACAAAATTAGTATATTAATAATAGTACGTTTTCAAACTCATGTTTATGGCTAAACATGGTGTTTACGATAACCTGGTTGATTACGTAGTTGTTTTCCCATACAAATTTGCTGAAAGTCATAAACAACTAGCAAGGTGTTTATATCATAACCATCATCAAAAACATGTAACCCATCCATGATATTTCGATTGTTTTGTCGATTTCAAAATTTTTTTTGCATGACCCTGATTTTTTTTGTCATAAATTCATTTTGTAATTTGTCAAAAAAAAAAAACAAAAAGAAACAGAAATCAAAAATCAAAAAGAAAATCAAGAATAGATCTCTTTCTCGTCTAAAAATTTAATTTACTTAATTAAATTTAATTAATTTAATTTTAACCTTTTTCCAAGTCGTCTTATCTTGTGTAAAGTCTACAACAAGTCTATTGATTAACACTATGTATATAATTTGCTTTTTATTAATAATAGCTTAAGTAAAGACTTAAAGATATTAAATTTGTTTCTCTGATATTATTATGTTTTTTTAAATCCTCTATATTTTTTTTTTATTTTATTTATTTATCTTATGACCAATTATAATAGCTTAAGTTCTACTCAACTATAATAAAAAAATTTTTTTTTATATAAATAAAAAATATGTGAAATTAACAAATTAACAGCTGGTTGTTTTCCAAAAAAGCTTGTGAACACTTGACATTTGACTGGTTTATGAGCTAGTTGTTTAACGATAAACAGTTTAAACAATAAAGAACATGATATGACAAATACATACATACATAGATATTTTTAATAATCGACTAGAATACCAAATCTGAGAATAATATAAATTAGAATAACATGCGTACCCAAAATGCAATTTCAATCAAATTCAATCACCCTGTACAATTAAAACTGTTAATTTAACTGATTTCGAAAAAACTGTTATCGGATACTACGAATATTTATAACGTATAGGTATTCAATATATATACACTATCATCTCTTTCTGAGAAAAAAATTTCTAGAGTGCAAACACAAAGAAATGAGAAAAACTTTATCCTGTCTACAAAAAAAAAAAAAAAAAAAAATTTATGAATTTTTAAAATTAATCAATATTTTTTATTAATTAATTATAAATTAATGGACTCAATTTATTTAATGAAATATTTTTATGTTTTTATTTTGTTTTTTGTTAAATAAATTTTAAGAAATTTAATATCCCTTACAGAAAAATATCTGGAATAAATTCATTTCATGCGATAGGATAATATTAGACTGATTAATTATTTAATTTTAATAAATAACTTTTATTAAAAGGAAAACAAACAAAATAAAATTTTAAATTATAAAATGTTCTGGTAAATTTTTTAGGTTATTTATAAAAAAGTTTAATAAATAAAAAACTTTCAAAAATTTTCTAATTAGCTTTTGGGCATTTACACAGCCATCCATCTATATGAATATTAATTTAAATTAAAAAAAAAAAATATTAAAAATATTATTTAATACTTTTTGAACTAAATGGCATGAATCCGGAAATATAAATCATCTTAAGTGTATTAAATATGTAAAGACGTTATAAATAGGTGTAACGAACGACACAGAAACGACAGAAAGAATAAAATTAGTATAGTAATCAAGTGCATTGTGAAAAATTAATGATTACAAAAAACTGAAGAATTACAATGGATTCGAACTATGTTAAAATCAAATTTTAACTGATATAAATTAAATAAAAAAATAATTTAAAAATAACTTATTTTCTTACCACATAACGATAGCAATTATCAAAATTAAATTAATAATTTACCTGAAATGAAAAATTTTTTTTAATTAATATTATAAAATTTTATAATTATAATTTTAAAATAAAACATTTATTAATTAATACAATTTAATGCTGTAAATTTAGCTAGATAAATAAAGCTGACATCAAAATTAAGAATTTATAAAAGTATTTTCCTAATGCCGTGGTTGTTTATAAAAAAAAAAAAAACATTTGTTTTGCAATTGAATTCAAATCGCGATATTGGACTGACCATTTCCTAGCTTGAATTATTATACAAAGAATATTTTATTCAGCATATATAGGAAAGCAATGGATTTTCTAGAATTTACTTCTACTGAAATCTATTCATTATATCATCAAATTCCCGCAAAACTCGAAGTCCAGAAAAATCATGTCCAAACCATAATATTGCATCGTCGTGTTTTAATGTTGGCTAACAACTTTACGCCATAAATGTGAATAGCTTCAAATAATCGAAAATTTTCATTTTTACTAATCCCAATGCCCGATGTTTTGTCTGATACTGACATACTGTATATACATTTTTGAAAGCTTTTTCAATTTGGTTTCACTTAAGTCTAACATATTGGTTGTAGTGCATACGATGATCAAAACATTGTAATTTAAGTGGGTGATTAAAAATTTTTTAAAAAAATATCCTCCTAAACTATCTAGTCTAAACCGGGAGAGTTATAATAAACGTTATTCGGAACGGTTTTACTTTAAAAAAAATAATACTTTGTTGCACAAACATCTCATACATTTTGTACTTCTAACTCTCCAGTAAAAGTACAATAGGTCAAATGGCAGCAATTACTTGTTTAGATTAATAACATATAAACCAACCCTCAACTCAACAAATCAAATCTAATCTCATCAAAATCCATTATCAAACCCCGATCACATAAACATAAACTTTTGAAATATGATGAAGCATTATAGCAAAAAATAAAAACAAAAATAAAAAAAATAAAATTACACGCTTCAAATACATATTTATATAAAACATTTGTTAAATATACATTAAAAAAAAAATAACTGCTTTTTATAACTGTTATTTGTATAAAATTCTTTTCCTATACTACCTACATCATTTACCAAAAACTAACCCCACATTAACCTTGGGGGAATTGAAATATAATACCTTGAAACCGATTCAATTTATATAAATTCATGTAAGCATGTATGTGTATATATACACTGTGTAAATGTAGCAAGCTACAACAAAAAAATCAATAGAAAAAACAATATAAAACGCTAATCAACCATGTTTATTAAACTAACCGTAAATATTATTTTTTATTGCTGTCATATTATTATATACCTATATAGAAATATGTATATATATATATTTATTATTTTATTTTTTATCGTTTTTTATTTTACATATGGACAACCAATTCAAAATGCTTAAGGTTAAAAAAAAATTGAAGATTCTTTCAAAATAAAACAAAAAAAAATTGGTGATATTATTTGCGCACTGTTAATCAAAGGCAAATAAACAAATCAGAAAAGATTTAAAAAACAAAAATAAATTAGAAATACTAAAAAACTTCAAGAGAAAAACAATAAAAAAAATCATTTAAATAGAACGAGTTATCCTTAGAACCAAACACACATACATATTGTTATATATAAAAATAAATGTTAATAGACTTTTATGCAGCAGATTGAGTAGAAAACTCTTAGGTTTATGAATATCAAAGGTAAAAAATTTAAAACAAAAGAAAAAACAACTGCTACCCTAATCCTAGACATGTTTTTCAACTGAATTAGTGAAACTTATAAATTTGCTTTCTAATATCATAGATTAATAAAAAAAAAAACAAAGAATATAAGCCGATAGCCTTGGCAGCTATTCCTTATAAATCACTATTATGTATTATTTATAATTTTAATTCAATAAAAAATAATAATAATAAATTCATGTATGCATGTATGTATATACACTGTGTAAATGTAGCTAAAAATGATGAAATGCTGAAGTCCTAACCATAAAATACAACCTCACAGAATGCACATCCAACAGTCCAATCAAAACACAATACAACTGCATTTAACTTCATTGCAAACCTGTTCTCCACGTTCTGATTCAATATTTTTACATCTTAATCGGAATTATAAGCCTTCATTGCCGTCCTCTTTGTCCTCTATTATAATTTTTACTTATATTAGCGTATGGAAATTACAATACATTACAATAATTAACTTCATTTAAACCATTAGATACAAAAATTCAAATGTGAACGGACAGCAACACAAATTAATTAAATTCTAATATCTATGTTGTTATCCATTCTAAATCTGAGGGGGTTAATTCGACGAAGTCGTTTATGTTGCATTCATATGCTCTGATATTGCAATCACTCACTATATATGTTTAATAGTTTATTGAGGAGTATCGCAATCACAAACTGGAAATGTAATTACTTCTCATCTATGTAGAAAGTCTGCTCATTTTCCATTTGTACAAATTCTGTTCAACATTGCTGACATGGGAGATGCAAACCTCATCTTGTATTAGTTACGTGTTTTATGGTTATTTTGTCTACTTGTGAAGTTGATGTCTAAGATTTGCTTATGTGAAGAATGTTAGAATCATTATAATAATATAACACCATATAGAGAACGAACAGTACCATGTTGACAACTTTAGACTGCTAAGCGAAGCTAATCTCAACACAAATATGATTAATTTCTATAAATTTAGTATAAATAAGAGAATGTATCTCAAAATGTGACAAACCTCCTAATAATAATTACACAATTGTCATCAACATCTGACAAAAAAAGTGACGTACACAGTAATTTCAGACATAGTAATTTCAGACATTTTAACGTCAGAGATGGATAAAATCGCAGCGACATCTTGCAGAAATATATAGTAGAACAATCCCCTAATTAGACAGTATAAGCATATTAAAAACTAAATTAGACATTGCTTCGGAAAAACAGAAATTATAACACCAGTAAAAAGTGAAAACAGCAGCTAAGAATCGAAGACAATGGAAATGTTAAGTGGAAGCCCTGTGCTCCCAAGAGCAGTAGGGACAAAATATAAGCTCAAAATTATCATAGACTTATATAATATTATATAAACATCTACTCAAATATTTTATCTTAAGTATCGGAACACTGCAAATTAGTTAGAGTCTTCCAAAATTATTGAATTACTTTTAGATCAAAAAATCTGCATTCAAATTTGATTTTATTTCGAATTAAAATCTGATTAGATATTTTTTTTTTATTATTATTTTATTTTACTTCCAGAAACCTATTTTCAATTTTTCTATTGTAAAAAAAAAAAAAAAAAAAACAATGAACAAAATTTTGTCATCATCTGCCATCATAACTAAAAAAAAAAATGTTTTCTTCTTTTTTTACCTGTAAAAATTTAACTTAAAGAAAATTAAAATATAACCATATGTAAATAATATATATATATATGTAATGTATATACAGATATATATATATATATATATTCCTATATACTCGAATACTTATTTTAATTTTTATATCCTTGAATATCAATTTAAATTCTAAAATGAAGTCTTCGAAAATTTCGGATTATTAAAAGTATCTCTTAGATAAAAAAAAAAAATTATTTTTTTTTTATTTTCATTTTTTATTATTAAAATAAATTTATTATTTAAAGTGTGTGAATGTGTATATATTGCATTTTCCAGATGACTTATTTTTAATATATCTATAATTTAGTATATTATAATAAATGTATCAGAAGAAGTATTAAAAGCGGTAACATCAGATTTATAATCCTAAAGATTTAAAGTAGAATTATGGAATGAAAGAAAATCCTTTAAATACGAATACATACATACATATATGTATATAGTTTTTGCAGTGATGAAGGGGAGAAGCTTTAATACTAAAACTTATCGGGTGAAATAAGCCCCCTTTAAATAATATTTTTAGCAGAAATAAAACATCCTAAAAGGTAGTTAGAGGGAAAGAAAAGAGGTCAATTGCATTGATATAAGACAATGTGTTTAAAATAATAACAAAATATATATTTCTAAAAATACAGTTACAAATACATGATTTGGAAAGTATACTCAGAGACTAGTAGATATTTTTTTATTGTTGTTGTTGTTTGTTTGTTTGTTTACCTTATGGGCATTGTTTTTTTGAAAAAAAAAAAAAAAAAAAATTAAATCTAATTAAAATGTTCCATTTTAGATTATTTTTCTTCTTCTTTTGATATTTTCATATGCTTCTATGCTTCGAAATTTCGTTGAATTGGTTTTTTTAAATCTGAGTTGCAGATAATATGTGCCATCTGATTTATATTAAATCGTTGACATATTACATGTTTTGAACTTTTTTATTGATTCGAAGTTGTTTTAATGGCAATTTTTGAAGTTGTGATTAATCGTGAACCTTCGGTTAATGTTGTTTTAGCGTACACATCTAAGAATATTCATAGTTTATTTTATTATTATGGTTTTTCGAAATATCTGTTACCTTGAAAATATGTATCAGCTATCCTAGAACTATATTTTTATTCTTAAGATAATTTTTTGAGTTAAATTTTATTTTCTTAGATCAATATTTTTGAAATTAGGAAATTAGAAAACTACTTCGATCCAAATTTTGTAAATGCTAAGATCAGTATTGAATTTAATTTAACGATCTACACCCATGCTGTTTAATGTTTCCTCAATTTAAAAACAACAACGCAAAAATATTCTTGAAGTTCCAGTGCTTCTTCCACTAATAAACATTTTTGAAGCTCCAATGTTTTCATCCATTAATTTCAAGTCTTGTATTTTGAACCCAACGAGCGGATGACTCTTAACTTTTGAAAATCATTCATCATTTAAGGCATTACAATCGTTTAGAATCAAATTTATTATACAATTGGGATTCGTTGAAGTGTGTTGTAAAAAATAACCGAGTATAACAGAACCATTATATGGACCCCATTTCTTTATAAAAAAAAAATCTATCGGTATATAAATATATATATATATATATATATATAAGAATCTACATTCTACATATTCATTATATGACATACAAACATGATGCATATGTATATATATGTTAATACAATAATATATAAATATTATCCTTTTTCATATCCTTTAGATTTAAAATAAATATTGAGAGAAAAAATAAAAAAGTTACCAAAGTAAACGGAAATTACATTTTTAATTTAATTTCAATCGATCGCAAATTTTTTGTTTTTGTTCTCTTTGTTATTTTGTTTTTATTTTTTTTTGTTTTTTCATTATTTTATCCTTTTTTAATACTACAGAGTACATACAAGTAATTTGTGACATTTTCATCCTCATCAGTCTTGTTTATTCAAAAGTGAAAATTAAGAGATGTTATGTTGTGCATGGTAAGAGGAATAGAGGAGAGACGGTAAAAACATTTTACAGTTTTTTTCTAAAGAATTTAACATTAGTTACATTAACACAATTACAACGATAAAAAAAATTATAAAAAATAAATAAAAGAAGAAAATAATTGCAAGGAACATTCACTTTTGATGAATGAACAGAAGTAAGAGAGAGAGTAAATTGAGGGAATTGATTATTACATGTAGATGGGGTACCGTATATATGGAATAGAAAATTGTTATTTACATTAGGCTATGTATATATGTATGTGAAAAAAATAAATAAATTCAATATTCATACATAAGTCGTTACTAATGTGTGGATTGGAATTTTTATTTATACATTTTTTTTTATATTTTTTTTATTTGAATTGATGTTTTCCACATAAATTCGTTAATGTAGAGTTACCAGCGGTACTAATTTTTTTTTGTAGTCAAATTTAGGATGAAATAGTTTCGAAAATACAATTGCGAAGCGGTAGATTTATTTGAATATTACATAATTTATATTAAATCAAAAACAATGGTGATAATAACAAATCAAGCCTAGAAATATTAATTCAAGTTCACACAAAGATGAAATCTTGAAATAATACAGAGTTGAAATCTAGGTTTTTTATTGATTGATTGTAGAAGAAATTTATCAAATCGAGATTTCTTAACAGAAGGAAATGACATTTTATTCTGTACTTACTAGAGTGGACCTTCTGATAAAGTAAATCGTAGCAGAGCACGATTTATCAAAAAAAAAATTGTGATCATTTTGTAGGTCTAGAGTATAAAAATTGTGTTAATTTTTTTCAATCAGAGTGCGATATAAAGTATGCGCTCAGAGTGTGATATAAAGTTTTCAAGCACTTATATCTTCTTTTTATTTTTGTACTAATTTTTAAGTTTAATTGATTTTTGTATAGCCTTAACCTGTAAATTTATATACACTTGAACTGATTGTTACTATATTGTTTTTTCTACTTTTTTATACATAATTTTATAAATATACACTCTGTACGAGCAAAATTGCTCTTTTGAGATGATGATGAATTAAATAAATAAAAAACAAAAAATAAATATCAAATTACTAGGGCTTTTCATAAACACATACTGCAAAACAATTTTTTTTTTGACAGAATTGTTAAAATTTAAATTTTGTACATTTGCAGTTTTCTGTTATAAATAAAAAAAGCAACACAATTGATTGTCATGCGCTATCTACTATAATTTTAAAGTTTTCCCACTAAATTAGAAATGTTTATAAACAAACTTGATTTGCAACATTTTGTTTATCAAATCACTACTATCTGTCGAAATTTAAGTCGTTTAAATTTAGTAAAAATTGTTAAATTATTGTCGTTTATTAATTTTAAAAATAATAATAATTAATTTATATTATTATAATATATATATATATATATTAAATTAGTTTTGTTAAATATGCATAAGTAGTTAAATTAGTGTAGTACCAAAAAGTTTGTTTTGATATATCTAAATGTTTTTACTTTATATACCAAGCCGAGGAGGTATTGTATTTCCACATTTTTAATAAATTTTCAATAAAATTAGGAAAATAAATAGTTCTGTGTTGTTCAGTTATTAAATCAGTGTGCTCTGAGTATGTTCTGATCAGATTTCACTCTGAACGCTTTGACAGTGCTCATTTAAAATGCCTACAATATGAATAAATTTAATTCGATATTGTTTCATTTTCTCTACAATTATACCTATTGATAGCAAAGATTTTGTCACTTCAAATAATGTTTGCATGATCTTGTGACTAAATGAAAATATTGCATATTTGTTTGTGTATAATCAATGGCTGCTATTACATCGCTGCAAGAAAATCTAGATTACAGTCGAAAATCTGAAAATTGCTAATTCACTGTTGATAATAAGCTAAATGCAACGAATAACTTTTCCAAAGCAAATTTTTATTCCACGGTTATATTTAAGTCAAGTTAATAAAAACCACAAATTTTTTTTTGATAATTAGAGATTTTTGCATAACACAAGGATGCAGTATAATAACTCAAGAATTTAAACTAATTAAATATTTTAAAGCTATATTTTGCAAATACGATATTCCTTAGACGATCGTTTGAATGACAATGAATAAAATGTTAACCTAATTTATCAACTTTATTTATTACTAAGCTGTTGTACCTCGTTGGTTTTCCTAGTCCAACTTCAAACTACATTTTAATATTATACACAGTATTATTTATGGGAATTCTGAAAGAGATGTTGTACCCGCGTATAGGATCTAATGACTATATCTCAAGTATACCTGCTGCTCCCAGCTTTCCAAAAATATATATCTTTAATGGCGCATCTTATATTTTCAGGATGAAAAGGACATTTGATAGTATCCTTATTGTTTTGATGTTTTTGTATATAAATCTGTTGATACATTATTAGATATATATATATATATATATTCAGTTTTATCTAGTACAATAACGATCTGGAGCATATTTTAACTTTTTTTTTTATGATGATTGATGCTGCCGTTGTGGAGATATTGTAGTTCAAAGTAGAAAATTTTTGGAAAAAAAAACAATCTTTATATTTTCTTTAAAAAAAATACCTCAAGATTTTACCATAAAACCTTCATAATACTTATATACTGTTGAAAAGGTCTCTTTTTTTTCTATAACTCATACATACATACTTTATGTCTATATCGAATAGTTTAGAAGATATAATTTTTTTACCCTTTTTCTATATAAATCTAGGAATGTGTCTTTTACGAAGTAACAATCTTGTTCTTGAGAACAGCCTTATTTATATTTATATATATGACAACTGATATCAGTTTATATGAGTTGGCCACATTTTTTTTCTCTCATTTATCTAATTAGAAATTTAAAAAAATTATTATTTCCGAATCACCATGTTTTGCATACCACATTTGCATTATTTTAAATTATTTCTTCTTCACATGGCAACTCTATACATTTAATTCATTTAAATTAATTTAATTTCAAAGTATACATATATGTAAAGTGTGTAGAAACTATGTCCATCTAATCTGGATATTACAATTATTTTATCTTTTACAATATACCATCTATAATCCTGTCGTATGACTAGACCAAAAGAAAAAAAAAAAAAAATTAACCAACCTTTAAGTGTTCCCCAATAAATTTTTCTGATTTGCTTTTTTTTTATGTTATCAAAAAAATCGTATTAGAAAATCCTTATATCCTTAAAATCCATTAAAGCTTCATTGTTCTTTTTTTTTGATTTTTATTTTGATACATAGATGTAATTTGATGGAACGGTACTTCCCTTATTTTGCTGTTTTGCAAATACATAATATAACAGGTAAAAAATTATACATTCTCTTTCCAAAGAATTCTATTTAGTTACTTGCTATGCTACTGAACTACTTTCTCTCTCTTCTTTTCTTTCCCTCTTTGGTACAAAGTATCTCATTCATTCTCAGTTTCATTCCCACTTATTAAATTATCAAAATTCTAATATTATATGATGCAGAAATCTTACTGTACTCTTTGGTACAGTTTTGTTAAATAATTTACATGTGTAAATACAGTTCAATGTTAAAGATATTATGTAATGAAATTATTATGCAATATAAAATGAAAAAAAAAACTGTAAATGTTGGAAACAATAAAAATTGTAAAATAAATCTAATTTTGCCATTTAAGAGAAAATTTTAAAATTAAAATATACAGTTAGTCTGATGATCAGTATCTAATATTCATAAATGTCCTGTAACCCCATCCGTGGGGTATATGACGGAAATACCTAATATTACAGGATGCCATTCGGAATTTCAATTGAAAATAATTTAAAATTATGATTAACCGGGACAAAGTATACATAATGCGATCGGATAAAGAAATTTGAAATATATATTTAATGATTCAAGATTTTGGAAATGTTAAATATACCAATGAATAATAGATACAATAATAATTCATTCGGATTACATACATTTATTAATAGTGTAAATTTTTACTATTGAATCCATTTTTTCTGTGCTTGTTAACATAAAAATGTTTTTTAATTTATTAATTGGAATTTTATTTTTAGTTGTAATTTAAGTTAAATTATATAATTGTTGCCAGGTTTCTGTTCAAAAATAATTTACAAATAAATATGTTGTCCCTAATGTTTACAGCGTTATATTTAATTTTATTTTTTACAATATTTGTTTTGTTCATTTATTATAAGCCAAGCGTTCGATTCAGCTAACCAATTGAGCAAATGTGATTGAATGAATGTATCTATAGAACCGAAATTGCGTTTATATAGTTTTTGATTCGAATGCAATTTTCAGTAACAATCAACGAGTTAAACCCACAAGTTGTTGAACATATGCATGGCATAGTGGTCTGCATGGCATAGTGGTTATAGCATTTTAATACTAATAGCCACCACTTGTGACATGAACGTTGTAAACTTTGTCATTTATTTATTATAATCAATCAAATAAAATAGAATTATGCTATTATGAAGTCAAAATTACTTTACTTTAAAATAAATGTACTTGTCCACATTTAGATTATTTAATATACCAAAATTTCAAATGAAAACTTATTGTGCTTATTGTGTAATAACTCGTCGAAAACAGCTAAAGCGTTCATCCAAATTTTTTATTAACAATTGTAAAAAAAGAAATATATACCAAGTGAAAGTTGATTGATTGAACTCACAGATGATTTTTTAAATATTTAGATATAAATTATAGAACCAGTAAGAATTCTTGGGGCAGTTCAAAACAGTGTGATTTTCATTGGTAAAAATTACAGTAAAAACCCTTCAGTACTTCTGTGAAAGGATAATATCGAAAAATTAATTTATCAACACTATCTACACTCTATTGTGAATTATTATTTTTGATGCTAACTGTACATAATATACTTCAAAATAAAATAATTCAAAACTCGGTTGTATTTTCATTTCGTTCATTCCCAAATCACAATTTCAATACTCCTATACTGTATATTCATTCATTTCAAGAATTGTTAGTATGCGCACAGATAGAAAACAAATTTATCCATAGGGAATTTAAAAAATTTATTCAATTTTAGAGGTAAGTAAAAAAGAATAGGTAGAAGAGATATTGAACTTCAATTTTCTCCTCCCTTTCATTCTTCAGATCTTAAAAAGGGAAGATATACTAGAATGTATTAGAATTGAATGAATAATGGATTTATATGTATACGTATATAATACCGGAAGAAATTAAATGACAACATAGATTAATATTAAATTTATTTATTTTTTTTTATTTTTTTTTTCAAAATTGCATCTATGAAAATCTGTTTCAAAAGAAGTATAAGTATAATGGGAAATGAAATATTGATTGTGAGTGTAGTATTTCACATATAACAACAAAGATGTATACTTACTTATCGTATGCTTGTATGATAAATATTTTCTAATCAAATTATATTTATTAAAAATTTAATAAAATTGTTATGTAATAAAATAAAAATTTTAATTTTAATTATACTTTAGTTCTTACAGTTGGTCGGCGTCAATATTTAGATTAAAATTTAAAATATTCATTAATAGAATCAATATATACTTAGATACTCAGATTTTCCGTTTCCATAATAGAGAATAATTTGAATTTTTAAATTTGTTTGAATCAAAAATTTCTAGGTGATTTTCTTGTTTTTTTTTTTTGGATTTCTAACGATATCAGTTGGATTTGAGGTTGAAAAGATAATGAATTGCATTGAGTATACTGACATTATATAATTTTATTTTCATTAATATTCCAGATTTTTCAGTCAATTCTAAATAAAAAATGTAAAATGTAAAAACCCATACATATTCAATTTTGCTTGATCTAAACTAAGCAAACTCTAAATTTATCAGTTGCATTGGATTACCAGCAGGCATACAAAATTTTTAAAGTGCGTGTAATCGGAAACGTAAAACTAAGATCAAATGCATTTGCAGTCTAATCCATGTAATTTGATTTTAGTCATGTAATTTTTAATGTCAAACTTAGATTTTTTATATATTAGGCCAAAAAAATAGGATAAGCACCCTAACTGCCTTCGCAGAATTTAAGTCATATTAAGATGAAGAAAAAAGAAGGATAGTAAAGAGTAATAAAATTAGAAAAGAATGAAAATAGAATAGAATAGAAATGACTGCTTTTTTAGTGTAATCGGTAATGTAGTGAGACAAAAATCATCTCATCAAAAATGTCATATAAAATAAATTTTTTTAAAAAATAATATGTACTGAAAGTTTTTATTTTAGATGTTCAATCAAAAAACTCCAATTTTAATTTCATTCCATTTTAGAAGTAAATTAAGACGAATATAAGGTAAAATTCAACTTTTTAATTTGAGTTTTACTGTATCTAAGCAGTATAATATTACACGAATATGAAATAAAGTTGTTCTTTTTAATGTGACCTTTACTCTGTAGTGGTAGCAAATTTACACGTTGACATAAGGCAAAATTGATATTTTTCTGTGAATTTCACTCTGATTTAGATATAAATTTACACGAATAAATTGTGTAAATGAAATGAAATTAATATTTTTAATATGAAATTCACTGTGTCTTGATAGTAAATTTACATTATTATGAGGTCAAATTAATCTTTTTAGGTGATTTTAAGCTACCTTTACATGAATATGGACTAAAATTAATCTATTTCAGTTTTACTCTGTACTAGCAGTAAATCCTAGTTTTATCGAAGTTTGTGATATAAAATAGATGAAATCACTAAGCATGACTTACTTACTTACTTACTAATGTACATTCATGTAATGGTCTTTACTGAGACAAGGATTAATGAAAATGATATTGATCTTGTAAATATACCTCGTTACAACAAAAATTGTTTGTGTTCGCAGATTAGAAAAGGAGGTGAAACTGTATAATAGACTGCTATCTACTAAACTTATTACGTCTAATTATTGCATATATATTTCAATTTCAACTATGTATACAGATCTACACTAAATTCATATGAAATCAATAAACAACATTTGAAGCACACTTAAATGATCTAAATAACAAGTAAAATAATAATAGCTACTTTAATTTTGATTTAATTACTACAATTTATACAAGAAAACACAGTTATCTACTATAATAGTAGTAAAAAGCATTTACAATGATGTATAAGTATATAGTAATTAAAATTTTATATTCCACTATAAAAGAATAGAGAATATGTAACAGTAATCAAACAAATATAACAACAAAAGATATAACTTATAAAACCAACTCACAGCAAATTTAGAGAACTCATTTTCCAGATTTTAATGTACACAATCTATGTCTACATATATTACATTCACAACACTGCAGAGGAGATACTCATTTTAGTCCCTATTTATACAGGTAGCATTGGAAAAATAGGGACCTGATTTTTTAAATCTAGATTTGAAGATTTAGATTTAAGTCTAAATAACTGAAAAAATATAATTTTTTTCGAGTTTTGTTCTAAAAAGAAATTAAAATTTTGTATTTTTTAGATCGAATAGTAAAAAAAAAATATTATATACTTTAATTTTTTATTATAGAAAAATTGATTTAGAAAAGACCTTGCCATTTAAAAAAAAAATATTTACGCCTTTCAAAAGAGAGAAACTGCTGCACACAATTTTTGCACACTACAAGCATAGCACAATTTTTTTTCACTATTTTTCTTTAACCAACAATTTTTTAAGTTTTAAAATATATTTTATGTAATATTTTTTTTATATAATTAAAGTACAAATTCTAAACTTTATTTTAATATTAAATTTATATTTTTATATTTATATTAAATGGCAAAAATTTTTACCAAATTTATAAAATTACTTCACAGCGCGCTCAAATTGGTTGAAAAGAAAATAATAGAACAACATTGAAAGTCTTAGGGAAAAACTTAAGCAAATATCATTTTTCATTCTCATTTAGTTGTAAGTATTGTACGAATAATATCTTATTTTTGTCTCTTTTTTCATGGATCTGAAAGGTAATGTCACGAACTTGAATAAATGTAGACTTAGACACAATCCTATTTTATATTTTATATTTTAAATTTTTTGGATCTTGAGTCAGAAGTCAGAATCTCAAAAGCCAAAAACACTAGATATAGAGTGTTTTTGATTTTTTAAATGCGTTGTCAATTTTCCAATAATGATAAATGTCGAAACCATAAAACCTACTCACAACAAATTTACAGAAATCATATTTCTAAATTTGTTGAGAGTTGGTTTTATTAGCTTTGTCTTTTGTACTTATATTTGCTTTTAATAAAAAAAAGTCCTTTACTCGCAAAGGAATTAGAAATGAAGTAAACAAACACAAAATTACACCCGAATTGTTAAAAATTTCAACAAATACATACTGACAAAACTATTTAAAACTACACTTATTACTTCAGTTATCTTTTTTGTTGTTTTTTTATTGTTATTGTTTTTTTTTTAATTTCATATTCATACAATACAAATAACAATAATTACAAACGTTTAATTATTTCAATAAATATATTACAACTCTTTGGATAATAATCAAAGTAGTGAATTGCTATCAATGTCAAAGCCAGATATATGCTTATATTTTTTGTATTATAAAGTACGTATCTTAAAATTAATCTTACATATTATAAGTATGTAAAAAATGAAAATAAAAACAAAAAAATCCTTGTGATTTTATTTACACAAAGCAAATATTATAACAAAAGATTTTCGAAATTTCTGTAATACAAAAATAACAGAGCTAAATATACTTTTTTTCTATTTTATAGATTTATCTATATGAACCATACATGCATATATATATATATTTCAGTAATTTCCATTCATTTCATGTCCTTTTTATCTTCTCCATAGATAAAATTTAACAAAAACAAAAATAAATCTTTGGATTTGCAAATTTTTATTTATTTTTCAAACATATTAACCATCATCAAAACATTCTTTTGAACCTAAAAAAAAAGTTTTTTTAAACATGGTTTATGTTTTTGAAAAATTATTTTTTTTTTACTTTTGCAATGTAAAGAAGATTTCCAATTATGATTCTAAATATATAAATAAAAAAAAAAAAATACAATCATCCCGAAGAAACCGATGTTTTCTCAAGTCTATAGATATCAGATAATGTCTATTCGAATTCGGAAAATTCTTTTATTTTTATCTACTATAGAAATTTTATTTTAATTCCATTTTTCTCTTTCTTATTATTATTTATTTTAATTTATGTATTTAATCCAATTTAAATTTATATTAATTAATTTAATATTCACAACATATAACAATTCAAAATCTCCACCCAGAGTAATGTAAAAAAAATTGTATATAATATATGTATAGTGTATAAATATTCAAAGTTGTTTACCTACAAATTTTATTCTCAATAATTTCATATCTTTTGTGAATGAATGAATTTTTGTATATTATAAAGTAAATAAGTTGATTTTATTTTAATCGCAAATTCCTAAACATGTGAATTTCAATGCTCCGATTGTAATATGTTCTGGTAAATAGAATAAAAAAAAATTCAGTTAGGTAAATTCAAGTGAATATAAATTTCAGTAGTTCAAAAGTTGGAAACAAAAAATCAGTTAGACAGATCAATATACCCAAGTAGTTTAAAATCATAAATACGAAATCCATTTATTACCAAACCTCTTTAACATAAAACATATATTTAGTACAAAATCCTGTAAACATTTTTAAATTTGAACTAGTGATTTGCTTAGGATATAACGTTTTATATGAAATAAATTTCTTAATTCACCATTATCTAATACAAATGTGTTTTACTTTTAGTTCATAGCAGTTGATAAATGAGGCCCCAACATCCGTCATTGAACGAAGAAAAAAAACAATTCACAGTAATGAATCACATTACATAGAATATATGCCAACTTCTATATATTATGCAAATTAACCGTAAACCTTCTAATATATCCTACTATAAGTATGAATTACCCTGAATTTTCCATCCAACTTTATACAAATTCATGTAGGCACTTGTACTTTAGTATCGTTATAATATAAGAACTAGGTAAAGTAAATTTGAAAAAAAAAAAAAAAATAGTTCTGTTTTTGAACCGAACCACATTCTTTTATAATATCTCAAATAAAGAAAAAAAAAAACAAGCAAGACAAAAAAAAAATCGATGAGAAAATGTATTGAAAACTTATGCCCAGCCAAAATCGCTTTATCAAAATACCAAACAACAAATACTCTCTGATACCGTCAATTTACCCACCTCTTTTTCATTTGACATAGACTTTAATAATTACTATACTCTCTCTCTTATATGGATAATATATTCCACTATATATATATATATATATATATATATATATATATATATATATATATATATATATATATAATATACATATATATATTATATTTATTGCATAAATATTTAAAATTTTACACTCTATATATGCTAATAATGAATACTGATCACGATGATGATGATGATTATTATTATTATTATCTTCACTGTTAATGCCCTTGAATTGCATTGGTATTATACTGATGGCTTACAATTCTGTGCAAAAAAAATGTATGTAAATAAATACCATAGTTTTTATTATTACTCTTCTGTTACTATACACAACTCTTCTGCTGCTGTTACTCCTACTGCTGCTGCTCTTCCTACATTATATAGCTATACATATTACAAATAAGTAATTAATTGATTTAAAGTGAAAAATATTCTGAATTTTCATTCCCAGTTAATTTTATGCTTGACTGTGTAATTAATCAATTAGTAAAAAAATTTCATCAATATATTATACAAAAAAAAAAGTAATAAAATAATAAAAAATCAAAACTTGTTGGTTTTTTTTTTGTTGTTTTTTGTATTTAATTTTTGAAGAATAATTTGATCGGAAACCGAACACAAAATTGAAAATTATAAAAATATACAAGAAAATTTAAATTAACTTTTTTTTTTTTACTAGAAAATGATGAAAATTATCTACAACCTCTATGCATTAATTTATTTATTATATTAAACAGAGTGGTATGAAATTTATCTAATGAAAATGGATTTAGCATATTGTTTGTGATTTTTAAGTAAAAATCAATTACAGAATTGAAAAATAGAAAATTGATATTACAGAGCTGTAACTTTATTCCAAATGTAACAGATCTACTACATTTTCTCCTTGAGAATGAAGTTGCAAAAATTGTACATTTGAATACTTGTACAGACTCATGTACTATAGACGTACGAAAAATTATATTTTATGGGTTGTGGAATGGAAATTAGAACGTAAATCAATACAAATAAAATTTAATTTTTGTATTTTTTTTTTTTTTTTTTTTTTTTTTTTTCTCCTATTACTCCGCGTGGTAGCATAGGGCTTCGATAGTGAACCTCCATTCCTCTCTGTTGAGTACTACTTCCTTAATATCGTCCCAGGTATAATTGTTGACTGTTAATTCTTGATCGATTGTGCGTCTCCATGTGTTGTATGGTCTGCCGGGTCTCCTTTGTCCTTGTGGATTCCACTCTAGAGCTCTTCTTGCTATATCACTTTCTGATTTCCTTAGTGTATGACCTATCCATTTCCATTTTTTCCTATTTATCTGTCTGTTGATAGGTTCTTCTCCAGTTATCATCCATAAATCTTCGTTGCTAATTCTTGCCGGCCAGAATATTCTGCATATAATTCTCAAGCACTTGTTGATGAATACTTGTAGCTTCTGTTTGATTCTGACCGAAGTGAGCCATGTTTCACTGCCATATATTAATGTTGACTTAACACATGCTCTGAATATTGTTAGCTTTGTTGTTCTCGATATTTGGTTGCTCCGCCATATCTTCATTAGGCTCCCAAATGTTCTTCTTGCCTTATTTATACGGCTGTTGACATCTTCTGTTGCACCTCCTCTTGATGTTATAATGCACCCCAGGTAGTTGAATTCTTCTACGTATTCTATCTGTTGTCCACTCACTGTTATTGGCTCACTGTAACTATTGTTTGTCCTCATTGCTTTGGTTTTCTCGATATTTAATTCCAGTCCCGATTTCTTTGCTTCTTCCTGTAATCTGTTGACTTTGTTCTGTAGGTCCCTTTGATTTTTTGATATGAGGCATACATCATCTGCGTAATCTAAGTCTTCTAAGTTTCCGAAGAGATCCCATTCTATTCCGTTTATTCCAGTGCAAACTTCTCTTAGAATGTCGTCTAGTATTGTGTTGAAGAGAAGTGGAGATAGTGGACATCCTTGTCTAACTCCTATATTGGTGTAGAATGGATCACTGATCTTACCTCTGTGTTGAACTGTTGTCTCTGCATCTTCATACATCGCTTTGATGATGTTGATGATTTTTTCAGGAACTCCCTTCTTTGTAAGTGTTCTCCATATTGCGCATCTCTTGACTGTGTCGAATGCTTTCTTAAAATCTATGAATAGTAGATATAGTGGGGCATTCCATTCTACTGATTGTTCTCTGCCTGCTCTTTCCGTAGTATTGGTTCTAGTACTTCTTCTAATCTTTTCTTTATAATAATTGCTATTATCTTATGAAGAGTATTTAGAACCGTGATTCCTCTCCAGTTCCTGCAATTTGCCAAGTCTCCTTTCTTAGGTATCTTGACAATCATTCCTTTCTTCCATGATGGTTGTACATTCTCCTCTATCCATGCTTTCCTGATGTGGGGTTCAATTGTTTTTGCGAATAAGTCAGGGTCCAGTTTGGCTATTTCTGCTGGAATTCCATCTTCACCTGTTGCTTTGTTGTGCTTCAGGATATTGATTGTAGCTTTGATTTCTTCTATATTTGGAGCTTGAGTAGATATTGGCAGTCCCTCAGTTGGGTAGATATTTGCATTGTCTCTGTTTCTTATGTCTGCTTCATTATTTGTACTTTCTTCGTTGCTCAGTTCTTGGAAATGTTCTCTCCATCTCTTTAATTGATCCTCTAAGTTTGTGATGAGCGCACCATTTTTATCTTTAATTGGTTTGTTTTGTTGTTCCGACTGGTTTGTTAAGTTCTTGATTATGCGATGCAATTCTCTCAGGTTATGTTGCTGTGCTGCTTTTTCTGCTTCTCCGGCTAAATTTTGTAGAAATTTCCTTTTATCTCTTCTTGCTGCTCTTTTTACTGTTTTCGCTATTTCTTCATATTCTCTTCTTGATGCCATCCTGTTGTTTATCATTTTCTTCATTTCACCTCTTCTTTTAATCAAGGCCCATGTGTTATCGGTTATCCAGATTTTTCTTTGTGGTTGTGAAATTCCAAGATTTTGTTCGCTTGTTTGGTTGTAAATTTCCAGAATCTCTTCCCAAGTGTATTCTCTATTATTTCTAATATTTTCTCGTAACGCCGTAACTATGTCAGCTCTTACTTGCGGATTTTTTAAGTTGTTTATATTTATTTTCTTCTTTCTATTTCTTCTGCCTCTTCCTTGTTGGCTTAGTTTCATTCTGAAGTCCCCAGTTAGTAATTCATGATCGCTGTGTATATCTGCTCCCCTTCTATTTCTCACATCTAACATTGATTGTTTCCACTTCTTGCTGATGCATATGTGATCTATCTGATTTCTTGAGATCCCGTTTGGTGTTGTCCATGTGTATTTGTGGATATCTTTGTGTGGAAATAGACTCCCTCCGATTGCTAGGTCGAAAGTCTGACACAACTCTATCAATCTTTCCCCGTTGTTGTTTCTTTCTCTTCCTAACCCGTGTTTGCCCATTATCTCCTCAAGTCCATTGTTGTTAGATCCTATTTTCGCATTCCAGTCACCCATTAATATTATGATATCTCCCCTATTTATGAGTGCTAGCTATTTGTTCGTAGAAGTCATCCTTAATATGGTCTTCAGCGACATCTGTTGGTGCATAGCATTGAATTATTGTTACATGTCTTGTCATATTTCGAAATCGCCCTATAACAATTCTATCCGAGACTGCCTTCCAAGAAACCAATGTTTGTCTCAATTTCTTTGATATTAGTATTCCGACTCCACTTTCACCCCCTGTTTCCCTTCCACTGTAAATTACCATGTTTCCATTCTCCGTGTTGATTTCTCCGGTGTTGTTCCATCGCATTTCACTTATACCTAGGATGTCTATGTTGTAAGTAGCCATTTGAGCTTCCAATTGCGAGAGTCTTGAAGCTTCTCTAAGTGTTCTTACATTCCATTGTGCAATTCGGGTCCTTTTTTGAGTGCCAAAGGTCGTTATCAAGTAGTCATTCGTGTATCCGAGGCTTCTTCTTCTATTATTTCGAATCCATTGATTTACCGATTATGCGGGTGATTGGCCTACAGTAACCGGTCCTAGGAGATGGAGTAACCATCTACCGCTGCCTAGAAACAACGTGGCGCTACCTTATTACCGGTTCGATCTCAATTAATGATTTTCATTCGATTAATCTCGAAATTTCAATTAACAAATTTAATGATGGATTTTTTTTTTTTTTTATAAATCGCCACCAACCAGGTTCGAACCGGGGTACCCTCGGTCATGGATCCTGTTACATAACCACTGCGCCACCGAGGGGGGATAATAGAAATAAATCATAGAGCAAAAAACAAAATTAAAGAAAATAATTTGAGGTATTAAAATTTTAAGCGTTTAGCTAGATGATCATCCAGTTATTTTTCTTACTACACAAAAAAATAATTACGTGGTGAGTCTTCAAAATAAATAAAAACTATTTACTTTTCTATAGGGTTTCAGTTACTCGATTATCGCCTTATTGCTAAGCCAGTATCGATTCCTAAAGTTTTCGAATTAACTGTTCTTAATTCTGTTTATATTCATAAAAAATAAATCTGTGGTAACAAATCTTGTCGAATACTTTTCAACATTTATTAATAATATGGACGAAAATTTAACAAAAAACAAATTTTTATACCTGAATGTTTTTTTAAATGTCAAAAAAAAACAGCAAAAAAAAAGTATTCCATACACAAAAGTTAAAGTTAAATCAACTTTTGTTCATATAAAAAATATGCGCGCGTATCTGTTCCAAATAAATGTTCTAAAGCAGTGAATCAGACATTAATGATATTGCCTCAGCAAATTTTTAAGGTTTGCCCTTCATAATCTTTCGTGGGTAGATCCCATTAGTTTGCCTGCTTATGAGCATCGATTAAACCTAATTCATTTGGATACCCTACAGACAAGGATGGAAATTACTGATGTAACCTTTATTGTTGAAATTGTTAAACGCAATGTTATTTCGCAATAAAATTTATGTATGTTTTGTATGATTCAAAATCAAACAGTCATTTAACAAATTCAAAACGAAAGATAATTTGACAGTTCAAATTAGTACAGTTATAAAAAGTGAATAGAAATTCACAGATTTTATTTTTTATAATCACAGTCATGTTTTATGATTATCGAAATCAAACCAAAACATTTACCATAAAAGGTAACCGTCGGATATCTATCCGAAGACAACATTTTTTGATGCTTTCAGTTTTGTTATACACAAAATGTATTTATACAGGTAGTCCACATTAAAATTAAAAAAACAACATATATATGTAAAAAAATAAATCTAATTGAAATAAAGAATAAAAAAAATATCATTTCACATTTTTCGTACCATCCTATATAATATATTCATTTCAATATCCATATTAGAATTAATCATTTTTTTTGCATACAGATATTCTCCTAAGTTATTTGAATTACTTTATGCACTTCAATTATGGTCGAATTATTATTTAAATGTTCTGTTGATATATTTAATATTTTAATTCATTTCAATTTTTTTTTTTTTTTGTATCATGCAAAAAAAAATAATTTTTTTTTCTTTTTTTTAATTAATTTACTTTAACATTATAAATTCAAAAACAAAAATAAAAATAATTATTTTCCGGTACAAATTAAAAATGAAATATCTAGGGAATCGAAAATGTCTACATTGAAGTGTCGATCTTGTCTGAATCATTTAATAAAATTTATTTTTGAAATATATTGGCATCGAAAATTTGCATATTAAAAAACAAAAAAAAAATAAATTATTATTTTAATATAGTTAATGAAGTAAAAGACAATTTTTTGAAGAATATATTTATTATGAAAATATTAAAAAAATATATAGAAATTATAATTTAATTGACATGAATTAGACTGTATTTTCAAATTAATGCAACTAATTAAAAAAATCAGATGCAACTGTTAAAACTATATAATAAATTATATAAATTAGGCCCGACAATAGTAAGGAGACTGATGGGTCTATAAAAAATTTTTATAAATTATACATTATTTACGCTGTTCAAATTATTTTTATTGAAATAAATAAAAAAAAAATGGTTCTTATTGAAAATTTATTTCTTAATTAAATTTTTGTGAAAATAAATAAATTAATTAACTCTGTCCAATACAACGGCTCAATTCTACACCCACAATTTTTATTTATTATCTTCTTTTCATTAGAATTTAAATTTCATTCTTAAATTGATGAACAAGGTAAAATTAAAAAGCAGATAACGCTGATTTTAATTTACAAGTTTTTGAATAAATAATAAAGGAAAAAAAATGCGATTTGAGGTTTTACAACCAAAATTGATTTTACTACAATGGCTAGAAAAGACTTATTCAACGACCCCCAACATCAATTGATAAAATACTGCACAAGGTAGAAAACAAAAAAAGTGCACCAGTATAGAAGTATCTGTTGTATATGCCCTTGAACAGCATTTTCATAAACAATCAAAGGCATCGGCGCAAGAAATCACATCGCTAGCTGATTTATTACAAAAAAGAGAAGTAGTAAGACAAAACGTATGACACCACCACCAAATACAGTTGGAGGTAATATGATGGATGGTATACCACTAACACATTTAGATCATCACGGTAATCACCATCATGGTATGCATGGTAGTCCGATTAAGACACATAGCCATAGTCACAGCTCATCAATGCTAAGTCCAACAAATATGCAAAGTGTTGGGCATCAGCTGTGGAAATATCGAATTTCGCAATCAAATATTGAAATAATATATTTAATAAAAACGTGTTTGTTTATTTTAGAAAAAATACCTAATTACCGATTTTCAGATTGTTTTGAGTGTTTGAAATATTCCTGATGGATACTTACTTGGTAGCTACACGAATCAGTCCGTGCATAGTAGACGTTTCAGAAAGTGGTAAGAGACATGTTTGCTTATTTTTATACTAAGTTCAAATTTTTAATATAATTGTGTTGTAAAATATTCTTGGCTGGTGCTAGGAGTTAAATGACAGCTATCAAAGCTGCCAGAACCTTGGAAAACGTTAAAACATGTGTTTGTTTATTTTTGAGAAAATATCAAAGTAACAGTCTGTAAAACCATTAGATTTCGAAATATTGCTAGTAGCAGTTTTGTATTGCAACTACAATATCCCGTCATTTGATAGTATTATGAAGTATACATTCACGTTTCTGTAATTTGTGGTCATAGCTTTACAAAAATTTTAATTGTAATTTGAAAACTGTAGACGTGTATAGAATTAAACAAACAAACTTTCATTTTTAGTAAGTATGAATGAAAACAAAATTCAATTTCACATCCAAGACTCTTCGATCAGTAATCGCGGATGATATAACCAATACAGTATGTAAGTCGACATGGTAATTTATAAGTTTTTGAACTTAAATTAACCTAAATAAATTAATTGACTTAATTTTATTTTAAATTAACCCTCTCCGGTTATTAATTCGAGGATTCAAAACTTAGATTTCTAAATAGATGATAATATTAATCTTTAATAAGGATTAATCGCAAGCATTGATGAATATCCAAATCCATATTTGTACAATAAAAATAAATTATTAGTGAAAGAAAAATCAACTTTTAATTAATAAACTAGATATTAACCAATTTAGTTATATATTTTGCTGCAATCACATCGAAATCACATTTTGTTTTGCCTTCTAACCTTCACAGCTCATTGCGCTGCTGGATGACTTAAATATCACATACATTTTTTTTCTTTAAGTCCTACAACCCTCACAGCTCATTACATTTCTGGATGAATTTACAAATCGCATGGAATTTTATTTTATTTTTTCAACCCATACACTACACCCCATATTAGGTTGCACATCAACCTGTTTGGATGAAATTGCTTAGTACAGTTCCATATTTGGATATTTGGATACCATTTACTCAAAAAAATTTAAAAATATAACAACAAAAAATTTGTCACTGTAAGCGAAATAACCACAAAAATTTAATAAATAAAAAGATTCGATTTTTATTATTTTTAAACTGAAAATAATTCAAGAATTTATTAACTAATAACAAAATAAAAATATTAAATATTATTGTTAACATTTTTTTATGTAAATAAATACAATATAATAATTTTGTTTTGCTATAATTCAGAATTTTTTTTTTTAAATTTATTCAATAAAGCTCAAAAGCATATTTTCATAACTAAATTTTGTAATAAAAAAATTCCAATAAAAATGTAATACAAAATTATTTATTTAATAACTGATATCATTTTTTTTTCTTTGTAGTAATAATTATCCAGTTATTTTTTAATAATATAATTTTTTTTAATTAGTATACCTATCAAAAATATTTTTACTTATATTTAACGGAAAAATGTTTTATTAAAAAGGATTAAAATTTAACATCATTTAGCTGTTACAAATTATCAACCTGCATTCCATATTCATTTTATATGAAACATAACGAAATAATTTTATTTTCAAATTGACAAAATTTTTCGCAATCAATAAGGATCGAAAAAAAATAAGATTTTGTAAACAAATAAAATTCATACATTGTGTCACAGTAAGTAGAACGCCTGTTTTTTAATCGCAAGGTCTCACGTTCGGGTATTTTAATCGGTATTTCAACCTGGACTATTGTCACTAGGATAAAATAAATCACACAAAGCAATTGAGACTTCAATTTGGTGGTTTGGATAATAAAATGGAATAGCAGTCATTTTCCACATTTTGTGATTAGCCAATAATTTGATAAATAAATGCTCGAAAAACATTGTAGTAAAATATGTAGTACAAAAACTACCTAAGTTACTGTCAAATAAAAAAAAAGTATTAAAAAAAAGTATATATAAGAAGCAAATTATTCAAGGGCATTTATAAGTGCTTCTAATCTCTTAATAAAGATTTAAAAAAAAAAAAACTTAACTATTATTATTTGTTAATTATTAACTATTTTTGTAAATGTCGGTTAAGGTGCGAGTCCAATATCAATTCAATTTTGTAAATTAGATAAAAACTGAAAACGCACGTTTCGAAAGTGAATTGATAAAATTTTGTGGTATTTTTGAAAACGCTGTAGAAACTAGTTATAAGAAGCAAATTATATTATTTCATATCTGCCATTGTTTTAACACGTTTTACAAAATGAATATAAAATACATTATGTTAAATAATATTAATATATATATAATATAAATGTATTCATAATATGAGCCTTTAACAAAAACAATTAATCGAAATCAGTGATAATGGAAAAATGCCATTAAATCTAATTACTCAAAATATAAAATTGTCAGATAATTTTTGTAATATTGTGCCAACACAAAATTCACTCATTAAAAGTGCATTTCCAAATATTGAAGTAAATATCATGAAAACGAGCTATTTTAGCCGCATAAAAATATTGACGTTGATGCCATTTGGATATATATAAATCTATAAAATATGAATAATACTTAATTGTTTACATTTGAATCAATTGATATTAAAGCTACAATTACCAACGGATAATTTAAGGGAGAAAATATATTAATACCCAGGATTCCAATGGTCCCATCTGATTCATCAATACAATTTAAACGTTTGCAATTTCCCATTCGGTTAGCATTTACAATGAAAATAATTAATAAAGCTCAAAGACAGATTGTAACCATATGCGAGTTACACCTAGAAAATTCATATTTTTCCCACGGCCAATTATGTGTTGCAAGTTCGCATGCCCATAATTCACAAAACTTATTTATTTATTTATTTAAATTTATCTCAAAAAGAGGTAAAAAGCTTGTGTAGAGTGTGTTTACGATAGGATTATCATATATATAGACCAAACGAAAAGAGTACATATTTTCAAAGGTTAAAAATAAGAGGAGAGAAGTATCAATTATACTTTTTTAAAATTCGAATTTGTATTTTCCATATAAATAAAAATTGAACCCTCAAATTTTAAAATAAATGACACTACACTAGTTAATTCAAAAATGTCCTTTGTAATTATCTTTACATTTCTTCATAATAAAAAGCGATGTAGAATAGTAGTAAGTCCATTTTTAAATATTTTAGTGTTACTACGCATCTAGTAAATGTAACAAACTCGAAACAGTTGACAGCAGAAAAATATTTACCGTTGACCAATTATTTAAACAATCAACGTTTGGAATTAATACCAACTCACCATTCAAGCGAGTCCAATGCATTTAAACTAAATTCGGTTCGCAATTGAAATGCTGTGTTCAAAAATAGGCACTATTATTTAAAAAATCAAATATTTAAAAAAATTGTTTATTTTTTTTACTAGGACTTTCATTATAATTTGAACGCAAAGCAAATTTAAATAAAAGTTAAAGCCAACTTTCTATTTTCTATGTTTTATTTTATTTATTGTTGCAATTGTAGCATTTCGAATTAAATTTATTTGGTTGCTCTAGAGTTTTGACATTATCTTTATAAACACAGCATAACCTGCTATCCTCGACAGGATAATAAAACATTTTTATGAAGATTTTCGTACCCGAAGAGACGAAATAAAGCGTTGTGCAAAATAAATCGTTGTTATGTGGAGAAAAATTATTTCCTATACTTAATATCAACACCAACAAAATAATAGGATAATAACCACTCTAACTGCTTTAGCAGAATTTAGCAAATTTAGTAGACAGGATAAAAAAAATAGGAAAGAAATAATAACTAAATAAAGACAAATAACTATATTAAAGAAATAGAAAAAACAAATAATAGAATAAAAATTTAAAGACAATTTAAGAGATATTTATTTACCAGTCTCTCGAAAACTTTACACACTCTCGAAAACTTTCGTTGAATAAATAATTATAGATCTACACCTACTACACTTCTACACTTATGCTTGAATACCCTTAGTATTTATGAAATTTAAATTTAAAAAAATTCATCGAATTTTCGCACAAAAGTGCCAACAAAAATAAATAAAAGTTTATTTATTAAACGAAAATATATTTCAAAACCTCATGTCACTTCCCCAAATTATTTACTACATATAAATAATTTAAATATAATACTGTATAATAAAATAGATACAATAAAAATTAAAAAACCAATAAATTAATAATTAGAATAAAGGATATCTATATAACTGATTATAATGAAATTCTATCTATAAAATTTATCTCTAAATAATTTGCAAAACTTAAACTGAATTTGTTCGATAATAATTGATGTTGTTTCCCAAGGATATCAAAAGAATTATTGAAATATTTCACAAGTTGGATTAATTTACAACAATTTTTTGAATATAAATTTTAATATTTTTTGTTTTTTATTTAATTTTTTTATTATTCTGTTTTAAAGTTTTCTAAATTCCAATTCAAAATAAAAAAAAACCTAATCAAATAAATTTATTTCAACAAAATTTTGCAATGGAAAAAATGGTGGTTTTCATATTTTGAAAAGGAAGACTTTTTAAACCAAATTAACAAAATATTTACAAAAATTAAATTTTTATTAACGAATATGATACAATAAATTATTAGTAGCTAATAGAATTTATATTGAAATATGCATATGTAGATATTTTATCTAAATAATTGTACTGGTAATAAATAATTTATTTAAAAAATAAATAAATAGATTTTAACAGTAAGGCTATAAAATAACTATTTGTTCCTTTTTTAACAAAAATTTCGATGGAAAGAACGGAAATTATTGTGATTAACAATATTTATGAAAATTAAATTAATTATTATGTGTTTATATTTCTTCAATAGCTTAATTAAAAAATTTTCCAATTTTTTTATTTTGTTCATTAAATTTAAAACTATGAAATTTTGAGTTTTGTTATCGTAATGAACGAAAAATGTTGTGGTTATGAAATTTAATACTGATTGAAAGTGTATTGATTAAAAGATTCCAGGATGTATACAAGGTAATATTGGAATAAATTTTTTAGAAAAATAATTAAAGAATTATTTTTTTAATTGATTGATAAATTTATAGACGCGATAGTAAACAAAAGTATTATTTTTTCAATATTTTGGCAGTTAGTTAATTAGTTAGTTTAATAGGTTCAATACAATTTGAGCACGTACCCCTAAAATATAATGAGAGTTATAATATTATATATTTGTATTATTATAATAGCTTATTATTTATAATAGCTTTGTAAACTATCATAAATGACGGAAGCAAAATAAATTCTATCTTTCCTTCATTAAAGCTTTTATTTCAAAGCTATGTGATAGTGGTTCTTTCTGGCTTCACAATATTTTACTTGTGCTTTTCTTAGTTTACTTTTAATTACTTTTAATAATTAATGCGCTTTGGGTACCGAAATATATTTATTTTATGTTTAAAACAGATCTAAGCAATTTGTATATGTATACTGGAGCGTTCCGTCGAATTGGCAGATATATGCAGGAAACTATATATATACAAATTCAAAAAAAAATTATAATTGAACACAAAGCCATATTGATACTTGGAAATTAACAATCAATTATAGGTAAGTACATGTAATTACAAGTACAGTAACTGGTTTAAAAAAGATCATTATTTTATTACAATTACAAAAATTTGCATTTTGTTTTTCTTTTTTTTTACATAAATCAAAAATTTCAATAATTAATTTTTAATTATTTGATTTTAACTAAAAATTTAAAAACTTTAAAAATTAAATATCATATTTTCATCTTTAAAATTTTATACCAACTCAACCATGTTTATTTATAAATTAAAAATATTTCATTTGAATATCAGCAGCATCATCAAATTTAAAAAAAAAAAAAAAAAAAAACAATTTTAGAGAGACTTTTCATGATTTTCCTGACTTTCTCAATTCGAATTTATAAAAACAGCCCGAAGTTTTTTTAATGGTCACCACACCATTTTATTAAATGAAAAACTTTACCGTTTCAAAAATCATCAAACTACATTAAATATTTATGTTTTTGTTTTTTATTGTTGAAAGATATATATGTACAGTACACCATCACCATCTCAAAATATAGGAAACAACTTATTTAATTTATTTATTTATTTATATCAAAAGATTTTCTACATATATATTAATAATAGATATTTTGCACCAGTACAGCCTCATCCTTATATATAATACATAATCCATAAAAATATAGACATATATGGCATGCACAAACCTATGTAAAATAATTTCACGCTTCAGACATTTTTAATTTGTTCTCCCGTTTTTCTTTTCGATGATTCATAAGATACTAGCATATATCTATTTTCCTCTTCAATAACGGCAATCCTCGACAAATACCAACTTTTTCTTTTGCACATTTAAGAAAATTGTTTCCAAAGTATCATAGTGAGTGACGAAATTTCATAAAAAAATAAAAAAAAAACAACAAAAATCTAAATAAGAACATAGCAAAATAATTTTCCCCCCAACAAACGAACAACAACAGACGAAATTCTTGAAGATACATATTTCCTGTTTTTTTTTCGTTAAAACCAATATTTCCGGTGGTGGTTTTACTTGCAAAGTTGCTGTTATCTTTGAGTAAAAACCAAAAAAAAAAATAAAACAATAATAAACAACATAAATAATACAAAAATAACGGAATATTTTGTACCAATACAACTAGCTTGAGGGGATTAAAAGCTAATATTTAACAGCTCATAAATACTTTCAGTAAATTTCATATTGCTGGTTTCATCGTCATCGGAATCTCATAAAAACAAAACAAAAAAAATATAGCATCAATGTAAATTCACCAATAATATTTTGTCATACATATATATATATGCACATGCATATACATTATGTTCTCAAAACTGTAACATAAAAACTTTTATACCGTTTGTATTTAGTAAAACATAACGGTATAAATTTACCTGATAAATATCTCAAAATATTCTACTTTATATTTTATTATATTTAACGTAATTATAGCTAAGAAAAATATTTGTTTTATCGAAGGAAATTACATTTTTGATTCTTAAGTTTTTATAAATACACATTTAAAGGGTTCAACGATCTTAAGGGTTCTTCGAAATAAATCAAATGTAGTAGCGATCGAATACAACATATGAAAAAAAACGTGTGAGACTGTTAAAATACATTAACTTTCTGTTAAAATTTGGAAGTTTCGAAAACTAAGTTCTCAAATCCCTATAAAGTAGTTTTCAACGGATAAGTTGATGAAAATGGGTGTTCCCGTTTCTGAGAAGTACCTAATTAACACTATAATATCCCATTTCAACATTACAACTCTTGTGACCTACTACTATAAGCTACCTAAAACGATTCGAACTTCCCAGTATACCACTGAAGAACATCCTGAGTGTAATTACTAAATCGTGCATCCTCGCTGAATCAGACACTTAATTTGACTTGGTAAGTGTAATCAAAATAAGAATATTTGCGGCTGCGATGAATTGTGACCAAATCCCTAGTTATTCACATAAATCTAATATTTTTTTTATACATTGCCAAAACATGAGGGACCTTTCATACCGATTGGTACGTTTGGCTAGGAAGAGAAAGAAAAGTTAGGAAAGTAGCAACGAATGAATGTGTTAATGATAATCTTGAATTTGGTTAGTTTATAAATATAGAATTGGTCATATTTAGGGAACCCATATAAGATGGAATTTGGTAACACTTTCGGGTATTATAAACTAATTTTCATAACTTTTATTTTGCCATCTAGGGATTTATATGTTGTATGGATGACCTAATGCCGTTCAACCAGTCAAGTGGAGATAATACAGATTTAATTACACTGAGCATGTGCCCGTACCTACGAGATATCTATAAAAAATTACGATGACCAAAAGGAGCAAGATGAGCTCGTTTTTAGACTTTATTTAAATGTTTTAACGCATTACTAGAGCGCCAATCCATAAATGGGAGAATTGTACTCCAGTTTCGGTCGTATGAAAGTTTTATAGATTTTCAAGAAGTCACACGAGGGATCTACTACTAATATTACCTGATTTTTTAGAATATTATTCCGCCTAACTTCTGATATGAATTTATTTTTCAAGTTTTGTAATCCTTCTCCCCTGTATTTATTTAGCAAAGTTATAAGTCAAATTCCGAATTTTCGACATATATTTCGAATCTTGATGTTAACAAGATATTATTTTTTCAAAGCTCCCAAATTGTAATACTTGACTCTATCCAATGTGGACCTGAATAATAAGTTTTAATTTAATTACTAATACTGAATCTTTTGAATAAATCTAGATTAAGTACATCATACTTTAGCTTTTCGATATCTCAACTTCACATTTCAAATTTAGCAAAAATTAATTATAGTAAAAAAATAATAAGTCTTAATTAAAAGACAATGAGGCATTCTACTTTTTTTCTAAACAATAAGAGTCAGATCGGAATAAAAAAAATTGTAATTAAGATTGTTAATTAAACATTTTTTCGACTATTTCATTTTTTTTCGTCCACAAACAAATTTTTCCATAAATGCTTTCACTCGCAAGATATGAACAACTTCTATTGAACTTGCAAATGTGTCACAAATTTATAATTTAGAGAAATATACTGGAAGATAAGAGATGAATAACAGATTGAAGAGAGCAACTCATCATAACTAACTGATCATTTTGTCTAAAAATAAATATCATAAGAAATAAAATACCGTCAATACTCACAACTACAATTACAAACTCAATACTCGAAAAGATATGAAAATTATAATATTAAAACAAAGAAATGTCAACTTTGAAGGTTACTAAAAGTTTTCTGTTAAAAATGGTTGCCAAAAATGTTATTTTTTCTTTTCTTAAAGTGAAATTAAAGTTTTCTTTATTTATTAATTTTTTTATTTTTAAATTATAAAAAAAGAGTTGAAATATTTTAAAGATACTTTTATTTATAGACTTACAAAAAAAATAAAGTATGAGAGAACTTTTTTTTTTATGGAATTCAAAACTTATGTAAATAACCAGGGGCGTTTGATGTTTTTAAGAAATATGATAATGTGATGGTGTTTAGTTGTTGTAATGAAAATTTTATTTAAAATGTTCACCATTTTGTTATTGAAGTCTTTTTATTTTCTGTTGTTATTGTTATTTATATTTATTTAATAAATAAGTACATATTTACATATTTATTTTATATGTAATTTAGCAAATATTTCTACCATAAAAAAAAATGTTTGAAAACTTTTCAAAAATTTTATAAACGGTGCTCTGTGCTGTGATATTTTGATTCAACCGTTTTTTGTTTTATTTTTTGACTTTTATTGGATTTCAAAGAGTTAATTTTTACACAATATTCTTAAAAATTGTCTAGAATTTCAAATTTGATGAAAAGTTTCTGAAGAAGAATGTACTACTTTGTTCTTCTAAAGTACTTATACATATATACATCTTATATATATATATACATATATATATACATCTTTAACGAAATTACGTATTTAACCCTTTTACTAACAAATTATGATGATATGAAATAAAATATTTTTCTTTAGTTTCTTGTTAGATCAAACAAAAATAAATAAAATGCTAGAACTTTGATCACTTTTCCATACCTTATAATTGACGTGAAAAGTTAAACGGTTAGTGTAATTTTAATTTGCTCGTGTTTTTAATTAGTGGATTGGTCAATTTTTTTAAATCCATTCACCACTCACAATAATTGATGTAGACAAATAATTTTTACATAAAAATATGTACACATTAACGTCATAAAAAAATCGATGCTCAATATAGCATAGATTTTTTTTTGTTTTAACCTAGCGCTACATAAAATTAAGTGCGTTCAGTAGAAAATTTGCTCGAATGCTACAGTAATTTTGCAGCGCCAGATTCTACTGAACGCATCCAATCTCTCGTTAATGATGACATTCAGTTGTTTTATTATTTTGACACACTACCCAAAAATGAAGAAAGCATTCCTTTATACAAAATTATTGTAGATTCGAGTAAGGAGAGAAGTATTAGTAGGAATGAGGTAAGTATGTATGTTGAAGACTGAAAGTGTTCTGTTTGAAAAGTTACAAATTGTATAATGAACCGTTTCTATTCGGATGGACTTTTAGAAATTCTTACAATAAATGAATTTCCGAAACCAGATTTAAATTTCAGTAGTTAGCATGTCAGTTTTTATATGTGTAAATACGTAGCGACGGATGAGAGAAAGTTTTATTGCTACCTTTGTAAATTTGTAATTGATATCTGTTGGGTAGTTTGCAGAATGTAACAAGTTATATCGACTGGTGAAATCATAAACAAACGGCCAAATCAATATTAAATGTCTACCAAGAAGATCTCCGAAAAGATAATATGAATGCTGGACATCGTGATCACAAAATTGAAGATGAGATATGCACATATATTGAAAAATAATTTTGCTAAACAATTTGTGCACGAAACTAATTTACTTCTTTCTCTTCAACTGCATATCCACTACTGGATGTCTGCTATCACATTTATGAAGCTCTCTATACTCTGTGCTGCGTGCATTAGTTCTATCACCGTTTGGAGGCCCGTTCATTGTTTGATGTTTTTAGTCATGAAATTTGTTGTTTGCCAACACATCTTCTGCCTTCAATTTTACCTTACAGAATCAGATGTAGAATTCGTGCTTAATTAAGTACGGTACTGCAAGTTTATACTACGATATTTCAAGCATTTATTTATCAGATTACTATGAATTATTTCAAGTCATTAAATATGAAAAACTATTACTATTGTTAGGAACTAAACCTGAAAGTCTCTTAATAGAATAGCTTTATTTTATTTAATTTGTTACTAGTCTATACTCTCATAAATGTTTTGTCATTTATTTTATCCAGAAAACCCAACAAAGCATTTTTTTGCTTCATCCGGAATCGAACCTAGGACCATTCTGTTTAAAGGCAAACACTGTTCCTGCTGCGCCACTCAGCGTGTAGTTTGCATCATATGACCCAGATAAACTGTTTTTCTGAATTTGATTTGACGGTCTCTACCTATTCTACTCAGAACTTCACTATTTCCATACCATAGAAGAGTATCGACCATTCGTAGCACTTAACGAACCACAATTTTGTTTTGAGATTGATATCACGGTTAAATAGAATTTTTTTTACATTGTATAAAACTGACGAACATATTCTATTCAGCAATTTATTTCCCTACCTGTGTTCCAGTTTTCATATAGCCAACATCAAAGAAATTTCTACCCAATTTTGTATAGAATGTATTTTCAATTTTCGCTTTAAATAAAACAAAGGAATAAAATCTTAAATTATCTAGAATATAATTAGATATTTAGTGCCCATTTTAAGAATGACTGATATACATATTCAAATTTTCTCAATAAAATTTCTTGAATATTTAACAAATAATGCTGTACGTAAGATCAATTTCAAAAATGTTCTTCTCTCTTTAATTTTGTTATCAAACTATTTTAAATAGTTTATTCCCAAAGGTTTCAAAATATATATGGATTATATACGAATTATAATAATAATTTATTAACAAAAATTTTCAACTGATATAATAATCCTATTATGTAATTAGACTAAAACTATGTCACAGCATTGAAGTCTACTCTAATAAATTAGTTCAATCTCTAGATTGAGTACAATTTTTTTTTAATTAAATTTTACTGAGATTTTCTTTTACAATTAAGGTTATTACACAAAATATAACACAACACAATATACAGCATAATACAACAATTAAAACAATAATAATAACAATAACCTTTTGAACCTAATTAGAACATAAACTAATTAATATATATAGGCTATTTAATGAAACTTAATATTATTTCAAAATTACTTAACTCCAAATATTTCAATTTATAAACAAAATTTTGAAAATCAAAATATTTTCTTGTTTTTGGAAAAATAATTTATGACCTGCAACTACAATTCTCATTAGTATATTCAAATTAATAATTATTTTATTCAACTCACAACACCATCGTCCTTCCAACATACCACCTTTATATAATATGAAAATAAAAAAACAATTTTTTATTAACAAATTAAAAATCAATTCATTTCAAATCACAAAATCAAATCAAAATAATAAAATCTCTATTTTGAATCTGAATAAATCTGATATTATGTAGTTTTATCGAAGATATAGTAAGCATCCTTGAAAACGAAAAAAAAAAATTTCCACAATCTATAAATAAAATTTATTGATTTTAATATACATTATGCATGAAGACAGTAATGAAAAAAAGTATTTGGATATGAATAGTGTTTTTCATTTTAATGAGCAACTTATAAAAGCTAGGAAATTAGCTGGTATATTTAGATTTAAAGAAGTAATAGAAATCCAACATAAACTAAAACGGTCCTTGTACTTCAGTTTGTTTCATGCCACAGTTACTTATGCTGTTCAGAAAAATATTAAACTAATTCAAACTGCCCAAAACAAAACAATAAACAATTTATTTGAAACAGAGCGGCAACTCGGCAGATTTATTTGAACAATAAGATACTATACCAATAAATTTATTAATTAAAAGTAAGTTGCCTAAGCACGGGCATTATATGTGTAGTAATAACATTATCACAAAACATCAAGTTTATTGTAAAGACACAAATACAGTACTAGGAATGTAGAGAAGATACGAATCTCATGGTCTAAAATTTAATTTAACAACCATCATACAATCTACAATAAAACCTTTATAATTTATAATGAACTGTCAGTAGAGATTAAACCAATAAATGATATCAATAAATTTAAAAGTAAAATTAAGAATTATTTTATCCATATGCTTTTATTAAACTATAGATGTAAATTAAAATTAAATAATAATAGAAAAATGTATTTATTGATTATTGTTGATTTCATGTTCAGGAATTTTTGTTGTATTTTGTAATAATATAATATTAGAAAAATTAATTGTGTTATTATTGTACATATATGTTATTGAATTACCTACTGAATTATTAAATACAATACATTGAATTACCAAACTCTGTACGAGCCTCATAAGTCTTTTTGAGTAGAGAAATAAATAAATAAAATAAATTTATTAAAACAATTCAATAGAAATACTGTTATTTTTATAACAATAACAAATTCTGAATCTGTATTTAATTAATAGTGAACTGTAATTTAATTAGATCTACCTGACTACTTGAGCTAGAAAATTAAATTTACCTTAATTTCTTCAAATATTCATACTAATGAATTTTAAAATAAATAAGCTACATCAGTGAAGAGATTATTCATAAATATATTTGAACAGTGGATTGATCACGAAGAAGAAAACGAATTATTCGGAGCGTAGAAGGCGAGAAAAAACCTTATAAATTAAAAATATATGAAAATTGCAAATTGGTACGATTGCTTTTGATTGTGTAAATCATGAACTTCTATGCAAAAAACTTAGACAGTCACTTGGCTTTGATTTATTAGCTATTAAATTATTTTACACGCTGGATGGCGCAGTAAGTTAGTGTCAAGATGATAAACAACAAAAAATAGGCTAAAGTTGAATGAGTCTAAATCGCAAGCAATGATTGTTTATGTTCCAAATTGGGAAAAATGTAAATTGAGCAATCAGTAATTTTTGAATGTTTTCCGTATAACTTATATTTTTTGTAATTGATATTTTTTCTTTTTTTTAACAATTTCAACGCGTCTGTCAAAACGATAATCTTTTTTTTTAATTTAAGTTTTATTATTTTTTAAACAATTTAAATTATTTTTTGATTCACAAAAAGTGTATGTAATGATATACAAAATGTGTACTTATAAATAAATTGTTTAAAATTATATTCGAAAATCAGTCAATTTTTTCGAAAATTGTTTTTTTAATCTTTTATTTTTTTATATTACAAGTAAGTATATATAAAATCTTTATATTCATTTATAAGTAAAAAATCTGTGCTTCCAAAATAATTTCATATTACTCTGTTAAAAAAAACTTGGTAATGGTTTCAAATAATAATTTTTTTTTACAATACGTATGTAACCCGCCAATTATTGCTATTATAGTATTAATAAATAATTTTTTGCTCCTTGTACGAACATTTGTGTTTGTCACTGTTAAAAAAAATTATGACAATACTCTATATAATCCCTTACATACCGCATATAGTATATATTGTGTAGTAAAGATAATTATATTTTCCATTAAGGTAACACGTATTATCAGATCAAAGATATATTTTATTCATTGTAGCACACACATAAATACATTTAGGCATACATGTAGTTACCTCTAGATTCTATATATTTGTATATAAACAAGGTAACCAATTAATTTGATACCATATATTCAAAAATATTATACTTGGACCTAATAATAAAGTTAATAAAGTCAATTAAAAATAAAAACAACAACAACGACAGAGCAAAATAAAAAGGAAAAACAAAATATAATTCATTTATTCTGCCTTAAGCACATATCAAATCAAATCATATAGAAAAACACTTTAACACATATATATAGAAAAGTATGAAAATTTTTGGGTAAGTGGAGTATATTTATTGTATTTTCTTAAATTTTCAAATATTTGGATATATTTTATTTTGTTAAGTACATTCAACACTTTATAATATAAAGGTCTAATTTGAGATTATTCTTTTAATGTATAGCTGAGACAACAACCACTTTAAGCTTCAAATAATAGGTTTATTTAGTGATCTATGATTGCAATCGATTACAATTAAGAAATCAATAGCCAATCACAAATATGTTCAAAAAATATCAGATACAATCAATTACAATCATTTTTTCCCGCATTGAACGCGTCTTAGTCTGATTGAAATCAAATGTCAAAAAATGTATAAAAAAAATAAGTTTTATATCAAAACCATATTAATTTTTAATATTTTATTGAAAGATTGGGATTTATTAAAGATTGGGAAGCGATTTTTCAGTTTTAATTAATATAATGTATTCACCCAAAAGAATCGGACTTATACGAAATTATTTATTAAACACAATAGTATACAGTATGGTACAATATGCGTACAGACTTATTACTACTCTTAAATACAATGCCATGTCTCATTGACTAACAGTAATATTAATTATTATATTTGCAATATTTATGTTTATTATACCTTATAGCTGCATAGAAAAATGTATGTTGGATTCCAATGCTCAATTAATATTAATACTATTGTAGTGTACACCTAATATTTATATAAAACATCAAAGAAAAATTAAAAAATATCAAAAAATAGGCATTCAAGTTTCGATAGATTATCAAGTATCTGATGAAATTAGCATTATAAATCTGACCAAATTCAAGTTCGTATAAGTATTATATATTTTTGACTATTTTTACAAAATATATCCAATTATCCTTCATGTCTAGGTATCACTGTGAATAAAATAAAATCTAAATATAAAAAGACAACAAAAAGTGTAAGTCAACCAACGTAGAATTCAACCAACTAAAGATAAATTTAATTTAATTTATTTGCTTACTTTTGTTGACCTAATTATAAATTAAATGCTCGGGATATTAATTCATCATTAAACTGAATTGAACTAAAAATTTGGACAGATACGTACATATATGCACATATTGTTTGTACAAATAAATCGAAAATATTGAATAATAGAGAAGAAACAAATAAAAAATTAGATTTAAAATTTATGGCAAAAAATCACAAAATGAAAACGAAAATAAAAACAAAACATAATTTAGAAAATATCTGCAAGTAAAAATCTGTTTTACTCTCAATTTATAAAATTTCTCTTTGAAATATTCTATCAAGTAAAATTTGAAAAGAATAACTCAAAAATTCAAAATAAAAAAAAATATTTGAGCTTTTTTATGAATTGAGTTATTTGAAATTCAATTTTTAAGCCAGGGTTGGCTCCAAAACTCTAATGTAACCATGTCGGACCCTTTTATGTCTTATTTTGTTTTGTCCTTGATATTTCATTAATTCTGAAGTTAATTGGATAGAAGTTTTTGTGAATGAACAAATTTTTGATTTGCCAGCACCTTACACTCACATGAGATGTACAGCACCGTTTATTCCAATAGAACCAATAGAACATATTAGAAAGCTATTCATGTATGAAGATCCAAAACTCTAGGTATATCTTATATATACTAGTTTTGTTTTTATCTGAAGCCTTTTATAACAACAACAGCAATAATAAGAATATTAAAACAATTTATTATGAATAAAAGAATGAGAATTGAAAGAATAAAACAATTTTTTTTAAAGTATACTATGGAAGTATGTGTAGGTAGAAGTAAGTTGTTTTTGGTGTTTTGAGTTGTAATAACAATACTTTTTAAACTGTACCCAAACTTTACTAGATTAGGGATTTTGATAGTATTTCACTAAATTTATTTAATAGATTAATCCATTTCGGTTATTAAACCATCATTTAAAAGACTGATCATTCTGCAAACTGATCTAACCGAAACCGATCAAGATTTAATATCTTAAAATTATTGAAACACACACCTAAAGTTTTTAATTTTTATTTTTAACTTTAACTATAGTTTTCTATAAAATAAATTTCATGTATGTTATTCTAAATAGTAATCTAATTACAGTACAATTATTTCAATAGACTCAACATCATTGACAATATTATAACTAATTTACCAACCATTATGTAATACTAAATATACGTAATATTCATATTGTATCACAATGAATCTTACTGGTCTAAGTGTTTTGCCGTACTGTCATCAGCCAATATTATCTATACCTACTTACCTAAGTAATATTCTAATTTAACGAAATTTTGAAGAATAGCCACACAGAATATGAATAAACCAAAATTGAATATCTTTATTAAGAAAGAAATAATATGTTAAAAATGTGGATTAAAATTGGATAGGATCAACATTGATCAAATGAAAAAAAAAAAATGAAGCAAATGACATTTCAATAAAATTTACAAGGTTAAACAAAGTTAGTTATAATTTTTTTCAAAGTCAATTTCAATTATCCTTTATTATTCATCATTATATAACATTAAATTAACAATTAACAATATTCCATTACGCAATTCAAATACAATGAATATTAGAGTGACATTTTAAAATAGTATCAATGTCAGTGTTATCAGTGTTAACCAAATGCTAAAACATTTCAAAAGTATAATATTTAAACTCTCATATAACTTGATGAAAATCGATTGCAAGTGGCAGTACAGTTTGTCACTATCACTATTAACAGTTCAATATTTGTCAATCACTGCAATATGTTTTTGAGTATCTAAACTTTAAAGAAATTTTAGGACTTGTATTAAAGATGTGACACAACGGATATATTTGCTCCTATACCTAAGAAAATACATATAAGTATGTATAATTTATGACATGTAATCGAAAATAGTGTTTTCTTCAAACTGTCTTAATAATTACTTTATTTGTATAAGTTTTCTTTGAATATATATTGGCTGTATAACCTCATTACAACCTCTTAATAATCTTAATATAATAATCAGTCTAATTTTCATTTCATTTAATTCCTATCTGATTTTTTTTTCTTTGTTTCTTGGTCAGTACCAACGAACTTTGAATAAAAACAAAAACTATGATATTAAATAAATACATATAACCAAATTTAGATCATAGATAACCCAATTATATTCAAAAATCAGATATTTTAAAAATCTATTTTTCAAAAGTAGAACAAATTTCAATTATATATATGTTCAAATTTAATTGATTGTGACACTTTTATTACAATATATATACCATTTACTATACGATAACTATATATTCAAAATACAAAGGTTGATATGCAATATATATATACAATCTTAGCATTGAAATACAATCAACCTCCATTAAATGCCACACCAAAGAACAAAAATCAAAAAATGTACTCTCAAAATATACATATTTTGTAACTTTAAATTAATTAATTAGTAAAATGGGATTAAATAACTTTTTTTGCAAACATAATTTTAGATTACAATACAGCAAAGCACTTAAGACCAATTAATGTAATTAGTTTGCACAAGAAAAAAAAAATGAATAAAATAAAAGCGAAATTTATAGATGACCTAGACTTAAAATTTCACTTAGAAAGTAAACCTATATTTAAATTTTTGTAACATTTAATTTTTTTTTTTGGTTGTATATACCTAGATACATAACATACATATTACATTACTGATAATAATAGTTTAAATTTAATTGATTTATTTTGCAAATGTATTTGATATAGAAATTAATAATTTAATTTTTCCATTCACAATAGTTTTTGCATTTTAATTTAATTTTGGATTGATTTTTTGATTTACAAAAATTCTATGGAAATTAATTAAAACTGAAAATGGTGATATAAATTTACTGAATTAATTAACTAGGGTTTTTGTTTTTTTTGTATTGCAACCGATTGAAAAACTATAATGAAGAATATTTTATATAACATTATTATGTTTATGTATTATATTCATTCACAATAGATGTATAGATTATAATTTATTTTAATTACATTTAAAATTTAGCAAATAAAGAAATCAATATCGATTTAAATTAATTGAAAAACTAACAAGAAAGTTAAATTTTGTAAACATATCTTATAAATTCACAATAGATTCATTTTTTTTTTCGTTGGTAATCGGATCTTATTCTTAGTTATGATGTATTTAATATTATGGTAAATAAAAATTTTGGTTTCCTTTCACTTAATTGTTAACTTTTAGTCAAATTATTAATTTTTTAAGTAAGGTGAAGTGTGGTAAGTGTGTTATAGAAAACACATAGTTCAAATATATTACATTGTGAAATTTTTGTTTGAGAAGATATTTAAACGATACTTTAAAGACTTATTAACTGAAATACTAGTTATATTTATTTGTACATTAGAAAGTAGTAGATTATAGATGGTAAATTAGAGAAAAATAAGTAAATTGATGTCCGTGTAATACACTTCCCCGAAAATGGAGTAATTGTGTTATGGGTAACTAAAAATAGTATTATTAATGCTGGGGTAAATGTAGTTATTTAGAGATTTTAATATTACAACTTTTTTTTTAGAATTACAAAATTTTTTGTTATATTTTATTTTTTTTCTTTGTTTCATGTATTAGTTCGATATAGAGAAAACATTGAGAATTAAGAAATATCATTTTTTTTAAATTTAACGGCTAGAAGTATAGAATTTCTGGCGTGGTGACACACTTACACCGATTACACATTTACCCCACTTCACTTTATCATAGTGACCATTTTTTTTTCAAATTTTGTTCAAAATTCACATTTGTGTGCAGTATTGTTTGACCTGCAAAACACACTATAGAATAACATACAACTTCACAACATGTAGAAATTTATTATATAAAATAATGAATCTATTCAGATTACATTTTGTTTATTATGTAAAATGTATAATCAACATAATTGACCTACATAACAAAATGTAATTGAAAAATTTGAGTCAATAATATATCCTTAATATTTCGGAGGCACAATTCCTCCTTTATCAATGCTTGACCAGATCCAAAATGAATAATAAAATATTAAATAAATATATTTATTATGAATTATTTCAATTCATATTAATTTGGTCAACTACGCATAGAATATCAAAACTAATTACCATAATAATCACCTACATTCTCTAAGACGAATCACTTTTACGATTAAAAATCAGTCTTCTAGTTGAATATGTGTTTTCGCAGGACACTCTAAGACGGGTTAGTACTATACTGGTAATTTAAAACTGTCACGTTTCTGCGTTTAACAGAATAAAAGAATATTACTCCATTTTCATAAGATAGTTATTGAAATAAGAAATAATATTGAAATAAGACATAAAAAATGTGGATAAAAATGAGATGAATCCAATGTACATGATAATCCAATTTAATTTTAGTTTATAACTAACTAAATTTGTATTAGATTTGTGTTGTATAATTTACAATACAAAATTGTTAAAAATATTAGGATACATACTCAGTTGATTCTATATTGAATTCTCTAAAAACCTCAAGAACACTAACTTTTAATAGAAATATGTAAACCAATATTTTATAAACTAAAAATTAAATTATATTCAACTTTGTTTTTAAAATATTTACTAACAAAAATAAATTAAATTAAATAAAAACTTAGAAGTCAATACAGTGTGTAATTTTATACTAAAATCAAAACCTTTATACAATCATCGTACTTAAATTAAATTACTCTAAATAACTATTATGAAAAACAAAAAAAATTTTAAAACTAAATTTAAACTATATAAATTTATATTATATAATTTAAAGTTTTTTTAAAAAAAGAAAACTTTCTTTTTATTGTCTATATACACTCGAGTGTTCATTTAATATAATCATAATTTAATAAACAAAAAAAAAAACAATATTACACAAAATTGCGAGTAAATAGAGATTCAAGTATAAAATGTAAAGGTAAAAATTGAATTACAGAACAAAAACTTTTTGGAGTACCTAAGTATAATGAAAAAATATTAATATCAAATTTTTAACTTTTTAATTAATAAATTTAACAGTAACCAGATTCCATGCACAATCATTATTATTTTTAATTGTTTAAGGAATCGTCAAAATCTACCCTGGTCAGTCAAAGTGTGTTCTTAGAATTATAATTTTGTTATTAGAACTAATTGAAAACATTTATTTAGCATTAAAATTTTTCATATAATAATTTACCATATATAACATCATAAAATTATATTTTTAATTAATTATTATTGTGGAATTTATATATAAATGTTTTATATATTGTATAGTTGCTATTATAGGAAAGGCAATTAGCATAAAGTTGTGTACTTTAATGTCACATATTTTGTTATTATATATTCAATATAAATCAAATTTATGTTCTGGTTTTGTAGATCATATTTTTATATTGTTATTTAGTTTTTTTATAGCATTTAAGGTAATATTGCCTTTTAGTTTTCACTTAATTTACTTGAAATTTGTTTTTTTTTTAATTATTATTATTATATTATTATATTATTATTATTTGATAAACCTCTAAGTATTTGAAAAAATTATAAAAACTAATGTAAAATTTTCTAAATAACGAAATACATAGTAAATTATTATTCTTTGTTTCATACAGACAATTATTCACATTAAACTTGATTCTAAAAAAAATTATCGTAACTAATAATAATAATAATTGAATTGTGAATAATAATAATCACATTTAATACATTTTTTATAAATGTTAATAATAATAATATAATATATAAATATAATTAATAATCCAAATTGTAATATTTATTTATACAGACTTAATTCAAACGAGTTACATGTATAATATTTATGTGTAACCCGAAAGCATCTGCAGCTTGCGCTTACAAAATTGGGCATAATTTAAATTATGGTCAATTCAATAATAATAATAACAATAATATTTATGTGAATTCAAACCAATGTCGAAATTAACAATATAAATATCAAAAAATTAAATCTAAAAAACTAAAGTGCCGATTATAATCAATTCGATCCGATCACATTCGATTCAATTCGAAATGCCATTTTGAATAGGTGATTATAATCGCTCAGATCCGATTCGAATATTGACAATTCTTTAACGCTTTCATTTACATTTTTGGCATTATTAGAAGATAAGTATTTACAATCTACTAACTAGACATTTACTAATATTCAAATTTTTTCACTTGCAATATATTATCTATAACATAAATATATATATTTTTTTTTTTTATATTATTTATTATTTCTTCTATCAATAACTCTTCTATATTTGATAAATAAAAAAAATTACAATTTATAAAATTGTAATTATACAAAATATTTACCTAATTTAGTATTTTCACAAATATTGTTTGTGTTCTCCATTTTTATTTCGTTATTAATGTTCTTTTAACTATTTTTAGGTAATGCTTTTCGAAAAATTTGAAATTTGCTCAACCTTTCCGATCCGATTCGATATAATTTAATTAATATAACCAATTATATTGAAATGCCATACGAACAAATTTGACAGTTGTTCGAATCGGATCGGATCGGATCGAATTGATTATAATCGGCACTTAATTGCAAAAATTGTGAAATACATAATTAAAATGTAAATCAATACTTAACAGTTTAAAGAAGTTAATAATAAAAAAAAAAAGTTGAACAATCTGCAAAATATAAACAATAAAATACTCTTATATTTGAAAATTAGTAGTTAAGTATAGGTTAAAGTTAGTACTTAACATTAGTTAGCATAGGTGAAAGTTAATATTTGAAGAAAAAAATAGCAACTAAGAGATGAGATTAGAATTAACTAAAAGGAATACGAAAACTTCTTTTAGGGTGGAGAGAGAGTTCTTGTATTATTTTTACCGATAATCATCATTCTATTGGTATAAAAATACTGTGATAAATTACATATTATATATTCTGTAACAGTTATAATTTTATTTACAATGATTTTGTTGTGATTGTAACATAAAACTATTGTGAATTGAAATTTTTATGATTATTTCTGATTTTCGTTATAAATTTTAATGAAAAATTGGATGAAAAATTTCCTACAATTTTTTGTTCAAGTATGATAGGAATATTTACGAGTTGGTGGTTGTCTTGTTGACGTTATTGTTAATGTGTGGGTTTGTAAAATTTTATATTAAAAATTCAGTTTCAAAATCAATGTTATATTCTCGACATTTTAGACTATTGTATAAATTGGTATTGTATTATGTTGTATTGTCATAGCTATTGTTTTGGCATTTATAAAAATGTCAGAATATAAAAAAGATGTATAAGTATAATTAATATAAAAATATTGAATTCAATAAGAAATGTTTTAATACTATTTTGTTAAATTATTTTGGTTTTTTTGATTAAATTTCAAAATTAAAAATGATATGGTCAGTAGATTTTTCAATTCTAAGTGGTTCTAGTGTTTATTGGCAGAAATTTTTATATTTTTATTTTAAATTCAGTTGGTTACGAACGTATAATATCTGAATCTCTGCGATCAGTAATTGCCAATGTGCATACTCGGAAATATTTACGACAAACTGTCCGCAATTCAATATTTGTCCCGCTGTAATATTGTACATCACTCTTGGCTAACATGGCATAATACTCTATTTTCGATATCATTAGCGATAAAGTATTGCTGCAGTTAGAACTAGCTTAACTTTTCCTTAGCGTAATGATTTAAGAGTTTGCTTGTATCCTAAACAATATTTTCCTGATTTCATAACCAAAACTAAACGAGGATTGATGCTTTATAAGACTGTCTTTCTGTTTCTTTGATGCGCCCATATGTTATTTTATCATTTATATGTGTGTACGTAATATTTGTCCCAAAGTTTATAAGAAAGACACTTAATTGTCATTGTCCAAAACTTTTCTGTCCAATTCTGTTCTAGATCTACTGAACAAATTTAATATGAACTTCAGAAACATCATTAAGTAAATATTATTAATTATCATAATAAACTTATTTAATTTATAAATTTAATTCACAATATTTAATACAAATCAATTAATTTCATAATTTCATTCGATAAATTTTTTTAAATTTATTTTAATCAAATAATTAAAAAAATAAATGATTAATTCACAATATTTTTTTAAATCAATTCTCAATTAAGGTAATTGATTAATTATGATTGAATTAAAATTTGTTTTTTTTTTTTTTTTTTAATTTAATTTATCATTTATTCAAATTTTAACTTTAAATTTAAATGAGTGATAAATTTAAAAAATCACGAGCAAATTGAGAATTAAATATTATTTTAATTTAAATGCTAAATGTTTGAGTTAATCAGAAACGTTGCAATTGAAGTTGATTAATTTGCTATAAATTCAATGACATAACGATAGTCACGTTTTAATATTATTAATTCTTGAAAATATTTGTGTTAAAAAATGCTAACACGCTATTGACAATCAGGAAAGCTTTTGAATCAATTTTAGGTCATATTAGGATAATAAAAAACAAAATTTAGTATCTTCACATATTATTAGGATGCTACCAAAGCCTCAAATAAAAATGTTGATGTTCATGAATAGTTCAGAGACCTTTTTCTATGGTGCTATGGAATATATAAATAAAGATTTTCACTATCTTCTGTACTATCAATAGACTATATATTATAATACCTCTAAGTATCAGTAAATATAATTTGATTTAGATTTTTACAGTCACAATATATTCAGTTAATCTACTGAAAAATTAATTTTACAATAAACTAATCGTTACATCAATTTCAAATCAATGATTTGAACAAATTTTTGAATTGTTCGAGACATTGAAAATGCAGCATTATGTCTATACACGAATCAATTTGTTGCAGCAACACATTGCTTATTTCACACTAATGATGAAATACGTTAAGCAACCGTTGCTACGACTACACTTTTTTATAAAATTTGTAGACAAAATGAATTTGAAAATTACAGTTACAGTTAAAAATAATAGTTAAATTTTAAAATATGGACATAAGTATAATATTCAATAAATATGTTTAAAAAAAAATAAATATTATTATAATATTAACTAGGGGCCCCTGTTGATTCCCCTGTTGAAATTACAATTCAAGTTGAAGTCAAATTTAAAGTTTTAAAAAAACAGTAATTTACGTACTGACATAGACTTCGCACAATATAGCAGAAATCCCTCGGGTTTAATAAAAAGTTTTGTGGTTAGTAAGTTTTATCATTGATTAATAATACTATAAAGATAGACATTTTCATACAACAGAAATTGTTCAGCTCACTTTTTCCAAATTCTCTTCATTATATATATTTTCTGGGGTATATTCAATGTGTTGGTGCATTTTCTATATTCAATTTGAATTTTTAAATTTTTGAGCGTTTTATACGACTTTATTCTCTAAATAATTTGTATGTGTTTAGTTTCTCTATACTGTTCTTGAATATCATTGTTTTTTACTTTTTGTTATTTGAATTTGTATAGGTAATTTGAATTTTTTTTGAATTGACAGGTACAAAAATTTCAAATTGGATAGCATTTTTATCTAGTAGTCTTTTAAGAATATTTTTCTTTTATTTTTCTCTCAATATACATTGTAATAAAAGGATTTTTATAATTGTTGATATTGTGCATGTATATTATTTGTAATAATAAATTATAAAATTATAATATAATTTTATAATGTTTAGAAAACGAAAATATTTTTCTTGTTTTAATTGAATAATTTTTAAAAATAAAACAATTTCAAAAAATTCAAATAATAGTGAACATTCTGTCACGTTATGATTTCTAATATATATTCATACATACATATACATATATGTATAAATTTACAAATAGAATCAAATTTTTGTTAAAGTTGTTTTAAATACAATTCTAAATTTTAAATTCAATTCAAATCGGTTTTTAGGTACATAAGCACTTATATACCTACGTTCAATTATTTCATCTCTAATATTTCATTATGAATAGCTATTTAAATTTCGTTTTCAAATTTTGTGTTAATTTTTTAAAAATAGTATAATCCACATGTATGGCAGTTTGACACTTTTTATGTGCAAAATCCAGCAAAATATCTAATTGCTAATTCTTCAAAATTACTAAATGATTTACTATGTGATTGAACTGTATTTGAAGTTGAAGCTAAAACATTTTCCTTCTCATTTCTTCAGGACAATTTTCAATAATAAAATCTTCATGTGCCAAATCATTGGCATCAATGTCCAAATAATTGTTGTGATCTGTTTCACAATTTGAGGATGTATTTTCGTTATAAATACTCGCCTCGTCTTAGCAAAAATATTCCCAATTTGTTGTGCAGGATTTCTGCAATAATCACTAGCAGATCTTATATGAGAAAACATATTTTCTAACGGATCTTGGTTCAGTCTGCGCGTCATCAAGAAATTAATATTCTATCAATTTGATCTTTCGATAAAGATAATACAGCAGTTATTCTTTGGGCAATTCCATTAATGGAAACATTTTTTTTTGTACTTTTAATTTTTGATTTTTTAAGATATTCTAGCCTTTCCTCTAAGAATAAAAACGGAGAATTTTTAACGGTTGTGAATTCAAAATTTTTAATTTTTTGTGTTAAAATTTGAAGAATTTGAGTAATTAATTAACTCGTTAACTCTTAAAACAAAATCAACAGTCAGATTGGCTTTATTACTCAATAAATTAAAAAAAATTCGATCAGTGTTATTTATTGCTTTTATGGCTGCATATGTACTATGACTAAATAATTGAAAAGCTGATTTTACTGACATTTTTTCAAATGTGTTAGAATTAATATGGGTGCTACGAACTTTAGGTAAAATTGTTGAAAGCTAATAATATCATTACTCCAGTTTTCAAAATCGGGTTTTATAAAAGAATTTCTGACAGATGCCATATCAAACTAAGCATAAATTTTATTTCCATTCCAATCATAAAAAAGAGTCTACCTTATTGACGCCAAGTAATTCATAAGTATTTCGATTTGTACTGCATTAGTCACAAGCAGGTGCAACAGTTTTAGAACCAACTTTGTTAGCTCCTTAAGATATTTTAGTAGTAAATTGATAAAAAAATGAAAGGTTTTAAAGTTACTCTTTTCAAATTATTTTTGGATAAATTGTAACCCTATGCGTACTTATAACTTTCATGTAAACTTTGAATCATAAAGAAATGTGCTTCTGTTGCTAGTTCTTGTTTTCTATCCCCATCTAAATCTTCCACACCATCTATACAATCCCTTTTTATACTGTAAGATGTTTCTTTTTCTTTATAAATTATTTACTTTAGAAATTCATTTATATAAAAAATGATTTTGGTAACTGGTACATTTTATGAAATTATTAACTGAGATATAATTAAGAAAATTGTTTCCAAAGAGAAAAGTGCTCATCAAAAATATTGCCCAAAACTGGAAATACTCATATCAGTCCCAGTACTTTGCAAAAAATCTTAGCTGTTTTAGCTTTTCAATTAATTACATATGCAAATATGCAGCTACGAAAACAAAATAATTATAATTTTAATTTTTCCATATAATAATGAGTAATAAAGTAAACCTGCTGTTGTGAGTAATATGTAAACTGCTGGTCTTTCCTTAAATTCTTCAAATATTTATACTAAAAATACGTACAAACAACTATTAAAAATTGTCCATATTTGTTCGTAGAGAAAATGTTAGACTATCTTAAAAAATTAAAAGTTATAAACAAATCCACCTGCACAATAAGATTTTTACAAATATATTACGAATTTGATGAATTTCATTTACAACAACAATATATTTTCAAAGCTGGAGTAAATCATGACAAGCCTTTGGATATTGATATTTAATGCTCTTGTTATGAAAATAATGACAAAGTAGAAAATTCTGATTTTGAAAAATACCATTGTAAAATTGTGCGTTGCAAGCTTTAATTATCTTATAAATAAATTGTGTGCTTACTGCAACAAAAAAGCATATTAAATATACTTTTCAATTTACTCTACCGTTAAGATTTTTTATAAATTTTACAAAAATTAATGATGAGTTTTTCAAATATTTTTAAATTCTGTTATAATTTTAAAATCCATGCGTACATACATATCCACATATTGAAAAAACCAAAAAGAAAGCCTTTTAAAAATAAAAATTTGATTCTATTTGTAAATTTATACATATATGTATATGTATGTATGAATATACATATATTAGAAATCATAACGTGACAGAATGTTCACTATTATTTGAATTTTTTGAAATTGTTTTATTTTTGAAAATTATTCAATTAAAACAAGAAAAATATTTTCATTTCCTAAACATTATAAAATTATATTATAATTTTATAATTTATTATTACAAATAATATACATGCACAATATCAACAATTATAAAAATCCTTTTATTACAATGTATATTGAGAGAAAAATAAAAGAAAAATATTCTTAAAAGACTACTCGATAAAAATGCTATCCAATTTGAAATTTTTGTACCTGTCAATTCAAAAAAAATTCAAATTACCTATGCAAATTCAAATAACAAAAAGTTAAAAACAATAATATTCAAGAACAGTATAGAGAAACTAAACACATACAAATTATTTAGAGAATAAAGTCGTATAAAACGCTCAAAATTTTAAAAATTCAAATTGAATATAGAAAATGCACCAACACATTGAATATACCCCAGAAAATATATATAATGAAGAGAATTCGGAAAAATTGAGCTGAACATTTTCTGTTGTATGAAAATGTCTATCTTTATAGTATTATTAATCAATGGTTTTATTTAGGACATATAAATACACGTCCCTCATATACTGTTTTCTTTCCGATATATTCCCTATAGTAAGTGGCATTTAGTGGATAAAATTACTAAAAATAAAAATTTTTGTCATTAAAGAGGTGCGTATATATAATACCTACATAATACAATCTTTTTTTTCGCTTTATGTGTTTTGTTAACGTTTACGATCGCTTTACCCGATTTGGTTTTATGTTGTCCATGTTTACTTTTAATTTTGTGGGTTATCAATCTAACGATATTTTTTTGTTACTTGGAGTTTTACGGAGTTTATCATTCAACCCCATTTGATATGTTAAAGCAATTTATTTCACAATATCAACTTATTTTGAATTACTATGCTTTTTTCAGTTCCGTATTATTGAAAATAGTGTTGGACCGGGTGTTATATTAGCAAAATTATTAAAACTAAAATAAATATTTAATTGAACATCTAAAATTAATAATTTACCTAATTACAATTTAATAAGTTACAATTAATTGTCAACGAGACTAATTAAATTTAATAAAAAATATTATTTAAAATTCAGTTCAAAGTTTTTTTTTTTATCCTGGAAAATTCAGTTCTAACTATTGTTCAAATATCCCTTATTTGCAATAACTTTTCAAAATGATATTTTCTCTCTCAAACTTTTAATCACAATATAGTAATAATAATAATAATAATAATAGTAATAATAATAACAGTAAAAGGAAATACAATTTTTCATTACTCAAAGTTAATTCAAAGTGGATTCCTCAAAACTTAACTCTATTTTCTACGTGTCTCCGCTTACTTTTTTCTGTAGTTTGTAAAAAAAAAAAAAATTCCAACAACATTGCAGAGGAAAATTTATTTACTTTTTTGCGTCCTTTTTCCTTTTGTATCTCCGGATAAACTCACTTTAGAGATATCTGGAACAGTAAACAAAACATAAATAAAAGTTTTTTTTATTTTTTTTTTATTTTTACACTGAGAAAAACAAACGACAGATCGTTTCATAGAAAACTTAAATTAAAAAAGAAAAAAAACAAAATAGAATGAAAATAATAAAATTAAAAAAGAAAAAAGAATAATAATAATAATAAAAAATACAATATAGTGAAACTTTTTACAAAACAATTATGCAAAAAAAAAAAAAAAAATTCCTTATCCTGCGAATAAAGGATTTCGATTTTGTTCACTCTTTCATTCTTTCTCTATACCTTCCACCCTTACATCTGTCTATATCTTTTATACTGTATTAAGTACATATAATTTGGATTATATTCAAAATTAGATTGATAAAATTTTACAATATTAAAATGCATTTAAATGGGTTCATTAGTTGAGATAATGGCGTATGATGGTAAGGAATAATAGTTTATGAAAATTCAGATCATTGAAAGATTTTAAACGAGTGGTCTTCAATCTAATACGATTTTATAAAGGATTTTTTTTGTTTTTAAGTGCCATTGCTTTCATTATGATCATTTGAAGTAAATTGATTTTAGGTCCAGCTTATTTAGTTAAGAACTATGTGGGTTTATGATTGGAAATGAAACATTTATTATGACCACTGCATTCTTCAATTCAATAAAAATATTTCCAAAAAAATGTACAGTTGTCAAATTCAAATTTTTTAGTTATAAAAACTACTTTTAATGCTGTAAATTAAAAGAAAAAAATAATAAATTTTTAAGCACAATTTTTTAAGCATTAAAATTTAAAAAAAAAAATGTCAGAGTTAAAAAATATCCTTAAAATATTTAAATTTAATTTTTCTGCTTATATTTTGTAATTTGAATTTTTTTCATGTTATGTACCATATAAGAAAATAATAATTTTTGATTGATTTTTGTAACTCACAGATTGTTTTCTATACTATGTCGATGTAAATTATAATGTCAATCAAAGTTCAAAATTTTAATTTATACGTTAAATGGAATTTTATACTTAGTTTTAACAATATGCATTCTTCTTTACATTAAGTTTCAATAGGACCAATTATGAGCCAATTCATAAATGTTACTAATTGGTAATAAACACATAAGCTATATTGACTGCACACTTTCGAAACAGTTGATTTGATACTTAAAACTCTCCAACAACAGAATTCCAACCTACTATCATATCTTATACATGTACCATAATTTCTAGTGAACCCATTTAATTGCATCTCTAAACAACTAACAACTGGAAAAATGTTTTAAAGTAACAACAAAAAAAAAAAAAAGTGAGAAAATTTTATGCATTTAAAAAACTTTGTTTAAAACTTACCTTTATGTAATTAATGACTTTTTTTTTTTTGTTTTTATTTTTTATTCAAAAACAAAGATTGATAAAATTAAAATGAATTTTAAGAAAAGATTTTTTTTTATTTTGCGCTCACCTGAAATGAAAAATAAAAAAAATATAAATTAGAATACGAGTGAGAATTAATTAGAATTTAAAAAGAAAATTTTTAAATAGCAGGGACATGAACCCGTAAATTAAAATTTAAAAATAAAGCGTTTTTATTTGATTTTATACTAGTAAAACGTTCAACTACGCTAAATGTGTTTACCGTAGTAAAATTTGGAACTTCTAATACGAATTTTTTTTTTTTTATTATATACAATTATCAGTTTTTTCATCATTAGTAGTTACTGTCGGTCAAACTGATGAATATTAAAAATTTTAGATTTTCATCAGTTTCTTCATCACTAATACTAATTGTTTAGTACAAACATCAGTTCAGTCAGAAGGTAATGTATTGAGAAGAATCTCTTAAATGTAATCACTGCGGTAATGTCCTGAGGTAATGTCCTGAGTGTAATCATTAAATTAGACATCCTTAAGAACCTACGTCCATATAATTACATTGATGGTAACAAATAAGATAGGATTTCAGCATGTGAACGTGAACGAAATACATAGTTAAAACAAAAATTAGTACAAAATCTACCCCTAAACCGACTGGCAGATATACCCTTCATACCAAAATATTGAAACGCAGTAGGTAGAGCGCCTGCCTTTCAACCGAGAGGTTCCAGGTTCGATTCCCGATGATGCAAAAAAATGCAGTACCGCACTTAATTAAGCACGAAAAGGAGATTCTACTAAGCAACTGTCAATAGTGTAAAAAAAAAAAAAAAACTTTTCAGAATTCTAGGGTTACCAAAAAGAGAACAAACTAGCTTTAGCTATAGAATCATAAATATTTAATAAAAAGTAGTATTAATTGTGTTACAAGCCGATTCGATGTCTCCAATAGATCAATCTTCAAAAACTTTACTTGATATCTTTAATAAGCTTCTTGCATTGTAAATTTATAAAATACAGGTAGTTCTCGACTGTCCGAATTACGACCATTTACCCTTACGACCAATTTTTTTTCTTACATTTTTTTTAATTTTTTTTGATTCTCCTAAAAATATGAAAAATTGTACGATAAAAATAAAGTTACTAATTACGCACCATGGCAACAACAATCACAAGAAAACAAAAACAAATGGTCGTTGTCGTTGAATTAAATTTACTTTTTGATTTTTTATATTTTTTAATTTAAATAAAGATTGAATTATAAATTTGTTTTAAATAGTTAGGTTTTTTAACTTTTTTCTGATGGAATTCGACTTACGACCAAATCAATGTTTAGTATTTTAAAAGTAAACTGTTATATATTTTAAGACTAAACTGTTATGTATTTTAAAAGTAAACGATAACACTATATATGTAAGCTCGACAGCTATGATTAAGTGTCAAAAAAGAACAATGAGGTTGATTATTTATTTGACAATTATTAAAATTATAACAATTATTATAATTATTATTATAATTATTACATACAAATAGAAAGATTGCTCTAATTGCACTTCCAAACAAAATAGAAGACATAACAGCAACATAACGATAATACCTACAAGACTTGAATTTTTTTTTAACTGATAAAAATTCTCAAAAACAATCTATTCCGACAAAATCAACATCCAAAAACAAAAATTTCAAATTTAAATATTAAAATTAAGTCTCGCTTTAAACTTTTAAAATTTAATATTCAAATTTTTTGTACCACCACCACAAATTCAATCATAACTCTACTATATAAAACATATTAACCACCACTATTTAACACCCATCTATCACCACTCATTCCAAAAACACCTATCACAAACATTATTTTCAATTTGTACACTTTTAATTGTAAGTGACAAGTTGAAAAGTAGATAAAATTACATTTCAATTAACGTCTTATCTGTTTAACTCCACAACAATATAAATAACAAACTTGCAACAGCTATAACAAAATAAACTTGAAAACACTAACAATGGTAGTTTGTTGGTGGGTACTTAAAAAATATTTTTTTTTTAAATAACAAAATTAAAAAAAAAATTTCCCTTAATAGTTAAGTTGTTATTTTTTAAACTACAAAACAAAGGCAAAAAAAAAAACAAATCTGTCGATTTCAAATTGAATTTTCGCAATGTAAAATGAAATTTGAAAATAAAAAAACTTTTTTAAATCTATTTAAAAAAGAATTAAAAGCAAATACAAACACAAAAACAAAAAAAAATAAATTGAAAATAAAGAATTTTATGAAATAAATTTGAAATTGCAAATAATTCAAAATTTGACTTAAAAAAATACAGAAGTAATCTCTAAATTTTTTAAATTTACATTCGTGAAGTTAACTGAACTAATATTCTATATAATAATAGTTAATAGGTAGAACTAATAATAGTTATTAATAATAAAGGTTGTTAAAAACACTTGCACCATAAATATTCCATTAAATTAATAATGATTAAACCATTGAAAATATTAACACCTTCCCGCCTAAAGTCAACTTCAATGAACTTAGTTAAGTATTAGTTTGTGTACCCCAAAAGTGATTCTGATTGGAAATTGAAATTATTTTTTTTATTTATTTTTTTTTTCTACTTTACTAGTCCTAGGAGCATAGTGTACTTTGATATAGCTCGGATTCATTATGGTTCTCAGATTATATTCTTCAGTTGCTTCAAAAAGTAATTGATTAATTTATTGTTGCTGCACCAATAAATGTATTCGTAACCACCTTTCGTCTAATAAAACAGATGAGTTTTATCTTGTCACACCGTAATTGAATCCTACCGATTAGGCCGTAAATAGTTTAGACTTTAGAACAAGCAAATATAATAGTCGAATTGTTTCAAAAAGACAAATTGACTGAATAATTTAATTCTAAGTTAAAATTGCGAGTTTTGTTGTAAAAATAGAAACCTCAATTCTAAGCCACATCGATCTTATTCTAACTATATTTGATTCTAGTTTTTTGATTTCAAAACGAAAAATTTCACGTACTTAAACCAATAATTAAATATTTTATATACTACTCCTTTTCGAAAGGTTTTATTTCCCAATTCAGTACCCGCCACAACCAAATTGATCACTGTAATAATATCAATGTACACATTTGCAAAATATTGTCAGCACTTAAGTGTACAAAAATATACATTCGTAAGAATAGAGGGTTAAAGACGACTTAGAAAGTACATTTTATTACAACAACTATGAGTGGGTAAGTAGGATGGTAGTTCTCTTTCTACCTCGTGATTTAGGTTTAGTGACCCATTTAATCAATTCTTATTGATGAATCATGAATTGATGTTTATATAATCGTATATCATGACACTAAAATATACAGGGCTAATTTTCGTTTGATAGAATTAGTTTTACTCAAAAATTATAAAAAGTGAGTCACAGCATTGGGCTTCCAATTACCCATCAATGTAAAATACCAAATTGTTGAAAACAGTATCAAGAGTTTATTATCACGAAAATCTAGAACAAATTACAGTTAAACAAAAAGATGGACAGACCCAAATCATCATTCAATACAATTTTCACTCAAAAACACTCAAAAACAAAAAAAAAAACAATTGAAATATTTAAGAATAATGCAATAAAATAATTTTCATTTTTATTTTTACAACTCTATAAATTTAATTTTAATTTCTACTTAATTTTTATTTTTGTTTTATTTTTTTTAAGTAATTTTTTTTTACAACCACTGCTTTTTAGATACAACACTTACAACAATGGTTATGTGCATTGCAGCAGTACATTTTTTTTATATTTTTTGTTTTTTTTTTGTTTTTGTTTTATTTAAAATCATTCATTTGGTGCAAAATTTGCGCAATTCGTAACTGTTGAATACACATATAAATTTTAAACTAAGTTACCCATTGTACATAATAATACAATAACAATAACAATACAAAATAATAACAATAACTAAAACAATACCAACTATATATAAGAATGTTAAGTAAATTTGTTAAATTTATTGTCTTGTTAATTGTTTGGTTGTTGTGAAAATGTTTAGTTTTTAACTTAATTTTTCTAGCATAACATATGTATAACAAAAATAAAAATAATAAAACAAAAAAAAAAATATAAATTTAAACAAAAATTAAAATTGGTTGTGTTATCAAATCGATTGAAGAGAAACGATTGAATGAACGACAGTTCGTATATATACAAACTATAATCATGTAAAATTGTTAAAATGAACTTTAACCTCAAAATAATTCCCCAAACTGCATTTAATTGGGTTTTGGAATACATGATGTTATATAAGATCCAAAGAATTGTAATTAGAAAAATCGAAATTTTTAATTAGATTTGTTTTGCATCCGAAATTTTCCGAATAAATAATCCATTACTAAAATGTATCTGAAAGATAAATATTTGAAAGTTAAGATAAAACAAAAATTGTTATTTTTTGTTTTGTTCCTGAAATTTTTTAAATTGCATCTCTGCTTTGAGATTAAACTTAATAATTAGAATCGATAGAAAATTAAAAAAATAGAAAACAAAGAAAAAAATGTTGTAATTTAAAATTGAACTTTTTTTATATTCCTGACAGTAACTTAGATACAATTAATCTTTTCGTACATTAAGCACGATACTACAGTTTTTATTATACGGGAATATGTTATTCGAGTGTTTATTTATTTATCAATTTCTCAAGCATATCAAGTCGTAAAATGTGGAAAACTTTTATTACTATCAAGACCTAATTCTGACCTTCTTATGATAGTTCCATTTTACACGCTATGTGGCGCAGTAGGTAGAGCGTCTTCCTTTCAATCAAAAGGTTCCAGGTTCGATTTCAGATGATGCAAAAAAATGCTTTATTGGTTTTTCGACCTGGTCTAGTACCCATTGTCATTGGGATATAATGAAGAACAAAATATAATTGAAAGTATATTATAATCTGGTAACAAATTAAATAAAATGAAATTATTCTATTTACGAAGGCTTAGTTCCTGACAATAATACTAGTTTTCCAAATTTAATGAGTTGATAAGCCAGTAATTTGTTACATAAATACTCGAAGTATTGTAGTGTAAAGCTTACTGTACTTAATTTTAAGCACGAAAAAGTGATTCTACCTACATTCTTGACAGTGTGTAAAAAAAATTTTTTTTACTAAATTATACTAAATTTTGATGTTTTTGTTATTTATTTCAGCTCAATGACAGAAGGTATTGCACTGGGTCGAAAACCCCATAAATTATTTTGCTTTCATTCGGAATAAAATCTAGGACTTTTTTTTCGAACCTACCTACTGCGCCATCCAGAATTAAATCAGATTGCATTGCTGTTGTTTATGTTCGTCAGCTTAAATATAATTTTGGGTTAAAATTTTGGCATTCTATTGGGGTGTAAAAACAACATTTCGAATTATAATTCCCTTATAAATACGTTATCTCTGACCAAAACATTAACTATATAACAATATAGTCTCATAGAAGTTGTTTACTTCTAATTTAATTGTTTGATTTAAAAATAATCTTATATTTCCAAACCAATATTTAAACAATGACTGTATTATTAATGACCCTTTAGCGCTTCTTTTACAATTTTATAGTAATTAAATTACTATCTACAACTATAGTTGTAAACTGAAATATTTTTTTAATACAAAGTGTTGCTATATAAAGCCATTCTGAAACCAATCTGGTCCAATGTTACCATCAGAATGGAGTATCAGTTATGGAGAGCTGCTTCTAATAGTAATATCGAAGCAATTCAAAGGAAGCAATAAAAAAATGTTCGTACCATAACACAGGTCCCTTGGTACCTTAGAAATATTAATCTACAGAAATATTTGAATATACCTGTGATTACAGAAGATCTTGCAAATTTTAAAAACAGATATGCAACCAAACTAATCCAAGACCCTAATCCTTTGACGCAAGATCTGCAAAAACATTCCAATAACCAGCTAGTTAAAAAAAATCACTAGCAGTCATGTAAGGCAGAAAATTGGGTGGACTAGATCAACTTTTTAAATTGTAAGATTTGAATAAACCATAAAGGTCACTGTGAAAGATTCAATAAATACAGTTAAGAGAGAAAAATAATTTTTTTTTATCTAAACAAAAATAGTACCTGACAATTTTCTTTATTTTTTACTCTTGAAACCTTGCACAAAAATACACATTAAATCTCAGAAAATGAAATTATGGCAAGGCAGTATGTATCTTTTCTCAAACACTATTTAATGATTTTTATTTTCTAAATTCAACCAACATTTTTAAAAAAATACATTTTTCCGTACTTATCTAAAAAATCATTTAAATTTTCACCGGTGAAAATGCTGCAATGAAATATGGATATTTGCTTATTAAATGTTAATATCGTGAACTATTTTAAAGTAAATGTTTTGTAAGTCACATTTACAAAGAGGAAAATTGTTTATTTTATTTACAATATAAATGTCTAAAAATAAATATCACCTATTTTTTAGTAGAATTTAATTCAAATATAATTAAAAATGATTTATTTTTTAAAATTAAAGATAAAAAGAAATCATAATCTAAATACATATGTATATAAATATCTATATATAGTATATATAATATTTTTAAATTTATCCTTTCATACTTTAAAACTAAAATAATAACAATACAAAAAATACAGAATAAATAAGAAAATTGTTTTTATTTATTAACTGTTGAATTTTCCTTTAACAAACAATTTTCATTAATTTTTAAAATTAAATTTTATGAGTTTAAATCACGAAATTATTATATTTTTTTTTTATATATTAAATACTTTATCTTTTTTTCGTTTTTGTTGTTTTTGTTTTTTTTTTTTTCTTTAATATAAAATCAATAATAATTTTTTATTGTTATTTGGGTATGTTTTTTTTTTTTTCAAAATTTGGTTTTAAAAACCTTTTTAAAAAAAAAAATTAAAAAATAAGAGTTATATAAAATAAAATGTAAAAATATAATTTATTTTAATACCACTTAATTCTATAGGGTATTTATATTAAAGATACGCAAAATTTATAGGCATAAGTTGGATAAAAAAAATTTTGAATAAATTTTAAAACATGGTCTAAAAGCCTAAGATATGTATATGTAAAAGATTTGTCATAACAGCAACAAAATTGTTAATATTAAATTTTTTTTTTTTTTTTTTATGATCTTGACAGTAACTTAGGTAGAATCACCTTTTCGTGCTTAATTAAGTACGGTACTGCAATTTTACACTACATTATCTACAATATTTTGAGCACTTATTTATCAAATATCTGGCTTAGCAACTCATTAAATGTGGAAAACTACTACTATCGTCAGGAATTAAGCCTTCTTAAATAGAATAGCTCCATTTTATTTAATTCGTTACCAGATTATACTCAATTATTTTTTGTCATTTATTATATCCCAATGACAAAGGGTACTAGACCAGCTCGAAAAACCAATGAAGCATTTTTTTTTTTTTTTGCTTCATCGGGAATCGAACCCGGGACCTTTCGGTTGAAAGGCAGGCGCTCTACCTACTGCGCCACCCAGCGTTCATCTGAAAATCTGAAGACAGTACATCAAAGTGATGACAGATTCATTTAGAAAATAGTAAAAATAATACATAAGCTTTTATAGAAGTAAAACTAAACTAAGGCAAAATCAAAGAACATATGACAGATCTGAATGCCAGATAGTTCTAAAGTGTACATCCAATTCAATTAATATTTATTTATTTATTTATATGTCAGTTAACCTGCACATTAATATGGAGCCAAAGTTTCAGACCGTTTTCTCTTTCGAGATGTGGGCCTATAATTTTTTATTGTTATTTATTTTATCCGAATGGCGCAGGCAGGGTACTGGACCAGGTTGGAAAACCAATAAAACATTTTGCTGTCATCGAGAATCGAACCTACAATATTTCGGTGAAAGACAATCGCTTTTTACCTATTGGACCACCCAGCGTGTTACACCAACTCAAAAAAAAATGTTCAAAGATGTTGGATTTCATTTAAGGCATATGCTTATACATTGTTAGGTTGTTTAGTTACATAAAGTTGATACACGTCTTAATTTATTTATTATTTCGTTATTCAATGGGTCTGCAGATCCATGTTTAATTTATCACGAATTATTTATTTTCGATAGTATGCAATATTATGCAATCTGAAGCATAACCATTTCTAGAAACGTGTAATCCACCGACAATTATGCTTGTATATTTGACAATATCTGACTTTCATTTTTCATCAATACGTTACATTTTTTTGTGTTATATCTTCAGGTTTATGGAATAATATACAATTTAATATTTCTATGATTATATTTCCACCTTTATAAACACATAAACTATATTGACTTCACACTTTCGAAACAGACTCAACAACTTAAATACTTATGTAATATGTAGTAATTAAAATATGTGTGCAATTTATTCAATGTATTTTAACTAGTTCTAAGTCTGAGATAATTTTAATTTGTAAATTGAATGTGTTATATTGTATTGTAAAAAAAAAAAAAAATAATAATAATTGTAATGAAGTTTGAGCTAAACTAAATAAATAAATAAATAAGTAAAAAGACTGATTACCACTCTATCCACAAATTTCCAAAATTTGATCAATAAATTTCACTCTTCATAAAAAGAATAAAAAAATGGCTTTAATTGTGTCAATACTTTCTTTAGACAGAATAGATTCATTACTTTTGTAATATACGTTGTCACTGAGTGTATTCTATCCATGATAATTTGCCAAAAACACAAATGTAAGTTTTGGGACAATGAAGAAATTGTTAATATGATGTTTGAAAAATAAATAAATAGTATTAATTTTGTCAGCCTTTACAATATAAATAATCAACAAGATTCAGACGGTTGCATGAAGTCAAGAAAAACTGCACAAATATTATAGTTAACGCATCGATGACATTTACCCACCATAGAGCAGAATAATGAAAACATGTAAACGAGGTTAAGTTGAGTCTACAGAACCAATAGATGATGATGATAATGACAATAGAACTAACTAATCAAAGACACGGACTAGATCAAAAATATTAATGATCAAACTACAAGACTAGATCAAAATAGTTTAATGGTCTTAAAAAATAATTCACATTGTAAAAAAAATTAGAAGAACATACATAGTATTCTAGGTATTATAATTGAAAATTGAATTTTATAATCAGATAGCACACAAATTTGTTTTTATTCCTTGTGGGTGTATTAAGTACATGCATGCTTATAATTTTCTCTCATTCTTAATTTTAGAAATGAAAAAAAAAACATAATAAGGCAAAATAAAAAAATTAAATCTAAATTTCCACCATTTTCTTCATGTATTTTCTTTGATGAGAACACATTACCTATCAATTTAAATACATTCAACACACTCAAACTAACATACAAACACATTATTTTTTTTATTACTTCAATTTATTATTATGTATTATTATTATTATTATTTTGTTCATTTTTCTTATTCGGATACTAATTTGCTCCAATTTGAATTTCTTTTTTTATACATTTATCCCAATCCTTAAGAATTTTTCATTTTTCTTTTATAGAATTTTGTTCTTTTTTTTATTTAATTTTTTTTTTTTTTAAAGCAGGAAGAATAACACATCCTTCGTTACATGTTCACTCATTCAATTACAATAAAATAAAATGAAAAACGAAAATATATAATTTTATTATATATATATATATATGTATATTCTGATAAATTTGAAAAGAATAACAAACAAGCATATTGAATACAAGAAGAAACCTAACAATATTGAAGGATAATTGAGTTTGAAGGACTATCAATGAATATTAAATACATGTATAAATAAATATACATACAGTTATATATACATATTATATATAAATACGTATAAATTCCAAAATATATAAAAAATTTGAATTTATCCATATAGTTATATATTTATATATACATATCGTTATATATACACTTGTATATACATATATGTATATGATATGTAGGAATAAATTTGTTTTTTTTATTTAATTTTGATGGAAAATCATTCGAATTTCCTGCCAATTCGTTTCAATAATATCGTACATACAAACACACACATGTATTTGTATATACTTATATACATCGATGGAATTATATTAGTTGTTATTTTTTAAAAATTTCTTATTTTTTAAATACATACATAAAATTATTCAAATTAGAGTTGTCAATTGTACTAAATTGTAAATAAACTTTATAACAAATTTTTTTAAACAGTTCAATGGAATATAACTGAAATTTTTAAGCTGATAGCTACAGCTTAATTAAACATAAATTTATTAGAATTTAAATATTAATAAATGTTAATATAAATCAATAAATAACTGAAATTTTATTTTGTACTGAACCAATTGTACGATACAGCGGTTGTATCGAATATTGTAAATACAACAATGTTGAAATATTAATTATTTCCATATTTATTGTTTGAACTATTGAGACGTTATCGTATTATTACATTTATTTAAATTTTCTAGCTGGTATTGTAAAAAACCGCTATATAGAGATATTGTATCTAACCGATTTGAATTGAAATAAATTGCAAATATTATATCGATTTATCGATTGTACTAGTTTTAAGGCCAACAGTTTTAAAATTAGTACAGTTTTTTTAATTATACAAATGTTGCATCAACTCTGTCAAATTTAATTACTGTTTATAGTATTTTTTTTTAATATTTATAATTGGTTCATGAATATATATTTACAACATATAGCATTACAATAGAATTTGAATTTCGTATTTTAATAAAATAGGTACTAACAGAAAACATCTTTTTTAAATATTTTATTTATAATTTCGTTTTATTGTAAAAATATAAAATAATTTAAGTACAAACAATTTTTATATCTACTTCAACTTCCAATTCCTCCTGAGTTTATAATTCACTCTGCCCAGTCTAATACGTATGACAAAGTGACAAGATATAATTTCGCAGATCACCAAAATTCTAATCACAAAATTATATCACAAATTATTTTCAAATTTAATTATTAAACGATGGCAACCTTAATTTTAAATAATATTATATAATTTTATTTTCAAAGTAAAAGAAAATTTACAATAACACAATGAAACAAAAAAAAAAAACGATTTCCCACTCCATTTTATTGGCACCATGAATGGATAAAGAATCTGAGAACTGAATTTTTCTGTTTTTATTTTCTCTTCTCATTTCCTTTTTTTCAGTGTAACCCATATGTTTTTTAAATGATTTTCGCCCTATTTCTCAAGGATAATGTAGTGAAAAATGAATAAGAGTAAGAAAAATAACATCGAAAATAATAAGAAAATATAAAATAAATAATAAATAAAAATTAAAAAAAAAAAAAAAATAACAAAACAAAAAAAGGTTGAGTGAAAAATTTGCGATTTAAAGTTTCTGTAAATTCTCTTATCTTCAGCAACAAAAAACAAAAACAAAAAAATTAATAAAATCTTAAAACAATATATACATATACACATATGAATGTATATATGTACATTATAAATATATTTATAAATATTTTCTCAAAAATTTTATTTTTTCTTCTTTTCACAGAATGTCCTTTTTTTTTTGTTTCTTCATACCTTCTTTATTTAACAACATATATTCAGTTTTATTGTATGTACACATACACATGATTATAGATACTTTATTATTGACTTTATAAAATGTATACATTTAACATATTATCCTTTATTTCATTTTTAATTTTAAAACTTTCTTATTAAAGTTTAAATACGAAGTCAAGTATACAAAAGTACAACAAAAACAAAAACAAGAACAAAAAAATAATAACAAGATTCCTTTCAAGAAAAACATAAATAATATAAAGTTAGTTACATAAATTCGATACATATTGAAAGATTCATACAATCAGATATACATGGAAGAGATTCAGGGAATAAAATTGAAATGAATGGAGTAAATAAAAACTCAACAGTAAAATATAAATATTTTTCATAATATGTCATCATAAGTGTATGTATTTGTAGAAGTAAAAATAAAAAATAATAATAATAGTAAATAAAGATAAGAGAACTTCAATTGTTATTCTTTAAATGTATAGCAAACAATTTATTTTTAAAGTTTTAGTTTAAAAGAAGCTTTATTTTTAGTATAAAAAAGTTCAAATTAATATTTTATATCAATCCTTTTGACGGCTATTTAAAAAATCGTTGTAAATTATTTTTTATAGCCACAGCTGGAACGACAACCACGAGCATATTCCTTTTTGATCTAACATATGGTGTAGTGTATGAAAGTGGTACACCATCAGGAGCTTTGCTTGTCTACATAACAAAATGTCAATATGATTCTCTAGCAGTGTTTCAATAAAGTTTTCTTTTCAGTGCTTGACTTAAGAGCGAGTTGATCAAAAGTCAAAAATTTACCCCGGGTTTTTAAAATACATTCACGAACTTTTATTGTAACATGAAGAGCACAAATTTAAATTTTTTGATACTTTTAAAAGATGCACATCATCAGTTACTGTATACATACTATTATGTGAGTAACATCTTTTTGTCCACTTTTCTTGAGGAAATAAGTTACACGTTGTAAAGACATGGGTGGTCTATATTGGTCTTGCTCATAAATAAATGTTTTAGTATAATGCGATTAAATTTTTTGTTTGTACGACATTGTAGAAAACGGTACAATTTTACCAACAATCTTAAATAAACATCTTGAGATTTTGGTTCAGTTCTACGAATTTTACGCCCGTAATTGTGGCAAATATCAATACCCATTTTGACAATAGAATTGTGAAAGGAAATAAAGTTGTTTTCATAGACTGTATTAGAGGACTGAACCATACACATAATGTGAGCTAAGAGAAGGAGTGATCTAGGAGACGGACGGACAAAGCTGTTCTATTTTATCAATTTCCACCGAACTATCGATGCAAGATTTGTTGGCAAGGACCACCATCAAAATGAATTTACTTTGTTAATTATTGGATCAAATGACTACAATGTATGAATTATTTAGTCAACTAGTTGTGTTCAGTAATGATGACTTCTCGTTGGGTTCAGTAACGACGACATCAAACTCTGACAAAGACATTTGCAATATTTAACATTTACAAGTATGTGAAACAACTAATTGGCATCATCAGATAGCGAAACAATATACCGTGACATCCAAATTGGAACCAAAAAACTTCTGTATTAACTTTTGTATTAATAGGCTTCCAACAAAAAGTGTACAATATTTATTATCATCATCATCATGAAGCGTCCTGAAACGTCATTATATAGTGGAACATATAGGGCAGAAAACTGTATTTATACTTTGCATATATAAATACAATGTAAATGTTAAACTTTTGATCACATATTATCATCCAAAAGCATAAAGAAAATTTTATTGTATATTTGATAAATAAGTTGCAGAACATCTCAAATTTCTTTGAAGAATATTGAAACAAAATTTGTCATGCAGCCAGAAGAAAAGATTGCCAGTTAAGTATTACATCCTTTTTGTTTTTAATGTGCTTCATTTTTTGTTTTTTATTCATATTTGACAAAGAACGTACCTTACTGACCCTTCATTTTATGCATTCCCATCTTTTTGTAGTTTTTAAGTTTTTTTTATTTGTTATTTGATTATTATTAATCTTTTATTTTATTTTAAAATTAATTTTAAAATTTAAACGCTAAAAAAAAAAAAACAATTTTTCTTTAAACTTTTTTAAAAATTAAAATAAAAAAAATAAAAAATCCTACTTCAGACTAATACTCAGTTATTAAATCAATAACTTTAATTTTGAATAGTTTGCTTTTCAAATATTTGAAAATTAAAAAATATAAAATAAAAAATTAACAATAGCATAATATCAAAAATAATTTATCTTCTATTTATAAAATTCTCAAGTCCCAAAAATACAACATAAATATAATAATAGATCAAATGTCATAAGTTGATAACTTAAATAAATTTATATTGTACTGGTGAGAATTAACAACTTACTAGGTACTGCTATCGATTCGGTTCAATTCGGTTCAAATGTGTTTAGTTACTCTTGTGATAACTGAACTCGCTTATAGTGAATTAGTAACAAAGAGGGTTGAAATAAAATTAAAAATTATCTTTTAATTTGTTAATCGGATTTTTATTTTTAGTTATAATATAAATTAAATAATTTAAATGTTGCCAGGTTCTTACCCTTCACATAGTTTAACTTATTTCATTTTAATTTAATTTTTATTCATTCGAAAATATAGTTTGCATATATACTGACATTAACGACTTATATTAATTTAGAGCTTAGATTAAATAATCTTATCAACTACAATTTACATTTTTTTACATATTATTACATTGCATGCTTAATTATTGATTCCACAAAACTTTTACTTGAACGAAAGAAAAATTGGGGAAAATTGGGGAAAAACATTTTGAATATTTTGATTTTTATTAAAAAAAAAACTTAGAACTAAAACTAAAGAAAAATTAAGAAACTATGACTTAAAAATGGGCCGATACAAAAAGTACAACTAGGACAAGCATAGCCTGCTAATGATCAATAATTAATAAGTTTTATATTAAGGATTTCCTGACCGACCCATAAATTATACGTATATGCATGCATACAGAAATACATGCAGATGGAATACAGGCAAATGAAAATGCCTGTGATAGTAACCCGTTTGGAAATATATCACTTCTAGCATTCCACGACGGAATTGTTTCAGAGGTGAAATTAGAAATTTTAATTAAATAATTTAATTGTTGCCAGGTTTCCGTTCACTAATATTTTTTTCATATTTCTAACTTCTTCAGTGCTTGTGACTAACTATATATCATAATTCGATTTTTTCTATTTTATGTCCTAATCCCTATCAGATATCTATTTTACCTGTACTTTTACAAATTATTTTATTAATGTAAATAAGGGTGAGTATCCATTCCATAAACAGATTGAATAATGATTTAGGATACTCACCGTTATTTAAATTAGTAAAATAATTAAACTGATAAAAAAAGAAACTGATTACCGAAAATGTTTCAAAATTACTAAAATTACAGTTCGATAAGCACAATCCAATGGTGAGTTTTTAAATTTCTTATTTATGGTTAATTTTCGCATGTGCGCTATGTCCAGCTGGTGAATCAGGAAACGTAAATCCAAACGATAATATCAATTTATTCTTCATATTAAAGTTGAAAAATTTGTTAACTCATCTTTGTATTTTTTACTTCAATTTTAACAATTTTCAGACTTAAATTAATTTATTGTAGTGTCATTCCTTCTTCTTAAAGTTGAATTCATCGAAAAAATTGAACATATTTTACTCTCATTAATATTTAAAAACTCATAAAATTCAAATGAATATCACAATCACAATAAATCAAATGAGAGTAAGTATATTGGTCAACTTTCAAATAATATCCTAATATTATTTTAACTTTATCTATGCTAAATAATAATTTATACTGCACAATTCACACTTTATCAAACACCATGTAAAAAACACCAATCAAAATTTAAAAGCCATTTGATTAAGAAGAGAAATAAATTTTGACATAAGGGTTTAAAAAAATAAAAAATTTCAGAAATTATCAACCATAAAAATACGACCTATCATTTTTATTGTACATACCTACAAAACAAAAAAAAAAACAAAAAAATAGAAAATAGAAAAGGAAATTTTATTTATATTAATAATTCAAAAAGGATAATATATAAATTTTATATGAAAACCCTGATTCTATGTTACCTAAAATAAAAATAATAAAATTGCATTTCATTACAAATAGATTTTCATGTGTGACCACAAATGTTAAAAAAAAAAGACCAAACCATTTCAATTTTATTCCCTTAAACTCGACTCTCCGGAATTAAATAATAAAAAAAAAAACCTTCTTTAACAATAACATATTGCAAAACACAAAAAAAAAAAAAAAAAAAAACTGATAATAAAAAAGGGTTACAATAGGATAGTATAGGGATATTTTTAATAAAATTGAAAATAGTTTTTTTTTTTTATTTTTACCGTTACACTAAATAACAGTAGTTCAAATGTTATAAAATTGAACTTGAATAAAACTTCATATATATCGAAAATAAATTTCACAATGAACTCTTTGTTCAACATTAGGTAAATTAGATAGTCTTATGGGATGACTCTTTTTATTCCCTCGATATTAATATACTATTGTGAATTAAATTATGTTTATATCGAGAAATGAAATGGGATAAATTTTATATAAATTGTACTACAGAGATATGATATGAATTGAATTGAAGGATAAACTTTAAAAGCTGCACGCTTAAGATCACAAAATTTTCAGAGGAAATTGATTTTTTTTTTTTGTATCTTTAGAGAATCATAAAATTTAATTTATCTATCATCTTAAGAATTAATTATTTAATAATATTCAAATTTAACGTAAGTATTTAAAAAATACCAGTTTTTCATTTATTTTTGATAAACCTTTGCTTTTTCTAATTTGGGAACACATATTTGACAAACGTTCTGTTATTGATTGCAAATAATATGTAAATAAAAATGGATGTTTGTATGTATGTATATATAACTATATATAGTATAACCCAATGTTAGATTTTATAAAGCGATGGTCTAAAGAATTTGATAACCCTTATATCTTAAAACCCTAAAACCCTATAAAGGTCTTGTGAGGCCACAGCTGAAATAAGCTAGTCAGGTCTGGTCAATCCACTTCTTCTACTTCTATATGAGCACAGAAAAAAACTTGCTGCATTTAGCTATATTAAAAACTTGGTTAATTAACACTCTCAAAAAACGTGTTAACGAATTGACAATACCTTTGTAACCAGAATTCTTTAATCTAACCCCCCATCTAACCATTAAGTATTTAAAATAATAGCTCACTAGTTTTATTTCTTTTTTTTTTAATTGTACATTTTTTACTTGTTTTTTAAGTCTTAGTTTCACTTACTTTTACACATTCATATTATATAATTTTGATTTTGTTATAAATTTGAATCATGTACATATTAAAAAAAAATAATTATTGCAATAATTTGTTTGAATTAAACGAAATAAATAAATAAACAAATATATATATATATATATATATATATTTTTTAAACAGCCAAAGCGATAGGAAAATATCTTTAGCACTTACATACCGCTTTATTGGAATAGGATAGACTGAAATAAATGTATGTATGTAGGCTTGTTCCAAAACTTCTCCGAAAGACATTAAACGATTTAAAACAAATTTTACAAGAAGGTACTTTGTTTCTAAATCGTTCCCACATGGCAGGATTTAACCAATACCAGTTAAGAGCTTTTCGTTTTTTCATTTTCAAGTCTTAACAGTTTGATCGACTTACTTCAAACTTCGTAGTTTAATTACAGCTCAATTTACCAATATCAGTTAGAAAAGCCAAGTATCAAAAATATTTTCATATTTTGACATTAAAAACGAACATATAGAATTAGATCTTATTATTCTTGGGCCCGGTGTTGCTTACTAGCTTAACACGTAATAAATGGCCCGTACTCTGCCAGCTTAATATATAATAAGAACTGGCTGCATTTAAAGTTGTTATATAATACGATGATACGATGATACTGTCTACATAATAAAAACTAATTTATACATATATACACAAATATAAAAATTACAATGTACCATTGGTATAATGAATTATTGGTGTATAAGGGGTGCATTGATTTGTAATCTACATTTCTGCAAATGCAAGACACTAATTATTAGATTTGATCAATATTTTGTGAGTATAAGGCCATTTAATTTGTCTTATAAATATTAATTTTATTTATCGGTAATTTGTTTATTTAGTATCAACTCAGAATCATATACACTATTACTACTCGGATAGTGTATATGATTCTGGTTGGTTTATCAAATCTTTTAGTTTCTGATGACCATAGCAATATTAATTTGTGAAATTTTTCTTCTCGAATTAATTTTACCGTTCGGTATTTTGTAAAATGTAGTAAAATATCAAATAAAACCTGTGTGTAAAGGAATTATGAACCTTCTGTCACGATTTAACCTACACTTGCACGATTATTAATACTAAAACGAACTAATGTGGAGATGTGAACACAGTAAGATTATTAGCTCTGAAATTAGTTGACCTAATTTTGTCAATTTTGAAGTAGACTATATCTTACAGCGTGTGTACCGGGTGTTCCAGAGCATGCGTATCAGCTTTTTAAGAGGGGTAGGAACCATTTTTTTAAAATTAGAAAAAAAAATTATAAACTAAATCGAGGGTGCTCTATCGATTGGTGATATATCCGGGAAGAACAAGAAAGGGGTTTTTTAAGCTCAAAAATCGCCGAAATTGGCCGAAATCGAGATTTTCAAATGGCAAGGGGTATTTTTTTATGCAAATTCCGATTCTACGTCAATTAATCTAGCTTTTTACATATATTGAATAAAACTGTAATCGGAAATGTCAGTTTCACGTCAAATAACTTTGCAAGGTAACCTAAAATGCAGCAAGCTAAAATAATTTAAACTTAATTGCAGACAGATGGCAAATTTTATCAGCTAACCGGAAATTAAAAAAAAAACAATAATCATCTGACAGAAAATGTCATTTGCAAATTGTGCAGTTTTTAACAATAGATGCAGAATTTTTGAAAATTAAAAGAAATTTTATAATAATCTAATTGCACTGAGCTTTCTCACTAAGGAGCAGAAACTTAATGAACAGAATTTTATGTAATAAATTTATTTAAGTAAATATTATCAAAGCAAACTTTTATGAAAAAACTTAATGCAAAATTTGGATTGAATGAGTACATACAAAAATAATACCAGACTTTAAATGAAGAAGAACTCATTTCATCTCTAACAAGTTATCACACAACATTTTCCTATTCAATCTTATGTTATACAAAATTAAATTACAATATTTACCTAAAACCTACCTAAAAACCACCGATACCATATGAATAAGAACTATAGCTGCTAACTTGTTCCAAATTACCTTCCATCCTATTAGAATGATCCGTGAAGTTAAATTTTTTCTGTCAATCATCAACTAAGTGTTTTAACTCTTTGCTTGGAAGACTCAAGATTGCGTAATAATGTACGTATGGCTGAAACTAACTAACATATTTTTTAATTTTGTTACTTACTAGTTTGAACAGTTTCTTAAAATATTTTTATTTAATCATACTTACTAACAATTATATCTCCTTATGAATTTTACTTCTCTATATTAATATACTAATGTATCTTGGTTAGTTTATTTTACAAACATTTTACTAACATCACTAACTATGGCTTTATATTACTTTGTATTACTAATGTGGAAACTTATTAAATGTGGGAAACTATTCTGCTATTGTCAGGAGCTAAGTCTTCTAAAATAGAATAGCTCCATTTTTATTTAAATGAAGCACAAAAAGTGGAGTCTTTCGAATTTTAAATCGATGTCTCTGCATATTTGTTATCGATTTGAAATGCACATTACATAGATGCATACAAAAAATACAACATTCTTATATAACAGCTCAGTTCAGTTTCACAAAAATATTTTACTAACAACTTATTCTAGTATTGTATTGTAGATTGTTGCTCACTCTACCCCATAAAAAATATTGTTAACAATCAAACAGAAGGACAAAATTATAACTGAAATCATTTTGTAAATCAAAATCAATGCTTTCAGTGTGAACTCTATTCTAATCGAACAAATATTATGAGTTACCTCTGCTCCTTATAAATATGTGTTTTTTTTTTTTTTGACTTTTTCTATTAATTTAATGTTGTTTGTTGCACCCTTCAATTATGTCCTTAAACATCCATCTTGTTCTTTGACTATATGAATTTTTTTTTCTTTTGTTCAACTCTTTCTTCACATTTTTTTGTCTGTTCATTTTTTTTTTCTTGAAGTTCATTTAATATTAACTTGGATTATTAAAGTCTATCAATCAGGCTGTTTGTCAAAACTTCATCCTTTTTTTTTATTATAAATTTTCAATTTTTTTTTCCTATCTTTTTTTAATTTTTGTCTTATTCTTCGTTTTTTTTTTTTTTCTTACTTTGGTTGATAAATTATGCATTGCAATTCTGAAATTCTTCGAGTACTCCAAGGAGTTTTTTTTTTCATATTATTTTGTAGTTTTTTGTTTTCTATTGGGATTTCGGTAAATCTCTTCTTTTTTTTTTGTTAGCAAAATCATTTCAATCATTCGAAAAGTGAATAACAAATGAAAAACATATCGAATCAATGAACTCAATATTAAAAAAATTTAAAAGAATAAAAATTGGTAAGAAAAAAAAATAGTGGGATTGTCGTTAACGAAAGGATATTTTGTAATGAATTATGTTACGTTGTGCAGTATGTTGTTTGAAAGTTAAACTGTGTTACAGTAATTCATCATGAACCCATAAACACTGTATACTGGTGTTGAATGTAAGTTTTTAGATGTTTTAGTATGGTTTCACTATCACTGCGGCGAACATGGGCTCATTGTAATTATCCATATTAATGCAAATATGCATCTTAAGGATATCAAATTTTTTCGATATCATATGCCATAATATAATTTACTTAGAGTTTACAGGAAATACCAATAAAGTTGATAACATTTATTTTCTGCAGAAATTTTACATAAGGTACACTATAGATTCTATTTAAGGATTACTATAGATTTTATATAAGGATTCTAGATATGGATTTTAGATAAGGATATTATAAATGGTAATATATATAAAATTAGCAAATTTGTTTAGTGTTATCAATCCTATTTTCGATTGTAATCTTTGATAAATATTAAAAAAATACTGACATTGACAATAAGAAGGAAATTAATTATGGAAATTGAACGAATCACTGGTAAATCTTGACTGTGTAAATTATTTATGATTTTTGACTACAGATATAAGAAGAAAATTGAACGATCGTTGTTCTAACAATTAATGGAGAAGAGGAAAATTAAAGTCGTCGCACAGGGTTATACATATTAAATTTGAGAGTTTTGTTAAGGCTCTTTGCTCTATTCCGGACTACAAAAATTGAATAGTAGTAGTGGTACCAACTTGCAGTAATACCAACATCAATAAATTTTTTAAAAATAATAATCAATAATTATAATTGACAAGCATTTAAGGACCTGCGCAGTAGACACCTTTTCATTTTATTTCGCTTCTCTTTAATGAACTCCTAATATAATAAATAAGTTGTATATAAAACAATAATGCGCACACAGTTGAAAATTTTTTAATCATATGGTTTTATTATTCACCAAATACATTAAGAAACGATACAGAAAATGCGAAGTAAGGTATTTATGTTTTTTAAAAAACATACTAATTTCAAAGCTTTTCATTAAAACATGAGTGTTTTCTGCTTTGTAATGAGAAGTCTACACTAGTCCATGCAAATCTATGTTCTTTTAAAAACTTTAAATTTGGCTTTAACTTGAATTATAATTACTAAACAGGGGCCCCAAGTGTTAATTTATTAAAAAAAAAAAAAAAACTTTGTTTGAAAACGGTTTTTTAATAAAAAATAAATATTTATAGAAATTTCTGTTATTTTAGGAAACTACATTCTACTGAAACTGTTTTAATTCATTTTACTTTACTTTATAATTGCAATTAATTTGTTAAAACTCAGTTTTTTTAAACTATATATATAAGTACCTAGTATTACCTACTTCACTTGTATACATTTAAAAATATGCAACTTGTCAAAACATTACACAAAAATGAATTTCAAATGGCAACACTTGTCTCTTTCTTAGTCGATTGCGATTCGTGCTAGCGATAGTAAATAGCAATTGTTACAGTTTTCTTGTAGCGTCAAAATAAATAATTGTCGATCAAGATAAAGATGAATATTAGTCTACCGAGAGTAGAAACAAAAAAATAACCGGCGATACGGTCTGGATAAGAAACTGGGAGAAAGACATATTACCTAAGGATAATCAGCTGAAGCTCAAACAGATCATCCAAACCACCTAGCACAAAGCATTCTGCAGGATCGATGATATTGTTAATTAAAAAATGACATCCTCTGAATCTAATCTATATAGATTTCAATATCCATGAATATAATTTAATGTAAGAGATTCTAATGCTGGTTCAGCATGGTTAAGCTGTCAAAAATTCAATTTAATGTTCTATTAAGAACAAATTGTTGAAATAAATGGAGTAAAAAAAATTACAAACTGTATAAGTATGTATAATCGGTACCTGGCGTATACCCATTATATAGCTAAATTTAAAAGTCCCATTACATGACTAAAGTTATTAAAAGTCAGAGATTTAAAATGGATCAAACCATTCAAAATGGACAAACTCCATCCGACAAGTGATGGCACTCGATCAAGAAATATATGAGAAAATAATGTTGAACACTTGAGGTAATTTTAGAAACAATGTATAAATTGTGTTCTAATGTTATATAAATATGATGATATAACATTAATGATGAAGTGATAATATGACAATACTAACAACGACGTCGATGATTCAACCTATTAAATGTTCAATTTTGTTCATAAATTACTAATTTTTCATATTGAAATTTAATTTGTAATTAAGTTTTTATTTGTAGATACTTTTAAATTATTAATCTACCAGAATTCACATATACTAAATAAAATATTTAAACTGAACGCAATATGATTTTTAATTAAAATTTATTTAAAAAAAAAAAAGTTCTGGATTCAAACCTTAAATTTAAATATTTTTTATCGATTATAATTAAATCTCTTTTTGATGCAATTTTTTTTTAATTAATTTTTTTTTTTATACTAAATTCTTTGAAGTACGACTTCATTTATTGGAAAATTAATTTTCCGAAAAAAAATTCATTTTCACGATTAACAGAAAATTTGACAGGTCTGTCAATGGTGATGGTGGCAGAAATTCCTTTTATTTATTTTTCAATTAATTTTCATTAAATCACAATTTTAATTTTAATATTTTTTTTATACGTGTGTGCTTTTATTAAATTTTTTTAAATTTTTACTTACACTAACGCATATTTTTATTGTTTTTCAATGTTTGTTGTTTTTATTTTTTTATTTTTTTTTATTTTTGTTGTTTCTATTTTCTTATTATTTTTCGTTTTTTAATTTACGTTAAGTGTATTAAAACAATAATTAAATTTTTTTTAATATTGGATCCTTTAAGAATATACGCAGCGTGTCACTACGCGCTTTGAATATAACAGATGAGAAGAAAGAAAAGAATGAATATACATTCTTCTCTTGAAAGAGAATTAGGTTAGTAATCATCATCTAAATGGAAAGTATAAGTAAGATATGGGGGATGAGGCGAAAACTTTATTAATTGTCCATTTAAAATTAATTTTTGTTACTTCTATTCTACACCCACTCTTTTCATTTTCAAGAGTCTTCTTTTGTCGACCTTCAGGGGCTCAACAAGATGTCCTTTTTTCTCTTTTACGTTTTGTTTTTATTAATAATAAAGTTTTAAAATGAAAATACAGTTACGGTCGTTTATAATTAGGTATGCTTAATATGAAAATTGCTTTGTGTACAGTCAGTCTGAAAATTGATGTACCACATTTTTTAGTTAAGAAATATTTCAATATTATCAAAATGGTAGTAGAAATACACTACTATTAAATTTCCAAGTACATCGGTCGTGATGCATGTAGACTGTACCCTAACATTTTGGATATTAAACTAAAAAACAAATGTTAACATCTAAAAATATTAGAAATTATCTAAACATGGAAATAATAAGAATATGGTATGTTTATATTATGAGCCATTACTGAACGTATACCATTACCAAAGCTATAAATCTATGGCTTAAATGGAAAAATTACTGAAGTCAATAATATGTTTTATTACAATTTAAGTCAAATAAAGTACCGTTACTCAAAAAGAGCTGTCAGCAAAGTTATATAAAATCCAAACGTTTTATGAGATGATATGATTTTTCTAAGACTGACTTAAGTGTTAATTCAAATGCAACGGGTAACTATATGAAAATATATTGACTTAGACAATCAAATATTTTTTTAACGATTTCCGACTGATTGCCTGAAGCCATAGAAATACTATAGAAATTTATTACAGAACAACAAACATATGATATTTCGGAATGATTACAAAACGGAAGTGATCATAATTCTAAATTATTCAAGACAAAATTAACTGAAGATATAGAACACAAAAATCCGACCTAAGCAAATATTTGTGAAAAGACGAATTAGGAAACAGAAATAAAAATTTAAATAAATTGAACGAAAGAACTTTCACTACTAACTCTCTTGTATTGTCCTGTAAATTTTGGTTTACATCAATAGTGAAAATATTTACCAAGTTGAAATACAAAATAAAAATGTTCTATGCTTTTCGAATCTTATCCATCTAAGGCTTTTATATTTATTTGAAAAAGAAAAAACGGTATTTTAACGAACTTAATTTCAATTTCAAATTTTCGATATGTTGAATGTTTAGTAAATGTAGGATTTAATCTGAAATACATCATTTAAGGTCAAAAGAAAAAATCGTTCAGGGTCATATTAGGCAGCGTTTACACTTCAATATATATTTCCAATAATTATTGATGAGAGAGAATATTGAAGAAATACTGATGTGTAAACACGTATTGATATCAATAAATATTGAAGAAAAAATAGAACTTATCCTATATTCTTCAATATTTATTGAGAGAGACAAAATTAAATATGGCGAATAATGAACAACTTAGCAACATTCATATGTTAATTTTTTTTGCAGGATACTTGATTAAAAAAGTTTTTATTTTTATATTAGTTTTAATGAATATATAAGAAAAAACTGACAATTAGTTTGATTGTTTAAAAACTGACGTGAAACACAAATGTCTCTCTCTTCAATCTAAAATCATCAATAAATATTGAAGAATATTGATGTGTAAACGCTGCCTTACTTAATAGTCTTATTATTGTGTGTCAAATATTAAAATAATGGGCTTAATATTTATTTGGTTCAAAACTCTATTATCAAACAACTAAATTAACCTCTATCTTATTCTCATGAAATCCGAACAATAACAGAAAGTAAACTTATATTTGCCAACGTATTAACAATACCGTCACAGAGCCGACAATTCTTTGTATTGAAAATAACAAAATTATTTGGCTCATGGCATCAAAAAGACCTATAGTCTTAACTTTTTTACAAATAATAGAAATAGCCACTTCCACTTATTTCCCTTTAAAAAATAAATTATGTAAAAAAATATTAAACAGTATAACATGTTCGAATTAAATTAACTTGCACTGTGTACAAATAAACTTTTCTCAAACAAAAAATATATATAGAAAATTAAATTAACTCAGGTACCTATACTGGTCGTCGGTAAAGTTCTTCTCAAAATGTAACATCAATTAAAATTAATTGAAAAATTATTCTACTTTTACGCTTGAAAAAATATAATAAAAAAAAAATAATGATTAAGAGGAAAAGGACATAAAGTATACATACACACTTAGATAGAAATAAAACATTGGTATAGCGTAAGAAAGTAGCATAACTCGTTTATTTACTTCGGGAAATTTGCAAACTAATTATTATGAAAAATTATTTTTTCTACCCACCCAATTACTTAAGTTTTTCTATATACAATTTAGCCCTCAATATTTATCATTTCCATTCCATTTTAAAAATGATTGAATAATTTCAAATCAAAAATTAAATAAAAAAATATATAGAAAATATCAGACGTAATCTGATTGCAAAAAAAAAAAATAAATTATTATAGAATAAGAACATAAAAATTGGAAAAAATGCAGTTTAAATTAAAACCCATGAGACAAGTGAATGAGTTTTTATTGAACACAGTGTTGCTGGTTTGAATAGATTTCAATCGAATTCACCTCTTTGATTGTGATAATAATCAACGCATTGGGATTGAAATTAAAAAATGTAACAAAGGGCTCGCGTAATTCAATCTAATAATCCAACTAGTAAGCCAACATTCTTTAGATAAAAGACGAAAAAGAAAGGTATAAGAAATAGGAAATTTAAGATGGGATGAGAGAGGGACAGATAGAAGGGAAGGACACAGAAAAATAGGAATAGAGAAAGAGAGAAAGAAATAGGATGAGTGAGAACGAAATACAGTAGCATTAGAAGAAAGATAGCGTGAGAAAAAGAGTCAGAACGTGAGAGAAATAGACTGAGAGGGAGAGACGAGATATGTGTAGTACAATTCACAACTATGGCCTGTGCGGGAACCTCAAAGACTGCTCTAAGCTTTCTAGACAGAGTACAAAAACGCACCTTTCGACTCATAGATAATATAAATGTCTCATCAAAACTTGCTCCACTTGGACATCCTCGTGTCGTTGAAGCACTAATTATATTTTTAAAAAAAAAATGTTTAGCAGCAGGCACATGCTCGGAAGAACTAAAATTAGTACTTTCATCTCATATTCATCTAGGAACGCACGATCCTGCAAATGCACACCCCCCTACACCGTTGAAAACCAATGTTGCTCAATACTGATTATGGAAATTCGTTAATAGTCAGAACTTCTACAATGTGGAATCGGATTCCACTACAAGCATTCCCAAGAAGGTAATAGGAGTGCAATAAGACTAGATTTAGAATTACACAAATGGTCATTATATTTTGAGAGAACTGTTAAATATTTTGCATTACTTACACAGCAGGTCTATAATGATGAAATATAAGAACTACACAATTAAATCCAACCCGAATCATTTCAGTTGCTGTTTTTGTATTTTCATGTTATTATTCTAAATCAAATCTAAACAGATATTGTAAGTATTAGGAGTTTTGACATATTCGAAGATTTAATTTATAAAACTAACATGGCGATGATATCTCCAGTAACACTTACTCATAGTTAAAGCATTGATATATTTGTGCTACTTAGTAAAGTTGTCACTAGTAACGAAAATTGCTGTATAGTAAACTGCTATAGTAAGCATTTAAAAAAATTAATAAACAAGAATAGTATTTCAAACCAATACAAACAAATGGTGTACGCTGTAAAGTAAATCAAAATTCAAGGAAAGAAGAAATGAAAGATCACCAGGAAGTTTGAATTACCGAGATTATGAAAAAATACTAAATGAATGGAGAAGATTTTTCAGTCGAACAGAATCTTCAGCATTAAATTTCGTTACATAATCAAGGGTATATCAGAGCTACTAGGATTATAGAAATTAACGGCTGAAAATAGAGATCAAATGGAAATAGAAAATGTTTCTTTGGTCAGTATAGAAGATTGTTTTTAGTCGAAGAAATATAGGAAAAAAAATGGTACAAAAACTATTATTCATAAATCATTTTTTTATGAAGTAAAAAAACTATGCTAAATATCTAATATCAGATGGCGTAATCAGAAATGCTAAACTAACATCAAATTCAAAAACACTTGACTGTCTACAACGTGTAGTTTGATAGCAGTTGCGTTTTATTATTATATTATATTGCTTTGTATTTACGGACTTCTGAGCAGTTCAATTTCTATATTAAAAATGAACTTCACCACAAAAGATTTTTAAATATTCTAGTGATGAAATTTTGTAGTATACAAGATTTTATCAATTTTATGTCAAAAATACAGTAAAATAAAAAAATCTATAGATGGCCATTCACAGTTTTGAAGGTTATATTTACAATTTTTGTGTTAAATGCAGACAAGCAGAAGTAGTTTTAAAACTTGTTTTGTTTTTACAAATCTTTTTTTATAGTCGATAATTAATAAAATTATTAAACTGAAACTAATTAAATATTTATTATTTATTTATTTTCAACCATTCAATGCCTAAAGAGATTTCTCTCATTCTAAGGCTTTATATAAATTTATTTTTTTCTTTTTTATTTATATCTATAATGGTTTATTTTTCAGTTTATATTTTATTACTTTTAATTAAATTCTAATTTTCTAAACAAAACGAATTTTACACATATAAAATTAAACGTCAAACCAGTATAAATTTTGAGGTTATGTTTTACTCAAAATCAACTTTTTTCGTTTTGTTTACAAACTGCTCAGCGCGCTTCTGGGTAAATTGCTCAACTAAAAAAGAACGCAAATAGTGTTGGCAAAATATTTTTGTTTCAATTGCATTGTAAGTAATTATTACATTTGACATTTATCGCAATATTTTTATCTAGTTTTATTTTATATTTACCTAACATGATCCAGATCAGTAATTTCCCAATTAACATAAAACTGGATTTCATAAATCTAAACTGTATTTTGTAATTAAATTGCAATTTCAAAATATTCAAATGCCGTGCAGATTGCACTTCCGATCAGATGATTTTGAACTCACTAAATAATTGATTAGACTTTAGTCGATTAAAATTAGTTATGTAAGATTGACATTAAAAAGTACATTATTTAAATCCAACTAATTAATCGATTTGACTGCAAATACATTTGATCTTAGTTTGACATTTGCGATTACAGTTATATTATGCCTGCCCAATAATAAATTAATCATGTAGGTTCATAGTTATACATTATAGAGACTCTCTCCTAATATTTTCATAAATTGAAATAAAATTTTCAAATGTACATATATATTTTAAAAAAATAATAACAATAACAATAATAACAACGGTATTTGAACAATAAATTAACAGTTGAATGAATTTCATGGCACATTTCGCAAACATTTTTTTTTTTTTTTTTTCATTTTTCCACCATATCACCACCGTAATGGTACACCCGAAATAAAATAAATTTTTTATTATTTAAAAATTGAGGAAAATATTTTTTTTTTATTTTTTTGTCAGAGAGAAGGGGTTAATATATATATATATATATATATTTTTAAATAATTTAGTTTCTCAATTCCCCCTAATTTATTCTTTTCATTTCCTCATTTGTTTGAAAAATTATGTTAAGTGTCTGGCGTTGTCAAATGAATTTATAGTAGTCATTAAGTCACATGATTGTCGGTTATATTATTTAAAATAAAAAAATATATAATTAATTTTATATTACAATTGAAAACTATATTGTGAATAGTTTATAAATATAGTAAATAAATACAATTTGAATTGTCATCATGAAATGTCAATAAAAAAAAATTTCACAGAAATTTACGTCAATTAATTTTTTTTTTTTATTAAGAATCACTAGAAATAATTGGAAAATAAAAATTTGAAAAAGAAGGGAAACTATCTTTTGAACTGAAGTTTCACAAAATTTATATTGTCTAAGAATTAGTTAAATAGACTAATTTAAATTATATTAGGTCAAGTAAATTATACCTTTCTTGAATTATGTACCACAAACTATATTAACTCCTTCCCTAGATAAGATATTGTAATGTTGTCTGTTTTAAGTTTAATAACGGAATATTCAATTAGATATAATAAAATTTATTGCAAATTTTATCGAATCAATGGTAACAAAAAATATTAGAATTTCTGGATAAAATAGCTTAAACAAAATTAGAGTCCTATGAACACCGAAAACATCTAGACGCATTGAATGAGAGTGTAGCACACCAAATTTTATCAGAGCTTCGATAAATTTTGTGTAAGCCAAATAAACGGTATTCTATATGCCACAAGTTATAGAACATATATATATATATATATAATCCATTCAGCAACGGATTAAAACATCTATCAGAACATCGTTGCCAATATCATAATGACCGCTGGCATTCAATTATGGATAGGCAACAAAAGAAGAAGAGATTTAACACTTCCACAACTATGGTGTAGTAAATTACCAGTAGCTGGCATCAATCAAGCGTTGATTGATCAAGCTTGATAGTGGACGAAAGTAAAAGAGAGTGTAAGGAGAAGTTTCAGTGAAATATATATGTAATGGAGAGAGTCAGAGAGATATATATCGAGATTGGAGAGAGAGATAGGAACAGAGAGAGTCAGAGGGAGTAAAAGAGAAGGTGAGAAAAGATAGAAATAGAAAGGGATTGAATAAAATACGATTATTTTAAAATTCACCATTACAACACTGTTCCGTTTAATATTACTGAATCCTCTTATAAATTCTCAAAAGTAAAAACAAACCGTTACTACATATACATCATAAATTGAATACTTGACTTAAATTGTCCTTGAAACTTTAAGCTGTGTATTCGATTGACCAGCTTCAGCTTGAAAATAGCTTGATTTTGACATATGCATTTTTGGTGACATAAATTTTGATGTCTAAAATTTGTAAAATTTTATAAATTTAAAGTTTAAACAAAGCAATTAAAATATTTTAATTTTTTTACTCTTTTAAATCTTCTATTTTTTAAATTCACTCTAAATATTAACAAAACTTCGTAAATTGTTGACATTAAATGTCAACTCAAGCTGCGTATTTGATTAAAATGATCAAGTCAAGTAAGTAAATTTTTGTGATTAACTTTAATAAAGCTGAAACTAGTGTATACATGCTGAAGCGTTGAAGCGTCCTTCAAGCTTACTTGAAGTTATCACGTATACGGGGTAAGTGAAAGGAATAGAAAGAGTAAAGAAAAATAGAAGTACAATACTTTCAAAACTCAAATCACTGATGTTTCAATTTAATATCAAATTGAAAACTGATATACTTAGATGCATACAATATCAAATTATGGAAATACTGTAACTCCATACTCCACACTTCACACAATTTTGATTAAAATGAGGAAGAAAGAGTGTGCGAGTCACCCAAAAAACAGAAACATAATAATTTCAAAACTCAGAGATGTATATATACATATACTCTCTAGTAGAGGACACTAACAGTGTTGGTCCACTAAATCAAAAAATTCAAAATATCTGTCCAACAACACTGAAATTTCACAGCAAATTCAATTTATTCATTTTTATTATTTCATTTTTGTTCTTGTTTTTTCTGATTTTGATTTTAAAAATCCTTGGACACAAAAATAAAAACTAAAACCAAGGTACGTATCAGAAAAATTGTAAAATATCCGCAAAAATGCATTTTTTATTAAAAAATAAAAAGAAAAAAAAATTAAATAAAAAATACAGCATTTTTTTTTCTTTTTGTTTTGTTTTTCTTTTCATTTTAACCTATTTATATGTATTTTAAGAAGATAGAATAAAATTTTATGCAATGTCCTAATATGTCATATCATAATATCACATACATTAAATATATTTATATACATTTCATTATTTATTTTTATATTCACCAAAAAGGATAATAACCACAAAATATAGATAATAAATAAATAGCAAAGTAGAATATTATAAAAAAAAAAAACTAAAATAAAAAAAAAATCCAATAAAATCAGCTAAGGATACAATAACCAGCCTGTCAACAGGTATCTTCTCTCTCATATGTTCAAAGAACTGGAAAATTTTTTTCTTTCGTTTTTTTTTTTTTTTTTTTTTTTTGGTTTTTTTTCATATTATTCTGTGTGATAGATAGTGTTATATTATATGAAGCTGTCGTCATCTCATAAATATAAGTGAAAAAATAAATAATTGATCTGAAATATTGTAGGATATTAGGAGGAAAATTATTCGAATGAAATAATCAAAATATAGAAAAATTGCAATGATTGCGTCTATGTTATGTGACGTAATATTGTTGTCCATTATATGTCACATAGTATAACAATCATTGATTAGTACATAACATTGAGAAGTATCGATATAGTAGAAATTTAGTTCAAGGTGGTTAAAATGTGTACAGATTCTAAAATTGATATACAAAACCTACCATTGGGCATATTATACGTGAAAATAAATACGAGCTACTTCAGTTGTGAACAATTGAAGAAAAAAAATGTATAGGAAGAAAACAATTAGCATGGTTGTGCAATATTAGAAACTGGACAGGCATCAAAAACATTGCCGAATTAATCAATTCAGCAACGAATCGAAATATTTATCCCGACATCGCTACCAATAGCATATTACCGTTGACATCAAATTATAAATAGGCAATAAGAGAAATAGATAACCTACCGTCGGTGAAAAATAAACGAAGATAATAAAAATAATTACTCAGATTACTAATTTTAGTAATATAATATGTATTAAGTAATAGATTTAAGTCATGCCTTATGCTGTTTTAACTCTTAAAAATATGTTTATCTGAGCTTATTGACTATGTATTTTAATTCAGTCATATTAGTTAGTAAATTTTGGTACTGGAACGATTACGCAGGGAGTTTAGAAAATAGTCTGCTATATGGGATTTTCTTCTGTGATGTGAATTAAAGCAGGACAAATGCAAAGCAGGTGTAGGACGATTTTTTTTTTGTTTATTCAATATTTTTATTTTCAGTATTTCCTAATCTATGATATAACATAATTTGATATAGTAGGTATATATAAATGATAAATTTAATCTTATAGCTAAAAGTTATATTAATTCAAAATTATATCTGTATACAATACAAAGTCATTTAGTATTAATTAATAGGGAAAACAGAAATCATATTAGTGAAGTCCAAGCTTTCTGGTACGCTTGCCTATAACACCCTGTGTTAATCTCTACTATCGTACCGATATCTAATTTTGTTGACAATAGTAGGTTAAGGGATAGTTTATAATCGTTATAATCCTTGGTCTAAATGAACCGATTATAATAAAATAATTATTATAAACTTTAAATCAAATCTAACATACCCTATTTTAAAATTTATACAAGATACATAATATAAAAACTTTTTCAATAAAAAAAAATTAAACCAAAAATAAAAAACTTCCGGTTCAGAGCACAATTATGCAATTTTTTTCCTATACTCATATATGTATATATATTATCTATATGAGTCAATATCCTTTTTTTCGCTTTTGTTTTCTGACATCTTTCATATACACACACACACACACGTAGCCTCATATAAAAGTGCTTATGTTCCACATATGCATTTTATAATGTATTTTATAATACACATTCACATAAATTCCAGTTCAAACCCCATATTTTAAATTTAAATAAAAAAATAAAAACAAAATATAAAAAAGAAAACGAAAAAGGATATATGAAAAGGATATCTACATAATAACCAATATTATTAGTGAAGAGAAAAGGAAATGGATTAAAAAATAAAAAATAAAAGTTTGTTCCTCATTTTGACACATATAAAACAAAAACAACAACAAAAACAAGCAAAAAAAAAATGATATTTTTTTGTGTTCGTGTCCTTTTTATTTATTTTGTTTATTTGTTTCCTTTCATCCTGGATGCATATTTTTATTTATGCCCCAATAAATATTTTCATCATTTTGTTGAGAGAGAAAAACAAAAACAAAAAAAAAAAATGATTGAAAAAGTTTTGAGAATATATTAAATGAAATCAGTCATCAAACCTGCCGCCGCATTTTTTATCATATATAAATTTTCTAACTGTAATAAAATTCTTGTTATACCAAGGATAACATAAAAATGAACTTTCTTCCGATATCATTACCATTGGGAAATGTCTTTGGAAAAAAAAGAAAGAAATAAAATTATTATTCGTTTAGAAACAGGTTGTTTTGAAAAGAGATTTATTTTGAAAATGATATGCATTAACTCAACCCTACACCTCCTCTTTTGATCACCAGATTATTTCTATAATTTCTTTTAAATCAAAATAAATAAAATTTAAAAAAAAAAACTTTTTTTCTTCTTTTTCGATATGACTTTTTTGAAGAACGATTTAGATACATTATAGGAGTACAGAAGTATAACGTGTGTCGCCTTTATTGAGAAAGTTCTTCAATTATATAAATTATTTTTTTTTCTTTTAGAGATATGTATATAATATATAATGTACATTATGTACATATATGAGATTCTATGCTTATCAAAATTAATCAAAGTATAGAAATTTGAAGAACTGCCCAAATTTTTATTAATTTTGAATGCCTGATTTCATATTAGAAAAATGTTTGATTTCATCATTATTCATTATGAAATAATGGAAATAACTTAAATATGGAATTAACAGTAAGTATAGGAATCATCAGAGGGCGCTTCTAATATACAAATATTAAATATAAAGGAAATTAATATGATTGTTTATTATATCATCAATATGTTACATAATGATCATTAATACATAATACATAATCTAATATGAAAATTGATTATCACACAATTAATAACATTGGGAATTTTTAGATTTTTTTTGTTTGGGATCGCCAAAATGATCGGTGGTTAAACTAATTATGAGTGTTGACAGTTTGATATTAATCAATTTCGGATATATTTTTGATTTTCTTCTAACAGTATATAATTCTAATACATTATCATCAATGTCGTGAAACCTCATCCGTGGGGCACAGTTCCACCCTATTCTAATACATATAATTAAAATAATTTTATTTAATTCTAATTTTAATGAACTCTAATTATTACAAAGTGTTATCGACTCATTAGTAAACGGTTCACTAGTAAATAGCTGGTGTTAAAATGAACCAAATATTATATTTCGTAGTTACTTGTGATCTTTTAGGAGTTAACACTAATACAGTTAGAACATATATAGCTAATTAAATTATAGATTATTCATCAATCGCACACTCCATTTAAACTTAAATTGACACTGATTTCTAATTTATTTATTCGTTTGCCTCCAGCATTCATTTTATTTTTAAATTAATCAAACATTTTATTTTTTGCCTAATCAAAGTGTGTGTGTAATCAAATACAATTTCTAATTCCCTAGACACCAAATGGACTATTCTTTTAATTTAATTGGCAATCAACAATACAAAATTTAAAATTATTAATCATGTTTTCAAAATCATGTTTTCAGTTACACTCCTATTGTTTTAACCCCTAGATAAATAAATAAATAAATTTAAATTGATGAGCTATTACACACGAATCATCAATTAAACTCATCAATTTTTTATCCATTTTTTGACATTTTGCAATTTCATATTGTGAAAGTGTTCTCAATATGTAAATGATTTCAAAACATACGTATGTACATAAATGACATTGAAAATATAATTTCTAGGAACATCTTTTTGACTTCAATTCAAATTGAATTTTGAAAGTAAATGTTATGTATGAAAAAACAGCAAATTATTTTTGTCCACATTTTAATAATATATATTAATTGTTTTATTATAATAATTGCTATAATTATCAAAATTAATATAAAAATTAATCTTATTAAAATTACATACATTATAAAATAACATTATAACATTATCTGAACATTTCCAACAAAAAAGTTATTTTCTAATTCAACTGATTTTGACAAAAGATTGATAAAAAATTTATTAGATTAGAATAGAATAGAACTACTATATCTTCTAGACAAGCCTCTGGGAGAGCAACTTTAAAAATTGGACCTTATTTTCATATAACTTTTGTCTTTTATTGCTCTGTTAGGTCCCTAATTTTGCTATATAAATAACTTGTTATTATGATATTGAGTTTTTAAAAAAAAAATATTCAATTTTATTTACCTAAATTGGTAAAATTTACAAAAAATCCAAAAACCATTTTCATTAATAATTTTCCCACCTACTTATATCAAGTTCAAATGAACACTGAAAATAAAATAATATTTTTTGAATACACACTGATATATAAATTATCATGTAAATTGTTGTTCTTTATTATTTTTTATCTGAGCAAAACCTTTGATGATGTTTGTATTAAATTTTTGCTATTAAATTTTACAGAATATTCTTGTTTGTGTAGTTGTGTTTTTCTCAAAAAAAATTTTTCCAAAAAAATGTATAAACATATACGTTAAATTCCGGAAAAATCATCGTGTGTCTTGGCTAGAAGATATAGAGGCATTGAAACTACCATCAATTAATTTCCCATCCATTTCTCATCAATATATTGACAAGTATTGATGCAAACATGGATGTTTAAAAGGAGTGTTAGAATTGAGTTGGCACACAAGAACAAGTTTATTCAAATATAATGATTAAAGTTTAAAATGATTAAGTATCCCCTATAATGACACCCATATCTGTTATATCAGAAGCTGTGATTGTGTGTAGATTGACATGCTATTGACATGGTATTTTAAATATTTTTATGATATTTTTACTGAGAGGTGCTTTAGTTTTGAACTTAATATTGTTGTACCTCTCCTATTTTTTGTTTTTGTTTCTATTTTTTTTTTAATTTTACGAATTGTGTTGATATAAATGTTAACTTAAAATAAATTAGTGATAATAAAACTAAACAATAAAATATATTTTCTTACCATTTGACCAATATAACATAGAAAATTTTTGATTTGAAATTATTATTTGATTTTTTTTGCATAGGGGTGCTTAAGTCGTGAGCGATACTGTATATAAACCGTTTGATAATTTGGAAATTGACTGATCTAGTTATATAGTTTAAATCAACCAATGAATTCATTTACTGTTGATTTAAAATAGGTTTTAATTAGAACCTATAGAACCAATTCTAAATTAAAAAATTTTTTAATTTAATTTAAATCGGCAAATATAATAATAAATGTCAAATAACAAATCATTGAACTTTTTTTTGTTTTTTTTATTATTTAAAGAACATTAAAGTAAAATATTTTATCCAGGATAAGAAAACTATTTAACGTCAACTAACTGTACAATTAATTTTTGATTTTTCCTTAGTTTTTTGTATTTGATGAAAATAATGTCACACAAACACTCTATATTTTTGTTTGTGGTGACATCAGGACAAATCATATATTTATCATGTCATATATTAGATGAGAATTAGTATTTTAGTACACATATATTTCCTGAATGGGTTCACCATAATAAATACGCAAACACACACATTATTAGTATTTTAAATGGAAAAATGAATATATAGGGAAAAACAAAATTTATGACAAGACCGCAACATCAGTCATTTGCGAACAAAATAACAAACAAACAACTAAAAAACAATAAAAACAACAAATATAGAAATTTCCACTTTTTTGAAAAAAAAAAAAAGTTATGAAATTTGCAACTTTTCACATTTCTTGTATTACTCTCTCTTCCTCTCATACACACTCTGTATATCCTCTCATATCACTGTATATGTAATATTTGGTATTTCCATTTTGGTAATGTGTGACAAGTGAAAATTACTTTAACCAAAATCCAATAACATCATACAATATCCTTTCTCTCTAATTCTTCAAGATGACGCAGTTTTTTTTATTTGTTTTTTTTTTTTTTTTTATTAAAATTTTTTACACATTCCAATGTCAACGCGAATGAAAAACATATATCTAAGTATATATGTATATAAAAGCATAAACATACTACTAAAATTTCGGTAAAATTTTATAACGTTATGAAAAACTTTGTTGTTGTTGTTGTTGTTTTAGTTATAGAATTCAGTTAAAAAAAAGTTTATAATATATTCGCAAATTTATTTATTTATATTACATATATTTTACACCAAGGGTAACATTTCGCTAAAATATGAATCTTTTATTTCAGTTTATTGTCATAACAACGCAACAACAACAAGAAGGTTGTTGTCTTCTTTTTAAGACAAAAAAAAAGAAATATTTTTCTAAATAAATTAAATGAAAATTTATTTTTATCACTTTCTAACGGATAGTATGGTAATATAGAGTGATAACTGTAATTAATTATTTAAAAAAAAAGAGAATTTAAGAAAATATAGGACGACATTTTGTAGTGTAAAACTATTTTAAAAATAGAAATAATTAATTTTAAATAGTTTTAATTTAGCTATTAAAGTTTTAAGAGAGTAAATTAATCTTTAACTTGCAACTTATCTTTAAAAATAAATTGAATTTTGATAATAATATCGACTAATTTATAATTATTAATTATTTTATTGCTTATTAATTATTGACTTTTATTTTTAAAATGAACCTGATTTTATATATTCTGTCGATGCCACCTCACTAATAGATAAGCTGGCCTAAACAACATGAATACTTATTGTTTCGTTAAACGATTCATTCGATTCAAAATATACAAGCGGTCTAGGTCTATTCAATCCAAATCGCATTCAAAATATTTATAATCTAAAAGTAGCAGAGATATGATATATAAATTTAATTTAACAAAGACATCTAAATCATGCCGCAAGCACTTATGAAGGCAGTAAGTTGATTCCGAAATATCGATATTTGCACAATAAAAATAAATTATTAGTGAAAAAAATTCAACTTTTAATTCATAAATTAGAGACATCTAATTTTATATCATCAGTTTTGTGTAATTCTAGGGTTGTAAACAACTCAAATTTTTGCTCAACTAAAATATTGAGTCCACTCATACATTCAGTCTTACTCTATTTGTAGACCAAATTAAATGCAACAAAACAAGAAATCATGGTTGCAACGTTCGCAGACAATACGGCAATCCTAACTTCAAGTATTTTCTCTATAATGGCATCTTTTTGACATCTTTTTTTTTTTAATATAAATAACTGGTTAAAAAAGTTAAAAATTACAAATCAAATCTATCCACATTACTTTCACTTCTAATAGGAAATAAATCTATCCTCCAGTTAAAATCAATAGCAATACGTTACCAATTGTGGATTTGATCAAATATTACACTTAAACAAAAAATTAATCTTGTGGAAGCATATTGCGGTAAAAAGTAAACAACTACGTCTAAAAATCTTCAACTTATACTGGTTAATTGGCAGAAATTCACAACTCAAGGTCCTAGTCTATAAAAGTATACTGAAGCCAATATCGACTTACGGTATCGAGCTGCAGTACGGTACGACAAGCAATTGAAGCATAGAAAGTATTGAACGTTTTCAAACAATGGTACTTATAGTAATAGTCACGCGCAAAACAATCCTTGATATATTCGAAGCTCAGTCATCAGAAATTCCTTACAAGTGGGATCTATGAAAGCGGAAATAACTGCTACAGCCAAAAGATATTGGTTTCAGTTAGAAAATCATCCAAATCCACTGGTGGAAAAACTGCTGAGACGACCAGGTAGTCAATACAGACGATTAAGACGCTCCTTAACAGCGAATTTTCCGTTTAGGTTTATTTTATTTTTTATTTTTTTTATTTATTTACTCAATAAGGTCCATTGCTCGTACAGAGTGTTTTAACTTTTTACAATAACTATTTGAGTTTAAATTAAGAAAATTATTTTTAATATATTTTTTTTGTCCCTTTGCGTTGAAGTTTGTATTTTATAACCAAACAGAGGTTCTTTATCGCTTTATTCTGTATTTTCTGGAATACGATTAAATTTTTGCCACAGTTTTTCACCAAATTTGAATTCCCCTATGCGCTATGCTACAATAAATTAATCTCATATTTTTTGGTGGTACCCTTTGATTTATTAATTTAAAAAGACCTTCAACTTTTCTTCCTTTTTTTATTTGTTCATTTATATGCTCTTCCCAAGTTAAGTTATCATCTAATGTTGTTCCAAGATAATTGTCACTGTTCACGGACTCTAGCTTGCATTTGTTATAGAAAATATTAAAGGTATCCTCTACTTTTATTTTGAATATAATGTATTTTGTTTTAGCTGTATATTCATTGATAGTTTATCGCTCCATGCATTTATAAATTACATTAATGGTCAGTGTTAACTAGCTCTTTTACGTCTTGGTTTGTTTTTTCTCTCAGCAAATATAAACCACTTAATGCTGTCTAATATAATGTAAATGCTAGGAATAAATTTGTTGAATGTACCCTTACAAGCCAATACACTATTCAAATTTGTATACATTGTCATAAAAATTTACCGAATATCTTTTAAAGTTTTTGTTAAATTTTCAAAAATATTTCGATAATTTATAAATAATTTACTTAGGTGGCAAATAGACCATGTAGATATTGGGCAAGATTGTAAATAAACGTAGAAGAAAAAAAAAATTAAATACGATTCTAGTTTCATATACATAATCAGTCTCCTTGTAAATTTAAATCACAAATTATCGATATTAACTTCGAATATATTTCATTATACTCTTTTAATTATATACCTAAATTATTTTCACCGTTAGAAATTGGATAAAATTTATTATTAATTTAATATTAAAAACAACTTTTGAACTTATAAAACTAATAAAATTTTAATAAATGTACTAAGCTAACAGTTATTCTAAGCTAAAAAAAAAAAAAAAAAAACAAATAAAAATGTGAATTGAAACAACACTTAAAACCAAATTATATAAACAAACATGTGTGCATATGTGCCTTAAGCACGTACAATTTTTCATTCTTATTTATTTTTTATCATCTATAAACCTTCTATATTATTTTAACCCCTTTGAAATTTACTCATATAAATATACATGACTAAAATATATACATACATAATATATATATCCATTCAATATTGTGGTGAAAGAAAAACAGGACACTAAAAATAGAATCTGTTTATCATTTTCTCGCAATCTTAAATTTTTGCCGTAAGGAAACCACATCATCATAAAAACAACAAAATAAGTTTTCAACTTCTTAAGAATTTGAACTTATTTTTAACCCTTACACTAACCACCCCACTATTTATTCTTCTTAACTAAAATGAAACTAAATAGAACTAGTATCATTAAAATGGTTTGCAACTTTTATAATATTATATAGATATTAAGTTTATATAAACAACAACATAATAACAAACAAAAAAAAAAATTGTTTTAAGAACAAAATGAAGAAATCGAAAAGGTAGTTAAGTGTGTATGAAAGAAAGAAAAGAAAGATCAAAATATAATAAACATGTACATATATTATATGCATATACATTTAATATGTACCTTATTTATTACTAAAGATTTTCCATCATATACGAGTACATATAATAGAGAATATATGATGCAATAATATTATTGTTACCGAGATAAGGTAAATTGTTTATGAATGACTTTACAGTTATTTTTTGTTTCTTATTTTGAATTTACTAAAAATAACGGTATATATGCATAATATATAACATGAAAATATATGAATATATATACTGATATAGAGACAACAACTTCTTTCTTCTAAATTGATTGCTAATACAGTTATTTAATATTGAGAGAAAAACAAGAAGAAAAAAAAATTGAAGACATGACATGAAAATGTTATTTATTGGATTTATGGAAAAGTTATTGAAAGATGAAGATACAAACTATGAATGTATTTGATGATTTTATAAAAAAAATATATTCAAAGTAAATATTTATCATGATAATGTGGATGTGTACACAAAATTTTAACTCTTTCAGGGTTTTTTTTTCTTTTGCTCTTTTTATTAAATTTTGATTTTTAATAATTTTATATTTTCAATTTAATTTTTTTCAAATTTTTATTTGTTCGTCTTCCAGTCAAATAACATTTTTAATTATATATCTAAAATGTTAATAAAATACAAATTATATCTTTACAAGATAAAAATTGAACTGAACTCAATTAATTCAGTTTTTAGAAAATCTTATTCGAGTATAAAATCTCTACTGAACTCTTCTGACTCTTCTGATCTAAATGTTGAATCCTCGTAGGACCAAATGGCTTCCAAAAATATAGCCCTCCTGTTCTCATTCTTTACTAAGTTTGAAAAACAAATTTGAAAGCACCTTTGTTGTTTTTGTATATAAACCGTTATATCTGTTTATATAATATGATCTATATATTCGGTTTTTTATCTAGTAAGACAGCAATCTGAAAATAATGTTAATTTTTTTTTTGTTGACGATAGGTGTTGCCGTTGTGCAGATATTGTAATTTAAAATTGAAAAAAAAAACCAATCCGAATATATACTATTATAGAATTTTCTCAATTGAACTAAATCAACCAGTTTTAGAAAATGTATATTTAAGTGTCCACACTATATTGAAAAGATTTTGTTTGACGTTTACTTGATTTGTTTACAAATAATAATATTAAAAAGTGTTTTGTTTGAAATAAAAATATTATGTACATACAGTATTTCCCGGTTAACTGCGTCGACAAAAATACACATTTCAAAACGCACTAAAACGGGAATGCATTTAAACGATTTGTAGCTTAACTGCGAATGGGACACGTTTACAAAAATCCCGTTTAAATGGGTATCATGGTGCATTAAAACGTACTTATTTTTTTAAAATCTAAAATATAATTACAGAAAATTTGTCCAAAATTTAAAATAAAACTGCATTAATTATATATGTACATTTGGTTCCACGATTTTATATTTTATTTTATGTTTCACACTTATTTATTCGAAAAATAAATTAAAAAGACGTTCCTTACGATCATGATCTACATAAATTAAATAAAATAGTCTATATGAATTTTGGTCAATTTTTCATCACTGACGCGATAAGTCTATATAGCTGTGAGAATATGGATCATTATCTATGTACAATATTTTGTATGTAATGTATATATATAAATTATAGGTTATGTAGGAACATATAGTACGATAGATTTGACAAATGAAAATATGACATTAAAACAGTGGTGTAAGTTTTCAAATAAATATACATATGCACTTTAGATCGTTTTTAAAAATTAGTTTGACATTTATTGATTTTTTATGCTTAAGCAATTAACCGATAAGTTTCCGATACATTTTTAGATTATGAAGATAAAACTTATAACACTACAATCCGAGAAACGCAATTAAGAGGGACGCATTTAAAAGATCAACTCTTTTAACATTTGAATGAGAAATACAAACTTGTTGTTCCGTTAGTAGCATTTAAAAGAGAAACGTAATTAAGCGTTAAACTTTTAACCGAGAAATACATGTTTTCTTGTCATAATAAATTCCATCAATATTTCTCCATAGTCATCTCATTGGTCCACTTAATTTTCTTTTTATTCTTTATTTGTTTTTGTTTTTTCGTTTTTTAATTATACTTGTACTTAATACTTATACTATTTAATTTGCAATATTTTGTTTACTCTATTTTCAAATTGAAACACACAAATTAAAAACGAACACGATTGATTGTCAAGTTTTCTAAAAATTAATATTAAAGATAAACTTCAAAATTCATGTGCCGAATTAGCTGAAAACCTATTTCACATAAATTTATAGAGATTTTTTAGGCAGATTTAAACGAAAACCTGTGTAAAGTCAAGCAAACTTTGACAATAAAAAATTTACATTTTGTAGGGGAAACTTAATAGATTTTGATGTAGATTTTAATTTTTTTCAAAATCTGATTGATTTAGCTCAAGTGAGAACATACTATGATAGATCAAGATAAAAACGATTTATATACAAAAACACTAAAACAACAAGAGTATGTTTTCAAATGTACTTTTCGTCATTAAAGATATATATTTTTGAAAAGCTGGAAGCACCAAGTATCTTTAAGATCGTTTAATTCTACACTGGTACACCATTTACTTTAGAATCCCCAAATTAACTATAATTTTTAACAATCAGCTGATACTTCATTCTAATCGTTTGTAAGATTGTTTAGCACTCTCGAACAAATAAAAAAGTGGATAACCATGTAAAAATTTTCTACATTTTTCAAACAAATGGCACCAAAGAACGGCTTAAAAATCATTCAATTATTTCAAAATTATTAAGCCCCCAGGGTTGGTTTTCAATCATAACTCAATTAAAAGTTCATTGAATTATTTTCATTTCTGTTACGCAAATAAAAAAATAAGCAATTAGTTTACATTTTTTTATTTTAAATTTTGTAAGTGTGAATGTATTTCAAAATATATTAATAAAATTAAAATATTTTAAAATTAACAAAAGTAAATTAATCGAAATATATTTTTTCCATCAATAAAAAAATAAAATTGACAATTCAATAATTTAAAGCAGAAACAAATTGATGATAACAATGTGGTCGTAAAACCTAAAAATATGCAAAAAGAAGAAGTCACTTTAAATAACTGTTGCCAACTATTGCCTACTATAACTTAATAAACATTTAATTTAAATCTAATTTGTATAATATGTTCTTTAATTTTTTGGTTTTAATGTCGTTGAATTAACATACCTTACATTACTAAAAATTGAAGTCATCAACTGCTATGAAATTAAATTAACACAACAACCATCATACAGAAAAAATGTTATAAAATGCCAAATAAATAACTTGAAATTACTTGAAGTATTTCCAAACACTGCAAAAAACATATATTGCTTTCCAGATAAAGTTAAATTATAAGTAACAGTAAATCCGATTTTAATTTATATATAATTAATAAATTACTAAAACTAAGTTTGATTAATAATATGAATATATAAATTTTAAGTCTACTATGGACTATCTAGATGTTATAAAATACTAATGCAAATTCAACACTTTAAAACTGTCAATAAAACTAACAACTGAACTGATAATGTTTCTCATAAATATATTATAATATAGATTGACAGCTTGGTATTGCTCTTTCTCTATAATACATTATCCCTTATTACATAATCATTATGTGTCAATTTCAGTCAAAAGTGAATTTATGTTTTTCTATATTTCAAACCCCTTCGGTGGCGCAGTGGTTATGTAACAGAATCCATGACCGAGGGTACCCCGGTTCGAACCTGGTTGGTGGCGATTTATAAAAAAAAAAAATCCATCATTAAATTTGTTAATTGAAAATTCGAGATTAATCGAATGAAAATCATTAATTGAGATCGAACCGATAATAAGGTAGCGCCACGTTGTTTCTAGGCAGCGGTAGATGGTTACTCCATCTCCTAGGAGCGGTTACTGTAGGCCAATCACCTGCATAATCGGTAAATCAATGGATTCGAAATAATAGAAGAAGTAGCCTCGGATACACGAATGACTACTTGATAACGACCTTTGGCACTCAAAAAAGGACCCGAATTGCACAATGAAATGTAAGAACACTTAGAGAAGCTTCAAGACTCTCGCAATTGGAAGCTCAAATGGCTACTTACGACATAGACATCCTAGGTATAAGTGAAATGCGATGGAACAACATCGGAGAAATCAACACGGAGAATGGAAACATGGTAATTTACAGTGGAAGGGAAACAAGGGGTGAAAGTGGAGTCGGAATACTAATATCAAAGAAATTGAGACAAACATTGGTTTCTTGGAAGGCAGTCTCGGATAGAATTGTTATAGGGCGATTTCGAAATATGACAAGACATGTAACAATAATTCAATGCTATGCACCAACAGATGTCGCTGAAGACCATATTAAGGATGACTTCTACGAACAAATAGAAACAACGCTAGCACTCATAAATAGGGGAGATATCATAATATTAATGGGTGACTGGAATGCGAAAATAGGATCTAACAACAATGGACTTGAGGAGATAATGGGCAAACACGGGTTAGGAAGAGAAAGAAACAACAACGGGGAAAGATTGATAGAGTTGTGTCAGACTTTCGACCTAGCAATCGGAGGGAGTCTATTTCCACACAAAGATATCCACAAATACACATGGACAACACCAAACGGGATCTCAAGAAATCAGATAGATCACATATGCATCAGCAAGAAATGGAAACAATCAATGTTAGATGTGAGAAATAGAAGGGGAGCAGATATACACAGCGATCATGAATTACTAACTGGGGACTTCAGAATGAAACTAAGCCAACAAGGAAGAGGCAGAAGAAATAGAAAGAAGAAAATAAATATAAACAACTTAAAAAATCCGCAAGTAAGAGCTGACATAGTTACGGCGTTACGAGAAAATATTAGAAATAATAGAGAATACACTTGGGAAGAGATTCTGGAAATTTACAACCAAACAAGCGAACAAAATCTTGGAATTTCACAACCACAAAGAAAAATCTGGATAACCGATAACACATGGGCCTTGATTAAAAGAAGAGGTGAAATGAAGAAAATGATAAACAACAGGATGGCATCAAGAAGAGAATATGAAGAAATAGCGAAAACAGTAAAAAGAGCAGCAAGAAGAGATAAAAGGAAATTTCTACAAAATTTAGCCGGAGAAGCAGAAAAAGCAGCACAGCAACATAACCTGAGAGAATTGCATCGCATAATCAAGAACTTAACAAACCAGTCGGAACAACAAAACAAACCAATTAAAGATAAAAATGGTGCGCTCATCACAAACTTAGAGGATCAATTAAAGAGATGGAGAGAACATTTCCAAGAACTGAGCAACGAAGAAAGTACAAATAATGAAGCAGACATAAGAAACAGAGACAATGCAAATATCTACCCAACTGAGGGACTGCCAATATCTACTCAAGCTCCAAATATAGAAGAAATCAAAGCTACAATCAATATCCTGAAGCACAACAAAGCAACAGGTGAAGATGGAATTCCAGCAGAAATAGCCAAACTGGACCCTGACTTATTCGCAAAAACAATTGAACCCCACATCAGGAAAGCATGGATAGAGGAGAATGTACAACCATCATGGAAGAAAGGAATGATTGTCAAGATACCTAAGAAAGGAGACTTGGCAAATTGCAGGAACTGGAGAGGAATCACGGTTCTAAATACTCTTCATAAGATAATAGCAATTATTATAAAGAAAAGATTAGAAGAAGTACTAGAACCAATACTACGGAAAGAGCAGGCAGGTTTCAGACCAAACCGAAGCTGTGTAGACCAGGCAAATACTTTACGGGTCATAGTTGAACAATCAGTAGAATGGAATGCCCCACTATATCTACTATTCATAGATTTTAAGAAAGCATTCGACACAGTCAAGAGATGCGCAATATGGAGAACACTTACAAAGAATGGAGTTCCTGAAAAAATCATCAACATCATCAAAGCGATGTATGAAGATGCAGAGACAACAGTTCAACACAGAGGTAAGATCAGTGATCCATTCTACACCAATATAGGAGTTAGACAAGGATGTCCACTATCTCCACTTCTCTTCAACATTCTAAGAGAAGTTTGCACTGGAATAAACGGAATAGAATGGGATCTCTTCGGAAACTTAGAAGACTTAGATTACGCAGATGATGTATGCCTCATATCAAAAAATCAAAGGGACCTACAGAACAAAGTCAACAGATTACAGGAAGAAGCAAAGAAATCGGGACTGGAATTAAATATCGAGAAAACCAAAGCAATGAGGACAAACAATAGTTATAGTGAGCCAATAACAGTGAGTGGACAACAGATAGAATACGTAGAAGAATTCAACTACCTGGGGAGCATTATAACATCAAGAGGAGGTGCAACAGAAGATGTCAACAGCCGTATAAATAAGGCAAGAAGAACATTTGGGAGCCTAATGAAGATATGGCGGAGCAACCAAATATCGAGAACAACAAAGCTAACAATATTCAGAGCATGTGTTAAGTCAACATTAATATATGGCAGTGAAACATGGCTCACTTCGGTCAGAATCAAACAGAAGCTACAAGTATTCATCAACAAGTGCTTGAGAATTATATGCAGAATATTCTGGCCGGCAAGAATTAGCAACGAGGATTTATGGATGATAACTGGAGAAGAACCTATCAACAGACAGATAAATAGGAAAAAATGGAAATGGATAGGTCATACACTAAGGAAATCAGAAAGTGATATAGCAAGAAGAGCTCTAGAGTGGAATCCACAAGGACAAAGGAGACCCGGCAGACCATACAACACATGGAGACGCACAATCGATCAAGAATTAACAGTCAACAATTATACCTGGGACGATATTAAGGAAGTAGTACTCAACAGAGAGGAATGGAGGTTCACTATCGAAGCCCTATGCTACCACGCGGAGTAATAAGAGAAAAAAAAAAAAAAAAAAAAAAAAAATATTTCGAATCAGATAATTTGATTTTGTACATTTAACATCAATTTGTTAATATTTTAATAGAACACATTATTTTGAATTTATTATTTAATTTAAATGTACAATTTTATTTGTACACATATTTACTAACTATGTATTTAAATATAAAATTTACTATATTTAATTTATAAATAATTTCATTCCACCTATATTGCGTTTTTACTCATTTTCACGGGTTTTTGCTTCCAGTAGAAAATAAATATTTTTCAAATCAGATGTTTCAAAACAGCCTTGCTTCCAATCGATGTTTCATGTATCTATGGTGTGTGCCCTACTTATAGATAATAGATTACTTCAATTATTTAAAATCCAATTTGATGAGATTACAAAAATTTAATAAACTTGCTGCTTTACTGTTTAATATAATTCATTTAAGGAAATCCTAACGGTATATTCGAAAATAGAGTCCCTCTTTATTATAGTTACATTGACATTCTATGTCCTTTTTATACTGTTATACAGTAATTTTCTATACATTGTTCATTGTAGTTTATTGAACTTAAATAATAATTACTGTTATTGGGTAAACGATGAAAATTTTAGTTTTTAATTTTTAATTTATTTTTTTTTATTTAGAATTTTTTTTTTTTGAATCGATTTATTATTGTTTATATTTACGTCTGGGAAGTAAAATTTTTCTTATTACAGGAATATATATATATATATATATATATATATATATATATATATGTAGGTGTAAAAATCCATTTATACAAAGTATCATGTATACTTGTAAGAAATATATATATATACATTGTACTTCCATATACATATATAAAATACGTAAATTAAAAAGGAATAGAAAAAATATGATCAATTTTTTGAAAAGTAATAAATTTTCATTCGTTTACTTTAAAAACAAACACATGTCTACATATGGGGTGGTGATTGTATAGGTGTGATCACTATTATTGTTGTATTTTTTTTTGTTTTTGTTATTTATTTATTTATTTTGTCTGTCTAGTTTTAATTTAATTTTTAGTTTATTTATGAATTTTTGATGTTGTTATCTTTAAAGAGTTGTAAAATTTTCTAATTTTCAATAAAAAATTTTCCAAATTAAAGTTGTGGCAATTTTATTTTTTTTCTCAAATGAAAAATTTATGAATTAATAAAATTTTAAGAGTTTTTGTGGTTAGTTTTGAAATTATCAGGAACATTTATTTGCGTTCAATGAACCATTTGTTTAATAACAGTCGAATTTTTTGCAACAAATTTTCACGTTTAAAGTAAATAATTAATTCTTATAGTAGTTCTAAATAATATGCGAAATGAAAATTGTTTAGAAAATTGGAAGTTGCTTTTAATGGGTAACATACAATTACAATAAATTAAGGTTAAGGACTTAGCGTCATTAGGCATGTGGATTGTGCTTTGTTGACTTTTCCAATATAAAAACATTTTTAAATAATTTTTAGGAATTGATTCGTTCATCATGACACTACTAGAACTCATCAGTAGGTATTTATAGTGTTAGACTACCTATACAATTCCTATTTTCATTTTGATTGATTTTATAACTTATTAGAAGATATCAATAGTACATCTGTGAGTTATAAAAATCGACCCAAATTTCAATGTAAAATGTTATTCTTATAAACTAAATTTTTTAAAGTGTGAAAAATTAAAATTTCCATGTCATTTTACTTTTAATAAAAAGAACAAGTTCGATTTATTAATTAATATTCAATCTTGATACATAAACATTTTATATTACCATTGTATCTAAAAATATTATTATTATTTGTAACATTATATTGTAACATGTATTATTGCATTACAAACAAAATTTTTTTTAGGAATTGTTTCGTTCATCATAACACTACTAGAACTACATAAATTGTTAATAAATGATCTTTGGGAATTATAAATAAAAGAGATTAGAAGACAGACCTCCCTGAACGCTACCGAATAGATAAAATTTAATAATTCAATTTAAATTTGTTATTTATTGTGCTATTATGATCATTAATATATAAATATAAGTATTTTGTTGAGAGTGTATAGCTCTAAATAGTGTAGCTAGAAATGTCAATAGTCAAACATTGAAAGATTCGATTGATCTACACTGAGCTTTTTTTTAAAGAACCTGCTACCTAACTAAATTTTAGGCCAACAATACGTATCGAAGAAAAAAATATTTTATAAAGTTCATGTAAAAAATATATTACAAAAATTTTTAAATGATACTAATATTTTAATGAGCTACCAATCCGACTTATGTTCTGGATATTCATGTGAATCCGCAAACTAGTAATATGTATTCTAATGGAGAACTTATTTTGCTATTGGTTTACTATTTAAATTTTTTTTCGACTAAAAGCGTGCGTGTAAAATAATTTACAGAAAAATTCTACTCTAAAAAAAACTGATTGTTATGGGATAATGATGGGTGGATAACAAAATATAAATCACTACTGATTTACAAGACTAATTACTAAAATCGAAGACATTGTTTCTAATGAGTTATCAAATGAGCTCGATATACCACAAGATACATCTGATGATGTCCCAATAATGATCCTTGTGGTATATCGAGCTCATTATATAGCATATTTGTATTATATATGTATATCAATGACGTTGGTAGTAAGGTAATAAAAAATTATACAATCTTTAGTCTACTTTAATCTTTAGTCTATATAAAAATGTTAAATTAGAACCGGCAAACTTATAAAGTTAATAGTGATCTCATTAGAATTATCTAAATATTTTTAGAATATCTAAATAGATAAATCTAAAGCTTTATGTACTAATTTGTTCTAGAAATAAGTATTTTAATAATAATCAAATTAATTTGTATATTGATAATGAAAAATTGGAAGTAGTTGATTCAATGAAATATTTAGGTGTATTGGTGGACAATAGAATGAAATAAAAATATTCCTGCAAAAAAATCGATTTTCATTCCGGGATTAAATATAAATTTTATATACAGAAAATTTTTGTTACTATATATAACTTTATAATACGATTCCGCATTTCATTTATTAGCCTACTATTTTAATTAATAAGAATAAAATTGATATTGAATGAAATTGATAACAATAATTATAAAATAGAATAGTTAAGATAAGTTATAATAAAAGCAAACAGTCATACATTTTTTAAGCTAGTGTTAGAATTACTTAATTGGTTGAATCTAAGTCAAATTATTTTAAAATGAAAAATAAACTGCTGCCAGATTATTTATGTAATAACATTATGTATTTGCAATTTTGAAATTAATTTTTTGGACTAAATCCCTTTAAAAATTTTCTGGGTTCTATATTAAATGTATTCTTAATCACTGGTTCTGTCTAACTCAAATGATATTTATGTACCTAGGGTAAAAACTTCTCTGGATAGCTTAATAGTTAAAGGTGTAATATTGTTTAACCCTCTTCCGTCTGAATATAAAAAATAATTCTAATTTGAATATTATGAAAAGGTAATAATTTAAAAAGATGTTAACTTAATTGAAATTTAAATTTAATGTTAATGTAAATTAGTCTAATCTATGTAAATTATAACCTAACAATAAATAAATAAATAAAAGAAAAAAATCATAATTAGATCACAAAAACGTGATAGCATTCTAAAAACTGTTAGGAACAGTATTTTTGAAGATTGCCAAGACGAGAACAAACATTAGAAGAAAACAAAATTGTAATTCAACAGGATCGTATTCAGTGTGAATTGTTTAAGTTAAGATTGCTTGCTTCACAATATAAGCTACACATAAGCATTTATAGTACAATTTAAATAACTCCTTACCGTTACTACTTCACCACTAATTATTCTAATCAAACATACATATATTTTAATTTAAATAATTACATACTCGTATACATAATCAATTAATTTTTAATTAATAATAAATAAACCTAACTATATACATAATATATGTATATAAATTTCTTTTAATTATATAACAAATATTTTTTTATACTCATATTTTAGTTAATTATAAAACCATACTTTAGACATATCTGGACCACATATATTTCATTAAAAATAACAAACAAACAAACCAAAAAAAGGATTGACCTAAAAATCATATCAAATTATGTCAAAAAATTTATCAAAACAAACTGACAACTGACATTTACATTACAATTACATTTGTCAAATTACTTTAAAATACATACTCGTTACATATTCAAAGGACATTTATATTAAAAAACAAAACAAAAAAATTCATTTCAATTCATTAAGAAAATTTACTGTTATTTTTTTTCTGTTTTTCTTAATTAGTAGATGATTAAATGACTGAATGACAGTTTCATATTTAGAGAGTATATGTAATGAAAAGTGATATATGACATTTGAATTAATTTTTTTTTTTTTAATAGGTTTTTATCTATTTTGATTTTTGAAAAAAAAAAAAAATGTTTTTTTTTTAAGAAATATTCATATAAAGTATTATGATATTCTAATTAAGGCAAACTAATTTTTAAGGCGAATTTATAGAACATTAAAAAAAAAAAGGATTTTCACAAAGAAATTGTACATTTAAAAAAAATAAAGATAATTATAAAAATAATTTCACAATTCTACGCATTTTATGAATTTATGTAATAGAAGGATTACAAAAATAAAAAATTAATTAATATATATATATATATATATTTTTTTTATATGTTCTAAGCATTTCTAGTTTGTTTTCGATTTTTTTATAGAAGGTTTGTTTGATCAAATGAAGTATCAATGAACGTAGATCTTCCAATTCTCGATGTTACCAGTTGGAGTTGGATCAGAATAGAAACGGCTTGATAGAAAATTTCAATAAAATCAAAATCAATTTAAAGTTATACAACCATTGATAAACAATTCAATTGATAGTGGTAATTAATAATTAAATAATATTTTAGAGTAGATAAATTAATACTAGACGCCAAGTTCCAATATATACGCTCCAATTTATATAATTTATGACTAGTTTATAAAAATAAAATGTATTGGAAAAATATTAGAACGCATCATAATTTAACCAACACTATACTTCTTTTATGCTCTACATATTAATATGAGTCATAGCATAACAAATCCAAATTCAAAAAATAATATCTCTTCACTTTATTAGTTCTTAAACCGATTTTCGAATTTAATATTTCAATTTCAAAATATTTTTTTATTATTGTTATTTTTATTTATAACATATTTAGAACAAATATAAAAAAACATAATTTTTTTGTACTTTTTTTTTTAACTTGAAAATTGGGTAAATCACACCAGCAAACTCATTTTATTATATAGAAAATAAAAAAAAAAAAAAAAACTGAAAATAACAAAAAACAATAATGAAGTATACTAATAATAATAATAAGGAGAATTTTTTGACTATTGCCTGGCAGTGTGTAGATTAGTGTAGTGCAATTTCAGTGCAAAAAGAGGAATTTTGATACCTGTGACAATGAGTTGAGTTGAAAAATAAGGGTCACAAAGCAAAGTAAACAACAAAAACATACTTATTTACTTGATAAGCTCCAGAAAAGCTGTATCAAAGCTATTTAATTGTTTTTCTGATCTGACCAAATATTGACTAAATCAAATACACCTTAAGATAAATATGTACCTATTTCTACTGTATAGCTAAAATATTTAATACCAGGATCTATGATGAAATGTTCTATGATTTCTATTTATATATATATATATATATATATATATATCAGTTTACCTTCATATTTAATATGCAGGCAAACTTTCAGACCCTTTTCACTTTCGAGATGTCGATCTATTCTAGGATTTCTTTTGTATTTATATTTTTTTTAACATTGTATGTATTCAGCAGAATAACTACATAGATTTTTATTCATCAATGAGGGATGGTAATGACTACCCATCTAAATTTTTTAAAATTAGTTAATTCAAAAAAAGGTGACAGCCACAGCTATCCGTTACTGTCACATATATTCGTTACTGTCACAACTATCCGTTACTGTCACAACTATCCGTTACTGTCACAACAGTAGGTGTTTATCCAAAGTGAATCCTTGTGCTTTCCTAAATGAATTCTTATAAGCATAACTGAGCTGTTATCTCTTCCATGAACAAACTCGTATTCGTAATAAGTTTACAAATATCTAAAATATAATATAGGTTATGTTTAAAAATGTCACATGACGATCAAAGGATTTTATTTAATGCATTCTAATGATCTGATAAGAGAAACATTTTTTCAACTTGCATTGTGTGACATTTTGAAAAAGGACCTATTATGTCTATTTCAGATATGTGTAGGGCAAAAACTTAGATGGGTAAGTCTTTTGAATCTCTCATTGGTTAACAGAAACACATGTCGTTAAAAAACGCAACAGTTAGTATTAGATTTGATTTGAAACTGGTTAACTGTATTTCAAAGATTAATTATTAAGAGAGGATGTGGACAAGAACTGAAGCTATCTTCAAATATTTTAGTTTATCAGAAATGCATTCCGTTAATCAAGTAAATAAGTTAACTCCATTTCGCTTGTCTTGATTCCAAATTAATATTTCATTATTATTTCGGAGGTCTAAACGTAATTTGGACAGTCAGGTGTAGTATATATATCGTATTATATTTGTTTTGTTTTTATCAAAAATCAAAAAAATTATTCCAAATATAGAAAAATATAGTGTAAGAGAAATTATTTTTATTTTTTTATTTTTTTTTTATTTAGAATATTTTCACTTAAGTATTGTTAAGTGAAATAATAAAGTAGAGAGGAGTACATAAAATAATATAGAAGAAATTTGCTTTCTAGAATAAAGAGGATTTCGTGTCAGCTGACACTTAGTATCATTTTTCGAACGTCTCATGTCTCACGCTATTTATTTTCATTTTCAATTTTGTTTTTATGTTTTTTTTTTTAGAATTATAAGTCATTTTAAGATATTGTTTTTAATATGAAGTCAGCAGGAGATTCTCGAAGGTGAAATTCATTCGTATAATGATTTTTGCTATTTTTTTATATTAGTTTTTTTTTATTCAGTTTATATTAAAAAAGTATCAAATTTTTTTTTTGTTCTATTATTGTAACGTTGAACTTCGCGTTACGCTATTATTTTTTATACATTATTATTAAATATATAAAATATATATATAAAAAAGAAAATAATGCAGAAAATTGAAAAATGAATTTCAAAGGTATATTTGACAGACGTGGTCAAATTATTTGTTTTCTAGCAAGCTTAGATGTTTCAAAAATCTTACTTGATTGCATTTTTGAAAATTATTTGATATATAAATATACTTGCTTTATCACAAATATTATATATTTAAAAATACGCCTGAATATCCCTATGAAATATCTCCAAAATAATCTATGATAGGTTGGTAGGTCACTAAGAAGTTCAAGCTTAATTATTCCAAAACAATCGATAAAATTTAGACATTTAATCTTCTTTGTAGGCAGTGGAAAAGTTGAAGCCATTATTAATACCATAAATTATTTTTTGGAATAATGTTTGTGATGTTTGTTATGTGACCAGAGAGAGAGAGAGAGCTCTGTCTGCTTAATAAATAAATATACACAAATAAGCTTGCTAGTACTTATGCTATTACACTAATATTATACAATTATACTTGCTAAAATAATTGTCATATTTTTCCTACAAAGAAATATTTTGTAGTTGCATAATTAATGTTAAAAATGTTTTTGATTGAGTGTTGTAAGTTATAAATTTAATAATTTAGCTGCCATATGTGATCCAACTTATATGTTTAATATATAGCCACATATTTACAATATTAATAAAAAGGTAAATGCGGAACTGCAACATTGTATTGTATCAGTACAAAATTCATGATGCAATTCGGTAATGATACTTTGTGTTGCTGATGCAATTAATACATTTTAAAACTATCAGAATTTGACAATGATGCTTTGAAAATTTAATTAAAATCAAAAAAATATTATTTAATATCACTTTGAACGTATTTTTGATAAGAATATTACAATATACAGTAAGTAATTCCATCACAAAGTAAAACAATCACTAGAATATGAAAATTTGTTGAGAAAATGAAAAAAAAAGAAATCGTACTTTTGTTATTTAAAAATAAAAAACAATATTAAAATTAGGTAGTATACCTAAAACAAAAATTATATTCAATGAAATCACAAATAAATTTGAAATGTCAAACAGCTGTTTATAACAATATAGCAAACAAAGCATCAACCAATTTTATGATGGAGAGTTTGTTCCAGTTTACGCATCACAAACAGTAATGTTGTATTTTAGAATGTGGAACTTTTACGATGCGTGATGCTGATGCATTTTCGAATTTACTAAAATTTTGTGCCAACAAATATGTTATAAGCGTTTATGTCAATATGAGAAAATCGACCACCACAGAGTTCTCGAAAGCATTTCCTAACAAAATTTGATTCGATTCTGAAAGACTCTAAGTCACATTTTTACTAGAGTACACAACCGCTTATGTCAATATAACCAAAAAATCATTTTGCCACAATCGCTTATTTATTACTTGTTGCCACAAAATTAACAACAATTAATACATTGCTTTGGTTTGTACCAAATAAAGTCATCGAACCCGACTTAAACATTGAATATGTCACCAGTGTAATACCTAAATATAACACCAGCTATACAGACTCAAACTTCAATTTCATCCAAATGATTTAACCCACAATCTAATGACAACTGGAGGTCAGAAGAGAAGACTAAAACTCATTGTGTTTTATTAGACAAGATTCATTGTGTTTTATTAGACATAAAAAAAAAATAACTGATTGTAAATTGATTTAAAGCTTGCATCATAATTTAAAGGCTACATCTTCTATGGAAAACGCTGCTATGAGTCAAAATAAATAAATTATATCATAAATATTTGCTTATTATATTTATACCTAATATAGATTGCAAATAAATTGTTGAAGTAAAAAAAAATTAATATATGAGGTTTTAATTTCAATATAGATAAATATATTTTTTTTTCAAAATAGATATTTTTTTAACGGGCTTGGGGTGTGTCTTCTCTTAGCTTATTTTGACAGCCAGTATTGCAATTATGCATTTGAATCCTTAAAGAATCCTGATTTAATAATTACACTCAGGATATTACTAAACCGTTCCCAAGTCTAATACGATTGTACATTCTTTCTATAACAATAATAATCAATTTTAATATAAATTACAACAAGTATGAATTTCTAGTTAATTCATAAACTGTACTATGACAAAATTTTAATTCGGCATTTTAGTTTTTTCTTTTAGATAACTCATTTATTCATATTATAATAAAATACAATCCATTAAATATATATATATATTTGCTAAACAAAAAATAATAAGAATAAATATAGGATCATTCAGATATTCAGAAGAACATTAGACTGTCATAGCAGACTTAGACATATCGTTCTTTGTAAGAGTTGCAATATTATGGAATGCACTGCGAAGTACTATTAGTTGCTAATTATCTCTTAACAAGTTTAGTGAGCTGTTTTGGGAATACTTTAAGCTAAAACCTTAGATAATAGTAAATATAGCAACAATATATTGTTTTATTTTTTATAGTTGAAGAAGGGAAGAATGTAAGGTCTAGGTCAATGTTTAACTTGGATATTATTAAAATTGGTTTTTTTATTTTTTTTTTAATTATTATTTTTTTCTTCTTTCTCATGTTTTTAATAAATTACTTTGAATTGCATTAAATATTTTTAATATTTTTCTTTTTTTTTGTTCTTTTTAAATTTGTTTAATTTAGTCTAATTGAATTAATTAATTTATTATATGTAAATTATTTGACTGGATTAGTAATATTATCTTTTAATCATTTTTATTTGTATACACTTATAAAGACTAATCGTCTTATGTATACTAACATTCTTAATGTTTTTAAATTAATAAAAATAATTAATTAATAAATAAATTAATTAAATAAATAAATTAATTAATAAAGTTAATTGAATAAATAAATAAAAATAAAACATAATATGATGAATGTAACTACAAAAAACAAATACAATATAACATATAAAATTATAAAATATTGTTAGGTACATTCACTTATTATGAAATTCAAATTCAAATTTAAAACCACAAAATTGAAACATCTAATGTAAAATAATAAAATAAAAATAATTCGACCACGTCTTTTCTCACTTATTATTTTTTAGTTTTTTGTTTTCTTTGTTTTTTTTTGTTTTTAAGATAGAACAATTTTTTTTTTAGTTCGTTACTTTTTGGTAACTATTAAGTAACCTTTGATAGTTATTCTCATTTATAAAAATATATTTTTCTACATAATAGCAATTTATTTCGACTTTTACTTTTTCTGTTTGGTTTTTTTTTACCAACAAATTTTTTTGCGATTTTGTCATAACACTCCTGATCAATGTACATCACTTACACTACATCTAAACTTTTATATATGAAAAATACCGCCCTGTAACAACATATCTATATATATATATACTAGAATACAGGTGCAAAACAAAATTCAATATTTTTTCTATTTAGAAAAAACTTTTGCTTTTTTTTGTTTTGTTTTTCAATATCAAACTGTTCTGCATTTGGATTTTCCGTTGAAATTAAAAATACAAAAAAATTAAATTCAATCAATTCGAAAATTTAACTTCAATTTCACATGTTTTTGATTTTTATTTTTTATAGATTGATTGGAATTGAGTTGTAATGGGTGTTAATAAGGAATTCAAAAAATAATAATAATAAAAACAAAAATTAAAACCAAAAAAATATATTCATGTTCCACAAAATTGATAGTATGAGCATACACATATATATACACGTATCATATAAATGTGCAAAAATAAAAAAAAAATAAAAAATTCTTTGTAATGAAAATTGTGCTCATCAAAATTTTTCATTATTTTCCCATGGTATGAAATTAAAATTGAATAAACACAAAAAATTCTGATAGATAAAATAAATGGAGTAGCACGCGGATATTATTGATTTTCAGTTTTCCGAATTTATTGAACCTCAAAATTAAAAAAAAAAAAAATAAAAAAAAAAAGTTTTTTTTTATTATTGTTTTATTATTATTATTTTTTTTTATTATTTACTGAATGCATCGATTGAATTTTTTCCAGTAAATTTGGGTAAATGATTTAATTGAGCTGAATTATTTTTATATGACACTGAATGTTTTAAAAAAATGTTTTTAATTGTTTCAAAACGTAAAAAAAAACAAATAAAAAATTCTTAAAAAATTGATAACGGAATAAAACAAATAACAAATTCTTAAAAAATTTATTTTTTTTATTCCGTTATTTGTAAGTAGTGTGAGTTATATTAAAATTAAAATGGTAAACGTAAATTTTATATTTTCATTGAATAATAAAAATAAATTTGGAGTTAAGAAGTAGATTTATCTAATTGACTTCCTCAATCACACAGGCTATTTAGCTGTTTACCTGTAATTCAGTACTTCCTTTGTACTTAATCACTTCCCACTACTTACCTATACCTAAGAAACAAATTTTCAGATATGTAAAACGTGTAATTTATTTAATTTTTTAATTTTAATTTTGGCAATAACGATTTAAGTCTTTCATGAAGGTTTAAAGCTGTTTGTTGGGCTTAAATGTTATGGTAAGACTTATCTAATTTTCTCAAGATTTCGTTCGAATCTCGGTTTAAGTTAAAATTAATTTATATTAATGATAATTTTTACAATTATCATTAAGTCTTCATGAAAGAGTGTGTAGAACGCATTTATGCTAGTAGGCCTTAGAGCTCCAACATCTATTCTAATAATTTAGTAAATAAATGAAATCAATCATTGTGAAATTTATAATTATCGGAAAATATTTTTAGAGTTAAATAAAAACTCTATCTAAACTAGAAAAACATGCAAGGAAAATCAAAGCCGTCACAGAGGATTCAGATGAAGGAGCTACAGAAATTTGGAATTTCCATAAACATATACTGTAAAAACAAAACATTGCAGAAAAAAAAATTTTTTTTTTGGCAGAGTTATTAAAATTCAAATTCCCTGCATTTGACAATTTTTTGTTTTAAATAAAAACAACAACACAACTGGTTGTCATGTTTCTACTATAATTTTACAGTTTTCCTGCTTCTGAAGTTAGAAACGTTCATGAGCAAACTTCTTTGCAACAAATTGCAATATTACCAACATTGCTTGTTTTTGAAAACCACTATTTTTAATCTTTAAAGAATTAATCAGAAATTTATTAAAAAACTCTATTAATTCAATATAATCAGTAAATAACAAAAAAAAAAACAATAACATAATTAATTTATTTATTTGATATTAATATTATTTTTAAAGCCGATAGCCATGGTAGCTAGTGTTTGTAAATTACTATTGTATATAATTTAAATTGTATCCAATAATAATAATAATATTATTTAATGTGGCCTCGGTAGCCGAGTTGTAAACGAACTTAATACTCAAATTCACTTCTTCAAAACATTGTGTTCAAAACAAAAAAAAATTTAAACATCTGAAATTGACAAGAATTGAAAATTAAAAAATAAACAAAAACAAAAAATTACAACAAAAATAATTGTTCCGAACACAAAAGTTAAAGTTAAATCAACTTTTGTTTCGAAGAGAAAAAAATGTTCCGAACGTTTTTGCAAATTGAGAGAATTCATATTTTTATATAAAAGATATGTGCGCGCATGCGTTCGGAACAAATGTTCTGAAACAGTGATTCAAGCGTAACCTACTTACTAAGTTGTTAACATGAGGTTTCCAATCTAAATTACTACCTAAAATAATTCCTAAAACATTTAATGAACATGTTGTGAATAAATTCAAAATTTCTACTCTATATAAGTGAAAAATTTTAAATACAAGAATAAAATTTAAATTCAAAAATTCCACAAAGTTCAAAATTTAGCAAAAAAATCTCAGAGGACAATATTTCAAAGACTTCAAATATTATGACACATTTAGTAACAATTTTTCTCGCTTATTTTAACCTCATGCACAACAAATTATTTTACCTTACAAAACAAAAACAAAAAAAAAAAATTTAAAACAAAATATTCGTGCCATAACAAAAACAACAAATTCAAAAAAAAATTTTTACGAATCTTATTTATGCACCCACCTCTTCTATTATTGGCTACTTACCAATAACAACAACAATAAAAATTAAATAGAAATTCCAACAGATTTTTAAAACTTCCAATTTAGTCAACTAAAAACTAAAAAAAAATATCAAAACAAAAATCCAAAAGAGTAAGAAAAATTGTTTTTGTGAATAAAATTTTCATGAAAATTTTTAACAACAAAACAACTTAAGAGGACGACACCATTCTTTATTAATAAAAATGCTAGCATTGCATTAAATTTAAGAATATGTAAAAAAACAACAAAAAAACAATTAAAAAAAAATTCAAAATTTTTCACAAAAAATATTCTTTTTACCGTTTAATAATTCGCTACACTTTCCGGATAATCAAAGACTCGACCATGACAAACCAACAAAAATAAAAATAAAAAAAAATTAATAACAAGTAGAATTACGACACGTTAAAAAGTCTTTCTTCTTAAAAGTATCTTATTTTAATATTGTCTATACAATTCCATAGAGTTATTATATCAGTCATCATCGATGATGCATCTATGAGTTTGTGTGATAGTGTGTGTGTAATGTCAACAACAAAATATTTTTTTTTTACTATTTCTAGACTGTCACGATATAAATCTCTACTGAAATTTATGAACTTTGTTTGGTGCGTAGGTATTTAAAATTAAAGGAAAAAAATATTTCCAAGAATTATTAACGAAAATTATAAACGAAAAATATTAAATATTAAAAGTACCGTAACACAAGATATTTTTTAAATTTTTTAAATTAAATTAAGAATCAGTTGGGATGCAAAATGGTCATGGTACAATGGTTATGTCATCTAATTAATAACACGAAGGTCATTGAATCGACTTATGCTTGTAGTTTGAATGTTGAATGTTTTCATTATTTTTGTAAATTCATCATCATCACCATCTGTTGGTTTTACAACTCGGGGTGAGTTTTAAGCTTGTTTCCTAAATTTGCTATATATTTTGCTCTATCGTGTGTTTTGAAATAATTTGATATCGGAAATATAAAGTTCAAATTAGTTAGTTTTCCACACTTAAATTAAGTACAAAAAATTCAAGGAAACCTGGAGTGATATTTTGTAAGGTATTAGTGACAACAGCTTAATTACAATTTTTTTTTGGATTTTATAATGCTTGTGTCACTGAAATAGTGACAATTTTTGTTAAATTGAGAGTGACATCAAATTCGTTGTCACCGCCATACGATCGATTTTATTTTTTGTCACAGTCACTATCAATTCTCTATGATTGTTAGTATAACAAGACTCTAATTCAAAGACACAAACCAGGGAAATATTAAATTAATCAATTCAATGATTATATTTTGTATATGAAAATATGTCAAAAAGAGAATTATTTTACCTATTATTAGGCACACACCTAATGAGTAGACTAAACAGTATTTTATAGTATACTAATTCTAATTGTATTTCTAATACAACAGTATTACAAGTATACTAATTCTAATTGTGACTAATTTTCATATAATATACAATTTAGTAATTATTTTAATTAGAACTAACTAATTTAAAATTTCGCTGGTTTTTGTCTTTGAATTAACCAACTCGAAATGTTTCTAATTGATTAAAAATTAATTCTAATTGACAACATATAAAAAGAAAGATAAAATTTATTTATATAAAAAAATGCTTTCTGGATTTTTCAACCTGGTCCAGTACCCATTCTCATTGGGAGAAAATAAATGACAAAAATTTGTTGAGAGTTTTGGTTATCACTAAAAATAAAATGAAACTACGCTATTATGAAGGTGAAGTACTCTATACAATAGATCTAGTTTTCCACATTTAAAATTAGTAGATATACCATAAAAATCCTAAATATTGTATGTAATTGTGTATTCCAATCTCTGTGTAAAAGCAGTTAGGGTGTTTATCCCATAGACTTGGAATTATATAAAAAAAAACAAAAACAAAAATATATTTTTCTATAAATTAATTTATATATATATATTTATTCCATTATTAATATATATGCATACATATATATATTTAATAAATTCATTTTTTAAATTTTTAACTGATAATTTAAAAATTTGGATTGTTAATTGCCAACTTAAATCGTCAAGGAATAGTCCATTTGGTGTCTAGGGAATTAGAATTAGAATTATTATTTGATTAGGTATATGTCAACACCCTCAAGAAAAAAAAAATGTTAGTATCATAATTTTTTATAATTATTACCAAATTATGGACACAATAAAAATATTTTTACATTATCTTCTTACTGTACATAATTTTAAGACCCCAGAAAAAAATTTCACTTCTAATTGTTTTTCTACAAATAAAATTTAATACGTAACAACACCTTTACAGCTTTACACAACATAGCAAGAGCTTTGGATCGACTTTACTGGGTTTTAAATCGAAAAATCAAATATAAACGAGCATAGAAGCATTTCATTACATCTCATCAGAATCGCTTAAGGTGTTGTGTCTCAAAGGAATATATGTCAAATGAAAATAAATAAAATAAACTATGTGAGTTCTGTTCAAATTTTTCCAGGTACTAAAAGGAAGTGTGATTGATGCTTTGAAATTTCTAACCGGTTCATGTCTACAGGTACTAAAAAGAAAAGTAATCTTGTGTGAGTTCTGCTTAAGCTTTCAACCGGTTCGTGTTACCAGATATTAAAAAAAAGATATTGATATTGGGAAATTTCATGGGTCAATTGCATCAGTTTTGTACAGCAGTGTTGTTCTAGCATTAAGGGTGAAATAGAAAAATAGAGCAGTGTCTAATAAATCAGTATATGCTAAAATATAACCTCAATTGTTAAACAATGCTGAAAGTTTGGTTTTGATTTCACCCAAATTATATTGAATCAGTTTTTGTTTTTGTGTACGAATAGTGTTGTGAATGTTGGTGTGTTATTATCTTCATTTTCAATTTAAATCATTTTTTTTGCATATAAAATAAATTTACGAATAAAATCAAAAAACATTTGGGGTATTTGAAAATTTTTGAAATTTATATTTCTATGTGTTGGTGGGAGCAATATTTAAGAATAACGTTTCAGTTTTTAATTCAAAATGCTCTCCATAACCCCAATTGTGAAGAGTTTATTTCGATTTTCTTTACTTCTCTTTCCTAAAAGCAATTTGATGCAAATAAGGACTCGTAAAATTTACTAGAAACCAAATTTATACGAAACATCCTGAACCCGTAAAAAATTTACTTTACCAACCGAAGTATCATAAATTTCATTTTCAACCAATCCATATTCATCGGTAACTAAATTTGTTTTTATTTTTTAGTTTTTTTTTTGCACCATAAAAATTATTGCATACATGACATAGGATAATTCTTTAGAACAAAATTAAAAAAAAGCCTAAAAATGTCATTAAAATTATTATTTTTTGTTGTTTTTTTTTGTTTTTATTTTTGTAATATATTAATAATGAAAATTTTTTAATTCTTCTTTAAACAACGACAAAATTATTCAAATGTGTCCAGTATTTTCATATTTTTTAATGAAAAATTACAAAAAAACAATCACAAAAAAAAAATGTATTTCAATTTCAAAATTAATTCATACAATTTTTTTTTTTTTTATTTAATATTGCCAGAATCTAGCTAATATTGGGAATATTAAAATTAATTTGTTTATAGGAAATATATGGAATTCTTGAATTTTAATTAAGTGTAGATATTGTAATGAACTTCCAAATCAAAAAAATAATACACAAAAAGGACATTGACCTGGACGAGTATTCAATTTTTTATTTTTACTCCTTTTAGCAACATATGGATTTCATGAATCGATATTTGATAATTTTCACTATAACTTTATTGTTGTTATGCTATTTTAACACTGACCAACATATCCAAGAAATGAAAGGAGCAAGGGATCCTTATAGATATAATTTTAAATGCAGTATTATGTATTTGGCAGTAGCAGTAAGTAACTTTTCGATTCTCTAATTTTTTTTTTACAACTGTAGTGGTGGAGAATTAAAGCAAAAAGTGGAGAATTAAACTGAATGAACCAAAATCAACGCACGCTAACTTTACAAATAAAAAAGTTGAGTCGCACATTCCAGTAAGATTAAACAATGTCATAATACCATATCAAAATTCTGCCAAATATCTTGGTATCACTACAGAAAATAGTTTGATTGCTCACACAATTTACCCAGATAATAGATACATAATACAAAACAATGAGCTCGGGTTATATACCAACTGAAGGATGGATATATCTAGACAAAAATAAATTTATACAAACGATGACCATTTACCCATAATATACCATGTATTTAGGAGATCAACTAATAAAAAAATAGAATATGAATCAAACAAAAAATAAGGAAATGATCCAGAACTATTTAGATACGATAGGTCATAACAAAAATAGATTCAAAATATACAAAAAAAATATTAGTGGCAAGAACAAAATTAAATAGTGATAGTATCAAAAAATGTAGTTTTTAAGTTAGATTAATTAATTTTAGTACTAGTGTTGAGTAGGATTAGGGTTTTTAAAATACAAAAGTGTAAAGAAAAATTGGTTTTTAGAGTTAAAAATTTTTCCAATTAATATTAGAATAAAAATAAATGATTGAACATAATCAAATAACAGGTAAAAAAAATAAGTTAAAACTAAGAAAAAGATGCATATATGCAAAATAAATTAAATAACTTAGAGCGCCCTAATTAGAGTCAGTAAAATACTAAGCTTAAATAATTATAATTTTGTTTAAGTGTTTTTGTCAAAAAAGAATGAAAATATAACTAATAAAAAATTAAACACATTTAAAAAAAAAAAAAAAAAAAAAAATATCGCTTGACGCAAAGCTTAGATGAAAAGAACACGTTAAGAAAAAAAATCTAGAACTAGATCTAAAATACAAACATTTGTATTGACTAATTGGTCGAACATCTACGCTTTCGACATATGATAAAATTTTGATCTACAGTCAGATATTAAAGCCAGTCTGGACATACGGTATTCAAATATGGGGTTGTGCTAAACAACTACATATTCAAACTATCCAAAGTAACTGAAACAAAGTAATGCGAAACATTGTCAATACCCCATGGTTTGTTCGTAATGCTGATATTCATAGGGATCTCAGGGTTCGTATCATAAAAGACGAAATAAAAGAATTGGCTGTAAGTCATAAAAGTCGTCTCTCTCAACATGTCAATGTCGAAGTTTCACGTTTAGCTGACTGTCAAAATTTTGTTAGAAGGCTTAAATGGACAAAACCGTTCGAATTGTGTGGATGTGAAATGGAATTTTGTTTGATCAAAGATATCTGAAGTAATAGAGTCAAAATTGTATCAATGGTTAGTCTTAAAGACTAGTGTTAATGTAAGTAGAAGATAATCTGATGATTTTCTTCTATCTGGAAAAAAAAACTGTGTTTTAACACTGCTTGAATTCCCGGCAGAAAACAGATATCCTGGCTAAAAAACATCAAAAACTAGACCGGCTTAAAAACAATTGGAGAATTGATCTACACAGCCAGATGATACTTGTTAGTAATTTTCTAACATAGTTTGCAATTTATAACATGTAAAAAAACAAAAAATCCAAGTGATCGCTTAGCTTGCAGCAGTGAAGGAAATAGTAGCAGAAGAAGAACTGATAAAAACAATTATTTTAAATAATAAATAATTACTAGAGACTCCTATTTATTCATTATCACCCATATTCTGTTAGACCCATCTCGCGAGATCGCGTGAGAATATCTCTGACGAGATAGTTTTGTATTCTGTTAGACCTTTGACGAGACGAGGTAGCCATTTTTTATTTCGTCAAAAATTGTAAGCGATAAGTATCTCGTCAAAGTATTTTGTGTTTTTTTTTATCAATAAATTTAATTAAATAAATAAATAAATTGAATAGATAAAATAATTAAATAAAGATTAATAAACAATTTTTCATTATTTTTTTTGCATTACTATTAAAATTATGTTTTTGTTTTGAAAAAAAAAAATCATCTTTACTATTACTGTTTTACTACTGTTTATGTAATGTACTAAACTAAAAAATATTTAAAACATAAATATATTTATATTTATTTTTCATTTAAAAAATATTTTAAAACTAAACCTATCTAATACTTTCCAAAAATTTTATAAACCATATTTTGTTTATATACCAATAATTTTGGTTGACAGTAAAAAATAATCAGTACTACCAACAAATAAAATGTTCTATCGCGCCGCTTACAGTGTCTAACAGAAAGACATATTCAGCGAGACGAGACGAGATGAATTTTTTCTTCTCGTCAAAGATGGGTCTAAGAGAATATTGGTGTATAATTCAAGTTAAAGCCAAATTTAATGTTTCTAACAGAACAGAGATTTTTTCACTATCAATAAACTTACTACGATACACATTACATTGTCTATACCTAAGTACCTAGACCTACCTACATTTAATGATGAAAATAAAACTCATATGCTAGATGAAATTTGTATAGATAGGATGGTGTACTGGAAGTAGGTGTGGTCGTGGTGTGTGATTGATTTTCTCTCATTTTTGGTGAATAGATTGAATAATTTTGGGGTGAAATGTTTACAACTAACTCTATTATAATATACCATATCGACTTCAATAACATCGACTATCTCAATTTGTTTTTTGTTTGTCAGATTAACTGTCAGTTTTAAATTTTTGCATCATTTGTCCAATTTTAAATTATTTAGTTACTAAATAAAAAAAATTTAAAGCTATTTTGGAGATTAAAATATTTTTGTTTATTTTCATATTAAATTTAAATGCATGGCAGCACTTTTTTACTGTGTATGTACATTAAAAATATAAATTCGGACATTTAAATTGCAATTAAGTCCCCCATAATATTTTAAGTGAAGTTCATAAATTTTATGTAGAAAATAATATTTTAAAAATAAAAATAATAAAAATAACTTGTTACAATTATAATTTAGTCCTCACCCCCACGCAATGACTAATAAAAACACAATAATGGAATGTTTTTTTTTTTTTTTTTTTTTTGACTAAAATTAAAACAAAAAGAAAATCCTACACAATCCTACAGAAATGAAATTTTTTTTATTAAAATATATTTTCATTTACACAAACTAATTGCAAAATGCAAACTCACCTGAACATCGAAGTTTTGAGGCAATAAATTTGCTGGAGATTCAACTTGATTTGGTCCTTGTTGTTGATTCATCATTGGGCTCTATAATAAAAACAGAATTTTTAATTTAAATATAAGCTTAATTGATGTTGATTGATTTATTTAAATAGTGAAATTATTGTTTAATATACCTGTACTTGCATACCACCTACACCATTCATCATTGGTGGCTGTAATTGATTATTCATTGGTGGCATTTGATGATGTGCAAATGAATTCATTTGTTGTTGATGACTACCTTGATGTTCCATTAATGCATTAAACATTTGTGCATGATGTTGTTGAAATGCATGAGTTTGTGGATCTAATAATGCTGGTGGTCTTGGTAGAGATTCTTCAGCTGGTGATGGTTGACGTGAACCAGGTGTTCGACTGTAAATTATTAAAAAAAAAAAATATTAATAAAAAATTTATTTATAATTTTATGATGAAGGAATCAAAGATGCAAAGCAATTTTTTTTTTTTTTTTTTTTTTTTTTTTTTTTTTTTTTTTGACATTAATCTTCTTGACATTAACTTAGGTAGAATCACCTTTTCGTGCTTAATTAAGTACGGTACTGCAAGTTTATACTACAATATCTACAATTTTTTTCAAGTATTTATTTATCAAATTACTGGCTTATCAACTTATTAAATGTGGAAAGCTACTGCTATTGTCAGGAACTACGCCTTCTTAAATAGAATAGTTTCATTTTATTTAATTTGTTACCAGATTAATTAACTCTCAATTATTTTTGTCATTTATTATATCCCAAAGACAAAGGGTACTAGACCAAACCGAAAACCCATAAAGCATTTTTTTTTTTACTTCATCGGGAATCGAACCTGGGACCTTTCGGTTGAAAGGCAAGCGCTCTACCTACTGCGCCACCCAGCATTTGAACTGATTATTGAGAATTTGATTAGTGAGAACCTATAGATTTTTGAAAATTTTGTTATGTCAGTATTGTTGAAGATTGCTTTCATAAGATATTTTTTTAATATTATTTATACTCTACCTCAACTGTATTCTTGGTTTTGGTTGTGCACTAGGATTGGCTTTTAAACTATTATCATTGAAATTTTAGAAAAACTTCTATTACCTACAGTGAAGAGCTCGTACATTGTTATTTTTTTTGTTAATTTCAGTTCATCAATTAAAATTCTATTTTACTAATTTGAATTTTCACTCAGTTGTCCAAATCTAACTTTATTTTGTTATTTTTTTATCATTTGTGCTTGTTTAAAACAAATTGACCATTTTTTTTTGTCAAGTTTAACCAAACATAAGGTTTTAAACCAAAGCTTTATGCACGAATGCATAGCTTAGACTAGTGGAGGATTAGGAAAAGAAAAAAATATCCCTAAGCATTATATTTTTCTTCAACATTTGGAGGTTATTTCTCCCTTTGCCCCACGGATGGGATTACAGGACAATGATGATGATGATAATATTTTTGCATTGCGAAACGACGTGTTCTTGGAATATAGTTGAAATATTATTTGTGTTGTAAGTAGTTTCACATAATTATAGTATTGTCCATATGGTTTTTAAGACCCTTTTCTTCTTTTTATACTAACAATTAATAAATAATATGTGGCAAGCATTTGTTTTTGCACAAAAATAAACCAAACTATATATTATTAGAAATAATTTATGGAATCAAATATAATTTCTATCCCTACTAGTCGGAATAATAGGTAAGTAGCGTCATAAGATTTATCTGCAGTTTTAATCCCATCATAGACTATGCGATGAAGTTCATATTAAAATAATCGGTTTAGATCAATATTGTGAATATAATTTTGGTACCATAATAGACTTACTTATACGACGAATAAATTGAATCGATAGCCTTTATATTTCTACATACCTATATGATTACATAAAAATAAGTTGTTCGGTTCCGAACGTTCGAACATTTTAATTTTAAAAAATTTAAACAGTTTTTTGCCAAAATAGAACAAACTAAGGCAAAATAAAGTTGCAAAGAGAAAAAAAAGGCAAAAACTATTTCACTTTTTGTCGTCTTTCGGTGATACCAATTAACAATTGTATAGGTAGTTTATTAGATTTTATATTCATAAATTCTTTTTTTTGTTTTAAAAATTTATTTTCAAAATATTGAAAACAAAATACACCAATACCTGGCTTTGCGACGTTTCGATCGTCAATCATATTACTTTAAAAAAAATTTGGACTTTAAAGCTTTGATTATTGTTGATAATGCTCCCAACCATCCCATTTATATTGATCAATTATTATCAGACAATTTAACATTTTTATTTATGCAACCAAACACTACTTCACTTATCCAACCAATGGATCAAGGGGTAATTTCAACATTCAAAAGCTTTTATAAGAGAAAATCGTTCAAGCTTATAAACGCTGTCGCTGATTTACAAAAAAATAACTGATACAAACAATAATATTTCAGACTCGTGGAATGAAGTCACAGCCACTTGTATGAATACCGTATGGCGGAAGACATGGGCAGAATGTGTTTGTAAAAACTCTAACGCTATAGTCATATTGCAGATGTTGATGACATATCTGTCATTTGTACAGAAATTGTTAATCTGGCAAAAGAAAATGAATTTGAGGAAATGGACGAAGCTGATGTGAAAGACCTTATTTCAACACAAAATGAAGACATGACCAATAATGATTTGATCTAATTAGATTTAGAATTGGCGTATAAAGAAAATTCAACAGAAAATTTAATAAGAAACTCCTGAGCCAAAAATGCTTACTTTAAAACAAGTTAGCAAAGATATGGCCTTACTTGACAAAATCGCAACAAAGTTGAACAAAAAAAAACAAAACGATCCAGCAAACTTTGGAAAAATATTTGATCTACGTCTACCCGAACAACGAAACGAAACGAACAATTGCTGCATCGTTACAGAATCTCCAATAACGCTAGACTCGGATTCTTCATAAACATTAACTCTCAATGTTGATTCTAAAAATAATGAAAAAAATATTGAATTGTTAGTTCGAATCGGGAAACAATTATCGTCGCAAATATTGTCGCAATAAGTCGCAATTATCGTCTTGTTTATTCAAATTAAAATTTGGGTTACAGATTTTTTATTTGTTTAAAATTCAAATATAAACTAAGAAAAAACTAAGAAAAAATAATTATATAAAATAATTATTAAAAATTTTAAATTTTAATTTCCTGTCCCCTAAAATGAGTTTCACACCACCAAAAATCGAGAAAATTTTCCAATAGGTGACATTTTCTGATAAAAAAAATAATACCAAAATTTTATATTTATTGGAAAATTCGATTATTTTCATTTATATTTTATAATATACATTCCTTTTTTTATGATTCCAGGAACTCTTCCACTCTAAAATAATTAAAAATTTTTCTATTCTATTCATGTGGTACAATTACAATTTAATTAACCATTGGTTTAGTTACTCCATGACATTGAATACTTATTCGCAAAAATAAAAATTGAGAAATACAGATGTAGAGGTTGAGAATCACTGTTATGTATATGAAAAACATTTTAGTACATACAATTACAAATATTATATACCGTGAAATTATTTCAGACAAGATAGAATAAATATCGTAATTTGTTTTTTTTTTTTTTTTCACCAATATGTGTTATTATTTAGAAGGGTTTATGTCTTCGATAACGTTTTTCATCGTAATATTTTTAAATACTAATTCTCAAAGTGTAATTTTTGGAATATTAAATACATATAAAAAATTTTGAAAGAGTATACATATAATAAAAAAAATATAACAAATCAAATAATGTTATTGTTTAATGTATGGTATTGATATCAATTTAAGAGAAAATAAAAACAGGCAACATTTTGATTATTCTTAAAATATTGGTTTGTTTGTTATTTTAAAATTTACGGTATATTTTCTCTTTTCAAATTACCATTTGTTTTGTAAGCAAATTTAAATTTATTTTTGTAGAATGAGTGAGTGAGTTGTAATTTAAAATATGTAATATCGTAATCGTAAATAAAAGTATGGGGATGTGATGTGTGTGGTGTTGCCTTAGTATTAAATGGACAAATTTAAAAACACAAACAATTAATAAAAAATGAGTGTGTAAAACTAAAATACTTATTTAATTTTCATAATAATTTTAAATTGGACCATTGCGTGCTTAAAAAGTACATAAAAACACCTTTATAAATGATGATATTTTAATTTTATTTCAGGGTTGCCAAATTATTAAAAATTTTGAATTTTTGTTTTTAATACATTGAGAAGTTAAAAATATTTTGTATGGATTTATATGTAATTGCTTATATATGTAATTGCTGTTTGTAGATAGAAATTTTTCAGCATGTTATTTTAGTGTGGCCAAATTATTAAAAATTTTGAATTTTTTTTTTTTGCAAAATAGTGATGAGTTTAAATTATTTTATGGATTTACATGTACATGCTTCTGTTTTGCAAATTTAGGGAGAAATTTTTCAAGACGTGAAGATGAAAATATTTAAAGAGGAAATCTGTGAGTTTTTAAACAATTTCGTGATCATTTTGGGATCAGAAATTACGTATGGAACAAAAAACCATAAAATGTAATTGCTTAATTATTAATATTAGAAAATTAGATAAATTAGAAAAATAACAGCCAACTTTTGTTTTCAAAAGTTTTTTATGAAATACATAATTTACTTTCATTGCGATTTATTTAAAATTTTATAAAGTTATATAAAAATTTCTACACCGGGGAAATTTTCAAATGCTCAAAAATTGGTACTGTTAATTTGACCATTCATAATTTTTTAAAACGAACCTTATGAGGTTTGTCTATCAGTTAAACATAATTCCTTCCTGAAATCAACCCCACTAATCCTTAATCCAAACGTACAATAATTTTCTTTAAAGAAATTATTTTCCAGCGTTTGAGTAGTGTGTACAAAATTTCCTGTTCATTCTTCTAAAGTATTATTTGATCACTTCATTATAACAAATTTAATATTTATATTATTTGTAAGTAAAACTAAGTACCAAATAGAACTGTATGGTCACTGTTAAACAAAACTATAACTATTATTCTAAAATAAATACATATGTATATGCATATATATGTAAATAACCTAATTCTGAATTTTGAACATTCGAAGTGAATAGAAAATTGAAATGTATTCAATACTTATTATATAAATAAATAATAAAAAATATATAGATATATAACTTATATCATATGCTATTTAAAATTTTGTCAACACTACATGTTTTTAAATACTTTTTCTATATAAATACTAATAAGTCAGCCCGTTTAAAAACGGGTCCCGATTAAAAACTTTTTTTCGAACATAACCACTGAGTGGCTCCAAGAATTTTTTTTTCTAGAAACACTTTTTTGTTATAATTTAAAACAAATTAATAATTTATTTTCCATCCATTTTATTTTTTATTCATTTTTCTTTTTTTTTTTCAGAATTTAATTGAAAATTTAAAAATTTAAAAATCAAAAAATCATTTAAAAATTTAAAAATCAAAAAATCATATAAAAATAATTGAAAGAAAAAATATTTTTTTTTTTTAAATTTTTTTAAAATTTAAAATGTCAAAAAGCGTCGTTTACAAACATACAAATACAAATCTGGTCTTTTACATATATAAATAATTTTGAGAAAAATTTTTTTTCGACGTATGGCAACGCTATTTATTTATTATGATTTTTCCAAATGCTTTATACTAAACCATAGCACATACACATACACCATTCTAAATTAATTTCAATGCCGGTTAGAATAACACACACTCTTATTTATAACACATATTTTAGTATCCAATAACAATTTTCTCATTCTAATAACAAAAATAACAACAATAATAAAATAGCAAAATCAAAACAAAAATTAAATAGAAAAAAGAGAAATAGAGGAGAGTAGACTGTAGAGAGTGTAGAGTGTTGTAGGGAGTTGTAGAGCAAATTAAGTAGAATGATTATATAGTTAGATACTTAGATAGATCATATGAAACTATATAAAATGTTTGTATACACGAGTATGTTTGAACATACTATGACGAGTTAGCCAAAAAAAAAAATTTGGTTAATAATAAATTTTTTGCATAAATTGCAGTTATAGCAATACGTAAAATAAATACGTTAAAATATTTATTTTGAATTTTGCTGCAGCGATAGACATGAAATGTTAATATCAAAATTGTAGTAAAGACTATTAAATTAATTATTATAATTAATTACTTAATTAAATAGTCTTTGATTGTATGAATGAAAAAAATGTTCTGATAATGATAAAAACAAATCTGTTCTAAATTTAAAAAAAAGTTTATTTGTTAATGTCAAGAGGGAATATAAAAGTAATAAAATAGATTTTATTGAGCGTAATCCAATTCGGATTTAAGCATATATTACAAAATAGATTGTTATAATTATATATAATTTTATAATTGTAAACTGTAAATAGTTAAAAAACTAAATAAATTAATAAATAAATATAAATAAAATGTTCGCCCATATTCTCTTAGACGTTTAAATAACATTCAAGCGATATTTTTCTATTCAGTTAGACACAGACAGTTTTAAATTTGCGTGAGGGCAAATGTCAACACTGTAGTACATGTAATTTCAGTACTACCCCCAATACAATAAATTTTCTATCCCTCGGCTGACAGAGTCTAACAGAAATAAATATTCAGTTAGACGGGACGTGATCAATTTTTTCATCGTGTCAATGATGCGTCTAAAGCTAGACGCAGACATGCAATTTTTAATTTTACAACTGTTTGATTGCACATTTGTGTTCCATTAGTATATAAGACGTACATCTACAACTGGTCTTATGCCAGATCTTATAACCTTAGATAATATGGGTGAATAATATTTGGAACTGAATTTGATTTCTACAACATTTTTTACCATTCCTATAACTTTATATAAAAAATTAAGTCTATCGCTGCAGTAAAATTGAAAACAAAAAGGTTCATGTACTAATTTTACGTATCGCTATAACTGCAGTCTAACTTTAAATTTGCGAATACTTAACCTATACCTTGAATTTATTATATATTTTGACATCGTAAGACAATGGTTGAGTTAGTCGATATTCATAATATTTAGGTGCGAATGTATTCTAGACTAAATACCGACGATTTTTTTTTTTTTAGAAAATTAAGATGCATGACTACTATTAAAAAGTGCTAATTAATTTGATGATGAATACATTATTACACACATACCTATATTATGTAAGTATATGTATGCATGTATAATAAGAAATAGGTTCGATGAACTTTCATTTAATATTACATGTTGTTTGACTAGTTTTTTTTTGCTGTTGTGCTTCATTAATGATTTCATAATAAAAAAAAAACAAAAAAAAAATATGAAGAATAAAAAAAAACAAGAACAATAACAATAAATTAGAATAAAAAATTATCTAATAATAATAATAATAATAAAACATATCTCGCATATTATTTGAATGTATGAAGATAGGTGATAAATGCTAAAAAGAGAACAATTTAATATTTTTACGGGTGGTGGTTTATAAGTTTTTGGATTTAAATTTAAAATAATTGTTTTAGAAGTTAGTTATAAAAGTGAGTGTTTATTTTAAGAAAGTACTTTACTTTAACCAGTTCATAAGCATTTGAAAATTAAAAAAAAAACGAATTTACATAATATAAAAATATTAATTTTATTACATATCGTTGTTCTTATTACTATAAGATTGTAACTATTAATAATTTTGTGTTATGTAAATTCATATTATACAATATATTAACATTCTATAATATATTAACCGTATTACATACTGCATCGTTGTTCATATTACTATAAGATTGTATAATAATAATAATAATAATGACTTTATTTCATCAAAACTAAAAGCTGATTTACATTAAATATTCAAGACTTAACTTAAAAATTTATAAAAACAAAAAATATCAAATATAGTAAAGTAAAAATTTAAAACTGGCCTGATTGATTTAATGAAAAAGTTAGGTTCAATCTGTTATCCAAAGATAAGTGATGAAAAACCCTTATAACAGTAAGCAATCCTCAAATCAATTAATGGTCGCAGTAAAAAGTAGTTCAGTTTAGTTAATAAATAGTTCAATCACAATTTAGTGGTTAATTAGGTCACAGGTAAAATACAATTATGTAAATGGATGTTTTCATGATTTTATGGAGGTTTCTTCGCAAATTAAATTTTAAAATAATTTATTTATCTAGTTATACCTCCTCGATAGTCTTATTCTCTTTAAAAAAATGTTCATCACTTAGCTCATTTTTTATATCATCAATTCAAAATAATTGTAAATTAATTTTAATACTATCGAGCCACTTGACGCTTACTACCCTGAAGCTGGTCATTAAATATTTTACAAATAGACTTATCATTCAGATCAGGTGTTGGAATTTTTTTTTTTGTGACACTATTTATGCTTATTTTTTATTATTTTACAAGTAAATTGTCATAAAAAATACAATTTAAATACAATTATTGTAAATTTTCAATATATCGTTTTGCATTCGTTATTAGTATGGATTCTGTAGGTAACATCGGGCTATCTCGTAGACTCTATCTTTTAATCATATTTTTTTCGAAGGCTACCTTGACTTGCTTTTATATAATTTTTTTCACGTCAACGTTTCACAACCATAGATTATGACTGGTCTCATTGTTGTTTTGAATTTACTTGTTACTAAATAACTAAATATTAAAATAATACCATATATAGATGTAGAGCAAAAACTGGTCAATTAAATTATATTACCTAATTTGATACTAAACTCTTTTTTAAAAGAGCAAAGATGGTCTAACAAAGTCATTAGAATTTTTAGTGGCAGTCAGGGTGCATTAAAAGCTCTTGAAAGTAACTTCATCAAATCTATAGATTGGTGGGGGAATATTTGGAAGTCCTAAACCTTATTAAGCTCCGAAATAAGGTACAACTGATCTGAATACCGGGTCATAATGGCTTGACTGGAAATGAGAAGGCTGACGAACTAGACACATCATCGGCGGGCCGGAATCGGCAATTGATATATCTAATGATAATATTAAACTATTGATAGAAAACACCCTGAAGAAGGAAAACACACATTCTTTGGGAGCATATTGAAGGTCACAGTCTCCAAATATATTTATTTAAACAAAAATGAGCTTCATCAGTGAATAAAATTTTTCGATCAAAATGTACATGATTTTCAAATTGTTCAAGAACAAAATCAGAAAATCAAAAACGTTCAAGAGTGTATCTTTCCATGAATAAATGGCATAACCTACTGAACACAAATGACATAATGAATATCAAAAAAATACGCAGTGCTACAAGTTTTAAACCATTTTAAATTGTATCATTACTATTGGAAAACCCTATATGAGTGCCAGTCCTTGATAATAGAAAATTAATCAAGTGGGTTACCCAGGTTAGGTCCTAGATGAGTTCAGAGCAGAAAAAGTGTAACGATATAATGTAAAACAGTTTCATCACCTTCTCTATCTCACCAAACTCTACTATCCAAAGCGAAATCTAAGGGAAGTCCAAGCCATCTAAAACGTTTATCGAAGACAGTATTCTATTATAACTCCTACCATTGAGCTGATACAACATTTCTGATTCAATCTGAATCAGTTTTTATAAAACAATAATTTAAGGAAATTATATTTGAAAAATAAAACTAGTCATATTCATCCAGGTAAATAAATACACCTTTCATTATTACATAATACAAAATTCATTTAAAAAAGTTGTCAAATTAAATCAAATTAAATTAAATATGATTGTATCTATTAGACATCATAAATCAATCAAAATATAATGAAAATGACACCTAGGTTTTTTTTTTTGTGGCAACTACTAAACAACTCCTCTTCATTTTTAGAAGAGATAATGTAAAAACTTGTCAAACGAAAAACTTGAAAAATTCCTAAAATGCTAACCATACGACGACGATGATGGTAATTATACTCCTTAAATAGACCAATTAGTCACTATACACTACACTTCTACATAATTAATCATTTTAAGCGAAAGTTTTTATTTCCTTTCTTTTCACAAAAACAATCAAAAAACAAAATCCACCTAACAACCAAATTAATTATAAACCTGTAGTTACTAGTAATGAGAAACAAATTTCAAATATTTTTTGCCAATATAAATTTACCTTAAAAGGGAAGAAAATTGATACAACAATTACAACAATAACAAAAAAAAAAATTAAAAATCACGTCTTCCTTGAATCTTGGTATCCTATCATCATCTCTGTAATCACAGAAATTATAAAATAAAAAAATAAATTCTTCAAAATCTGCAATCACAATTTTATAACTTCAAAAGCGCATTTGTTTTTATTTTCTTCAATTCTCTGTTGCTATATAAATTTAATATTATCAGCGCCTGGTGGAAATTACAACACTAACAACAATAAAAAATCAAATAACAAAACATCTTAACTAAAAACTAAAATAAAAAAATTATTTATTCAAAGTTTTATAAATAAACGAATTTCACACTCACACCATCCATAACCTAGGTAAAGAAGAAAAGTCTTACTGCCATTTTTATAAAATTATAATTTTCAAAAAAACAAATAAAAATACAACAAAATAACAGAACAAGTTAAAAATGCGTAACTATAATATAAACAGCAACAATATAACACAAGGCAACAGCAACATTAGCAACAAAATGAATGAAATTTTGTTATATCCAGGTTTTTTTTTATATTTTTGAAATATGAACTGAAGACGAACAGATGATATTAAAATTACTAAATAAATTCATTAAAAAATTTTTATTATTTTGTTTTACATCGTAATTATTGCATCACAAATTTCAGTACACTCTAATGCACCATACACAAGCATATCTATACATTTTCTTAGATATTAAATTGTAGTACTGTGCTGTGCTGTGTATAGTAAGCAATTGCAACAAAATAAAAAAAAATAGTAATTTAATATCGAGTCTCAAGAAACAATACCTCATATCTCCAATTAAACTATTTTATAAGTAATGAAATTTTAAGAAAAATTATTTTATTATACTTTTTTTGAATAAACAATATTTTCTATCTCAAGCATACTGGCAGTTTTACTAAAAAATAAATTTAAAAAAATTTTTTGTTTGAAGTAATGTATGTGAAAATGTCGTATCTTAAAATCAAACCTCTGATTTGTACTTATTTAGACTGTTACTGTAAATTTAGACTCATAACTTGACTTACTTAGTTAGAATAAATTTAATTTGAGGAGGACAAAATGGCAAGTAAAAGCCTTAAATTAATAATTTTTTATGCTAAAATTATAAAACCTAATAATTTAAATCAAGCCTAAAGCTTAACTAACGTCTATTTACTAAAATAATCTCAATACTAAACCTTAATCAATACTATCGCTCTTATAAGCGGACTTTGGGAATTGTAACAGCTTTCAAAAAAGGCAGGTGCTATTTTTTGTACATATTTGTATAATTAAAATTATTAACCAAAAATTTAACATTAGTACCTACTAGGCTACATATCTGGAGTTTTTTAAGTTAAATACATTGTTGTAACTATCCGTGTAAAAAAATAAATTAGTTTGTTTGTGTCTCAGGGGTTTTCAAGCTGAATGAACGTACATCCGATGTACAATGTGTCATGTACAATGATCAGATTTGAAGAATTTATTTCTGACAACGATTTGAAAGACCAAAAAAAAAACTTCTCTTTTCAAACTATCAACCTAAGAAGATTTTACAACTCAATTTTGAACACCATATTCATCAATAAATCATAATTAATAACTTTTCGGTTTAGTTCAGATTTTAGAATAGAATAGTAACTGTATTTTCAAGTATGTATGATCTCTACAAAGAAGCTAAAAAAGTATAAAATAATAAATAGGTACCTGCCTGAAGACGTTCAAATTGAAATGTGAAAAAAAGGCAGTGGGGCTTATGATGGAGGACGCGCTCCAGGATAACTATAGAATAAATATTATAGAAACTTCATATCTCTAAATTAATAATTTAATTTTCTGTTTGTTTCGTCATCCCCATCACTATCTCTTTCTTCAATTATTTTCAAACCACTCTGTATAATAAACAAACATCTAAAATAGGCTTAATCAAATCAAACTCAAATGCATTAAATATGTCAAATCATTTCTAACTGTTTACAATAACAATATTAACGTATTTTTAACAACTCTATTTAATCCAAGCGATACAAAGTCGGAAATATTTTCACAAAAAGATCTACTAATGTGTAAACGTTCTTAAATTAAAAAATGATCATTGTAATTTACTAATCCTATAACTATGGTTGCTGATTTCTAACATTGTTATCTTTCAATTAACGCAATTTAAATTTTGATAATTTTAATCTTAATCACATTCTCACTAAATAATAATCAAAATGTCTCTCCCTTTTTTTCTGTTTAATTTAAAATCCCTTCACTTTTAGCTACCCAATTATAATTTTTTGCACCATCTTATAAACATCAGGTTATACCTATATTTTTCATTGTCCAACATTTTTTTTTTTTTTTTTACCTTCAATTTCATATAATTATATTATATACATACATACATACTAACATAAAATTTGCGAAACATAAAATTATTATAGCAACATAAGTAAAAACAAAAACTAAAAATACAAAGTTATTTTATTAAGAAAGAAAAAAAAAATAAAAAAAAATCATGACAGGAAAACTCGTCGACACAGTTGACGGCCACCAAAAACCTTGAAGAAACCAGTTAAGTTCTTCTAATGTCAATGCCATACCATGCAATAAAAAAAAAAAAAAAAACAAATAGTAAATACAAAAACAAATTCTCAAAAAACGTGCTTTTTTTTTTTATTTCTACACTCAATTTTCTTTATTGTTTGTTAATGTAAAATAATCCAAACAACAACAACAAAATTTAATACTCATATATTATTATTCAGTTTCCAAGTTAAAAAAATCTTATAGATACAAAATTTATATTTATAATTAATACAGCTAAATATTAACTATACTATTGTAAAAATTTAGATGCATGTATGTATATATATATTAATAATATAATACCCTATTAAAAGATCACCTTCGCAAATCGCAACTAGAGTGAAGAAAATAGAGAGTGTTATTTTATTATGATATAAATTTCCATTTCAAATTCTCTCTCCCTCTATGATATGATCATTTTATTGTGGATAATTGTTTGTAATTGATGAATTTCGTTCGATCAATTAAAAAAAAGAATAAATAAAAAGAGAGAAAATGAGAAAATTCAAACCTCACACAAAAGTCAAATCAAAACATATGCATATCTACAGACTAGGTGCTTGCTACATTGCCTATATTTTTTTTATTTTTTACCTTTGATTCGATTTAAATGTAGTAAAACCTATTAACTATACATTGGTGTTTTAATGTCTGTGCATAATCTATGGGCTATTAAATTTTTTTAAATGTTCAAAAAAATTTAAAATAATAACAAAAAAGAAGTAGATAATTCTAATTTCATCTTCCCCTCTAAAATATTTTAAATTTTGTATTACAAAGAGAGAGGGAGAGAGAAAGAGCAAAAAAGAATTTAAATTAAATTTAATAAAATAACAATGAATTGCTTGCTAGGTAGGTATAGGACTGTGTTGCTTAATTGTGTATTAAAATTAACATGTTTGTATTAAATGTGCTAGGCTAAAACACTAGTAGTTGTAATATAATGAATATATTTTACTAAAATATAGAAAAGAAAATTTGTTAAACAAAGAAATGCAAAATAGGTAAAAATGAAAAGTAAGTTTAATTAATCAATAATTAAATTTATACAATTTTTTTCTGGCACATCCTCAATACGATAATGCCTAACTTTTGAAATCCACGTGAAGCGATTATGAGATGTGATAAAATGCTTCTATACTGCGTAATAATTAATATTTCGATTTAACCAACCATAGTTCTTGTTTAGTTGTGCAAAAAATACACAAAATATTAAATTTAGATGTGCAAAGCCAATCGAAGTGTTTCAAAGACGGCTAAAAGACCCCAAAATCGATTTTAACAAAACAATTTGCACACAAAATTAAAAAAACGTGGTCAACCATTATTTAATACAACAAATTTCTTTATATTTGTATTGTATTAATATTAACATAACAAAACACCGCATAATTGAAATTGAGACTTAAAAAACGATAGATAGTAAAATTAATGTGAGTGTAGCCATAAGTGTGGTAGGTATGTTCATATATATTTTTATTTTTAATGACATATTAGTAAAAGTGATGATATTTTAATGATTCATGATACTATAATATTTTAATAATATGTTTATACAGACATATATGTATGTATATACATGAAATAAGATCAAATCAAGTTGGGTGATATTTTTATATTTTATTTTAATACGCACCCATCAATGATAATGATATAGTTTTCACTTTACTATGTACTTATTTTATGCTTACTAGAAATTTCCTTAATGTGGTTATTATGATATGATATTTAAATCGATTTGTTTTCTAAAAATTCATTGTGGTTTTTAAATTAAATATACATGTAGAAGAAACTAACGTGCACGAGCCTAGATTTTTATTATTTTTTTGGCTTGTAAATGTGTTATGATAAAGTGAAAATTATTCAAAAGATTATATTCGAAGATGTACAGTAGAAATTTGCAACAATTTATTTAAAATAAAATTTTTTTTTTTGTCAGTGTTTAAACACACGATCAAATTTTGGTTATGACTTGGAAATATATAAACAACTAATCATATAAATATCATTTAGATAATTTATATATTTTTTTTGGGTTGGGGTCGAAATCTTATTTTCTGAATACCTCATTTTTTTAAATTTTATTTGATAAAAATTTTTACAAAAACAGGTATCCAACAACGGCTACGCATAAAAATAATTAAGGTAAATATTCCATAAAAGGGATATATTCCCCTTTTTTAAAAAAATTAAAAAAATCCATTTTGTGTATAAATTAAATTTTACAGCAAAAAAAGATTTAACTAATACGGACGAGAAAAAATTTTAGGTACAGAAAAAAATAAGATTTTCAGAGAAAAAAATAAGATTTTCAAAACTAAGATTTCGTCACTATCCGAGTTTTTTTTTATTGATATATCTTAGACAACAACCGCATATTTCATAAATAAGTGTTCAGGTTAAAATGTCTGATATGAATGAGGGAAATGTTCATTGGTCGAATTATTGAGTTTACCACTAATTAGTTAGAGGATGGGAAAAATTCAAACAGGAAAGGAGTCCAATTATTTGGCTGGACATTTATGCTCAGTTGAATAAAATAAATAAAACTAAATTAAATTTAAATTAATTAGTTAGTTTTAAATGTGTTGATAGCCACTACTATCCATCACAATCCTATAGGGGTCCATAGCAATACCCTGCAACATCAACTAGATCATTAAATATTATTCCACGATTGAGCCTAAATTCATAGTAAATATAAGAATATACAAAAGAATAATCTCAAATATATCTCCTGGACTATCAAGCATATATTCTTCCAACTATCTGATCCTAATTCTGACCGGGCCTAATATATATATATATCTTTTTTTAATTCTATTTTTATAATACTTTATTATATTATATTTAAAAAAATACTATTTTAAAGTCTTAAATTTATTTACCTTCAAATTACATAAAAAAAAAATCATTTATAAACAAAAATTTACCAAAATAATTCATAAAAAATTTAAACTACAAGGTCAAAATAAAATAATAATATTCATGTAATAAATTTAATGTTAATCATTTAATAAATAAATAATAATGTTAAAAAAATTATAATCTAATTTTAATTATGTGTATACGTATTTTCATTCAACATTGAGCTCTATCAGTATAATAATTATTACTGTCCTGAACTTTCAACGACTGCTACAGCAATATGGTTGCTTTTCTACACAATAGTTAAAAAAAAAATGTCCATCAAATTATATCAATAAAGAAATCTTAGAATATTAAATGAATTTTTATGAGTTCTGATAAGCGCTTTGGTTATTACCAATTTATTGGGGTTAATTCTAATTTATGTTATTATATAAATACATTATCCAGTTAAAATAAATATTTCCTCAACTATTCAAAATTTTTAAACTATTGTCAGGTTTGGTAACAAAATGAACCTCACCGGTCTATGTGGGTCGATGTACTGTCGGCAGCCACTACTACCTACCTACCAGGTCGAAAAAACGTGATGAAATTTTCTTAAAATCATTTTGCGTTGAATATAAAACTGATCTGTTTAAGTGCATACAGGGTTATTAAAAATCGGAATTTTTATTTTCAAAAATCATTATATTTAGTCTGTAAATTAAAAAAAATACGGTTCAGATATCTGAACCATTTCGCAACCGATGTTCATTATTTTACTGTTTTAATTATAGATATTTAAAACGAGACGTAACGAAATCAAATATTTTTTTATTTTTCAAAATTTCATCTCATGTTTACACATACATTTAAAAGTTTTAATTTATTAACTTGCCTCAACTCATCCATAACCAGAATTGAATTTAAATTTGATTTTTTTTTTTATATAAATTATTACAGTATGCGGTTGTTGTCTAAGATAAATCAATAAAAAAAAAACTATATAAATGATATTTCTATGATTAGCTGTTTATATTATTTTTCGAAGTTATAGTCAAAATTAGATATACCATTTTTTATATACAATAGATATAGTAGATATATTTTTTTGAATTGCGAATCGACACGGAATCATCAAAATTAAGGTCATTATCATCACAATTATTCTGTAAGTCCTCCAGTGATTCATTGGGCGAAAAATATGAAATTATTAAAAAAAAAAAAATGTGCAATAAAAATGTTAAGATTAAAATATCTCTCTCTCTTTAAATTACTGAACTTCGACTATTCAAAACTTTTTTCATTTTCACAAAATAATTTGAAAGATATTCAGAAATTTTCATAATTTTAAAATTTTGAATACAATACTATTAAAAAAAAAATGTTTTCATTTGGAATTGAAATTATTCCAGATTACTAAAATTAGCATGGCCAAAAATTTCAATAATAAATTAAAGAATTAAAAAAAATTCAAATAAATTCAAATTTTCAAGTGCTAAATGCTTCTATGATGATTATCATATCCAAATGATGCATGAATGAAGAAACCTCATAAATTATTACTTTATTTTTTTGGTTTTCAACTTATTTTCAAAAAGTATTTAAATAAAACTGAATTTTTAACTTTAAAAACAATTTTCTAAACTATTACAAAAAAAAAAAAAAATGTGAAATAATATAAGGATAATAATATCCTATAGATATGTATATCCTTTTTTAAAAAAATAATTTTAAAATAAAATTTCACCCGCAACGAAATAACTATTTTCGATAAATTAAATTTTTAAAACAAAAATAAAAAAAAATATTGAATAAATTAAAGTTAACCCATTCATATCGCAGTGCATTTATACACTCACGTACAAAAAAAAAAACAGGACAGTAGAAATTTTTGAAAACATTTCGTCTTTAATTGTTGCTTTTATGCTCAATGTTATCAATTTTGGTTAATTTTTTAAATCGTTTTAACTCCATAATATGTCGAAAATGAATAGAATCGAAAATTGAGTAAAAAGTTAATGTATATGCAAAAGAAAAATAGCAAGAGTACTAGCTGTAATAATCAGTCGATATAAAAAATAAAAAAGTAAAATATTTTAGCTAGCATTTTTTTGTACTGAGTTTTGGACTGGAAGCTACTGGAATAGCCACTTCTACTTACACATTGAGGTTACTATATACTTACTACTCTATAGAGTCCCTAAGCTATTTCTATCATAACAGTTTGGTTTGGACTTAATGAATATAACAGAATTTTAGCCAGTGTGTGACAAAGCTGATTCAAACTGATTAATGTAGTAAGTATTTTCAGATACACATCTTTTGTTATTTTTGATTTAACCAAGCACAATCTATGTTTTTGTAAGCCATAGAAACATTTTTACGTACGTTATTTATACCTTCAGATTTTTTATTTAAAATTTACATGCACTTATTACTAAAATTGTCATTCTGGGTTTGCTTTAACCAATAGATTCAAATTTCCAACGTATATTTTGAATTGGGTATGGTCCGATGTCCCAAAATCAATATCCCAAAACCAAAATCTCAAAATTTAAAATCACAAAAAAAATATTCTAATGTAAAATTAAATAATGAAGATTTTTTTTAATTTTTATGTCAATAAAGATAATTTTCTGAAGAACACAGATATTTCGTTTTTTCGATTCAACAGTGGCAACGTAATAAACATTTCGTTCCAGCTCTAGAAAAACTTCATATTTTCGTATTACAAACAATAAGCAAAAAAAAAAAAAAACAATTACAAAAAAAATTATCCGACTTTGATACATTGAGATTTTTTTTATGGATTTTATCATATCTCAGTCCACCAGAAATTTTGTAAATGGATTTCCCTGTCATAACACCCAAAATCTTTTCTGCCTTTACTTTTCCAAATTTTGTTATTTCACTTTTTATTATTTTATTAATTTTATTAATCATATGTGAATCTTTATGATAATCAGATGAATCCATATTTGACCTACAATTTTGTTGTTTTGCAACCCCTCAAGTTATGGAGAGAAATAAACATCTCCATCATTTACTGTGTATATTCTAGTCCCCTTAAATACGGTTACGCGTTATTTGTTGAATATGCCACTAACACTTTTATGACAAATCACTTGTAATCATTACAAAAATAATAATAATACTTACTAATAACAGTATAGCAATAACTTGGCAACATCTACAAAATTAGTATTTGGAATATAAAAAATAGGAATTGATTCACACTAGGAAGTTATTACATTTTTTAACATTTTATTGTAGTCCAATTGTAGTCCGAAATTGCAATTTAAATAAATCGTAAATTAAGCAAATTACAAAATATTACATTATTTGGTTATATTTCTACAAAAATTCGGTAAAGAACAAGTCCCATTTTTTTTTCATATATAACTCAATATATAACGTAGGTGTACTTAAAAATAAAAAATAATAAAAAAAAATACACTTTAGGACTTCAATTCTTTTACAATTTAAAATACATTTGATTTAAAACAAAAAAAAACATTTTTTATTTTTTGTTTTTATTGAAAATATTTTAGGTTAAGTCAGATAAAGTTAGGTCATGTATAAAATCAGGTGTTGAAATATCAAAAAAAAAAAAAAAATTCAGATTAAACTTTTAATATTAATATGAAAAGTTTTTTTGCTACTCAAAAAAACAAAAAAAAAAAAAACATTAAAATGCAGATCACATCACAAATACCAACCTCAATCATTAAAGGTAAAATAGATTTCTACTTATATGTATGCATATGGATCACAATCTGTAGATTAAAATTTTTCAAATTCATGATTTTAAATTTAAATAAATTTAAACTTTGATTTTTCATTCCTAGAAAAGAAATCATTGACATATTTTTTTTTTGTTTGTTTTTTTTTTTTTTTTATAATCTAAATGCTTTGTAAACACTTCAGGATATGATGTATGAATGCAAGGCCTCACTAGATGATATTATATTAATTGATAAATGCGTTAATCCACCAACTTAGGGGTTATGGAATCGAATTTTATTTAAAAATGGGTTTTAAAAACTTTTCGATATATTTTACCGTTAATATAATATATTTTAAGATTATAGGCTGTGGGATAAACATTTATAGAAAATAAAAAAATTGTAGATTTAGTTTTTATTAAAATATCAGTATATATATATGAATATCAGAATACTATGATAGAATTTTCTATTTTAAAACTGTTCAAACACAATTTTTCTACATCTCATTAAACATAGTGTTCTTAAAGCGATAATTTGAATAACAATTAAATTAAATTCAGTTCTCTCTTTTACTGGTTCCACATTGATGTATCAAGAGTTATTGCTTGCGGGTCACTATCTGATATAGATTCACGAATCTGAGGTAAATATTGCAACTCTCATTATCACAGCAATAACAATTCACCCGTTTGCTGTTGACTTGTTTAACAGTATGAGCGATATTTAGAGGGTATTTAGAGGAGTAGAATTAGGGATATGATTGACTTCTTTAATCGCGCAAATTGATTCTAGTTATTGACCATTAATGCATAATCCTCTAATATTAATTGATCATTGAAGGCCATCAAAACGGTACAAATTTCACAAATTAACCATTTCAAAAATGGTATAACATCAAATGGCATAAATTTATGTTAATTATCTTTACAGCAACAACTGCAATAGACACTTCCATCTGCATAAATAGGTTGTATTATTCTACAAAGTTACTACACTATTTCTATCTCGATGGAACTAAATGACATCAGCAAAGTTTTAGACATCTAGAGTAGTTGACATGCACCGATAAGAGACCGTGATTTTTTTACCCCAATCCCGTTATTTATTTCGATTAAATTTAAAATACTCTTCTTACAAACTCCATTCTAGTCCTCCAAAAACAAATTTGAAATAATAATCTATCATCAACTTCAATATGAGTTAAATCAATTTCAACATAAGTCGCAAATAATAATGAAAAAAAATGTAACAGAGAGAAGAACAAAAATATAAAATAATAGAACAAGTGATAGAAGAAGTCAAAACTTGATTTGAATTCTCATTAATAAGAAACAAAAAAAAAAAAAAATTGTCTTTGAAGTAACCAGTACAACCGAACCTAACCTATTTGTGTTAATGTATCCTGATTCTTGAATACCACTTAAAAAAATCCGTAAATTTATTTATTTTATACTTATATACATTATCGCTCTTATACGATATAAAACTATGTTGTACTATATTACGATACTCGTCAATACTTATTAAAAATATATAAAATTATAATTCAAAATAAATAGGGTTACCAATTTAACAATAAAACAAAAAAGAACATAATATAATTATAAAATTTTCTCTATATTTTTCTCTAATTTAATTGATTCTACAAATTGAGGATAATCTAATTTATTAAACTATTTTTTGAAATTGTATAAAATTGTTTTGAGGACCGCAAAACAAAGATGTTAGTGCTCCTTTTCTGTTGTACCCATATGTGTATTATGATTAATAACATACTATATATATCAATAAATAATAAATAAATAAATAAACAATGTTTTTAATACATAACCTACAATTTTTACAAATATTTTTTGATACATTGTGTTAAAGAGCAGTTTTCAGTCTAGAAGAGTCTGGATAAGTCACAAATTCTATATATTGAAATCGATTTAAAAATATGAAATCTAATTGTGGAATACGGTGGCCAAAACTAATATTGAAGTGATACAGAGATTCTAAAATAAACGTTTGAGATCATTAATTAATGTACCAAAATTCTCATCAAATTCTATAGAGTAGTAAAAGCTATTTAGGTAGGTGGAAGTGGCTATTCCAGTTTCCTCTACAAAAATAATTAATATAAAATTGTGCCTCTTTGATGCAACAACTCAATTTCCTTAACATGTGTTTGCTTAAATTTTGTCTTTTTGATACCACACTCGAATAATTAATTTGTATAGCATATGTTCACTGTGTAATGACTGTAATCCTAATATTTAGCAGTAATTACAAAAACAAGTTACAACACTAAGTAAGTTTCATATTGGTAAGTTTACTACAATTTGATTCATTTCAAATGATCAAGTTACCCTTATACCAAAAGTGGTGTAATAAATAGAATATACCATTGACAAAATATTTGTTTTATAAACTTTTATTCTTCATTTCATAACGGTACAATGTTTTATTTTCAAATATGTTAGATGTTTTAAAGCACTCTCAAAAGTCCTTTGACATCGTGAAGCTCACCAAAGTATGAGACAATGACTCCATGATCACAATTGTTATTGACGATGTCTTCACGACCAGTTTGATAGGTTTTTGGGTATACAAAAATTTTTAATAACTCAAGGTTGTGCAATGTTAAATAAAAATTTTCTGTTCATTTTTCTTGATCATAAATAAAGTCAAACAATTTTTAAACATTTACGATGTGATTTCTAGAGCCTATACAAAAAAAATTTCATATATAGCATTTGCAAATTAAATTTAGGTTTTTTCTAAATATATTCAGGTTTGCTTCACCTTTAAATGTGATGAAAGCAATAGATCCGAGGTCCCAGTTTGCGCTGAAATCCTATGTTTAAATTGTATTTTTCTGGAAAAAGGTTATTAATAATTATTATAAATTTTAAAAAAATTTTCGGATAGGTTCGCGGTGAAAAAAAAACAATTTTTGAATTTTTTCGGCACTATTTTTTATTTATCTGAATTTGAAATAAAAATTCCTGAATTTAAAAAAAATACCTGAATATATTTAGCAAAAGCCTCAATTTGACTCGCAAATGCTATAAAATAATAGAACACAAATGAGCAATTCAAACAAATTCAAAACTAAAAAATGCATTAGTCTGCGCCTATAGCCTTAAATTTCATTACCATATTATATACCAATAACTCCTATTTAATAACAATAAGATGGCAACTCTAAAACTCTCAAAAACTGTTATAAATAATTTTTAATTCCATTGCTTTAGTTTTTTTCTCTCAATTTACCCGTCATGATCTTTTAGTCCCTTAACATTTTCTCTACTATAGATTATAATTAAAAATAAAAAAAAAACAGCAAAACAAGACAAAACAAAAACAAATTTTTTTCTAGAAATCTGCTGAATCTTGAATAAATCCAAATAGTATCGAGTGATAAAATCTACTTAAACAACACGTTGAACTCCTCTTCAAAATAGAAAAAAAATGAAGGGTGATGTACAAAAAAAAAACCAAAAGTAGAAAATTGCAATACAAAAAAAAATTAAAGATTGGAAGTGAAAAATAATAAAATCCCAGAAGGAAAAATCACCATAATTGGCGACGACGACTTCGTACTGGTAGTATAGATCTATCAATAGACAACAGCAAGAACAAAAAAAAGCAAAAAAAAAAAAAAGCGAAAAATCAGAAACTCAGTGAATAAGTAGTATAGTAGTAGATATATAATCCAAGTTTCATAGTACTTTAGCCAATGAAGATTCCATCATTTTTCATTTCAAGTTTTCCATTTTCTTTTCATTATTTTCGTTATTGTTTTTTTTTTTTTTTTATTTTATCATTCTACGTTTGCATTAAGAAATATTCTTGATGTCGCGTGAAAATAAATAGAAACCCTAGGAATGTACAGGAAGATTTTTTTTTTTCTATTTTCTAAAACTTTAGTTTCCATTTGATTAGTAAGCACTTATGGATATTGATTCGAAATTTAAATCAAAATAAATTGATTTCAATCATTTAAAATTCAATTTCAAATTTTTGATTCAATTTGATTCAATTTGTTAGAAATTAGTGGAAATTTTAATATTTAATAATACGAGGTAATATACAATAATTATGTGATTAATATTCCAAAAGCATGAAATGTTTCAAAAACGGTATTTATGGAAAATAATTGATTTGTTCTATTAGTTCCAATTATAATTCTAGTGTTTTCAACATAATATCTGAATGTTAATTGAGTGATTGAAGCCCTTTTTAATGATTTTAACAACAGTGATACTGACATTTTAAACATTGATCCATTGATGAGTTCAATGATATGAATTTTGAAATTGCTGCCAATAATGTCGGACTAGAAATTGATATAAAAAAAACCTAGACATATTTCACGCTTAAGAGCGTCCCGCTTAATTGCATTTCTCTTTTTATTGGTCCACAAATTTTTATTTTTTTATTCCATGGTTAAATATACTCCTACCTTACAATCTTATTTTTATATTTAAATAAATAATTACTATTTTTAAAATGGGTTTATAAGCAGAACTTGTGTGGGATTACAGAAATCCATATTTCTGCTCCCTTATATTGTGCGATTTTAGCCTTTTCAGTATTCTTATATCATAAGATCTGTCGAAAGCTCAATCGTCTTACGGTTGCTTTGTTTCCAGTCAATCGATTTTCATATTTAATGACATAGTCACTCACCTATTTTTTTTATTTTTAGATACCTGTGAATATTTTCGTTTGACAGCGATATGCATTCGTGATAGTTGTAAGAAATTTATTTTGACAGCGCTGTATAATTAAAAAATTAGAAGTTTTGTGCATCGCCACAGTTTGATAACGTAAGTCCATATACGTTCGATTATATACTTTTATATACTTGCAACTTGGAGTATAAGGTAAACTTAAACTGTTTGCCTATCGGCCAGTTCATTTTCTGTTTGATTTACATTGATTTTTGTTTAACGTGATGTTTCCACTTAAGACGCGAGTCAAGGTATAGTCCAAGATATTTGACTGTTTTCTTTCTTTGGTACCTGAATATCATTTATGATGTTGTGGTGCTGTAATGTGAACCGATTTTTGTTCGTTCAATTTAATTTTTCAGTTTTGGAAATATGTGCAGATACGAGTTGTGAGAGTTGTGTTGTAGAAATCAAAATTCTCTACAACGAATATTATGACGGTCTATTAAAGATCACTTAGAATGAACTTAGAACAGTCACGTTTGGCACGTCTGCTGCACACTTTTTGGCCATTCGAACGTTGAAATAAATGGCCGATGATGAGAATAAGGTGCCCTCTAGCATCAAAATCACCAAGATGAAAGATTTGTATGTCAAAAAGAATAATTTTTTATCGACTAGCTCAACTCTGCGATCGTACTAGGACATAGAGCTCTAGTCTCAGTAACTATGTCGGCAAAAATTTTAATCCAGGAGTTGTGTAAGGCCAAAGATGACTAGGATGCTAGGGTGGCTCCTGAAATTTCATATATATTGTATCATACATATATATATAACCAAGGTTTTATTTGTGATACATCGAAATTTGTTGAACTACATAAATTCCCGGATGCTTCCGAAAGAGTATATGGAGCGTATATCTATCTGCGTAGTATGGATATGAATTTTGAAATCTTCTTAAATCTAGTGTGCAGTAAAGCCCCATTGGTTGCTCCCATCACAAATGTTTCAACATCCAGGCTCGAATTTTTTATCGCACTCTTATTAGCTAGATTAATTGAAATGATCACACGATCATTTAGTAAGGTTACCGATTCAATCTTCCTGTGAATCAACTCAACCATCATGCTAACTTGGATCGACATGGAACCATTTAAATTGAAAGTTTTTATTGCAAATAAAGGGTCAGAAAAACAAGAACTTAAGAAAAAATATTTTTGAAGACATGTCGAAACCGAAAGTAATCCGGCTGATATCATTTCCGAGAGCCCAAAATTTTTTTTAAAATGTCTTGTTTTAAACAAGATGGAGTTCAAAAAAGCTACACACAAAATGCTGTAATTAAGTTTAATCGCATTGCAGTTGAATCAATCAGTTCTATCCCAATGTTATGACGACCTAAATACTTAAGTTAACCACTTCTAAACTACTCTTATTATTTAAATTTAATTTAAAATTTTTAAAACCTATCACATTCAATTTAATTTAAAACAAATACAAAATTTTCAATATAATTAATGAATAATTTTTATTATAATATATTGTAAATAATATCTGAAACCTTAATATGTACCCAATTACATATAACAATTCAATATATATATATATATATATAATAAATATTCATATTATTCTCATATAAACTTAAAAGAGAATGAATAATAAAAAAAAAAATTGTTTTTTTTTAATACTCTGTTCTGGATAAAAATCGTATAGTAGACAAAAATCAGTCAACAATAGCAATAATCACAAGAATAACATTAACAAACAAAAACAACAATAACTTACAGGACTACAGAAGAAAGAGGACAGTATAAATTAATATAAGAATGAAACACAGCAGTCATGTGGTTGGTACCTATGCAACAAAACAATAAAAAAAGGAAACAAAAAAAAAATAATTTCATAAAAAGCTTTTCTATATATTTTTTATTTCCCTATTTAAATGTATATAAAGAAAAAGCTACATTTATACCTATTGCGGGATAATTTTTCTTCCAGTACTATAAAAATTTATATTCTATGTAAAAACGAATTTCCCCTACATAATTAAAAGAGTACAGTATTGAATTGAATAAAATTGAGAGTTACAATTTAATATAAGTGTTTGTGTATTTGGATAGGATTAACTACTACAAAAATATTTTTACTCTTTTTATCTTATATATCACTCTCTTTTCCTCTCTTTTCTTTCGCTTTCATCAATTGAAATTAATTTTCAATGTTGCATTAAGGTTGCTGCATTCAGCCAAGCATGTTTTCTAAAATCTCTCATTCAATTTTTTTTTGTTTATTTTATAAAATAATTATGTACTTAATTTTGAGCGCGCATAATTTATGATATGAACTTAGTTTGTATGTATTAGCAATTCGGTTTTATAGACATTATGTTGTTAAATTTGTTGTTGTTTTTTTATTATTATATATTACTAGTTTTTTAAATAAAAATTTTGCCGGGTTTTATTTTTTATTATCATTAATTGTTATTTTATATACTTTTCGATATGCTCCATGAACAGAGACAGAGCCAACGATAATAAAAATAATAAAAACAAAAAAAAACAATAACAAGAAGAACAAAATAATGAAAAGGGAAAATGTGATGTAACTTTCGATTTTTCCTCAACTTTACTTCTTTTTCCGCTTTTCTAATATTTTTTTTTTTGCTGTTTCTAGTGCTTCTGCTGCTGCTGCTGCAGGCTTATGGCTGCTATACTTTTAAGAATGTGCTTTTCTTGAATGTATGTACATTTCTTATTATTATTATTGTTGTTTATTTTTTCTGTTTTGTTTTTTCTTTTTTTTTAATTCTGAAGAAAGTTATGTTGTCTAAGTTTTTATGGAAAATTTATATTTTATGTTTGTTGGGTTGGGTTCGACCGACTACAAAGAACTAAAGAATTATATTTGTACATTAAATGGCATAAAAGACAACAAAAACAACAGAAACTTGAAGGAAACAAACTGGTTTAATTATTCAGCAAAAAAAAAAATTAAAAAGAAAAATGAAGATGTCTTCTGATTTAATAACAGAGAAGAAATTAATTTGACAGAAAGAGATGGATATATCAAAAAAGGTACATATATTAAAAATTCAATAAAATCATCGAAGTGAAAAGGGAATATATTATTAAAATACAAGACAGGGTTGTGTAATTATTAACAAAACATTTTTAACGAATTTGTACCTATGTATGCATACACGCATATAAAGATACATAATATTATTGTATCAATGAAAAAAAGTTTATTTAATATTTCGTAGTTGTTTTTTTTTATATTTTTAAACTTTTCAAAGGTATCACAAAATTTTCTTAGTACGAATCATATTGAGATGACTTTATGTGAATGAATTGAAATTGAAATTAAATTTTACTTTCAACTTGATTACCATTAAACTTGTATTCATGATATGAATTAATAGATATCTAAAAAATGTATCTTTCAAATATCTCTTTTAGTACCTATATATGTATATATGTATTGCCCCAACCATTTATGATCATAGCTCAATCAAATTAGCCTAGTTTTTGTCAAAATCGTGCAGAGAACATATTTGATACCTGTAGGTATCGCATCTTAAAGCATAGATGTGTATTAAGATTTTCACAAATCTAATATCTATCAGTATTGACAAATTGTAGATGCTTTGCATTCTTATTAAAAATAAAACACAATACATATAAACAAAAAATTTACTTACTTAAATCCTTTGTCATCATCAATTCCATTTACCATTACTCCATTTTGAGCATTAACTTGATCATCTTTCTTTAAACCATTTGAATCAAATGGAGAATTAGAATCTTTATCGTCATGATGATGATGGCTCTGTAATTAAAAAAAAAATTATTGTGTATTTAAATAAAAAGAAAAGATTTTTTTTTTTGTAAATATGACAGCTGTCAAATATTATTTGATATCAAGTCATATTTTGTATATTAAAGAATATTCATTTAATGTATAGGGTCATACATTACGTTTTTGAAGTATTATGTCAAATATATATATATATATATTTATATATATATATATATATATATTTACATATATAAACAAATATATTTTTGTTTGATATTATAAATTTTGACATTAATATGACATTTCATTAAAAATAACTGTCATTATATTATATTTTTCATAAATTAACATTTATAGATAGTTGTGGTGGCTGGCTATATTAAACAGAAAAACCAGTGATTGGATACTGATAAGCAGAAGCTAATATCCCAACAAATAATTAATTTCCGACCGATGAGACACATGTGCCTGAAGTTTATTAATAAGAAGTAATTTTAAAATTGAAATTTTTGTTTGGTGTGATACGTCCATGTACGTAATGTTTAAAATTGAGTTTTAAAATTTCTAACAGTAAATTTATTTATTTATTTATTTATTCAATGAGTAGTACAAAATTATTCAGTGAGAATAGAAAAGGATATGAGTGGCCAGCAGACGGCCAATTTCATATCCTTTTCTATTTTGGAACGTGAACCTAACAGTAAATTATTACCACAATTTATACTGAAATGCGACACCATATATTTGACTTTTCTTTGATGACTGAACGAACGAAAGTAGTCGTATTTCTGGTCGCAAAATTTTAAATTATTTGTTGGGTATTCGATTTGAGTTGTAGTGTTATCAAAAGAAAAAAACTCAATTTAATTAGTTTCAAAAATTTTTGAATAAGTTTGCTAAAAAATCATACTCAATTTCATTAACTATGAATTGCTTTCCATTATTTCAATTTATTTTTGGTACTATACTACTATACATATATTGACAAAAAGCGCATGTACTAATCAATCATTTATTAAAAAAAATTCAATTTAAATCTAATTCTGGCGATGATAAATTAAAATTTTCGTAATGACTTATGTAATTTTAAATTGAAATTAAAAATAAAAAAATAAAAAAAAATAAAAAAAAATATTTAGTTTCGCTACGTCCCTTTTTAAATATCTATTATTTAAAAAGAATAATAATGAAAATCGGTTGTGAAATGGTTCAGATATGTGAGCCGTACTTTTCTCAATTTACAGATTCAATCAGTCGCGTGCGGTCATAGAGTGCAAGGTGTGCACTGCACACCCTATAAATAATCAATTCATACTGTAAATAATCATATTTTATTAATAATAATTAAAAAAAAATCAAACCATAACTTAAAATCATCTTCCTCACTGAAAATTATTAGATTGAAATTTGAAATGTTTTCTACACCACTTTTTTTTGCATATATTCAGGCAAACGTGAAAAAAAAATTAAAACTAAAAAATATGATAGAATTAATGACTACGTGCAGTATGTCCTTTTGCACGTTTATTCATTTTGTTTTAGAACCACTTTTGTGCATATATTCAGGCGGAAAAAAAGGTGAATTCTAATATGACAACGTGCAGTATATTTTGTGCACGTTAATTCATATATTTAGATATCAATCTGTCTCTATTATTTTATACTTAAATTTCAGGTTAAGTTAAAAAATTTATACTACTCGGGTGTGCAGGCTTTAAATTGCACGTGGTGAAATAGAATTAGCTAATGATATACAAAACAAAAACAAAAAATAAATGTGACAATGACAAGTGAATAAATAAGTAAGACGAGAAAATAAAGTTATAAAGAATAATAAATTAATATTCTAAAATTCTTGTTATACATTAATTTGTTTTCGCTTAAAAACAAGTGCCTATTAATTTTCAAGTTGGACATTTTGATTAATATTAAGAGTTTATTGTATGTTTATTTTTTATATTCTGGCTTTTGACATTTTGTTGATACATAATATCTACAAAGCAAAGATTACATGCATTTGTATACATAGTAGTTTCATTTCATATTTAACAAACTGTTTTATTTATTTTATTAAAAAAAAGAAATGGAAGCAAAATCTATTATTCAAGATTTATTGAAAAATTCTTTTTCGAACCGGAATAATTAATTTAAAAAGAAAATAATGCAATCAAGACCTACACCAGATTTAAATATAACGCAAGCTATAAAAATAAAAGACAAACAATGTGAACGACATTTTCAGAAATCAATTTATGAAAAATTCAAGTGGATATGTGGTTGTTGTGAAGAAAATAGATTATATTGTTGGCCGTGTCTGCTGTTTGGGAAAGGCAAAAATTTATGGACTGTACAAGGATATTTTGATTTAAATCATTTGCATGGAGATGGAAAAAAACATGAGAAAACACAATCTCATATATTTTCAGTTGTGTCCTCAAAAACCTTCGGCACGCTGAGAATAGACTTAATGTTACATCATCAAAAATCTTTAAATATTGTGAAACATAACGAAAAAGTAACTAGAAATCGAAATATTCTGAAAAGATTAATTGAAGTTGTTTGTTATTTGGGAAAACAAGAAAATGCATTTCGTGGACATAATGAGAATTCTAGTTCTTCAGAATCGACAGAAACGAAAACTGTCATTCATAATATGAGAAATACTAATAATTTTGAAAATATATATATCAAGATATTGTGTCTTCTGTAGGACCACCAATTAAAAAAAGACGTGACATGGTAACAAATGATCCAAAATTAATATATATAAGCAATTGTAAAATGAAAAAATAGACACAATTTACAACCAAATGGACATGCGGTTTGAAAAACTTAATGCCTTAAAATTTTTTGAACTATTAAATTCAAAAATTGTTTATAAATATCAAAAAGAATTTCCGGTTGAAGGTTTAAACTCATTGAAAGAAAATTATGAAAAATATTTTGATTTTGTACGTCTTAATAATGAACTTTGCGTGATATACCAGTCACAATCTATAAATAACATGACTGTAACTCAAATAATTCAGTACATTAAAGATCATGAGCTGACTGAAGCATTGAGTGAAGTCAATAAATTGGCTCATTTAATTGTTACAATTCCTTTTTCAACAGCATCGGTTGAAATATCTTTTTCAGCTTTGAAAAGAATAAAATCGTATTCTCGTAATACAATGGGTCAAAATAGATTAAGTAATTTATCTTTGATTGCGATTGAAAAAGAACTGCTAATTTATTTGCAGTCAAAGGTAGATTTTTATGAAAATGTAATTGATGATTTTGTTATTAAGACAGATAGACGGATGGATTTTATTTATAAGTAACTAAGTATATTTAATTATGTTATTTAATTATAGTATATAAGCTTTTTATGTTTTTATTTATGTTTTAGTTTTCAAGTTAATGTTTTTCTCGATTACATATGTGAATTACATTATATGTATATTTGTTTTCCGAATACATGTCTTTTAATTTTGTTGCACACCTTATGACAAAACCCACCGCACGCTACTGGATTCAATATAATGATAATGACAAGGTGGAGGAGTATAATAGATTTGAGCGAGAAGATTAGAGATATATAGGTCTATTAGAGAACTAATCTTCTCTTATTTGAAAAAAATATTATATAATATATTAAATACTACTTATATGACATATTCTATTTGTGCCAAAATAATGTTAGTATAAAATATTTATTATAATAATAAATCTATTGATTCATCATCAATAATTCATCACTAATTTCCTGCAACCCATTCAATGCGACATGCGGCGGATATTAATATAATATATAAATTTTATTTATATCAGAAATTAATATTTTGAGTTTGTTTAACATATTATGTCGACAGTTTAATATTTTTCTAAATTAAAAGCATTAAATTAAAAATGTCAAATATCGAATATCAAAAATGTCAAAATTCGATTTTAATTCCAGACCGTTTTTACATAAAAAAAAAAATAAAAAAAAATTTTCAATTTACCTTGTCACCATCATCGAATTTCAAAGCACGAAGTCTTGGTTCAAGACTTGATAATGGACTTTCTTTATTTGTTGGCGAACCACCCAATACATATTCCACCATTTTAACACCTAAGCCGCTTGTTGAATCTCTTGGGCTGAAATATTAAAAAATAAATAAATTTTATATTAAATGTTTTGTTATAATTATATAAATAAATATTTAAGTAATTAAAACAAAAAATAAATGAAAACAAAATAAAAAAGTAAACTAACCTTAAAATACCAGCACTACCACTTTGATTATCTGGTTGCTGTGGAAATGTTCTTGGACGTGGTGGTGCCAATATATTTTCACCTTGATTTGACCATGTTGAATCTTTCCAATGATCAGCAACACCAGGTATATGCAATGGATTCAATGGACCACCACCAACACTTGATCCTTTAACATCAGATTTTTCCCATAATTTTTTAGCAGTAGAAGCGGTGATCTGGAAAAAAATTTAAAAGAAAAATAAAAAATTAATAAATCATTTTTGTTTTTTTAATTTATTTATATATATTATATACAATACACAAACACATATAATAATTCATGTTTGTGTGTGTATAACTTTTGAAAATAATAATAAAAGAAAGGATTTTGAAAACAATTTTTTTAAATTATGCAAATTATATCTAAAAAAAAAAAAACATGTGACAAATAAAATATAGGATACATATGTAGTAATTAATACGGGGTAATATATAACCCCTAGTGGTAGAATTGGCTGAAACAGATTTTTTTTTCGGCACCATATAGGAGTGGATAAGTGAAAATACCTAAGAGGTTACAACTATGACGTTTTTTTAAATATTGATATACCGTAGATATATCGTTGTGCGTTAAGCTGGAAGGATAATAAAGCTGTAAATGTCTTATCAACTCAAATGTAATCTATAAAACGCTTTGATAAAATAAAACTAATATTGAAATAAAATGTCCCAATGCTAGTATAAAGCATATGGGTGGAGTAGATTTAGCAGATAGCTTAATTGGATGTTACAGAATTAGAATGAAATCATGAAAATAGTATAGACTTATTAAAAATATTTTATAATTTGTTATACTAGTATTAATTGCAATAATTTATTTTTGTTTAAATCAATTTTTTTTTTTAAATTAAATTATTTTTTTATTATTTATTTAACTTTTCTGAAATTAATTAATTTTATTTTTTTCAACCAAACATTTTTCTCTTTGATTTTCACTGAAACACTACTATTATGTTCAAACAAAATTTTCAAAATTTATTACCCATTAATACATCATGGCGTTGCAGATCTGCATCATACATTTTCTTTTTAACTTCAGAGCTCAATTTGATTTATTAAATACGTTTTGGGTAGACCAAATCTACTCAAAAATATTTTTTCCAATGATAAAACAAAAATAATGCATTTAATGGTTAAATAATCATAAATAGATAATCACTATGAACCTCTGTAGTCTAAGTGTGTCAATCTAATGTCGGTAGTCAGTACTACATAGATTGATCTAATTAGATTTAAAAATATACTGTATTGAGCTATTAACACACCTAACTCTTCTCTATCACATCAGTAGAATACACAGGAATATAAATTTTGAAGTAAAAAATGCCCTTCAGTTCGATTTAAAAGCTGGAACACCCAATTTATAATTTATTTTTTAACTTCAATGTGTTTAAAAAGAGCCGAAATACCAACTTAAATGTTATTTGTTTTTTAATTAAAATTTATCAAAAAAAAAGACAAATAATCGGAATTTCATTTAAAAGTTCGAATTTTACTTTGAACTATAAAAATATACGTTTATATTTTTGAATTTAATCTTTTAATTTTTGAAAAAATTAAGTACAATGATCCTGGGATGTCAAAGAGAATGGATCCGGTAAATTTTGTAGAAAAAATAACTAAAAAAATTAATTTCTGCGTCATATGTGAACCGTATAGCAAGACTAATCAGTAATCACATATACAATGTAAAATTGTTGAAGCAAATCAACATTGGAAGACTCGTAGTAGACTTCAACAAAATGCAAAATAGAATGACACAGAAAGAAGCGAATCCTGTAGATTTAAAAATATTTCAACCTAATTTCATTAAAATTTAAAATCATAAAATAAATATCAAACTGAAGGAGTCAATGTTAAATGATATCTGTAGCGCCATTAAGACAAAATATCAACAAAGATAAATATATATAAAATAAATAATGCATCACTTTTATCGTACATTTTAATAAATTGAAACATTTCAGGGCATCGAAATGTATATTAACTATATGTATATATATATATATATATAGAAATTAAAACAGGTAAATGTAAACTAAGTATAAGTAACTAATGATATGTATATATATACATATATAGTCATTTGATCGATCCTTTATTTTTTCCTCCTCCTTCTCCTTCTCTTATACTTTGAAATTCTAATTTTAAAATTAAAATCCCTTCCACTCTACAACAATATGATGTTTTTCTTAGAATTTACAAATAAATTGTAATGGAAGATTTTTGTTGTCGTTGTTGTTATTCTTCTTTTTTTTTATTTGTGAATTCGATTAACAATTCCATGTCAATTAACTCATCCACATCTCATATATATACACGTGTGCATTCTGTATAATGTACTGCCAAGTTTAATTTGTTTGATTTAATCATTGAGAAAATATTTTCAAAAACAAAAAAAAAAAAAAAAAACAACAAAATTTTCTGTTGTTAAAGAAAAACGAACAAGAAACATGTAGTACATACACTTATGTGTGTGGTTTGTGATGTCAAAACAAAAACAAAAAAATAGAAAGGAAATATTTTTTTTTTAAAGCAAGTGAATTTTTAATTAATCTTACGAGACATATACACAACACCACACAAGACAGCAGTAGACAGGTTTATTAAAGAAAATACACAGAAAAATATTTTTTTTCTCTTTTTCTTATTTTTATTGGATGTAGAATATTACAATTATTGTCTTGTAGTTCCATGCAATTTAATTAGGAAGGAGGAGGAATTTTTCTATAAAATAACACAAAAATCAAATTTTCAATGTGGCTGCTTGTTGTTATTTTTTTTTATTTATATATATATACATTCAAATACAATTTCAAGTTACAAGATCCTAGATAAATATAATTTAGAACACCATCATCCTGACACTATCATTAATTTATATATTGACAGTTACTATCTGAAGTGAGACAGATTTGTAAATTTAAAAAAAAAAAACAAATAAAAATATAAAAATGTTGAGTAAGCTCTGTACCTATTGTTTAATTTAAATCAATTAAAATACAAAAAATATGGGCCATGTATCTTATGGTAAAGAGCCCTTAAGATTAAGTACATGGTATTTTGCATATTTAAAGAAACAAACATTTTAATTGAATAAAACCTACAATGCACATCTCATCAATTCAAAATAGAGTAACAAGAAATGTGTATAAAAATATAAGAAGTAAGCGGAAAATAGTGATTGGTAGTGTTCGAATCAAAATTAAAATATTATTAAATATTGATAGTATCTATACTATAATGAAATTATATGAAAAATTAATCAATAACATTCTAGTAACAACTGGGATAGAACAGAAATTCACTATTTGATTAAATACTTAATATTGCAAATAAAATCTACCGACTCCAATTGCAGAGCAGACAATCAATAAATGTAGTTAATACAACCACTCCAGCGTAATACCTCAGAGCAGCTCTTTCTCACAAATTTGTAGTAGAGCCTACTGTGAAATATAAAAATTCTTTCTTCAACCGAAACTCTAAACTATGGGAAACTTTATCATCTTATGTGTTCCCACAAACATATAACTAAAAAATTTCTAAGAGACGGGCAAATAAATATTTTTGAAATTATCTGTAATATTTATGTATACTAAACTAACTCTTCTATTTTATTCTATTTTATATTCTTTCATATAATTTTGGTTATCATTTCTTTATGATCTATTTTTTTAATTTATAAATGGATTTTTATAATTTTTAATTCTGTGAAGACAGTTAGGGTGCATATCACATTATTTTTGCCTCAATTTAAAAAAAAATAACACGTTAATTTTTTCAGCACAATAATCAACACTGAATGTTAGGCTAACACTCTGAAAACATCTAAATTGATATTTGAATTCATGATTAGCTTTTAATTGTTTCGAACTGTGTTAGTTTTAAATTATTTCTCTGTGTTTTTAATATTGTCTGAAAATCTGTACTAATTTTATTATTTCCAATAAATTGTGTATTTCAAAGATTAACTTTTAAAAATAGCAAAAAAAGATGAGTGAAGAAAATAGTTTAAGATAAGCTTTCAAAAGTTGGACATATCTGCTTATCTAGTCATACAAAAAATAATTTAATAGTATTTACTTGTTTTAATTGCAATGACATTAGGTATGAAATTAAATTTTCTGGATTAACCAAATATTTCTATCAATAGGTAAACCGACATTTAATTTCGCCAGAAATATAACATAACATAACATAACATAAAATAACATAACATAACATAACATAAACAATAGTGATGGGACAACATTGATTTAACATTAGCGCAACACTGCTAAATCGTTATTATTTTTTTAAATCACCCATTATGAAAATTGTAATATGAAAACGCTTGGAGAATACAAAACTCAATATAAGAATAATTGGAACATTCTGATTGATTCAATATTTGACATTTTACAAACAGCTAAAGTATAAACGATGTTCAATACGAATTTCAACGAACGAACGTTCATTACGACGAACGTTCAATACGAATACAATTGATGTAAACAATTAAAGCTAGACGTTAACACAACATATAACACATTTTTAGCTAAACTAAGGTTTTAGACCTAATGTAACGCTACATATGATTTGGTACAAAACAATAGTAAAATGATTTGGCAATAACATGACAGTACATATGATTTGAAAACAATCTGACATAGCACAAAAGATTAATGAACAGATTGTTACAAACAAACAAATTAATTCTATTTTTAACGATTTCTTGGAATTTTAAACATAACAAATTTTTTCATTTTCCAACTAATTAACTATCTATTAAAGTTAAATTTTTGATAGTTACAGCTTCAATATTTCGTTATCGAGATTCTCACCAATTTACGTATATGTCTGGTAATTTGAATTTTTATTTTTATTATTATTGTATTTTTACGAACCTTGTCATTTATTTACTAGCAACATAATGAAAATTTGTGATGCACACATATACATATGTACATAATATCATATGAATTATATGTATGTACATACAATTCTTTTCAATAGAAATTCATTAAAGTTTGTATACATAATATAGAGAAGAGAAATTCATAGATTTCGTCTGCGTTTACATTGCAGTTTTTTTTTTGTTTTTTTTTTTTTTTGTTTCACTTTAGTAAACACTGTCTGACTCCAACTACTGATACTAATTTGACTCTAACAAAATACTATACATATTGTAAAAGAATTTGTAAGACTTTTATGTACTTAATAATAATAGCCGAATATAGTATGAATATGTGTACATAGAGAAAATATTATCTATCAGTAGACACAGCAAAAGAGTTGAACCTTAAAGAAATTTGATTTGATTTTTCATTTTTGGACAATTTTTTTTTTTTACTTAAATTTTTGTTATTTTTTACATACATTAGTATAAAATATTATGAATATTATGTTGATTGTAGACGATGATTCTATTGGTTTTTGAATTCTAATTTTCCAAAATTAATAACTAACTAATTTGATTAGAATTTTGCTTGATTGAATTGCTTGAGTTTTGCTAACTGATTTTTGATTAAATAGATATCACACACTGCTCTCGTTGAAATAACTTGTGTACTAATCTTCTTATCTCAATATGTTTTCATCATTTTTAAAAGGACAAATAACTGAATTTAGACCTAACTTTGTAGTTTTGGGCCATCTTAAACGGTATAAAATTCTAAACTTAAGTGTCTGATACATGTTAGTTAGTTAATTTAAATGGTGGGGGAAGACAGCAACAATACCAGACCACGTGTGGGTACATAATATTTGTTTTTATTAATATTATTATTTATTTTATATAAAATTACAGGACATGAAGGTGGAGCATCCAATGATGATCCAAACTAATATTTAAAACAAAAAAAAACATCTGAATTCTAAATCTTCTATCGAAACCTTCTTGAGTCTTCACTGACTTTGAACTGTATCCACTAATTTTTTGGCAAAATTGTTTGGATGCTTTTTCAGGCTGTGTTTGTGTTCTATATGAAAAACCTTAATTCATCCATTCATCCTAAGATCATGTTGAATAATACTGTTGGTAATATACCAAGGAGAATGCACTACCAGTCGTAAAGTTTTTGACTCGAAGTTCTGTAATTGATTGATGTTGGACACTCAGGCTGATCCCATAATTGTATCCAATATGTCCAAATGAGCTTAATAATTGCTTTGTATAGAAATAACTTGTTTTACAGTTTAAGTTTGGATTTTTGTCCCATAAGCCAGTATAGAGATCTCAGCTTTATGGCAAGTTGTTTTCGCCAAGACGTCGCTCTAAGTGTATATCGAGATATTTTGCTTCGTCGACTTATGGAATTTGCACTCCCTCAATTACCAAAGGAGGGCCGGTTTCCATGCGGATGATGAAGGTCACATGAATGTCATTTCTTGAGCCAATTTTCGAACTCCAGTAAGTTTATTTGTACAAGTTCTGTGGCTAATACAGGATCTTTATGGGCAGCCATCATCACAGTATCATCAGCAAATGTCACAATCATAGTATTTCCTGATGATGGCATGTCCACTGTAAACAATGTGTATAGTATAGTAGGGTATAGTAGGGTACATAAAGGGTACATAGCAATCTTTTGTAACATGATGTCAAAAATAATATCATCAGAAGTGAAATTGATAATTGATAATGATTTTGAATGAACATTAAAAAATAGGGAATGTATTCCCAATGAAATATTGCACCATCATGTAATTACAAATTGCAGTACCGCACGAAATCGTATTTCTATCTAAGTTACTGTCAAGAACATAAAAATGTATATATATATTTAAATATATTATTCACTTAAGATATGATATCATCTACTAGATGTTCTCTTAGCTGTACATCAACACATTTAGTTAAAACAAAAACAAAAAAATAATTTTTGATCAAATATGAATTTGATTAAAAAATTTATTTCAATTCCCGTTAACTTTGTTTTCATTCTAAAAATTCAAAAAATATTCTTCTTTTTCTAACATTATCTAACTTAATTAGTCCGTTCCGCTCCAATTGACAAATTTCTAATTTCGAAAATTTTCAATTTGAAACAGTTATTTTGAATAAAACTACATTCAATACAAGAATATGATAAAAATATATGTAAATCTATCCTCAACCCATTTCCCCCAACAATACCACTTATAAGATGCAGTACAATTTTCTTTTGATCATAATATTTTGTTTCAATTTAATTCTAATTACCAACATTGTTGTAATTATTGCAGTAAAATTAATTTTCCTGTTCTAAATCTAAAAATGAAAAATTTTGTAAACTTGTAAATTTCATATGAAACAAAACCAAAAAAAAAAAAAAAAAACAACAACAAAACGAATTTTAAAACAATTCACTGATTCTCTGCATTTAGAAGCAAATAAATAAAAAAAATACAAAAAATGATTTCAATAGAGAAATAAAAAAAAATATTTTTTTAAGGATATTTATTGTTAGTTAAAAAAATAACATGGTAAATCATAAAATAAACAATAAAATTATTAAAATAAGACTTCAAATAAAACAATGAATGACCCAAAAACGAAAAACAAATAAAAACAAAGAAAAAAAAATGCCTAACATTTTATCTAAAAAATAACAAAAATTAAATTACAATAAAAATAATAAATACAATATAATATAACAGTAATAATAATAATATCCTTGTTCATTTGTTTTAACAATCAGGTTAACAATGGCATTAAAAAAAAATAAAAACAAAAATAAAAAAAGTTACTTGCTGAGTCACTCTGTAGGTGTTAAAATTTACACAGCAAAAAAAAAATAATAACTTAATGGTAAAATGAAGGTTTTAGCTTTTTTTTTTATTAGTGTATGCGATAAAGGACACCATACCATAAACAACGGTTTTTAACAATACAATTATTAATATAAAATGAACTGTAAATTTCAGGATTCCCCCTATTTATGATTTTTTAATTATTGTTTTTGCCAATTTTATGGTTGAAATAAAATACAAAGTGATTCACAAATTTTAAAAAAAAAACTTGAGTCATAGTGAACGAAATATTTAGGTTTTTTCATGTTATTCTTCTTCTTTCTGTGCTCTATCCGTTGCAGACGTAATTGCATAAGTATAATTTTCATATATGAAGTACAGTACATATACTGCAATTTTACTATGTAAAGTGAAATTTGTGTGAAGTAATTATTTATTTATTATTTTTCTGATGTATCAATTATCGACTAATTAACTGTAAAAAACTACGGTGGTTGTCAGCAACTAGGTCTTCTTAAATACCATAGTTCTATTTTATCAGAGTTATTTGGTAATTATGCTGTCAGCAAATTTTATAAATTTCATTATTTTAGGATTAATTAAAGAAATAAAAAATATCGCTTAAACAACATCTCCTGACCGGAATTCGAATCCGGACCCTTCCGATTAGTAATCATATGACATAACTATTACACCATAGCAATTGTAGAGGTAAAGTTGTATTGTTAAAAACAAAAACAGTCAGTTAGTGCTTTAAAATCAAAAAATCTGTGTCTAAAACTTAAGAAGCGGGGCGGGGCAAAATATATTACAAATATATATTAATAATATGTCAAAAAGTTATGTTTTAATATTTTTCAGTAAAAAAATAACAACAATAGCCCAGAAATTTCTGTTTTGAAGAGTAGTTCTTAAACAGAGAACTTCCATGGAGCGATTTTTATCGGCTTGTACAAATGGAAAAAATATCAGGCTGTAAGTCTAATTATAATCAATTGTTTGTCATTAGGAAATGAATAAATCGGTATATATTTTGCATTAATTGTCTCTCTCTCTACATATAGACATATAGTGACTCAATCAACACAAAGCCGGCCACATTAAATTAGTTTACAGTAGGTGAGGTAGTAGTATTAACAGTTTTGTAAAGAAAAATATATGATAAAAAATAAAATGTCATACTGGTTCTATTATTGCTGGGGTAATAGACATTTTCTATATTGCAAGCAGTCTAATAACCACAGTAACATTGATACTATATGATCAAACTTCAACTAAAAAATCTTAATTTAATCTAGTTGACATTTTGCAATATTCCATTATATTTTTTGTTATTTGCTTAGTACATTAAATTACCGACATTTGATACACCTGTCTAATTTCGAATGTTATGCAACAATGTCATTGGTTTTCTATCAGTTCTTTTTTCTGTTAACTTCTCCTTTCTTCTTCTATTAATTTTTCCGTTTTTTTTTTTTTTTTATCAATTCTACTATATTTTTCCCATGAAGTGGTGACATTTAAATTAAATTAATTCGTGTTAGCTTGGATAAAAACCGATGAAATAAAAAATATCGCTTAAACAACCATCTCCTGACCTCGAATTAGAATCCCTAATCTTCCGCATAAAAATTCGTGTATAAAAAAGTTGAAAAATATTTAGATATGTCAAGTATATTCATTAAAATTAGTACATATCAATTAAAAGAGGTTAATCAAAATTTCAAATCTTAATAGCTATAGCACTTGTTACATATTTAAAGGGTCCAATAAACGAACAAACATGTATGCCGAACATTTTCATTTTGCCATACATGTAAAAATGTTGGCCGAATATTAGTTGTAATTTTTTATTCCTAATGGGTAGAGATGAGTATTCGGCAATTATTATTGCTGTTTTAACAAAAAAACAAAATATATCGAAATTTGTAGTGCATATATTGGTATATATAGAAAAGAAATCAATTGTCGTGCAAACATTTGTTAGAAGCAACGAAAAGTTCTTTACTATTTCAATTCAATTAATTTAACATTACCATTGTCGACCACAAAATGTTCGTCGAAATATCAAAACGGCTTGGCGCACATATTAGTCCGTGTATTTGAACCTTAAAAGGTAGAAATGTTAAATAATATGATTGTTCAAATTTTTTGTTATATTATTTAAATTTTGTTATTGTCAATAAAACGTTTAAATTCTTATTATATAGATTTAAATTCTTAATAAAAAGCAATACTTGTGTGGGTTTACAGGAATCAATATTTCCGCTTTTATAGTTTTAGTTCTGAATATTCTGCCGCCATAATTTTAGTCGATGATTCTGAAATTTATTTTGACAGTAATTAACGAGATTGACTACTCTCACAGCCAAATCTGGCTACCATAAGTCCAGATGGATTTAATTACTATATTATATATTTTATTTTTGGAGCTTGCTTAGTTTTAACTGCCTGCATATATGCACCAAAACATATAACTGTTTTTTTTTTTATTAATTTTTAATACTTTTGTTTAATGTGATGCTTCCACTTAGGTGCATAAATGCATACTAACACCAATAAAAACATACGAAATTGAAGTAATATATACGATAGCCCGACATAATAGGCGTTTAAGGACAAGCTACTAAAACCATGCATTCATCGCAACAAAAAAAAACATTAAAAATATTCAAGATGTTATGACGTAGTGTACATAATGGTGAATGTGTCTGTATCTATTTACTGTTGTCTTATATTTTTAATGTTTTTAATTTGTGTCATAAATCACTGTGTTTGATTCCTACATAACAACAATATATTTTTTTTATTTTTATTTTTCAATTTTCTGAAAGTATTCATAAAAATGTTCTGTAACTTCGAAATTTTCTAGGCTTTTTTAATTTTTTTTTTTTGTTGGCATTGAGAAATCCCAGAATACAAAAAGAAAAAAATCAAAATTAATTTTTTTCTTCTATTACTTAACTTTAACATTTTATTAAATAAAAAAAATTGAGAACTCATCCTGAGCAAATCAATAAGTGGTTAGTAAATAACTAACTTTTCTTTGAATTTTTTTTTTTTTTTTGCAATTTCGTTGTGGTTTCAAATCACAATATATTTTTTTTTTTGTATTGTTGAATGAAACAATTAACTATAAAAAAAAGTCCTTGAAAAAAAGGATATTACAGTAACTAAATTGAAATTTATTTATGAAATGTGATATTTTTTAAGAAAAAAATGGTTTAAAGATTTTTTTTTTTAAATTTAGATTGTATTGACTAGAAACAAATGTTGGTTTGAAATGTTTGTATATATATGTAGAATTTGACAATTTTGAAAGGATCATTGTCATAAGTTGACAAAATATTTCAGTGTTTAATCCTCTACTATAATAGTAGTACCATTTTTTATCTAATGTAAAGCTTTTTAAGTATTTACTGGGGATTATTTGTCGTACTGGTGATTAATAGAATATATGTACTGGGATTACTAGAAAAATATTAATGATGACTCAATCAATATTTTTAGTGATGATGAAATTTGAATTTGAATAACTTTGATTGTCAGGAATAAAGTAAATTTATTATTCAATGTTAATGTAATATAATAACCTAACGGGAATTAACGTAACAATATTTTATGTCTATAAGTAAAATGACACATAAAGTTACGTCATATTACCTCACTTTTTAAAAAATGACAAAAACTAACATTTTAAGACGACTATAAATAACGTTATGTTATGTCCCTTATTAATAAAATTCCCACTAATTTAAAAGCCAAAATATTTTTGTGTAAACTTTCTGGAAAATTGTATATGACCCCCTTTTTTCCAAAAGATTTAAATGAAATAAATTGTAGTTAAGCCAAAATATTTTCTAATTTTATTATAATTTTTTAGCTATACCCTTTTATTTTTGTGCTTATGTCAAATAAGTCAAAAGAAGGATACACTCATTTACTAAAAATTCATATATTTACTAAAATTCAGCAACAGTTTTCAATTTTATGCTGATACCATTGTAACGAATTATGAAATGGCATTAACAAAAACGATAAAAAGAATGATTTCATCAGCCAAAATAAATGGTTGTTGGTTCCACTATTGCCAGTCTCTAAGGAGAAACGCTGGAGAAATTCCGAAATTGCTACCAATGTTAAAATCCAACCAAAAATTCAATAGGCATTTTCATAAATTAATGGTTTTACCATTATCAAAACCACTAGATATTTATATTCACTTTTTAATCCAATAATTGGTTATGTTTAACTGCTAAAAACATTTTTTTGGATTGTTGCAGAAACCTGAGTAAATGTCTGTTTATAAAGAAAAAATAAAGATCAGCAGTGGATGTGTTGTGGAAGTCTATAATCACTATTTAGTGTCACGTTTAGTAAAATTTGAAAATTTTTATAAATGTCTCGATTTCATACTGAACGAAGATTTTAAAATGGTATTGGGTCTTTAAAAATGCTTTGGACGGTGCATTGAATATTTTCGAAAAGGCAAAAACCCAAAAACATAAGCAAATAAAATCAGGCTAGGTCACAAAACATTGATTTATTTAATGTATTAACTATATAGTTTAAGACTAGGTTAAGTAAATTGTATTAAAATTGAAATAAAGAAAAAAAAAAAATAGAGCTGGCTTGATAGAAAAAACGTTGGAACAATTGAACAAAAAAATATTAGTCTTTATTACTGATTTTCTATGGAAAATGACAAATTGGCAAAACGGTTTAATCGAAGAAAATTGAAGAAAATGTAATAGAAGAGGATAGTCAAAATACGGACGATGAAGATGATAATCACAATGAAGCTGATAATAAAGACAACATCCTGTGCATAATTTGTTACATCATAAACAAAAAAAAAAACAGTTTTGATAAGACCGTGCAATCACTGCAAGCTATGTACAATCTGTTTTTCCAAGCTGTCTGAAGCAGCTGAGAAAAAAATTCCCCAATATTGTGCCCATATTGTCGGGATATTTTACAAAATACTGAATTTATTTATTTAAAAAAAATAAATAAAAAATGTTATATTTTGTCACTTTTTTATTTTGTCAAATGTCATAAAATAATAAAATAAAGTGACTTAAAATAATGTCAGTTTATTTCGTTTTTCGAAAGTGACTTAACATAACGCTACTTTACGTCCCATTTCAAAGTGACATAAGACAATGTTACGTAAATTCCTGTTAGGTTAAGTCACTCCACCGTAATAGTATAGTATAAGTATAAGTATAAGCATGTATACTTGTAACATCACATTACAGACGGTTTTCAGAACTACATGGTTGTGTAGTGATGTAGTGGTTCTTCTAATAAAATAGTGACTTTTTGTAACATTTGTTCGAGTACAATTTGATAATAACCTAAGTTAAAACTAAGCTAAACAGTAATGTACTTGATTGTACACAATGAGTTATTTTACTTAAGTAAAGCTGATAGTTCTTTAGAGATAGAGTTAAAAAATAAAAGTAAATAAAACAGAAAAAAAGTCTTTGAACACGACCAAAGAAATAATACGAACAAACGTCAGTTTTATGGCAAAGAAATAATAAAAAATATAAGGGTTCCTAAAAATGTTTCGTTGATTTAAGATTTACTTATTAGACTTAAACCTAAAATGTGCAGAGGTCAAGTCAATAATTAGAAAACCTAGATACGAAAGCGAACTAATTATGTATAACTATTGATTACTTTGAAAATAAATCTGTCAGAATGAACGAGTTAAAATCAACATAATATGGTTATATTAACCACACCATAAAACTTTTTTAGGTTATAAAAAATGTTCATATTATTTTTTTAGTTCTGTCTAGGAGGCTTTCACTGAGAATAAAAGCAAATATAAAATTATTATCAAAAATGTATAACTGTACTTAACCGAACGTCTTCAATGTCAATATTATAAATATAAAAAAATGTGTAAATTTATTTATCAATTTTCCTTTTAATAAAAATAAATATAAATATTAATATGTCACAAATTTTTTGGTGACAACTCAATTCTTTAAGATATATTAACCACTTATCAATCAAAAATATAAGAATCCTAATTAAATCTATTTGATGTATTCGAATAAACTTATTCACATACACACCTACATAATGATGGGGATATAAATTGTATAGAATATAACATCTGTATTACATATTATAATAATGCTCTATATCTCACATTACGTTATCCTACCCACCCAGTTATTTTACTCTCCCGTTTATTCTCACTTTAGTTTAAACTGTATCTTCCCAACTATATTTTAAATATGTATTAAAAAATAGAAATTAATTGATATAAATAATTTTTGTTATGAGGTATTTAAGTATGTTTAAGATTTTCAATTATTAAATCAATAACTTCAATTATCAAACATTATTTTTTTATTTTTATTAGAAAAATAAAATTAATTTTTATTTCAAAATAAGTGTGTACATAAAAAATGAAATTTAAAACTTCTTAAAGTATTTTAAATATAAACCAGTGGTTCACAACATTTTGCCATCTCAAAAAATATTTTTTAATATAACTACTGGGTGAGGCATTAAATCATATACAGAGATGTTGAGGTGGTTAATAGGGCGAAGTTGGGTACAGTTATTATAGGTTCGGTAGAGTAGTTAAGCGAAACAAACGAAAAATGATATGGAATCTATTATAAGAGTCTTAAAATATTTTTTCTGTTAAAATACCTTAGCTTTTGTTATCCTATCAGTTATTGTCATTTACATTTTAAAATCAGATAACATAAAATCAGGGTTCCAGAATGAAACGGAAAAAAAAAATTAAAATTCATTTAAATACATAAATTTTATTTCTGACCAAAAAGAAAATGTTCTGTCAACTAAAAATACCGTTATCGTGAATCGTACGAAAATTCAAATTAAATTTTGTATCGTGATCAATAGTTCGGTTATTTTTGTCGGTTTTTTTCTTTCTGTCCGTTCAATACAAATATTGTAATCAATTTTAAACTATCTTCCCGATGAGTTAGAGACTTGAAATTATTCCCCTAGTCTCTGCCAAATCCCTTATTTAAACCAAAATTCATATTTCAAAGAGATCTGCTTCAGGTCGTAAAGTCTGCAAAGAACGAATGCATGTACCAATGCTTCAAGAACACATAAATTACGACCTTTTGTCATTTGTAATGATTTAAATCCAAGAACTTTTAAAAATTTTGTAAATCCAGTAATATATATTTTTTTTATAGTAGACCAAAATAATTATATTATATACATATATTTTTTGAAGGTCGTTGTTTAGAAAACAAGATATATTATTTCGTTTTCTGTGAACTGAAGTCTGGTTCACTTCAACAGTTTTTTTTTTTTTTTTTTTTCAAAGAAATACAAATAATAAAGGGTACTATCATCAGCATAGCTGTGAGTCTGGTTTGAAGTCGTATATAAGAGATCATTTATAAATATTATAAATAATTTTGGAGAAAGAACTGAGCCTTGAAGGGCACCAGCATTGATAGTAAATTTTTGGGATATAAAACCATCCACGAAATCCACGTATTGAAAATGTTTCCCAATCAAATTGCTTCTAGTTTTTTCAGTAATAAAGCATGCCAGACACAATCAAAAGCTTTGGATATATCTAGGGCTATAGTTTTGGCTTCACCGTATTTTTCTATGCATAGGTGCCATTTTTCCGTCATTAAGGTCAAGAAATCAAAAGTTGACCTTTTCGACCTAAAGTCCTATTGGCAGACATTTATAAGACGGTTGCTCTCTAGATACTTTTTGAGTTGAAAGTTAGTGATCGTTTCCATCACTTATAATACTGAAGTTAAAGCAATTGGGCGATAATTTGAGGGATTGGCTGGACGTGAGCTATTTTCCATGAAAATGGGTAAATACCAGAAACTTATGATGTATGTAAAAGTTTTACATTTTTGCAAGCAGGTCTGCCTTCAGTTCCGACTGTTATAACAGCATTGTTATCAAACAGCGGAGTTGTTGCTGATGATGAAAAATTTTGTTTTACCATTTTTGAAAATGGCCAGAAATTTTTGCTGGGTTTGACAGTGAATAAGATGTTGCCATAACTGCTAAAGGATTGAAAATAAACCATTTTATGTTTGTTTCGATTTTAATCGGTTGAGAAAATACTTTTATAAAAAAAAGCATGTCATAAAAAACATTTGTCAATATATGGGTTGATTACAAAATTTAAATACCTCTCTTTCTAAACTTTAAAGCTCCTGATATTCTCTTGAAAATTTTCCAATCTCACTGCTTTCACATAATTTTCAACATTACAAAAGTTTAGAATATTCTGATAGTTACATAAAGCTTAATAAAAATTTTCAAATTTATATATATATATTTTTTTTTTGTTTAAATAATAATAAGAAAAAATATCAATCAATTTGGATATATATTATTAAATCCTTATTGAAATGTTGAAACATTCTTGAAAATATAAAATACGACTAAATTTTAAAGGTAAAATTCAATAAAAAATTAAGTAGGTAAGTAATGTTGTACCTAATCAATTTCGAGAATTAATTTCTAGTACATATAGTTATGTGCGGACATTATGTAATTTGGAATAAATATATAATATGTGAGAAACGCGTGCCAGTAACCATAAACTTCGAATGTATGATGTATTTTAGTATAACACCATCCATAAACATAATATTTTACTGGATTCCTAATACACCAGAGATACATTTATAGAATGTACTTAAAGCAGTGTTGTGTGTTACTGTATTCAATTATTTATATAATAAGTTCAAATATAATGTTGTATATAGATATAATTGTATATATATATAGGTATAGTTATATTTTTTTTTATTAAATTACAGACGAGATATTTAATGTGTTTTTTTACGAATTTTATTACATCTTAAATTAATATATTTTTTTTTTTTAATTTAATATTACTTAATTAAGGTGAATAAATACCAAAAACGTAATAAAATGGGCAAGCAATTAATTTCAAAAATTAAAAATAACATTAAATTAAATTTAAACATCATTTTAATAAATTTTAAATTTAATTACAAGAAAATATAATCGGAAATGATTTTAAATGTTATCTTGTCCTGATGTATAACTATATACGTATATACATCACAGTATAGTTAAGTGCTATTGGGATTACCACGCCTACAAATTTACTTACAAAAATATGACGGGTCTAAGTGAGAGCAAAACGCAACTGATATAAAAACTGAATCTATTTATGAATTTTCTGATACCCAAGAAAATAAAATAATATACCTAGTCCACTGACTGAATACCTAAAACAATGTATTAGATTAGACCAACAGAACTTTCAATTTCCAAATTCAAAAATGCAAAATGTCTCAACAGTTCAGTATTTGCTATAGTTACTGATCGTTAGAAAATGAAAATAAGTAAAGTAGCTGGTATCTATGAGTTTAGAATATAAAAAAGTGTCAATTTATCTTTCAAGCTGAAATGTTTGGTACCTATCAATGTATGTGCCCAGGTGCGTATTCAAATAAAATAACAAAACACATATTTACGGCTTTTCTGACAGTCAATTGTGTTTTTTAGGACTGAATTTGAACATCCATGACAAGCTCGAACATTATCTAAATTAGTATAGAAATATTGAAAATTTTCTAGCAATCAATAATAATGTCATAACAATATGAAGATTCAAGTACATGTAGATTTCCTTGTAAATAAAAAAATCGATGAGATGGTAAAAAATAAGCCAAATTTATTAAATCAAAAAATTCAAAATCTATGTGGAAATAACTTAATAAGCATAAACTCTTTAGCTTAGTTTGTAAACTTAGTTGGTTTGACAGCTGAGGTGGTACAGTTAAAGATCATTCCTTGGACTAAAAGAGTACAGGAAAAAAAAAATGCCAAATTTATTGAATCAGAAAATGAGGCTATAGACTTATAGGATATTAAAAAGATATATGAAAAGAGCTTAAGAGGCATAAACTTCTTAGTTTAGTTTGTAAGCTAAATTGGCTTGACAGCTAAGGACGTTAAGTTATAGATCATACATTGGACTAAAAGAGTACCGGCCAACATTATAGCATAAAAGCACATCAATAATTTATAGCAATGCCAAAAATTGAAGCACGTTTCATCTTACTGTTACAAAGTCATTGGCTCGTTATAAAGTCATTAACCTACATCGAATAACGCAAAAAAAAAAACTGGAACATTCAGTGATGAAATACATATTATGAGACTCGAAAATTAAAATTATCAAGTTAACTTTCTGCAACAAATGATACATGCTTTCGGGATTCAGAAACAAAATACTACTTTTACGATATGCAATCAAATGATCAATCAATCTTATAATACGAAAATCCAAAGCAGGATACACACAAAATCTCTATAGCTCCGTTGAGCCTAATCCATGAACATCAAAGTCCTATCGATATAAGACAAAGTCCTAGTTTCTAGTATAACATGTAGGCATACAAAAAAAAAATACAATCATAGATTAAATCGGTTATGTTGTGCTAGGTTTTGATAATAGTGATGGATGATAATAGTTATAATGTCGAAAAAATTTCAATATATTACAAAATTTATTTTATTTACTTATTATCTATTATATACGTTATAATAAATTAAAACATTCTATAATTAAAATGTCACATTAGTTTCACAGTATTTGATAAAAAATTTTGTTTTTTTTTTAAAATAAATTTAGATTTACGTTTACGTTCTCTGCATGAGCATAATTTTAGCTAATAAAAATAGAATCAGAACAGTAATTCAAAGTGATATAAATATATAACACTAAGTATATGCAATTGTACATAAATGACAGATCATCAAATTTTATTATGCAAATGTGAATTATGTATTTCTTATTTTTTCCTGCCGGATTTATCAGTTAATAAGTAGGTAGGTACATACATACATGTACAAATGTGTGCATAAATATAATCTTTCGTTTTGTCGATATATAGTTATTATTGCAAATGTTGAAGAAATATTGAAACTTGGTCGTTGACAGTAAATGATGAAAATACTAGTTGTACATTTGAGAGAGTAAAATACCTTGAAAACAGCGAGCATATTTTAAAATAGACTTTAGTATTGTCCAATGATAATAATAAAAGACTTCAATATTGTCCAATGATAATAAGAACCAATGATGAACTGAGCCAACTAATTTAAAATAATATAAGATATATAAATAAGGTTCATGAAATTAAGATTGGCTGACGATGCTATCACAATTGATAAATTCAAGTATATTAAATATGTAGCAGCATAATTCCAAACTCGAATCAGAAAACCAAAAACTACATGAGCAGACCCTTATTTCCTGGTATATATTAAATGCTTGATACTATTGCTAACAACAGATCTCAATTGAAAACATTGTCTAAAGATACTGAAGTCGAATATACTCATAATAATATGCAGCATAAATTATGATGATTATCTACTTATGATTTTGCTGATAATAAACCATAAAAAAAACCATTCTTCTTCTTTTAATCTTCGATAATTCCAATTATAAATCTAATAAAGTTAGTTAATATGAAGATAATTAAATATTTAATTAAAAAAAAAAAAGTAAAAAATTTCTATTTAACACATTTCTATGTTCTTACAAAAAAAAAAAAAAAATACAATTAAAACTTTGCCCTTAAGTTCAAAATTTCCTTTAAATTTTAATTGAGTAAATCAGAATCCAAATCAATTTCATAATTTTCGTTGTATGAGCGATAGACAACTCAGTAAGTAAATCCCAAATTGAACACTTTCTCTTTACACAAAGCAAAGCAAAACAAAATTTTAAATATACATTATTCATTCATTTTCATGTTGTTTATATAACGATGCCTATATATATGTATGTTTATATTATAAATATATATACATCATATATATAGACATCGTTAAAAAAAAATTATAGATATCCTGTCTATCCCAATTGTTATATAATAACTACCACTCGACATTATTGTTTTATGAAATGTTTTTTTTTTTTTTTTTTTTTATTGTTTTTTTTTATTTATACATTTTCACGCTTCAATGGAAATTTATTAACCTCTCCCAAAAAAAAAAAAAACAAAACAGAAAAAAAAAGATCTAGAATCTGAAAATATGGTTTTCTATCAATGACAAAGCAATGTTGTTGTTGTTGTCGTTATAGTTGTAATATAGTATGAATAAATATAAAAATATCACAAAATAAAATAAGTGTTGCCAATATTCTACAATTTGATATGTTTTCTAACAATGACAATGGAAATTTGATTGTGTTTATTATTATTGTTTTTGTAATAGTGCATAATAGAATAGATTGAAAAATAAAAAGTATTACCAATATTAGAGTATGTATTAAAATGTATTATTTTCAGATTGTTTCAGCTAAATTATATCAATTATTATTATATCATATTATATCACATCCCATAAAGGGATGAAAACCCTAACTGCTTTTTACCCAGAGATATGTCACACAAATATTAAGAAATATTCAAATTAAATGAAGACATCAGCATTTATGGCCGATCCACATTGATAATGTTAACTAACGTAACATGAAAGTTGTTGTTCCGGTTCCGTAGGTATTATTTAAACCACTATTATCTTGACTAACTATAGTAAAACTTTTGATGTGTTTTAGCACATTTAATCATACTTCTAAAATTATAAATACTTAGTTTCCCAGATCTTGTTATGAGATTTATTTATTTATAAAAATTACTTCGAACTCTATTTATGTTATTTCAAGTGTCCCGCAAGGTAGTCTCGGTATTTAGGGTAGCTTTTTTTATAATTTTGATTAATGATGTCTCTTCAGTTATTCTTAGTAATAAAGTGCAAATTTACGCTGTATTTAATAATGATATTATATTTTTATTAAAAAAATATTTCTTTAGAAGATGATTTAATGAATTTGATGGTTTAATGTTAATCCTACAAGGTGATTTAGATACAACTTCTGTGAGTCGTGTACATATAATAATCTTTTTTAAATGGATTTCTATCAGACTCCAACTTAATCCGATTTATTTTAATTATTCTTTAAGTTGTATTACCATTTCCACAGCAAGCTTAATCAAAGACGTAAAAATTTAACAGAATGTGTTGTTGTTGCTTTCGTCTTTCGTTGAATTTTTCGCCAATGATGTTGTTGCTGTTGTTGTGTCGTTGCAGAAACACACAAATTATGTTGCGACAATATTTTTTCTTCATATAAATATATTTTTTCATGTTTCCCTAATTTATAATTACTTGTATATTTAATTTGTGGATTTTTAAATATTTTCAGTTTTTTTTTTTAATTTGTTTATTATTTTCTTTTTGACTATAGACAATAAACTATAGACTGTGAAACTGGAACAAAATGCAGACATTAATTATTAATAATTTTAAAAGTAATTTCAATCAAAATGTTCAAACAGATACACATGGATAAAAAATTGTTATTCGAAATTATCAAAATATGATATTCCCATCTTAATCTTCCCACCTGCATCATTAGGTTAAAAATATTTTGTAGTATATTTAAAACGTGATAGCACACTATGATAGTGTAGTCACTATAATGATTTAGTCCGAAACTTGAAGATACCAATAGAGATACAAAGTGTCATACGATATAAAAACATATGAGCAATATGAGCTTTATTGATTTTTTAATCAATATAGGTATACATATCCAATTAACTGGATCGAAATGCCTTTGAATTAGAAACAAATTTTGTTAAAAAATCCCAAATATAGAACAAAGTTTATAGTTTAAGATTGGATACAATGTTATAAGAATAAGTAACGGACAATGAACAATTACAAAGATATCACTAAATTGTATCAGCAGATGTACCCAGAGATGGTCTACTGAATATGATCATGATTCTATATCAGATCTCAAAACGTCTCTAGCGAACAGTTTTCCACACAATCTTATAATGACACTATGGAATTTGAATAGGGAAGTTTTTTTTTTCTTAATTGAATAACAAATATTTCACAATCTTGAATTTATTCCAATTCTAAAAATTTAAAGATGGCAACTCTGGTAAATAAAGAATATTATTAAAATGCTGTGTAGTTAGTTTTTATTTTTCTGTTCTTCACTCATGCCATTACCATTTACCATTATTTTAGATATGATGATGATGGTTACATTTCGAAAGAAAAATTTATAAAAAAAAACAAAATAATCATAAATGAATGGAATAATAATGTTGGGGTTGAATTAGAACATAAGAGTATAGTGGTATGTGTGTTGCTGCGTTACAATAAAGAAAATGAAAAATTTAAGACAAAGTAATATAAAAAATAAAAAAAAATAAAAATGTTGCACGCACTATTATGGTTGATAAAACCTTTCTATACTAAATAAATAGATATACTTATACCCGTTAATAAAAAATAATGTATATCTCCATCCATAAAATATTTATATCTTATATATACCAGAAGGTTTCGGGAAGAACTCTCCCTGATTCTAGGGATGATTGGAGAGAATGTAAAAAAAAGCAACAAAAAATTGTATGTTGATGAAAATTTCCGATCTACTAATGGATTCTTGAATTTTTTTTAAGTTAACTAAACTACATTAAATACATCATGACCATAAGCTGGAAGTGATTTTTTTTTCCAAGATTGGAAGTGATTTTTTGTTGAACAATTTTTGATGGACCACAAACATTCTATTAAAAAAAAAAATACTTGAAAAAACACTAGTACCCACCTCAAAACCCACCTCAAAACCCACCTTAAAAAAAAGTTTAAGGTAAATTCATTAATTTTCTACCGATCAAAGGGACATTTTCCTTTACCCATACCTCCACTAGTCTCACTAGTCCAAGCTGTTTATTCGTGTATAGTTCACAATCTAATGTTAAAAAGTTGGCTAGTCAAAAAACAAAAACAAAAAAATTGGCTAGTCAAAAAACAAAAACAAATAAAAAAGATGTTTAGTCTAAGTAAATAATAATTTTCAGATGAGTAGAGTTGTAGGTTTCTCTAGTATAGTCAACTAAAGTTCACAGTTATGTTAAATCTTTTAAATTTTCTTTCAAAGATTTTCACTTTCAAACAGATAAAAACAATATTTTTTATTTTAATCTTTTTGAGATAGAAAAAACTATCTTATTCTAAAATTATCTATATTCAAAACTATTTTTGTATATAACTTTCATGTTTTCTAATAATATAATTGACGATACCACCCTACGTTTTACTAAAATGAATTGAAGTACATTGATTATGATGATAATGATGTCGCTTTGCTTGTCCCAATATTCCCAATTATATGCAGAGTTAAGGGAGGCTATTACTTATTAAAATGTACTGCTACTATATACGACTACTAGATACAAGATAACACGTACTATATGTACGAAAATAATTTTGGCACTACGAAAACAAAATAGAAAATTTTTAATAGTAACCCTGTAATAAACAAAATTAGACTTCAGTGTAAAGTTATCATTTTCTAATTTCATTACAAATAGTAACTAGTTATGGCTAATTTGACAAGCTTATAACATTCTGAATTTTATCGTGTAAAGATTTTATCGTTTCCTAATTTCATTGCAATCTGTATGCTTAATTTGATAAGCTGTTAATGTCGTCATTTAAATGTTCTGAATTTTATCGCAAGCTACTTTAAAAATCTGTTTTCACAGCGTATTGAAAAAATAAAAATTAAGATAAACGCTATTCAATAAGCTGATCGTATTTTGACGATTTCAACTCTATCAAATTCACGGGATTGTATCTTATTTATTAAACCGAAAAAAATTTGCATCTTAATTTACCGAAACCGAAATTCATCGATTTGTTGAGTAGTAAAATGTAAAACAATTTTTTTTTAATATTATATTTTCGACTCTAATTTATGCAGATTTTTACTTTTTGACGAAAAATTTTGCAGCTCAGCAAATTTTAATTCACAAAATTGTAATTTGAAATTTATTAAAAGAAAAATTAAACAATATTTTTGATAAATCTATTGTCGACTAAATCTACATGGATCTGACTATTAATCAGTAAATCTCGGGTTGAAATCTCGATCAGAGCATGGAATTGATTTTTTTTCATCATTAATAAATCAATTAATTTTTATATAATATCTTTTTGATACTGTTAGATATATAATTTGGTATTAACTTCAATAAAATGGAATTATACCATTTAAGTAGACATAGTTCCTGAAAACAATAAGTTATTATTTTATTATTATTGCCTAATGTATTTGAATAATAAGTAGCTACTTATGTTTAATTTCATATATTTTAATTTTATAATTTGAGAGCTTAGTCTTATGTTATACTAGAATATTTACACCTTTGATTTGTAATTATTTAAACTAACCTGACTTAATTGTTTAGAACAAAATTTGATTTGTAAAGGAAAAATTTGAAAAATGTAAAATACTCGGTGACAAACATTTGCTCCACTTTGTGTAGTAAATTGCACTATCATACTACATATTTTAAGAACAAAAATGTATTCTATTAGATAAAAAACAAAAAATAATAATAAGAATAATTTCCCACTATTTTCGTAAAACTGATTTATATATTAAATGAGTTTGTGCTTGAATTCTAATAAATTTCCTCTCGTAAACTAAATTTTATGGAAAGTGAATAATTTTTTAGATGAATTAGAAAATTGTATACTTAAGTAGTAGAAATTCGTTTTTAATTTCAAATACATATTTTTTCAATCGTGACAATCCATATTAAATGATCAAATTAAGTTTAATTGTCATGAATACCATTTCATAAACAAAATGCAGTTTAAAATTATAGTATACCATTTCCATATAAGTATATATATATATGTGTGAAAATGTGTTTAATTTCATTTTTAAACGTTTATATTATATCAATTTCTCTACATAATTTTATAAATAACTATTTGGTAAAGATTTTTCCCATTTTCCTCTAGAAATGTGGAGCTGTTCGTTTGTACAATATCCAATAATATCGAATATGCTGAAAAGGTTTACATTATTTAATTTATTTATTAATATTTATTATTTGTTTTTATTTCTGTAATGTTAATCAGTTAACAGACTAATAAGTATCTTATTTTCAATAAAAAAAAATTTGATGTCTACTAATTTCAGAAAATTTTAAAAAAAAATGTAGTTAGTCGATTTTTGCATTCAATCAAAAATTCCATTTTTTCATTTCAACTATTATCTAATAAAACAATTCATTTTGCTTAAAAAAAAAAAATTTTAAAAGCCATACGATATAAATAAATTATTTACTATACAATATAAATTTAAATAAAAACAAAAACAACACAAAATAAAATTTATACCGGAACTAGTTATAAAAATTGGAAAATTACCCCTTAAAGAATTAACTCACATCATATACGTTCTATCATATTTTTATGATAAGTGATATACGAGTATAATATAGGAAGAAAGAAAGTAAGGGTTAATAAAAATATTTATTTTATTTTTTATGCTGATTTTTTTTGTTTTTACAATTATTTGTGTAAGTTTGTATGTTTATGTACCAGTAGTGCACAAAATTCATTTCTTATGTTATTTTATTATTATTATTATTATTAAATGCCATACTCATTTATAAATTGGATTTTTTTTATTTTTTTTGTTATTATTATTATATATAAAAATAATAATAATAATAATAATAACAAAAATAATATCAATAATAATAATAATAATAAGAATAATAATAACAATAATATTGTAAAAAAATTTAAAAAAAAAAATTTCATTTAGTTATTTGTGAAATTGAAAGTTTGAAATATGATATCGGTACGTAAATCTCTGTTGTGTTAGCGTCTAACAATATGAAAAAAGTATATATTGCGCAATCAAAACGGCTAATTACGGTGTAATTCCAAGAACATTTAAGAGAAGCCGAATTAGCAAGAATAAGACGAACATACTACCAACATTAGGACGGCAATTGCTAAACACATAATTGAGAAACACCATAAAATTGATAAAACCAATTTATCATCAATAAAAGAGCAAATTAAGCACATACGAGAGTTTAGCAATTTCGAGGGTACAATTTTAGATTAGGTACAGATTTAGGGAATGTATACTCACCACTATTTAAATTAATAAAATAACTTTGAAAAAATACAGGTAAAATAGGTATCTGGTAGGGAATAGGAGATACGTTGCTTCCGAAATATCAATCAAATATTAAAAATTATTAGTGAACGAAAATCTGGCAACAATTAAATTATTTAATGAGATTTTATTCAAGCAAGCACAAGAAACACAATGAATCACTCGAGACACAATCTAGTTTCGAGAAGTTATTTGATTGAAAGAACCAGAGTTGGGTTCTTACAGAATTGTGCAACATTATAATTAAAAAAAATTTAGATTTTTTTTTTTTAAATTTAAAATGTTGCTTTTTAATTTCAGGATGTTGTATTACAAAATTTTGATACAATCCCAAAGAACCAATCTGAGCAATTTTAGGTTACATGAAATTTTACTGATATCATTTTGAGAATGTCTTATGAAATAAATTCTAAATTCAATATTTTTTGATTGTCAACCAAGTGTTGTAGCTGTCAAAAATATGTTTTTTGTAATAATGTATGAATATACATAACCATAATCAATATAGGGTCTTCACGTAAAGTTGCATCGTAGAAAAATAAAATCAAAAAATCCTAGGTCACATGAACGAACCCTAGGAAAAACCAATTATAAAATATCAGATGATAGTAGTGTTGATTAGTTAAGAAAAATGTTAATTGGTATCTTTTAAAAATGTTTATTAGTAATATTAATTTACGTTTAACTTGTCAAATGGGTTCTTATTTTCAATTTTATACCAAAATAATTTGTGTTAAAGTTAAAATAATTTGTGAATAAAAAAAAATGCCAAAAAAAGTGTACAAAATATTTCAATAGATTGTCCATTTATTGTATAAACAAGTTTTTTATTTCCTTTTTAATATTCTTCGTTTCTATTATTTCACTTTAAAACCCCAAATTTAAAATGCCAAGTACTAAAAAAACAAATTTCAAAAATATCGTACTATAAATAGTTTACAAATTGCATATTTGAATTTGAAAATGTATAGGTAGGGAGGATATTTAAGTATAAGAATTGTTTTATAAATGGAATAACAACAATTTTTGTAACAAAATTTCTACGATCCTATGATCCTACGACGCAATACTATTATTATTAGCTTAACTACCAATTGTTAACGTAAAATAATAGTTATATGTAGCCGCAAACATGTAGTAATTTACAACTGTCATTATTTTTAATTTATCTTCCAATTGGAAGTGAACACACCGTGTTCCTACAATTTACTAATATCCATTACTAACGGTGTTTTACTAATTTCACTAGATTATGATTTATTTTTCAAAACAATGTAGGAAACTTTTGTGTGTTTCCAACTGTGTTCGATAAAACTGCTCTAAGCATAAATTTGACAGTATGATTAAAGTGAAAAATCCGGCCAGTTATAAATCTAAAAAATTTAATAAGTAAATATCAAATATAATTCAAATAATATAAAATTGAATTGTAAATTCTCTTATAGCTAGGTAGCAGTAGCTTCCGGTATGAACCGGCAAATTTTTAAATTTTGAATAAGTTTTATTAAATCAATTTTTTGCTTCAATTTAGAATATTCAATTTTTTTAATTGTTATTATTCATACTCATTTTACATATTTTCATAGTTGGCAACCTTTGTTCCAGTCACAGTCATACTCATATTCAATTAATTTGACAATAAAAATAATAAAAAAATTATTTGAAAAATAAATAGAGAATATTATTAGAATAAATGAAATAAATGAATACAACAAATATAAATGACATAGAAGGGGACGTGCTTATTCCAATAACTTGTATACTAATAATAATATATTAATAATATTAGAGTATATTTTACATACTATTTAAATACATATTCTTGTTATTTATTTTATCATATGAGAAAACTGATATTTGAAATAAAGTGAAATTAAAAAGAATTAAAAAAAAAAATTGTTTGTAAGTAAGTAAGTGAGTACCTCAAAACCAATCCCATTATTGGATTATTATATATTTTATACATATTATGTACAACTTATGACATTACAGAATGTTTAGTTTTATGTTTTGTAAATAAGAATCTGCTGTGTTCACATATTTGTTGTTGTTTTTGTTTTTGTATGAAAATGTAACCGTACGTATTATATTCTATACACTTAAATACAAAATTTACTTCCTAGTTAAGTTTCGATTATATCACTAATAACCATACTATGAAAATACAAATTAGTATTTTATATGAGATTATCATTACAACATTTGACAAACCTTCAAATCTAGGTCTAATGTTATACAAAAATTTTATTTTTTACTTCTAATGACCACAATTCTTTCAATTGTTGCATATCGTAATTTACAACAATAAAACATTAATTTAATCACGTTATATTGTCTTAATGACATTCAATGAATTAATCAACCAAACACAAGTTATCACACAATCCTTTCAGTGCAAAATTAACAATCTAAAAATACTTATAAATTCTTTATAATAAAAAAAAAATACATATATATAAATACTATTGCAGAAGCTGTAAGGACGAAAAATGTAAACAAAAACAATTAAATTCTAATTAATAAATTAATTTTTTGTTCTATTTTTTAAAATTTAATATTCATTTATTTATTCAAAACTGTAATAAGTACTTATATAGGCTACAGCAAACTAAAAAATAATTATTTTTATTTGTTTCTGTAATGGAATGTCTAAAAAAAAGTATAGCTAATTTGTATAAAATCATATAAGAGTAAAAAATTCTATAAAAGTAATAAAATTAGTTCTGTAAAACTAAAACGGAGACTCCACCTTTACACTAAAGTTTAATATATATATATATATATATATATATATTTATAAATATTTTAGTTTTCCTTTAAACTTGTCATTTCTTTAAGAACATAATGTTTAAAAAAAAATTAGATTTACTTCCTGTCAATGAGATCCTTTTAACGGTCAACATACAGTAGTGACAATCTGACAACAGTAAACAAATCTTATAGACTCTTATTTTATTATTTTTAAAATTTATTTTTTATTTTTAATACTTAGGTTTCAATGGTGGTTTCAACAACCTTCCAATAATGTAGTTATATTTTTTTTTATTATCACATTGTCAGTGAGAATTCAATATATTCTCTGGCCATACAATTTATTAAAAAAAACTATGGCCTCCTAACACGGGATTCGAACCCAGGAAATTCTGATTGGTAATCACGTGACATAACTGTACTTTCTGGTCCATACTTATAGGTCGATATTTTATAGAACTCAAAATAACGGTTTAAACCTTTTTATGAACTACATAAGTACATTCATGGTGAATGTGATCTTAATAAATGTATAATTGATCAGTTTTTAAAACATCACAAATGCATTTTACATTCAAAAACTAGACATACATACTTATATTACATTTATAAATTGTGAAGAAAAAAATTTTGTTTTGGCAAAATCATATTCTTTATATTTTTTGATTCGTATTGTTTTTTGGAAATTGTTGATATCAAATTTCAGTCTTATTTTTACCTTATTTGTGATTTGTCCTCATACTCTCCTACCTACTTTATCCTACATTTTTGATTTTATTCTGGAATAACATCTATTTACAAAGCGTAAATTTATTTATTTTTATAATGTTACATCCAAAATATAAATTTTTGCATATTTCAAAATAAATTTAGGGGTTCAACACAACCGGATTATCTGATACAATCTGATACGATCTGACACAATACAATTATCTGTCAAAACTACACCACTATACACTGTTTAATCTGCGTTGCTTGGATTTGTTGCGATTACTGCTGCTAACAGTTTTTGTTTAAGCTGTCTTAGACAACTAAAACGTTCAAACTGCTTGAGACTATTAAAAATATTTTTGCACTAAATTACATTGATTAGTCTGTGATTAGCCTGTGACAGGAAATACCCTATTAAAAAACTACTTTGGAACAAAATTTGACATTTTAAAGTCAATTTTTAGTAATTCATAACAGTAAAATCTGATTATGTTTCATTGGATTATGTTGTTTAGTACATAATTCTTCTTAAAACTGCTGTGAATTATAATACTACCATTGCAATTTGAAAAGATTTAAATTTTTATTTATAATACAAACATTGAATGCACCACTAAAACCAAAGCCGATTACAATTATGAACACCAATATCTACCTGCACAAATTTCTACAATTATAAAATGGCTAGTTTAAAGTTTATATTTAAAATCTTATCACTGTATGTCACCACTGTATTTTACTATATTATATTTAATATATAATCCTTTAACATTATATCATTACATAATATTATATCCTTTCTACAACCAAATATATTATTAATAAATTCAATTTAAAAAAAAATAACATTTTCTCTCTTTGTTTGCCATTCTAAAACACCTAACTAAGTACAGATAATATGTTGTTTTTTTACATGACATAGACATCGTCTCCACATTACAGTGCTTTGTAAAAGTTTTATAAAAGTTAATATATTCTATTTAACAGTATTATTAAATAAATAAATGAATATGCACCTTGTTTTATGGCATTGTTTAGAACGTTATTAGTAGGTAAAATTTTTATACTATCCAAGAAAAATAGTTTTTAGCAACACTTTGAATGAATTAATTAATTACCCATATTCTGTTAGACGCGTATGCAAATATCACTGAAGCGATCTTTTACTATTACTTAGTCGCAATAGCAGTTTTAAATTTTCACGATGACGAAAATGTCAAAATTGTGGTGCGTGTTATTTCTGTTAGGCTTTTCATACAATTTTTGGTATGGGCATTTTTTTGTTGAACCGAGAACGAACATATAAAACGTGCTGTGAACAGAGTCAAATATTTTAATTCTGAGCACTTTGAGTTAATAAAAAAATACGATAGAACTCAACTAATTTTTGTTTTTAATAAATCTATTAAAAGGAACGTTGAATTCTTATTTCACTTAAATACTAAAATGAAATAATCAAAAAATATTCAATTTAAAATAATTTATCATCAAAAATATTGATTCCTAATTATTAAATATTCATCATCACAACTACATCCATTTTGTTTTAAATATAAAAATTATTATTTAACATTCAAACGTTATTTGTCTTTTTATTTATTTAGGTTTCTAATCGGATAACAGTTAATAGATTATTAGCCAAACTGTCAGACTATGTTATACACATTAAAAGTTGCCTATAAATAAATTGAAGCTTTTGTCTTATAAGTACGTATGTTATTTTAGATTGCCTTATGTGCGATAGAGTATATTATATACTAAGTACATTAACTTCAATTTGTATTCTAAATAGCTCAGCGGAAATAAAAAAGCAAAGACAACATGATCTTCCTCATCAACCCATATTATTAAGAAAGTACTGGCAACCATATCATATAATAATTATATACACATAATATGTATATATATATAGTTATTTACATACCGGTACCACTAATAAATTTGAATTTTATTTTCTAGTGTGACTATATAACTGTATCGAAAATAAATTATTGTTTTATTATCCTTCAGAGAATTAAGGATGTAACCTCAACTAAAGTTTAATATTTATATATAAAAAAAAAATAAATAAATAAAAATATAAAAAATACTTTTTTTTCTTTTTTTAAGGAAATAAAATAAATAATGAAATCCATAATATATATATATATATATAATAAATATTCGTATATGAATGCAAGTCCAATCGAATTTTTATCAATACTAATACAATCAGAATCAAATCACTTCAAATAAAAAGTGAGTTTAATTTTTTTTTGTAGATAAATTTTGTAGACAAGTTTTTTTATACTCATTCTGTTATAAAATTAACAATTTTGTAGAATAAAAAGGGACATCACTAAGCGCATAGTTTAATGATATTAGAATTAAATTTTTATATAAATAAATTTTCGAGCGTCTAATGTGACAGAAGTCGTTTGAAATCGATTATATTATAATGAAGGGTAGCAGACCGTTAAAATACATTAATAATAATAATGAAGAACAGTCCCGGCGTTTGATTCAAATTGTAAAATTTTTTCACATTTGTCTCACCAGGACAAATGATAGTGATTCTAAATCTAATGATAATAACAGCAGCAACGAAAAAATTAATACTAAAGGTATCGTAAAACAAGAGATAGACAGAAAAACGGAAAAATTAAACCAATCACTTAAGTTGCCTCTGAAATTGTTGGTAGACCCGTTACAAGACATGTATAATGATATAGCTGAAATCCAGAATCGACTATTATCGGACATTAAAGAATTGTACATCTCATCAAAATTGATTTCAGCTTATAATGAATCTCCATGAGAGCTTCGTAAAGCATTAGAAACATTTAAAGAGATTAGAAGAAAAATAGAGTAGTATCAGTTTAAATATTTGCATACATTCTGCCAACCTTGACCATGAAATCGAAATAGAGACAATCGATAATTTGAAAGTTACATTAGTTTCGGAATTATCATTTAGAACACCACAAGATCCGAAACTAATGCAACAGCTCATTCAACGAAACAACTACCAAATATACGATTGCCCAAGAGAACTATCAACGATATCCAAGAATGCTCAACATCTCCATCATTAATCGTATTCAACCCAACAGTTCCAGCTTTAATGTTTGAGCACTCATCATCTTTGATACCAGATACTCAAAATATTTTAAACAAGGATACTTACATCTACATCTATACAATAGCTGAAACAGTATTTAGACTTGGAATTACTTGGGGCAATGTTGCGTTACAAAATTACAACTCATAATAAGAAAAGTCCATCAGCCCGAAAAGTAAGATTCATACAGGACGGTATTTCAAGAGTAGCTTTCATCTTAAAAGGTACTACACAATATGCTTGTCCATCTAGGATAGCCACTTTTAAACTTTCAAAACAACCTTGATTAGAAAAATGTTAAAATAAACTTAGATGCATGGTGTTAATAGAGAAGTCAAATTCATAAGTTAATACATTTGTCAATAATAATACAAATTAAAATACTTTAAAAAGCTATACCTTAACTAGTAAATAACTAATTGTAGTACCACGGAATCAAAAATATATTAAAACCATTATAAATGATTCTTCTAAAGCGATGGAAGTAATTAATTTTTTTCCCTGTAAAATCGCCCAGTGAGCCTAGAAAATAGACTCTTAGATAATTAATGCGAAGAAGGTGCAAAGAGAGCCCAAGTACAAAAATCGATGGATCAATGGAAGAGAGCCCAAGTATTTGGTACGATTACCTATTTAGTTCGTAGTAACCCCTACAATTGTACTGAATTCTAATTTTTTTAATGATATTAGATTAGAAAAACGTATATGATCCAGTATGTATCAAAAAGTTTACATTGCAGTCAAAACTGTTAGAACATTTTCTATTGGAAACTCTGACTTCCTATTTGTGAATCAAAATGTTACAGGTAGCTAGAAATGAGTCCAAATTGAACTTTTCGGAAGAATCTCCAAGACTATACCAACCTATCAAATTCCTAATTTATACATAACATAGTTAACATATTCTTAGCATAGAATATCACTATGACATAACAGAAACTAATATTATATATCAATCGAACCATCACATTACAATCTTTGAGTTAACAATTACCGATTTAAGTTTACAGCAATTAGTCTCACTATCTGTAATCTGCAAAAAATTTCTAACACATATTACTTTATACCTATAACAAAAACTATATTTTTTTCACCTTTAGTCAAATTATCATAAGTTAGAATATCTGTTTCAATGACTAATCAACCACTTAAGTGAAATAACAACCAAAACAAAAAAAAACAACATTTATTGCGATACCATATTAATTTGATAAACTGATTAAAATATATGAAAAGTTTAAAAGCCTTGATTGTACCTGAGTAATTCCAGGAATTTCAATTGACAACCTTTGTATCATCACCACTACTATTCCAATATGTATTTAATAAAATATGAAATTTTAATTTATTACTCATTACATGTTGTAGTTTTGTCCTTAAAAAAAATATACATATATATAATATATAATATACATTATATATACATTTTTTTTTACCGGATAATGAAAATATCCTTTTAAGTATCTAAACAAAAAAAAAATAAAAATCTATACAAGAATTTCATAAAATTGTTCTTTTAACCAAAGTTAGTTCCCAAAATTCATTAACCAAATTAAAAAAAAAATGTTATGTGGAATTTTTCTTTCAAAATAAGAAAAACAAAATAAAATTTTACAATTTTAAAAAACTTAAGTATTTCATTTTTTTGTTGTAAGTAAAATGACAAAAAAATAAGGACAATTTTTCGATTTTTCGCAAAAAACAAGACCTAAAATTTAATATGAACTTTATTTACATGAATTTGATTTAGAAATTTATATAATTTAAGAACTTAGAATTTTACTTTCATTCATATCTATATAGGAATCGGTTTAAGTAACATTTGTTTATTTATTTCATTTCAGTCTACAGGAATAACCTTACAGATTTCGCTAACAAACTACAGTTTAAAACTAATAATTATTAATAAAAAGCAAAATGCAATTAAAAATTGCGACATTTTATGGTAAAAAAATATGGGGATTTTTCTTTTAAAATTTTGCCTGCCATAATTAAGACCTAACATTCATTGTATATAATCTTTGTGAATTAACGATGGGCTCCAAAAATCTATAGTTCGTCTAATATGACGATAATCTAAATCTAGAAAACTCCTATCACAAATAGTATAGAACGGTATATAGATTTTATATAAGTTTACGAGAACATTACAGTGGTCACATTTCGCCTAGTTCAAATGTTGAAATGTCTGTGAGTTGATTTTTACATCATTTAGCTAAATAACTAATTGTATAGGGTTTCCAGTTTAACTTACGAAGACAGAATTTGATTATATTTTTTTCAACTAATTCAATCCTTTTTATATGCCTATAGCGTGAAATGGCATCCAAATAGGACAGGCATATTCAAGATGAGGACGAACAAGAGAAATATATAATGATTTAAATGTACATATTAGGATCAGTAAAGTTTAGAAAATTTCATTTAATAAGCTGTTATCAAATCAATATGAGAATTTAATGTCAATTTGCTGTTAAGAATTGCTCCCACATATTAAACCTCATTAACATGTTCTATAACAGAATCATGAAATTTATTTTATATATTGCATCAAATTTTTGTTTCTATAAAACGACATACACTTACATTTTTTGATGTTTAAATCCAAACCATTTTCAATGCACCAGGATAATTTGGTGTCATTAACATATTATGCTAGAATTGAATTTTTAATTTTACAATCAACATCATTCATGTAAAGCATATTTGACCTTACTTCAGTATTTGGTTCTAACTTCACATAGAATTGTAATCGGAAATTTTTTTGGTTTGTTAAATTCAATTTATAAAATAATATATCAAAACAGAATATACCTAAACTACTACCAATATTTAGCTCAGTGTATTGAAACATTTGAGATCAGTTCATTTTTGGGATTCACCTTGAATTTATTGAATTTACTGCAATCATTTGAATTTATTTTAGAACTCGTTTTTAAGTTTACATTGACATAATATAATAATCTTTAAATATAATAATTAAGTAATAACTAATAATAATAAAATAATCTTTCTAGATTCAGTTAAAAAGGAAATGAATTTCAGCCACAAGTTAAATGTCATAAATGACTGATAACCATAACATTTTGGTTAATAAAAATTAACAGTTCAAAGCAGAGTTCAGTTCAAAATGGAATGAGACAATGCTGAGCCCCAAATTATTTAATATAATAATGGATGAGATTATGAAGATAACAAAGCATGTTGAAGAAGGATAATATTCTGTTGGATGTCCAAACATGATAGATCTCAATATTGAAGTTAATAAGATGGTGTTCCAAAACAAATAAATTTTTTTAACCAATTTAGCAAAACAGTTGTCTACCATCAGCCTATCAAGCAAATAGTATGATTCAAATACCTTGGTACGCCGAAATAATATTCTAGGGAGACCTGGAACAGACCAGAAAAAATAAAAATAGTTTCCTAGTATATGTAGAAACTTATATTAATTATAATAAGTTAATTTTATTACAAATTGGAATAATAAAATGAAAGATGCTACTGACTTGATATTTAAAATAAAATGTGGTTGATAGAAGAAGACGCATGTAGCTTAACAGTGGAATAGGGTTGTCGCCCATAGTAATTGATTTGAGTACTGAGCAGTCAAAATCCTACACTAGTATTTGGATACTTCCGTCATGTTATTTATAAGAACAAATGAGTGAGTAAGGCTAGCAAAGCCAAAATGTATTGTTTTTTTTTACCAGCTATTTTTGCACTTTAAAACTAAACTTTTTGCACTGTCTACAAAAATTTACAAAAACAGCTATTTTATTATATTTTATTAACATCCAAGCTAGTTTTTTTTTAAGTACATTTTTTGCACTATTTTTAATATTATTTGAAATAATTTGTCTCTTAATTATAATATTGGAGCAGTAGGGAATAGAAAGTCTATAATTTTTTGAAAAAAAAAAAATTGAAATAAAAAAAATTTAGCCTAACTTAAACTATCTTGCACCAAAATGTATAAAACATTTATTCAGCACATTAGACCATATGCACCAGAGTGAAAGACTTATAATGTCAACCACAAAACAGATACTAAGAACTGCCGATTTTGGTTTCAAAACTATGAGGGATGGTGTCAGAAGTGTGATTATTAGAAACATTTGCGATGTGAAACGTTTATAATTGGCCAAAAAGCGGAAATAGAAATATTGAATTATTTATTTATTTATGACTTTTATGATGGGCCCATCATCAACCTCCTGGGTTTGGCTGGAAAGTATTTATTTATTTATTTCTATACAAATGTCTTGTAATTTTATGCATTATTATAAGTAAGTATATAAAACGAATATTAATTTAAAATTTTTAGAAATTTACGTTTACAGTAAACAGGACCCATATCCATGCCCTTTTTTGATTTTCTATTTACTTATTCTATTATTATAGCCTTCTTTGATAATTAAATCTCTTTAGAAATTCAATTTCGAAATAAATAATTATCGAAAGAATGGGATACATTGATTAGAAAAAATAAAATACTAGACCTGGTTTTAGACAGCACTTATTTGCCAGAACTTGAACAGAACAAAAATACATCAGTCACTAGAAGCTACAAATAAGACATTGGTGATAGACATGATGTAGTTCTATTAAAAATATGTTTCAGGTTTCAAACACTAGTTATATCCAAACAGATATTTCTATAGCTAAGTACAGACATAACACTGTCAATACACCTTAGTAAGTATCTGAAAATAAAAATCTCATAACACTGAAACTTCTTTTCAAAAAGTAATATAAAAAACAAAACAAATACAAATCTACCACAAGCTCAGAACTTTTGAAATTAAACAGAATAACAAAAAAAAAACAGAAAAAAAACAAATCAAAAGAAAAATGTACTTAAGAATTAGAAATTTGCTAAAAAAAAAATTTGCAATTTTTAAGCTATACAAATAATAAAAAAAACAAAATAACAAGAAATAAATAATATCCAAGCTAATGCTATTGGCGCTACATAAGATTGGAATTTATTTACGTAAAAACAAACAACAAAAAAATCAAAAATCAAAAATAAAAAGAAAATTATTTTTTCTGCAGCGATAACATTACAGGTTTATTTTTTATCTCTTTTACTCTAACTAATATCTATATTAAAAATATATTTAACAAAATATTTGATTGTGAAGCACTAAAACTGTTTAGTTCAGCAATTTTTAATGACAATAAAGTAAAGAAAAAAAAAGAACAAAAAATAAAAAAAAATGGCACCAAGAATTTCCTTGAAAGACAAAAACAAAAAGAAAAGTAAAACAAAAAAAGAAAATTTTCATTTTTCCTATTCAATTATTAAAACAACAGCTTAAAGTTCTTTACCACTTCATGTCATCACAATAAGTACATGTTAGTTAATATATATCATATATGTATATAGCATATTATATATATGTATATATTTATATATATATATATGTAGATGGAAATGTAAAATAAAAATGAAAATAAAACCATCTGGACAATCAGACAATAAGGTGTGACTGAACCATCACAACAGAGACTAAACTAGATTACAGCAATACTTAATAGACATGTAATAGAGAGTGAGAGAGAGAGAAAGTAAGTAAGGAAAATAAAATAATAAACTTACTTTTATATATATATATATATATATATATATATATACATAATTTATGTACAAATATATATGTACATAATAATATAATCAGAAACTATTTTGACATATTTAAGTCGTAACTCGTAGTAGGTATATAAAAAATAAATTTTGTAATATGCAATAAGTCCATAATGAAATAAGATAATATAAAATAATATCGTTAATAATAAAAGTTAATACAAACATATGTAATTGCTTTATTTCGGTTAAGGTGATGCACTGAAATTATAAGTCAATAGCCCTTTGAACATAAAACAAAAAAAAAACTGAACTTACATTTACAGTTTTACGAATGACATATCAACGACCAGTTTCTGTTATACATATGTAATGTTTTGTAATATTTAATTTCCAGTTTGACAGAATAATGTCATTTTTTTTTAAAGTCTATTAATAAATAATATAAATAACATATTGTTTAATTAACGAATTATTTACGTACTTTACTTATATTTTAGAAATATGTCCATAAAAATTTAACAAAACTGAAAAAAAAACACAACTCACTCGCAAACAAAAAAGCAAGCGAATGAAATACGTAGCAAAAATGCGAAAGTAGAATTCTGTGATAGCTACGATTCTACTTTCACATACGCAAATTTGTGAAATGCATATTAAATGGTGCCATTTTTGACATGCGAAAATTGTTTTCCGCAAGTAGCAATAAATGATAGCCCCACCTCTTAGGTAAGTACAAACGAATGGCTATTTAAATCGGCACACTTAGATCAACGTCCATTGCGAGTCCATTGCGATATAACAGAATTTCGCTTATCCGCATGGAATCTACTTGCCAGTACTAATTTGAGTTATTACTGTTATTCAATATTTTATAATCACCTGAATGTAAACTATTATTGAATCTAAAAATTTGAATTTTGGTCCACCACCACTACTTTTTCTTTTTTCCCCTTTCGAATGATTTTTTTTTTCAAATATTCTAGAATTTTATTCTAGAACGAAATAATGTATACAAAAAAAATAAATAATTATAAAAGACAAAGCAAGGTATTAGAAGATTATTTTGAGTTTACTTTTAAACATACGTATACAAACATTTAATATATATATATAAATATATATATAGATATACACATTATTTCATACAATCATTGGTTTATAACTATAAATAATTACACTGTAATATGACAATACCAGCAAACTCAAAAGATATTTTCCAACTTATGTGTAACTATATCTGAAATCGATAACTATTAAATGAGAGTAAGATATCATCAGTAAATATTTTAGTTACCTGGTTTGTTTTGTTATTTGTTATTGTTTTTTTTTTTTTTTTTATAATCGCCATAAGAAATATTAAAGCAGATTTTTTTTTTGCTTTTATTTCTGACTAGGTGAGAAGCTTAAATTTGATTATAGAACGAAGATTAAATTGCTACTCTACAGTAGTATAGTGTATAGTAAGGCAAAGGGAGTACGAATTATATAATGTATATATTTTGTTATAAGTATATTAATATAAGTAAATATATGTATTTATGATATATACACAGGTATTGAAAATTTAATAAATACCTGCCTGTAAATAAATTGTAATAATGAAATAGCGATAGTAGAAATCGACTGTAGGGAATTCCATAAATTTGTTTTAAATTAATCTAGAATAATTTTATTTGTTATTGTGGTGAGGTTGAACGAATGAGTAAAAGGGAAACAAAAAAAAAATGGTTATGAGGGTAAATGGAAAATATAATATTTTTTTAACAAACGTTACGTATTAATTCACTTGGAACTAAAAATAACATATTTTTGTTACATTAGATCTAATGGAACTTTATTTGCTAAATACTTTTGACATTTGACCAGTTTCAGGAAACCTATTATAATGGGACAAAACTCATTCAAACAAAAATGTTCGATAAAAAATTAGAAACGTAATATAACTGTTAGTTATATATATATATACTTAGATTAGTTACATGTTGATTTGATTTCAGTAATATATAAAAATTACAGATAACTACAGTTTCTCTGTCAATATATATATAAAACAATATATCTGACAGGGTCAGTTCACAAAAACTAAGAATAATTAAATGATCATAAATTTAAATATTTGATTATTAAATCTAGACTAGTCATTGTCGACTAGCCGACAACATGGAAATGGAAAGAATCAGTCAATAAGTACAATTATTTTGGAATATCACTGATTTAGAGTAGGAACATCATTGGACTAATAACAAGAATTCAAGAATTACAGACCAAAATTCAAACTTATAGTATGTTATATAGTTTTAATGGTTTGTAATGGCATTTTTGATATCGTATAACCTGAAGCGGAAATAGAAGTTTTGTATTATTTTTTAATGCATTATTTTTTGTAATTATTAGTTAGATACAATGCATTGAAATAATTATTTTGAATTATTTTTTTACACCAGTTCATATTAAAAAATAATGCATTACATATAATGCTTACCAAAAATAATTGAAATTATTGGAATTAATTTTGAATTAAAAATTAGAAAACACTTTCTTGCTTAATTTATTTTAAAAATCAATTAATGTTAGTGACAGAGTTACTGAATATTTAGAAAACAAATTAGATTTTAATCTAGACTTAGTGACATCTATATACATCTACAAGCGGCGATTTAGTTAAAATGGAATTATTCTTTGAATTTTTCATACAAGTTTTAGAAATATTAACTTTTTAATAATCACATGAATAGTATTTTTAAAATTTAATTCTAAAAACCCATCAACAAAAATCTATATTTCCGTCAGTAAAACAACAATACAATTACTATCTAGCTGATTCAACATGAAACCTGAGATGATGGAAAATTATAAGTAGCCTCATAAAATAATACTTTCTAAAATCAAATACTCCTTTACCCTTTTCCAGTTTGGCGGAAAGAGTATTTCATTATGCGGGTATTATAAATAGTCCTAAACGTGGGCTATTAGCATATAATTTATGAGTTATAATGCATTGAAAATATCTTTGTATTGAAAAAGTAATTCATCCAATTACTTGATTTAGTTTTTTAATTTAAATAATTTGAATTATTTTTGGTAGTTCATCATAATGTAATGTATTTTTTTTCAATAGTTGTAATGTATTATTTCAATGCATTACTTTTAAATAATAATCCAAAAATTAATTTTAATGCATTCTATGAAAAAGTACTGCATTATTTTAATTCATTACAAAAAAATGTTAATCTAAACGTAATGCATATTATATAATACTATAGCGTAATAATCTGAAACAAAAACTTTAATTCATTACAAAGTAAAACTTTAATTCATTACAAAGTATGTCAAAACAAACCGTTAAAAACTGTAAAATAAAATGTTAAAAACTTATTCATATCTTAAACAATTTTGAATCAATAATAGAAATCAGCATTAAGTTAGGATGTATAATGGTCTACCTGTGAATTTAGAATACAAAATATCTAGATAGATATACTTATAATTTGAAAAAAATGTTAAGTAATTTAGTTTATTTAAATTGATGCAACTTGTGAAATCGATTATGTCCAAGAATAGAAATTCAACAAAACCTGCATAATAGCACAATATGCAGGCATCAGTAAAAAAAATTAATTGTAGACGCCTATCCATGCATAAACTGGTATTCGAAAAATAACGCTTCGAACATACCATCAGCTCGATTAGATCTTGGTGTCGAAACAATTAGGTTTGGAGACATGAAATTTGAATTACAAATCCAAGCAGCTACAAGTTTTATTAGTCTATGGCTATAATAATGTACATGTAAGTTAATCAAGATGTAGACTCTTGAAAAATGTGTAAGGCTTACTGTCTATAATCGAAGAAAATACAGTGCAGATTAGGCACATTAATTTTAAAAAAAAAACTAAAGTAAATGGTAAATAATATTAGAACAAGGGACCACACCGGAAGTGAAAAAATAATAATGTAATATTCCAGATGCAGTTGCATGGGTAATAATTATAAAAATTTGAAGTTCTATATGTATATATATGTATGGTATATAATATATGCAATATGCTATGTATATATACATATATCTACTTAATATGTATATAGAATATAAAAATATTTCTAAAAATAGCTTGTGAATAAATTTGCACCAAGCTGTCAATGACTATTAGATGGATGAGCTTCCAGTTCCAAAAATGTCAAACTCTAGTTCCACAACCAAAATGCAGTACAAATTAAATATACCTTAACTATCTACCAAGAATAAAAGAAATGTTTGAGCTATGTATCCCTTTTTGGGGAATTACTTTAAAAAACAGTAACTGCAAGCAGAAGACTTCCGTTACACTCATCTAGCATATGTATTTTACTCTAGATGAAATGATTTTCATAACTTTCAACATAATCGTCTAATTTTACAGATTTTTTAAGATACTAAGATCGTTTAGGAGTACTCTAACACACATACACACCGACTAAAGCATAACGAAACCAAATCAAAACAAAAAGAAACGAAAATAATAATTCAAATAAGTACCCACGTACTACACTTTCGCTACAATAGAATATTTCACTACTTATGATATTTAATTTTTTTTTAAATTAGAACTCATTTATAAAGGAAGTAAATAAGACAGAAAATAATTTCACACTACGATACACAAACAAACGAAAAATTTTTTACCTTTCAATATACAAAATACTCTGTTAAACTATATCTATAGAGGCACACAAGTAATTTTATAATATACAAAAAGGTAAAAGGAAAACAAAATGTTGTAAGCAATCAAGAACAAAAATAAAATAAAAACAAAAAAATAAGAATAAAAATTATTGTAAAAAACAAAAGTTAATGTCCGCGTAAAACAAAACAAAACAAAAAATCTCAAAAATGTAATTTATTTAAAATGCGAAACAAATTAAGTTCTCTTTCATTTTCATTTTCTTATTCTTTCATTTCTTATTTATTGCTTTTATTATATACTAAATAAAAAGTAAAATAAAAAACACCATAATTTACCTATCCCAACAAAACACGTTTTTTATTTTATCTTCTCTCGTTTTTCAACCAAAAAAGTATTTTTCTTTTCTTTGTAGGTACTACAATTTTTTTTACCTAAATCTTCTATTTTCTTTCTATTGTTATTTGCAACAATGTGTGAATTTTGAACGCATTAAAAAAACAAAAAAACACACAAGCACGAACACATGTACGTATGCATTATTAACACTATGTAGTTGACGTTTTGTCGTCGGTCGCTTCACTGTACGTCGTTTGTTTGCTACACAACAACGAGTATTTTTATAATCTACATTTTTTGCTGCTGTTAGCTTCTGTTACAACAAAAACAAAATCACAAAAAACATATGTAGAAAAAAAAAGAAGTGAGGTAGAGAAACAAATGCAATGACAATTCTACAAAACATATACAACACAAAAAATATGTTGAACAAAATAAGGAGAAAAAAGAAGTAGAACATAAAATACTAAGTTTTCAGCGAGAAAAAATTTTATTTCATTTTTGAAAATTGACATTTGATGTACGACTGTGTTAGTTAGTTATTTTAAATGTGTTTAGTAAGCCATCTACATATAGAACTTTTATTATAATAACGCTTTTTTGCAGAATCATTCCTATACCTTCATACACACTGCTGTATTGACTGTATGTATTTTACACACCAAATTTATACATTATTTTGCTTCTATAGCCATTAACACGATTGTACCTGTGCTACAGAAAGATATTATATTTTGCAAAATGACAATGATAAAAGAAGAATAACCACATTTAACACAACAAAATAAAAGTACAAAATGAAAAATTTTCATAATAAAAATACTTATTTTATTCAAAATCATTTATGCAAATTGAATCTGTGTGCGAGAGTTTCGTGATACAAAACAAAAATCAAAATTAAAATATAAATAATAAAAAATGTTTTATTATTTTCGTTTTTTTGCAAAAGGTGGGAAATTGTACAAGTAACAAAACAAAAACAACAATATTGAATTGAAATGGATTGAGTATTGAAGGCATATCGTTTATAAAAACAAAACTATAGTAGTAGTTTTTACTTAGCATTAGCTTAGCAAGCAAAGCAACCAACAGAATCCATAAACAGGTACCGGTCAACTAAATGCGTACAAAATATATACCCATACACTTACATAAATCATGTTGTATACACAATTATGATTATATAGTTAAAAAGAATTATAATAAAGTATATATGTACATAGGTATTTATAAAAATAGAATATAAAATTAAATTGCTTATAGACATTTATTTCTATTTACAAAAATAAAAATAAGAAAATATTAAAATTATTGTTTATTATTGTTTATTAAGATAAATATTTTTACTTTTTAATTTACTGCAATAAAAAAAAACTTATTAACAAAAATATGATTTATGTACAAAATATGTATGCAATGTATATGTGTGTGTTTTCGTTTAAAAAAATGCATTTAAATCAGCTGAATTATAGCATTGCAAATTAAGTTAGCAGATGTGTAACAAATTTGATACATAAAATATTAATTAAATATGTACTTAAATCGTTTTATTATTATTTCTTGATTATAATGTATAAACATAGTATGTACATACATACATTAAATAGGTAGGTACCCTTATATGTAATATGGATGTCAAAATATAATATTTTTGAGCAATACATACTTCACATGAAAAACTATTTAGGTCATAATGAACAAGGACATGGGGTTATACCGGTCAAGAAAATTTAACATTAAGGAGTTAAAATTCATCTTTGAACATTTATTGGCAGGTACATACAGATATTGCAATTATAACGGAGCACATTAGCAACTGTAAATCAAAACTTCTCTTCCTTTTTTAGGCTCAGTCGGCATATTCGGACCAAAAAGCTCCATTATAATAACTGCTTTTCTAACTTTGTTCTGAAATATTGAATTTTCTCTACATTTGGCGAAAACCAATAAACGGGATTGGCTCTATAGTTTTATTGTATTTAATTTTGGAACCTTCAACATTAATAGATCGTTTTAGATTTTCTCTTTCGAGAATATGAAACTATTCAAGACTTATTTTTTTCGTTGCAAAATATGGTTCAGAGTATTATATGGTACTTATAGAGATAAGATTTCCGAACTTTATAATTATAGCTTAATAGACTTTTAAAGCTATTTCAAATCAATATACAAGTTAATTTTATTCCTTTTTCAAATTAAAATTATTCTTAATACAAAAAAGTATTCTTCTTTCATCTGGTTTTATTTAAAAACTAAACAACAAAAATGTTCAAATTCTATAAAATCTCGGTTCTGGTTTTTGTAAACCTTATGTTTTATATTTTATGTCATCTATCTATTCAATGGAATAATGCCTCAGTTTGGCTATCACGCAATGTTACGTTGCATCCAATTATAAAGCGTCAGCCACGTTAACACCTGCATGTCAAACACACTGTGAAGATGTTGTGTGTTTTAAGTTGCATATCGCAAAAATGTCTATTACAACTGTCACTTTTTCATTCAGTCATTTTTTTTCAAATATCAAGATTTTAACCAATTCGTATAAAAATAAATGAGTTATTTAAAAAGCGATTGTCATGAAATCGGTTTAGGTTACATGATAAAACAAACGATTTTTTTTTTTTTTAATTAATAATAGACTTAATCTTCTGCTTCTGCCAAGAAACATTTTTACATGTATTTTTGCACGTATTGTGAACAAATTTTCAATGAATTATTTATCTACTTCATATTCTGTATAGTTAAATTGTTTTCGGCTAGCCCAAATTTATGTAGATGCCAATCAGTTACTGTCCTTACGTGCTTGGTTTCATTTTTTTTTTATTTTTTGACCGGGTTGACATAAACATTTTTATTACCCATATCAATATAAATTTGTATAAATTTAAATTCCCCCTGAACTAAATGATCAATCGTTGTTTCATACGCAGTTACTGTTGTTGACATTCAATTACTGTTCATGAGCTTGAGTCCAAAATGAAGTAAAATCGTAAAAAATTACATATGTATATCATCTTTTAAAATGTATATCAAACATTACACGAATAAATGTATATCAAACGTACACTTTATACACTATTCCAAAATGTTTAAAATACGTATGTAGTGTAAACGTAAAACAAGAACCAGAATGTGTAGCGAAAAAATTTAGATTACATTTTGTATATAATAACTATGTCATAGATAAAATTATCAGAATTAATTAAATTATAGGTTAGCTATATTTTCGGTGCAAAAATAAATGTATGTATTGCCAAATTGTAGTAAAATATGGTAATACAATGTATTTTTCCATCCATGGTGAAAATTTGGCAATATTCATGTAACGGAAGATATAACCATAAGTAAATTTATCGAAACAAAAACAAAACGTCAGATTTCACTATCGATTTATATTACAAAAATACAAAATTATAATTTAAACGTCAAAATGTAACTATTGGTATACATAATATATTGTGGAAATGGTATTCTAAAATGTAGCAAACATTTTATTATAACTATTTTACAATGAAGTGGTTATAAAAGTGTTAAACGGTAATACAACAGTATTTAAACTGTATTAACAAAAATTTCATACTACTTTTTGAATAAAATATCGCCTGTCATTCGATAACCAAAAACTAACTAACCATTACTTAGCATTTTCTGATTAAATTACTTTTTGGAATTACGTGAACTGCCAAAAGCATTTTAAATATTTAACATTTCAACCACTTTTAAGTTAACATTTTTACTTAATATAGACATAGTCTATTTTAATTTTTTGTCAAATTATTCTAATATAATTTATTAGCCCAAAAACGTTTTCATTTTTCTTTCGATTCAAAAAAAAAAAAAAATATGTATTTTTAAATTTATATTGAATATGGACATAGACCATTTCAATTTATCATCAACTAATAATATATTTTAAATATTATGTTTATGTTGTATTTAAAATTAATTTATTTGTTTGTTTTGAATGAACATAATAATAATTATTTATTTTGAATTTCATTTTCGCTTTAAGTATGTAAGTCTGAGTACGTTGAATACGTATATAATATAGTATCATCTGTATGGTATTAATGCACTCTACACTGTACAAGTGTACATTATTTTTATCATTATGTTAAAGAAAATTAAATGAAAAGTTTCGAAGTTTTTCACCTTAAATGTTGCTGTTCTTGATTTCATTTTTTCATTCTTGTTTTTATGTTTTTTATTATTTTTTTTATTTTTTTGTATATGTCATTTTAGAGAAATAGAACAAGGTCTTTAATGTTTTTGACAAACAATAAATATTTATAAGTGACTTAGATTTTTATTTTTATTTTTTTTTGTAAAAATTTTAGCCTAATTTGGTTGAACATTTAAAAAATTGAAATTAAAATTATTTAATTTTTAAATAGTTAAAAAGAAATTAAAATTAAATTTTAGTTCTTACTATTAAAAGTCAAGTTGAACAACGTGCTGCAACCATTTTTTTTTTTTTTATTATGTTGCAGTGAACTTTTTTTTAATAAACAATTATTTTTTATGGAATAACTAGTAGTACTATACAAATCCTATAAGTGGGGAAAAAATTAATTTTTAATAAAAAAAAAATTGATAAATGTTTTGAAATGTAAAAAATTAAAATAAATTAAAATCAACTAAAAAGCATTTTCCAAATTAATACGAATTAAAAATAAAATTCAGTTTAGTAAGTAAATAAATAACTTGAAATTTGATAACTATAACTTTAAGTGTTCAGTAATTTCTAGTTTAGAATATACAAAACTATATTGGGATGATTTCGGAATATGTGACTACATCAAGGATTGAATAAATAATAATTATTATTTGTTGTGTAGTATGGTAAGTTGCTTGTATGCGTTCTAAATTAACTTTAGTGAACATTTGAATATTAGGTGTGTTTTCAGTGATATTTCTTGAAGTGACTTATAACAATTACTGAAACGAACAAAATTATAAGATTTAGCTAACCTCGATATTTAAATATTTGTATCCTTTTTCAAATCAATTTCAAGCATTATCTTGGTTTCTTTGATCAAAATTTAGTTAGCCCCTAAAGCAAAATATTATTAAATTTTATATTAAAATTTGTTTAATGGTTAGCCGCAGAGTGACAAGCGTCAAGTACGAAGACTAAGAGTAAGGTGGGCTCGATAATGTAAAAGTTAATATCCAAAATATTGGTGTAAATAATTAGAGATGATGTGCTTATCACTCACTCCAATCTTTACCACTGAGTAAAAACTATACGTACATATTCTTTCTTCATACATTAACCCTGAATATGCTCATATTTTTTCTCGATTGAATCAAATTAACATCAAATCAAAATTTGTTTTTCATACTGACCATCAGATTTTTTTCAAATACAAATTTCTGAAATAACGGTAATTACTTAAGCTAATTAATTTTAATAGTATTATACAATTTTTTACAACATAAATATATTTAACAGCTCATCATCATTTTTGACTTAGTAATTTAATAAATTTAATTTTTTTTTTACACATTTCTTTACATACTATTTGCAAAACAAAAATAAAAAAATAGGTTTTGTAAATGCAACATTTTCTATAGCTATACTAATTTTTATTTGTAAATTTAAGCCAGAAGAAAATTAAAAACTAATTTAAGTGATACCAGCTTAAATGTATATGTATACTTATATATATATTCTTTTTTAACTGTATCAAGTATTATTGTAACTAACCGAACGCACTTCGTTTAAAACGTCAAAATTTAAGATCATTATTTTTAAAAATTGCTTGAAATTAATCTTTCTCACAAATTTTAATTTTTGGCAGTCATTGAAAAAAAATTGTTTTTTTTTTTTTTTAACTTATGAATTAATTTTAATTTAACATTAATTTAATGTTGAAAAGAGTCGTTACATTTGAATTTAAATTGTTAGGAACATAGGGCTTACATAAATATTTTTGATTCGACTCTGTTTTGTGAGTCGAGTCGAATCGTCGAATTGTGGTGTTATACACATTGATTCGTATTCTTTCTTTCAATTCTCAGTCATTCGAGCTCTCTCAATTTTTTTTTTACAATCTTGTCCGTTTTTTTTCGAATTAATAAAGGAAAAAAAATATTAATATTTCGGAAGCAACATACTTCTTTCCTCAGTACTTCTGATTAACTTATTTTCTTCCTTCTTTTTTTATTTTTATAATATAAAATATAATATAAAAATTTTTTTTTTAATATATAATCCCTAACAATTATATATTTTACATCCAATTTTACAAATCAGTTCATATTATGTAATTTAATAGCGTTGAGTATACATTTCCTAAATCATTTGCAATCCATTATTTATATGTTCCCGCGAAATTGCTTAATTTCTGTAACTATGTTTTCCAATATATATATATATAAATATATATATATATATATATATATATATATATTTATTATGTATATAAAATTACAATTCACTTTTACCAATTATAACAATTATAACTAAACAGCTAATGTGTTAATTGATGACTTGGGACTCATCTGGCTAACACAATATCATCTCAAATACTTCTCAGCCCATTTTTCATATCGAAAATTACATGTTATCTTTATAATTTTTTTTCTACATTAAAACCCTTATATATAATAGACCAATGTTAACACAGTAAATTAATATTATTTGGAACATAACTAGTATGTTCCATTCTAGCTTTCATTTCTTAGGTATATAGAATTACATTTTCGCATATTAAGTACAATACTGAAATTTATTATATAAATCGGAACGAGTGTACATTTAGAGCTTATACATGTTCGGGATTTTTAGTTTTCGTTAAACTTTTTCTACCATTTTAGTTCGGTATTTATATATTCGTTGGGCTTAGTTTATTTATTAGTTTTATATATTCGCTGGGCTCCAAGTCAGATGATGGTTTTTGAATTCTCACATGAACGCGATCAATAGCACCAATGACATAAGGTATATTTTTTGTTGAAAAGACCATGTCTCTATTGCATCATTCAGTTTGTCTTTAGAATTTAGGAATTCAATCCACACATTTTTTTCTTTTACAACACATCCCATTAGTTCATTAATAATCCTAGAAACTGATTTTTAGCTACACCCAACAACAAGCCCAACATATAACTGAAATCTTGGAACTGCAAAAAGGATTTCATTCTCTAGTTTCAGTGTAGTCTTCAAGAAAATGCTTAGACACTCTTTCAACATTTTTTTCACTAAACCTTGATAAATTTGCAAAAAAAATGCTAATAATTGGAAAAACTTTGGAATAGGGGGCACGTCCAAATAAAACGAAATTTTGAATAACGGTACCTGAATACGTCCCAAATATTTCATAGAAGACCATTTTTATGGGAAGGTCATTTAAAGGTCAAGTTTCTATCAAATTTTGTAGTGTTTTACTTAAAATGTTATATCTTTTCTCTACAGCAATATAGAGAAGTTTCTTTGCAACAGAATTGTAGGGATTTTCCAGCCTTTAATATGAAACTTATTATGCAGACACATAAATAAATACCACAAAATACTTTAAAACTGAGTATTTAATATAAAAAACTTAACATTATTGAGTACATACTTAATAAAGCTCAAGTATTTGCATTATCTAGTATCTACTCGTATTTTATATATATGGGCCATTATTTAAGTCATCCTCAAACTGCTTATATTGAACAATTATACTTACTGGTAATTTAAAATTAAAATAATTAAAATTTAATTTTTTTAAGAAAAATGAAAGAATAAGCGGGGTTTGAACCTTTGATTAATATTCAATTCAGATGATATATTCATCAAAACATATTTGTATTGATATATCGTTTTCTGGCTTACAACAGATTCAGAACAATACTGGTACGATTACTAGTTACCTATCAAGAGAAGTTGGTCTAAATTTATTCTCTTGAATTTCTTCGGTTAGTAACTACCAACAATAAATAAATAAAAATACAAATAAGCTCACATCAATGATCTTAAATTAACAACATTGAAAACACGTCATACCTCTGTGTCTAAAAATAAAATTGTATGAACTTCTTTTATTAAATTTATATTTAAAATTTTTAATTTAATTAATTTTTTCATTGAAAACAAAACAATCTTAAATTTGCGTAAACATCTGGCATTACTAATCAATCCTTCTTATTTGTCAATTATTCTAGGAACGCAAAAAAAAATAATAATTTTAGTTAACCATTTACGAGTAATACACAGTTGTGTATTTGGACTAAACATTTTATGATTATTTAATATTTGAGAATACACAATTTAAGTATATAAAAATTAAAACGCGCACACCTTTAAATGAAATACAAATTAACGCATCATTCCCATCATCCCAAAAAAATTATAACAAAAACAAAATAAAAAAATAAAATATCTAACATTAGTTTAGCACTAAACAACTAAACTTTAACTAGAAATAAATAAAAACAAAAACAGAGCAAAATTAAAAGCAAGACAACATCAAAAGTACATTAGAAGTGAGAATGAGAAAAAGTAAAAAAAAAAAAAAAAAGACAAAAAATTATCGAAACAACACGAAATTTATTCAAGTTTGAGCATATGATGATGATTATTAAGTGAACGAGCGCTTTTTTTTAAAGGTTTTTGGCATTTATATACATATAAATATATATTTCAATTTCATTTCGTACACGCAAAACCAAAGTCAAGGTCGGCCATCAAAATTTTGTCGCAAAAAAAAAAACAAACAAATAAATTATTGTAGTTGTTGTTGGTATTGATGGTAGCTATAATATTTTTCTATTTTATATTCTTAATGAGGTTATAAATTTTTAAATTGAAATTTGTATTTTTTTTTTTTGAATTTATTGATACATTGAATATAATAGGTAGGCATAATATGTATAGCTAGTAGACATTTAAAAAAAAAAAATTTAGCAGGTTAATCGGTAGGTATTCAAAAATCTATTCTAAAATTTAAATATTAAATTTTTTTTTTATTTATTTGATGGTATTTTTATTGTTTTTTTTTTCATTTTTTTATTTATTTTTTATATTTAAAATAATAATAATAAGTAATCGTACAAAATGTTACATAAAAGCTATAAAATAAATTGAGAGAATGAAAATTTAAAAAAAAAAAAAAAAAAAAAAACAAGAATATTAAATTATTTGATTTGAAATCTGACTGATTTAGTTCAGTGATGAGAGATAGTACCAATATTTTAAATATGAACAAATTACATATTTTAGCTATCATAAAGATGATTTGCAAATAGAGTTAAGTATAGTCGAGAACAGGTGCATTGAATAGATGAAACTAATGTTAGATATTTTGTTTTTGATATAATTTTTTTGGACAATATAGTTAGTCACGTATTTGAGAAAGTGTGGCACGATTGATAAATCAATAAAATATGGCTAATATCAACTAATGTACTATTTGAATCGTCTCAATCAAAAAATATCAGCTAGTGTATCATTTGAATCGGATTTACTACTACATTCTAACCCGTCCGAGTTAGTATACAAGTTCTGTTTAATAGAAAAAAATAAACACATTTCACAAAAAAACGTTGTTAAAACACTCATATTTGAATAAGTGAGATCTATGAACTGAAATGCAATGCCACTAACTTCTACTGAACAGTACAGTACCCTCTATGTTTCCAAACGAAACAGAAATTGTAATCTTTCATTCAAATTCACATACAACTTATAGAAATTTGTCATTTACAGCTATACATGAATGACTTTTCAAGTTAGAAAAGAAGTTTATTGAGAGTAGGAGTTGTTATAAATTTATAATGAATTATTGTAAATTTTGGCAAGTTTTTAAAATAATACCAACTACAAAAATTGATCCGTTTCCGCAAACAAAGGAGTTCAAAGACCTTAGATGACATTCTGACTTGAAGGAAGTTGAGACATTCTTCTTTTAAGTCAGCCTTTTATCATTTATCAAAAGGGCGAGATTGACTAAAAGTGTCAGTTGTTAAGAAATTGCTTCTAACAGTAACAATGAAATAATTAAAAATTCTAACATTTTAGTCACAATTAGTTCGCAGGTAATTCAAAAGTAATAATCCATACATAATTTGAAAATATCTAGGGTTAAAAAAAATTTGACTGACTTTGTCAAATACCCCAAACTGAATGTGGTGGCTTAAATAAATATTTTGTTTTTGTTTTCTAAATTGTATAATTAGTATTAAATTAATCTTTTTATATATTTTAAGTTTTTGTAATCTACTAACAGTATGTTTTATTTACTCTATCTACTACTACAATCTGATATAACTGCTCTACTAACAGCATGTCTTTTTTTTCTAACGATGTCGGGTTCTACCAATATCTCTGAATGATGATAAATACTGCACAAAAATATACCAAGCTTTCGTCTACAATAAAGGTCAGATGTGCTTGCTCTAAGCCTAGTAAATATTCTGAAATTCAAGTGATAATGTGTTATAAATGGGTGTGGGTCGATTTGTTGAAAACAAAAATGTCGAATGCAAAAATGTTGATCAATACCAAATAATTAATATATAAAAGACCCACAATTCGAAAGGGAAAAGGATCTGTAGTTGGATTGCAAATTTATCTGCAGATCCCACTATTGTAAATAAATAAATAAAAATTTCGAATAAGGAAAAATATACTCGTAGGATGATTTAAAATAATTTTTGTTTTAATTTTATTTATATATAGTTATCTACTTGTATACGACCCTAACCATTATTAATTCGCACACTGCAAATTTTAAAAATATTTCATAAGTTTCAGAAATCATACGAAGCACTTTCCGTTATTACTGACAGAAATTATATATACACTTGCATAAATATTCTGGAAAAAGGGAATAAATACCCTGTAATATTTTGATTGACTTATTTTGAATCCTACTCTATTATTGTCTCTATTTTTTTTTTTAGTAATACATTTCCACAAAAAAAAAACACTTATAACAGTGAGGTTTGTCACCCCAAACCCCCGCTACACATTATTATTGAATTTCTCATATTGTTTATGTACATATTTCGTTAATTATAAAAGCTGATTTATGTAACAAGCTCTAAAATATACTAAACATTTTTTTCAACATTAAAATTCGAAATTTTTTTTTGTCTAGAACTGGGTTTTTTACATTATTTTTTTCAACATTTTATTTTTCAACATATTTTTTCCTATTCGACATTTTTTTCAACAAAAGTACAGGCAATTTTTTTTTGACAAAAATACGGCGGTTTCCCGTTAAATATCAGTGCTTTCTAGAGTTTTTATTAGTTCTCTGTAAATCCCTAGTACTTTTAGTTATACAAAAACGTAAATGTAAAAAATTTGCATTATTTTTTTTCTTTTAGAATTATAATATTGGACCGAAATCAGAAACAACCAGTATTTATAGCTGTAATTCATAGCTTTATTATTCAATATAAGTTGGTTTTTTTTAATGATTTATATGTTTGAATTTATATCCAAATCATAATCCAGCTTCTGGAAAATCCAGAATTCATAATTTCCCCTTTTGCAACAATATAAACCTACCTGAACAAAAAAAAATAAAAAAATAATTAAAATTTCCCCTTTAGTCGTTGTTTTAATATTTTAGATAGAGATCTCTACATAATAGTTATAGATCATTTAAAAAACGCAACTGTAGTTTAAAATCCCATGAGCAAACGACATGAATCTATTCAGTATACCTTAAATTATATTCCTGATGGTGATTTCAAACAATATAATGTTAATTAAATTTTAATATGCCTATCATTTTATATTTCGAAAAAAAAAACGATTATGTAAATCAAAAAATTACAAAAAAATTAGTTAAGCTGAAAAAAACAAGAAAAAAATATATATAAAATTAAATTTAAATCTAAATTTCCGGTATAAAGAGAAAAAGATTTGAATTATTTATTTGAGAGATTCTTCCAAGATAAATAAATTCACGAATTCTTAATAATAATAATAATAATAATTAAATTTGACCTTGATGTAGGTTATGTTTTACTTTTAAAATGAAGTAAAAAACAATATATATATATATACTTATATATAATGTATATATAAAAATAAAAACAATTTTTTTGTTCTTGAACATCTTAATTGAGTAAATATTTACTGATTTAGAGACATATATTAAAGTATGGCCATTGTAAGCCATCATTTTAGAGAGTATTTAAGTCTAATTATAGTTAGGTTTAAGAAAAAATCAAATAAATTATGTAATGTATGGTAAGTATGATGTTTCAATGCTAGACGATGAAATTATTATTTTTGTTTTCAAATGTATGTTCATAGTTGCAGAAAAATATGGGTCAGCATCGTGCATTTATTTTTGTCAGAGAAGATGAACAGGTGACTCAAATTTTTTGTTTATAGAAACAAACACATGCAAAAATTTGTTTAGCCAGTTATTACTTAATTTGAAGGTTTAAGTCTTAGAAATAATGTTTTAAGTATAGTTCGATAATGAATAATAATTTATAAGACAAAATTATTTAACATTTATTTCGCTAAGTTATAAATGCTATTTACTTACTTTAATAATAGTTATATATATATATATACATAAAATTACTGCTTCAAAATGTTCACACGTTAAAATAATACAAAAAAATTATTAAATACATAATAATTAAGTACATAAGAAAGTATATATTTATTTTTTTTTTTAATTTATGTATATGATATGTGTATATATTTTATATAACTATAATTACACATTTATTGTATATACATAGTTACTTAATATATTTTTTACATGTTTTTTAACCGCTTTTCTTTTTGTTTTGAAACATAAACTAAAAGTGCAAGCGCACTTATATACATGTTAATTTGCCCTAATTGACGCAACACAGAAAACTATGAAAAGTATCAATCCTGCTTTTCAACCTAGAAAATTTTTGACACTCAAAAACATTTTTATCAAGTAATAGGTATGGCCGACTACTAAAAGAGAGAGAAGGTACACAACATATTTACCGAGAAATCGTTACATTACTTCCGACCCCGTCCTTTACACCCAGAAAAATTAAAAGCAGCGAGAATAGAAATGAAACACACATGATACAAGTAGGGATTTACAGACCATTGTCATCACCCGCAGCTTCGCCTTTACATCTAGTGCCCAAAAAAAATTCAAGCGATTTTTCGGCCATGTGGGGATTATCGCAAATTAAACTGGATCACCACATCAGATAGATGTCGCGTATCACATTTACAGGATTTTAGCATGAGGTTGTACCTGAATTGTGTCAGAATTTTTCAACTTATTTCAAATTGGTTGGCCATGAAATCCAAAATACAAAATCTTAAGATCCCAAATAACCGAAATATATAAACCCCAAAGAATTTTTGTTATCATAAATAATTCGTAAATAGACAATAGCAACCTACATATATACACATTCTGTAAAAGGCATAACCCAACTATAAAATCTCTACAAATTCTGAATATTGTAGAAGCATACATATAAGTATATGTAGTTAAATATTTTGGAAAAACCGTATTACCTTGGTTTTAAAATTAACTAAAAACCGGTTCAAATTCAAAATCTTGCGTTTACATGTATCGCATGTTCCAGAGCATGTGTATCAGCTTTTGAGAAGGAGCCGTTATTTTAAAATTAGTAAGACGTAGAATCCGTATTTTCATAAAAATGTACATATATCCCCATTTGAAAATATCGATTTCAGCGAATTTCCGGTCTAAAAAACCCATTTCCTACCTTTTCCGGAAGTTGAAAATATCACAAAGTTCTTAAAAAACTGTTGCTCTTTTTCCCTCTTAAAAAGCTGATGTTCTTCCCCCTCTTAAAAAGCTGATACGCATGCTCTGTCACACGCGGAAGGGGACCGGAAGTAACGCACAAAATAATTTTTTTCTTAATAAATTTAACGGGCGTTTGCCACAAAATCCGTACTAAACAATTTTTAAATCTATATAATGGTTTTACTTTTGGATTGCACAGGCGCGACAACTATGAACACACTTTACTAATTATAAATGCTATTTTAATGCTTCGCGTTCTCTCATCTAACAAATGGAAAACACAATAATTTAAAAATTAAAAATTTAAAGTACTTTTAATTAAATTTAACTCAATTTTTTTCAATTATTTAATACCATTTTATAACTAGTTAATTTCATAAAATAAATTTAATTTTAGATTTATTTGAGACCGGGTCGAAAATAATGCATAACTGTGAATTTGAGTAATGATTTTTAAAAATTTTAGCATAAATGTGTTAACAGTAATTTATTACGATTTTATTGTATTTTGTACCGTTTTTTTCTCATAAAATATTTTTTATAGTATCATCAGCAGTCAGCACATATCAGCATAGTACTTTACTAGTTTAACGATTATATTTTAATTTCTAAATTATTAGAATTTAACTCGATATGTTAATCATTCGACTCGACAATTTAAATTAAATTAAATGTGAGTGTGTATTAAAATTATTTTGGTGTTAATTAGATATATTTTTGAATTTTTGTTTTTGTTTTGTGTCTTTGAATTTAGTATTGTATGGAGCTTTCGGTAATTCTTAAAGTGTTACTGACCATGCTATAATATTTTAATAATTAGACATGTTATAATACATAACTAGGTACATATCTAGGTACTATCGAATCCAGATCGTAGGTAGACCAAACCTTTGTTGGAGAGATGAAATATCGGCAGACATGAAACACTTTAGAATCTTCAACTGAAGAGAAACCACTCGTGATCGGCAAAAAATTTAGGACGTGAATGATTTAGGCTAAGGACGTATATGATCTGTTGACAACAATATCAGTAAACCGGGTATTCACCAAATAATATATAATGATTATGACATAACTATAAGTATATATTGAACAAAGTGGAAGAAGTTTTCAAACCAGATTTAAGAATTTCGTTTAACAAAAAAAATGATTCAAACGTAAGTAGTGAAACATCTCTCAGAAAATAATCATGAAGGCTCAATAAATAATTTGGAAATTTTACATTTTCCAGAAAAGGGTAAGAGGTTACCTGGAAGCATATAAAATTTTATCAGCTGAAAAGCAACACAAAAATCTAATGAACGACCAAGTAGTCCTAATAAAATTAAATCTTTTAAAAATTATTAAACCTTTGTAACTGTAATAAATAAATAATATTACAAGCAGTTATTATGTAAAATTACAAAAATACTATAAATTAATGTTGACACACGTGTATTTACTTTATCAGTCTTCTGATGATGGCGCAATAACCGAAATCGATTAAGATATTTGATAAAAATTGTGAAACATACATATGCAAGTAGTTTAAATATTTATTTAATTTTATATTTTTTGTTTATTGCTATACTGTTGCAACAGTAAGTGTTAATACATAACATGTTTGACGAATCATTTAATTAACTAAAAGAAAATAGATTTAACAAATTGGTGATGTCTATGTTTTTAGTTTGTCGTATTTTCTACTCATTTTTAAAACGAAGGTCTTTGGCATAACTCGAATCCACTGTGATTTCGAATGTGTGATTCAATTGTGCATAGATTTAATTTTTTTTTCACAAAAAGTTTTTTAATCTGTCGCTGTTCTATTTAATATCATTCGACCTAATCGTTACTGATCGTTAAAGTAAGAGAAACTAACTTTATTTCGATTTTTTGCAGGCTGTGACGAACCTGGTCTATATCTTGAAAACCAACTTAGTCTGATTTTAGCTATAGATCTAAGTAGTCGCAGAAAATATATTTAATGTCCTCATTAGCGTTAAGACCCTCACAGATTCGACAGTCATTATTATTATGCATGTTCATACGAGTTTCTACCATGTGGTAGAAATCTACTTATACTTGTTGGTGATTTCGGTAAAGGGTAAGCAAATCAAATATGTAAAACTTCTGGTAGATTTTTGACGTTTGAATTTTTGTTTCTGGGAATATTTTAGTGTAAAAATAATTTTATTATTTTTTATACAGAAAGTGCACGGAAATTTGTCTTGGCAACATAGTTTTTGGATCGAATATTAATAAAATAAAAAAAATATATAAATTACTTATATAGTACAAATAATATTTTTGAATTAACATTATAATAATATACTTAATAAAAATATATTGTTTTGCCTGTAATTTGATTTTCGGCCATCTTGATATTTCAATAATCTGATAGCAAAAGTGGGAGAAATCTATCAATTTTTATTACGTATGAACATGAAGAGAGATTTCTACGGCTGATCTTAGGTAGATTTCTGCCTAGTATAAACATTATCGGGATTAACAAATACGAGTCGCATTGTGTGCTTGTTCAGCAAAAAAAAAATACTGTCTATGTACGTGACAGTGAATATTTTATTTTATTTTATTTTATTTTATTACCTACAAGGTATTGACAAAAAAAAAAAAAAAAAAAAAAAAATGATACATAATAATTATAATAATACATAGATTACATATATACAATAAATATATAAAAAATTAGTTTAGATCAAATCAAATCTAGTTAATTTTTTTTTTTTCTTCTCTTCTACTTTTACCTTTTTTTTTTACATTAGCAGGAATTTACTTATTAAGAGATAAATATACTAATTATACATTTTATTAATTTGCATTATTTTAATATATTAGATAGAAAGAGAGAGAGAAAAAAATTTAGAGATTAATATTACATTTTATTTTAGTTAATTTTTAATATGAGATAATTAATTATTAAGTTAATGTTAGTTATAATTATATATTAATTTAGGATTTGATACAATATCTACAATTGTTTGAGACTGTTAATTAATTTAGATTTGAAAGCATTTTTTGAAAGTGTGTCATGGAAAAAGGAGCTGAACTGGTTAAATAGTATGCAACACCTGTTGATGGGTTCATTTTTCCCATATTCAGTTCTATGTGTTGTTTCGATTAGATATTTGGTGTGTCTTGTAGGTCTAACATCGTTATTGATTCTGATTCTTAATTTAATAAGGTCAACATCAACCTTATCAGATAAAACGTCGAATGTAAAGCAGTTTGAAAGTAAAATTCTACGCGAGTTTAAGCTCAGTAAATTTATAGAATAGAGCCTTTCAGTGTAAGGTGGAAGGTTATTAAAGTCTCTGGTATTATATAGATGTCTTAGTGCGCGAAGAGAAGGAACTGTTTTTGGATTGATTCAATTCTTGTACTATGGATTAGAAAGGTGGGATTCCAGATAATACAACCATATTCTAAGATTGAACGGACTAGGGAGCAGAATAAAGTTCTTGTTACCCATATATTATTAAATTCTCTTGCCCTTCTTTTGATAAAACCTAGCATTTTGTTGGCCTTTGATATCATTGTTTCATAGTGGAGATAAAAATTTAATTTATTATCCAAGATGATTCCTAAATCATTAAAATGATCTACACGCTCTAAGTTGAGGCTATGCAAAGTATAGTTATATAAAAATGTAGATCTTTTACGAGTGAAGCTCATGACGTAACACTTACTAACGTTGAGGTCTAGCATGTTTTCAGAGCACCATTTTTCTAAGCATTTAAGTTTAGACTGGAGGAAGCAAAAATCACTAAAATTATTTATAATGTGGTATAATTTGAGATCATCAGCATAAAAAAGGTGAGATATGCCAGATAAGCAATTAGAAAGGTCTCTAATGTATATATTGAAGAGAAGTGGTCCTAAGTGGCTTCCTTGGGGTACCCCTGAGTAGACATAAATGGCTTTAGACGTAATACCTTGAAACTTAACCAATTGAACTCTTTTGGTATTATAAGATTTTATCCAATTTAACATAGCGCCACTGATACCTACATATACCCGACATTCAACATGATAATTGAATTAAAGTTTTTTTTTTGTGGAATCTCAACTGTAAATCGAAGAGACAAAATTACTGTATAACTAACTAGTTAATATTAATTTAATTTTAAATTTTTTTTTTGTATTTTACCATTTCTTGATGCTGTAGAGATATATCCTCATCATCACTATGCGATAAAAATGTAAAATCCTGTAATAACTTCATACTTGTGGAATTTTCTTAAAAAAATCTTCTCTTTGTGTGGGTTTTAAAAATTTGTATAGAATTTTTTTTTTTTTATTTATTTCTTTGACAGTGTATATAACTTTTTTGGACGTATGATAATGTTAAGGTAAAAAAAAAAATAAACAAAAACATCAAATAAATTTTTTTTTCAATATCACTACAACTTTATTTGCCACTTTATTCAGCACATTCTATTTTTTTTTTTTTTTTTTTTTTTTTTTTATGAATAGATTTAACTAATTAAATTTTAATTAGCAAAATTTATTATTTTAAGTAAATTAAGTAAGTATCTAAGTAGATACTGATATATTAAATTTAATTAATTTAAATTTTAAATTATTCACAAAGCGTTTGTTTTTTTGTTGTATACTTATTTAAAAAATTAAATAAAAACTAAAAAAAAACACCATAAAAATTTAAATTTATAATTTATTGATATTTTATTTTTTTTTGATTTTAGTTATTTCAAATATACTAAAAAAAAAAAATTCAAATTAAATTAAATTATTTCAACAACTTTGGGACGTTGTTTTTTATAATTATTTTATTTTTGTACTAAATAACTTTAGAATTTATTTAAGTCCCTATATTAATTAATAGTTTATTATAAAACCAACAACAACAACAACAATTTCTAAAAAACATCCTTAAAACCGATATTTTTTTTTATAAATTTACGGGTTTTTAATTTCATTTATTTTGTTTTAAGTAGTTTAAAATTATTAAGTGTTGCGAATTACAAAAAATTATATTTTAATTATTTAGTTGAGTTGTTTTTGCAGTGAATATTATTATAATGTATTTAATTATTACAATTGAAGTTTATTCACCTTTGTTGCAGCATTTTTTTATATTTGGAAAAAATGTTAATTAAATTTAAGAAAATAAGGAGTTATTTTCGTAAAACTATTAATTTTTTTTTTAAGTTAACAAAAATGTAGAAGAAAATATTTTAACAAAAATCAGACTTTTAAACATTTATAATATTTACATATAATAATAATAGAGATAGCGTCGTAATTGATTATTATAGTCATAAAATGAGAATCTATTACTAATTAATTTAATCTAATGTGAATGTATTGTCCAGTTATCACTATAACTACGTATTATTTGATTAAACTAAATACAAAAATATAGATGTCCTTCGCAGAATTAGTTATAAAATTATAAATAAGTTAACAGAATAAAGTACAAAAATAAAGAGTAATAAATAAGAAAGTCGGATAAATAACAAAATTCTGGAGTTAATATTGTAAAGCAAAATTCATGGCAGAAAAGCACTAAGGATGTTGTAAATAAAGCTTCGTAAATAGTTTGGTAAGACTAATACTGAGCGGTTCTGTGCTGATATTAAAAAAGTTGTTATGACCGATATGGAATAATACGTACAAAAAAAGAATTATTCCATTTTACAAATAAAAATTATACTTAGTGTTTATTTTACCGATTAAAGTTTTGACTTAATACATACATATAATAGTTCACTAATTTTTAAAACACTCTGTAGTTATACATTTAAAAGTTGTTTAATGAGTGGAAATTTAAAAACTATTTTTCGAAATATTCATTAAATATGAGTACACATTTTGATTAAGTAATGAAAAAGTGCCTTACTTTAACTATTAATTATAGTTATCTAGTCATGAACTGGAACAGGCAGTTGATATATGTATATTGCTAATATTAAACTATCGATAAAAAACATTCTGAAAAGGAAAACACAAACATTCTATATGAACCAGCATTGAAGGCCACGGAGTCTCCGAAATATATGCACCAAGAATAAACACCAAAATAACCAACTTCCTACTAAATCTCAATAGAGCAGACTGCAGGAAGATGGTGGAATACCTCCCAATATTAAATCAACCGTTCTAAAACACCTTAATGTTCTAATTTGAATATTATTGTATTTTAACATTTTATTCATTGACAAATTTGAATGACATAACTTTTAAGTATACTTAATATTTCCGCCCCAATATATAACTAGTTAATATTTTTGTATTAGCTGAACGTTTACAAGACTTTTTTCTGTATAGTTTCATCGATTGGAATTCAAAAAAAAAAATCCTGATACTCCACAAAATGTCTGAAAATTTAAGTACAACAACACAAAAGTTGTGTTTTTAATGGTTGACAGATCTGGGGTATATAAAAACTATAAAACTACACCTATAATATCACCATATCACTCAGTTAACTACGAAATTTTACATAATCGAATTTTTTTTTTACTGTATATTTTTTCGTACCATATATTTGGTATAAATGATAACTATGTTAGATTTTTCTTTGATTTCAAAAGCAAAATTTCATGTCAAAGTTCACCAAATGAACTATGTATGGCAATAATGTCATAATATCAGAATTTACATTTAAAAAAAAATATCACAATGCAATATTTTTTACAACCAAGGTCCTAATGAACTGTATTTATTACACTATGCAATTTGGTCAAGCTTTGTGCGGGTCTTATATTCTCAAGAGGAAGAACAATCTTATACACTTGTTCTGTTATTGAGTGTTGACCTCTAAACCCAAACTAATGATTTTAAATTTATTAATTTATTTTCAACTGAAATTTATTTTTTTTGTCAGAATAAGTTTAGGGAGCACTAATAAAATTAGTGTGCGGGTTATCACTCTGTAAAATCTACTAAATAATTCATTCTAAAAATGTAATTGAATAGATTTACATAATCTACCCATATCCAATACCTTTCACTACTGACCTAACTTATCAGTTTTCAACCACTTAAGATAACTTGAGATAGAAATAACATGGTGAGGGCAAAATTGAAGAGCCTTCTTATTTTTTATTTAATAAAAAACAATAATTTATATAAGTATAATACCTATATTCATATTACATGTACTCATGTACACATTCAAACACATAAATGAAATGTGTATATGTAGTCAAAAAGTCTACACTAAAATGAAAAAGAAAAAAACTTTTGATAAAATACATTTAGACCACAGTTCAACAAAATTCCTAATTAGAATTCCATTACCTATACGTCCTCATTGTAATACAATTCACATTGGGTAAAATGAAATAATATACAAGTAGTCAATAAGTCTATTCAAAATTAAAATTTTTTTGAATGAAATATAATGTGACCCAGAAATTTTTTTAATTAAAAAAAGTTTTTTTTTTGTGTTTGCGATGCAATCCAAATTTGATAATAATCAAAAAAAAAAAACGTACTTCATATTTTCTTTTATTAATTCAATTCTTTTAAAAAATTCAATTCACAATTACGGTAAAGGTACTCAGTGCAATGGATTCAACTTATTTAAGACGTATTATGTTATAATTATTGTCTTTAATACAATTTGAAATGAAAATCACTTCCTTTCCTATTATTAGTCATGTTGTATTTAAAATCTCTAACAGTTCTACATTAATTAAATTTAGTAAATTTATGTTGAAATTCTTTAGATCATACCTTAACATTGTTGCAATACAATTTGTAAAGATTTTCAAAAAAAAATTCTCAGAAATATTTCAGAGTTTACAATTACCTTATTATGTAATTGATCTAAATATGAGAATTATCGGTTTGCTTATCCTTTGATGTATTTAATTTTATACTTATGTATAGAGAAAAAATGCTGTATACCAATGGGGTGGTATCGGATATATATATATCAATCTGAGAGGTATATCAGAGGATAAACAATATTTAAATTAATGATTTATATCAAATATTTGCACCAGCATCTTACCATATGTAACAGTACACATTAGCTATTCAGAATCAGTTTAAAATATTTGAAAAGAAATTTCATTGAATCCACTTTAGGCTTTTTCATACACCCAGTTTGACGTGACAATTGCATTATATATGGATGACTTATAATCATATGATTTAGTTTATGACGGTCACACTACAAAAATTTATTGACGTTTGTGAAAACGCATTTTAAAATTAAGTTTTCATTGATTTTTAATTTTGTTTACAATTTTAATTTAATTTTGTTGCAAATTTGAAATAAATAAATAAATAATACCTATACAATAAAAATGGATCCAATAGATAAGTAAACATCAACTTTGCCGAAAAATAACTTTATAATTTCGGAAAATATAATATAAATAAATTATTAATTAGTTTAAATAGGGTTTTTTTTCTTAATTAATATAAAATTTAGGACAGTTAATAACCTATTTTAGGTTTTTTAAACGCTATCAAAAAAATGCACTTATTCACTTCAATAAATCAAAATGCAATAATGACGGAGGAGAATGCCATTGCGTTAATACCTTATCATTCATCCTCAGCCATTTTAAAAATTTAAATAAATCTCTAAAAAACAAAATTGACAAAACTGATTTTCTTTTTCTAATGAATTTTATGTCAATTGTTGCTATAGTAGTTTATGAACTGTAAACAAATGTGTATATATATAAATCATTTATGAGCCCATGACGAGATTATTGTATTGCATTATGCGTTTATGAAAAGGCCTTCTTAGTAGCTTTTATAAATTTAATTTTCCGATAAAATCATTTAATTTTCTAAAAATTTTCATATACCGAAAACAAAATCTTAAAACCTCAATCCAACTTCAAGTTATCATATTTTCTCTTCTTATATAAATCATTACATTGTTATCTTCTACAACCTAAAATCTAATCATAATATCTGAAAATATTTTTAAATAACAAAGAAAAAAATATTAGATGTTATTATCACTAAAAAATCTTCTCTCCCCAAAAACAAATTTACAACGATTTGAAAAAAGATAAATAAAAAAAACAACATCAGACAAATATTTTCCATTCTCTAAAATATAAGCTATACATTCAAATTTGTATTGTACAATCTGTACAAAAAACAAAAACTGTAGCAACAATTTTTTTTTTTTTTAATTTTTTTCAAATGTACATTATAAATACACTATATAGACTCCCTTTTCTTCCACCAAACACCCCATCTAATCCGTATAGGAAAAAAATTGTAAGTGGCATAATAAGTACACCTACATGATTTCATCATCATCAGTTTTGTTTATTTTATTTTTTTTTTTGTTTTTTTTTTATTTTAAATTAGCTTTATATATCCAATGAAACGCCAAATAATAGCATCATGAATATAAATAAAAATGCCCAAAGAAACATCGTTTTTGGAACGGCTTCAACTTCAAATATTAAAAAGGACGAAAACACAAAAATGAATGTACATATTATAACCTTGTCCGAAATAACAAAAAAAAAAACTAACATCCTTCCAGTTATTTTCTATTCGTAAATAAACAAAATCCACTAAATTGTAAATATAGAGAAAAAATAAAGATAGAATGAGATAGAGAGAGGAATAGGGAGTATTTTTTCTTTAAATATAAAATAGAGAAAAAATAATTTAAATAAACAGTTAGCGACATTTATGTACATTCAGTTTTATATTAAATGGAATCATAACTACAACCTAAAGTCAACTTAGAGCTGACAGTTTATATAGGCAGTGTTTATTTTGTATTATAATTTTAATTATAAGTAGTTATAGTTGATAAATAACTAATAATTGTATTTGAAAGGTTGAGAATGATAGGGTAACATTTGAACAGCGAAACTGTTTAGTTCTACAACATGTTCTACTTGAACTCATCAGTAGGTATATTTATACAGTTAGAGTACCTATACAACTCTTGATTTTTATTTATATTGATTTTATAACTTAAATGCATCTGTGAGTTATAAAGATGCAATGGAAATTTTAATAATTTATGATTATATTTATAATTATGTACATAAATTTATTTTATAATAAAACATACATAAAGAATACAACACAATTGGTAACAGTTTGATCAAGTTTTAAATAGTACTCATTTATTATACCTATTGAATTGGAATCGACTCTTTCAAAGAAGACAACAATTTGCTTTAATCTTAAATTATCCAAAAGTCTTCATCTATCATTCTTTTTTCGAAAGGAAAACATATTGGAAAACTATATCGACAAAACTATTCTTTCTACTCTATCCTATCCTAGACCAAATATTACACAATAGTTGTTCAATATTACATCATTATTTTTATAGATGTAAGTAGTATTTAAAAATAATAAAGTGGCTGGATCTAATGTACTTACAGTAAAATTATTCAAAACTGGAGACAATATTTAGAGGCATCAATTGCACACACACACACTAAATTATTGAAAAAATGAGGAAAGAACACTGAAATTTTTTTTACTGTTTTTTCAATAAATCGGTTGTTGAATCGGTTGTAAAAAATGCCAATAACAATATTTGTTAAATTAATAGTATTTTTTATTAAAATGATAACAAAAATGATTTTTTAACACAAAAAAACAATAAAAATTGTACCTACAATAATATTAATAACAAAAATTGTTCAAATAACAGTTTTGGTTATTAAAATTATAACATAATTGTGATTTTAATAATTTTTGTTGTTAGAGAATCGTTGTTAATATAATAACAGAAATTGTTAAAATTTGTAATTAAAAAGAAAACTATTGTTATTAATTCAATAATTAAAATCATTAAAATAATAACAAATTGTATTTTGACAGTCGAAGTTATTAAAAAAACAAGACTTGTTATTAAAATAATAGTATGTTGTGTTTTTAATAACTTTTACCTTTAATTTAACAAACATTTCTTAATTTCTTAAAATGAGAAAAAATGTTTTCAAATTTAAAAATTCTTAATCAGTTCAAAAGTTTTTATGGAATAAGTTTAATTGGAATAAATTTAAGGAAATTTGTAGAGGTAAGTTTTATGTTATATTAATTAGGTGAAATAGTGCAATGATTAATATTTAAATTATATTGTATTTTCTTTTTTTGAGAAATAGTTATTAGAATCACATGTATATTGTGTAGAAGAAAAAATATAGTTTTTATTTCAATGGCAAGCCGACTTAAACTTGATAAGTTCAAAGTATTTTTTGTTATTACATTAATTATATATACGCTGAGAAATTAAGGTGCCTATTATGTATTTCGATAACGATTACGATTTGATCAAACGAAATGTCAAAATGCAAAATTGCCATTATGTATTTCGATATCGTTCAGAAATTGTCGACGAAATCGATAAATTTTATCGATGTAAAATTTTACCACGAAAGAGACATCGAAAGAGAGATTTTGTACAAATTATTTCAATTTTGAATTGAAAGGATAAAATAAAAGAGATACAAATATATTTTATTTATATTGGACACTTGGTGTTTTGTTTTATATTCATGTTATTTTTTGAAATAAAAATAAATTTAAAAGTTGAAATGAAAGTAGGTATTTTACTTTATTCTTCATAATAATCTTTTATTGAAATAAATTTTAATAGGAATGAAAGGCCTGTTACAAATAGACTGCAATATGAAAAGTCATATTGTAAATAATGAGACACCATTATAAATTTTCCAAAGAGGTACCAGGATATCTTGCACTCACAAAACCAACTACCTGATTATGATCACATATCTAAAAATAAAAACTGTTATAATAATGTAAACTAATTACAATAAAGTATCAGAATTGCATTAATGCTAAAAAATCCTTTTCTACTATAACATAAATGTTGTACGTTTTGCTTCGGTGATTTAATTTGAATAAGCTTTCCATCTACTGCTTCAATTATTTCAGTAATTCTGCTTTAATCATAAAAATAATGTTTGCCTGATTTTTTTCTTCTAGTGCGTAATGGAAAAAATGGATCAAAATTTTGCACATAATTATAAACTGCAACTATATATAAAACTTCTTTAAGAACAAAAAATTAGCTGTGCTAGTGCGACATGAAAATCATTTCCTACGTTGAAAATCATTTGCTTGGTACAAACCGCACAGAATCTTAATACACTAACCAATTTAATTGTATTTGGAATCGACGTGTTACTTATTGACTATTTCAATTTTTGCCCTAATTTAATAGTTTTAATAATGTAGATAATAACTCATCAAATTCATGTTTAAATAACATACGTATGATCTTCCAAATCTAGTGGATTAGAATAATTCCGAATATATGTTCGCTTGTTTTTTAATTCTGCAATTTTATAGCGTTTTTCAGCACTATCAGAAATTAAAAAATTTAACTCTGCTCAAATTATTTTATTTATAAAAACTTATAATTTTGTAATTATATTTTATTTAAATACTTTCAACTTATTTTCAACTTAAAAATTTCAAATAGTTATAACACTATTGTTTTTTTTTTTTCGTATAATTTGAATTTGACAGTCAAAGAATCAAACATATGTCATTTTCATCGTATATTTGAATTTTACAATGGCAGCATTTTAAAACACTTTCGATAAAATTTTCATCGAAATACATAATGGCACTAACGATTACAATCGAATAACTCTAACGATAACGATGAACGATTCGATGAAAGTCGATCGAAATACATAATAGGCATCTAATTTAACGAAATTTTTTTTGTTTTAGATTAATTGACTTATAATCATCATTCATCAATATATAAAGACAAAATTAAAGAATCCTCCGCTAAATCCATGATTGATTTTATTGCAGCTGATAAAATAAAACATAGTAAGTTTTTATAATATAAATTCTATTTCTTTTTATTTAATTACAGATTATTAACAACGTTTTACTTATTGCACCACTTACTAGCACCCGCAGCAAGAATTGTTCTTATTGTGGAAAATAAAGAAAAGCTATACATAAAAAAATTTCGATTTGCGATTCATAAAAATTTTTTTGTAATTTTTGGCAACAGACTTCAACAGCTACAAGAATTGTTAGAGAAACGAATTAAAGAAAATGTGCCAATTCAACCGTTACTACTTCTAACAGGAACTGTAGATGACCATAAAGAAATATGTTTAAGATGAAGTGCTTTATGTATATAAAATTGTTAGCAAATAAAAAAAAAGTAATTTTGAATTGAATATAATGCATTATGTTTCATTTAAGACATTCCAAAAAAAACTGTTAAAAAACCATAAATTTATTAATTATTATTCAATTTTCTTTGTTGATGTTGAAGATTAGGTTCGTTTTTGAATCATAGTTGAATGGATATTAGTTTTTTGTTAGGACAACTTATTTTTAAAATAACAACTTGTATTGTAAAAATAATAATGCGGTTTGTAAAATTTTATTAAAAAAGTATTTTTTAATAGTAGAATATTGTATTTGCTATTAAAATAACAACTCATGTTGCTAAACCAACAGATTCATTATTATATTTAAAAAAACGTTTGTTAAATCCACAATTTTAGCTATTAAAAAGATAACCCTTCTTGTTAAATTGACAACTTCTACTGTTAAATTAAAAACATTTGCTTATTAAAATAACAATTTTATTATTATATTATATACAGTAATGTTTATTAAATTCACAGTCTTAGTTATTAAAGTGATAATGTTTTTGGTATATTAACAACTTCTACTGTTAAATTAAAAACTCAGGTTGTTAAATCAACAATTTGGTTGTTAAATTCACATTCATTTATGCTCTCTCTTTTTTCTCTAAATGGTTATTACTTTAACTACACTGGTGATTAATTTAATAACGATTTGTTATTTTACGTATTTTAATAACATTTTTGTTAATTTAACAACGATTTTATTAATTTAACAGTAAATATTTTTTCACTGAAGAAAGCCTGCCTGTGAACTGAAATAAAATAGTTAATGCTGTAGACATAAAGTATACTAGGTGTATATGGCCCATCTATAATACCGAAATGCATTTTAAAAAGTATAGAACGATGTTACTGTTAAATAGCGCATACAAAATCCTATCCAACAGTTCGTATGAATTTCTGAAACCTATAATTTATATCTGAATGGGATTTTTGTTCAGGAAAATCAATAAACAACCAAATATTCGTACTCAAACATATTCTGAAGAATAATTAATGTTTTAAACTTAATACACATTCACTAATTTCTTGACTTTCAGTCTGCATGTGTTGGCATATATGGCAGAGATAGTTTTAACTAGTTATTAGTAATTGGTGTACCTGTGAAGTTATAATTTCGTTTCTCTAGTATAACGTTTGAAAACACAAGATATCGCAAAGAATTTTGCAGGTTAACATTTTCGAAATCGGCGTACCAGTTCAGCTAATTTAATTGTTTAGAAAATGCAAGGTATCGTATATTACCTACATTGTCAAGCTAATTTCATTACCTAAAATAATGTTTCAAAACAAAAGATGTGCTGTAGTGAGTATAAGTAACTTAACTTATCTATTTTGGAATAATTATAAAAAATAATAGCAATCATGTGGGCGATTTAATCTATAACCATTTAAATAAATTTAATTTCATATTTCATAACTGTAATATGAAAAACAGTTTTTTTTTGTGCAGGGCCAACGTACTTTAAAACACAATTGAAACAATCGAAAATTGATCCAAATACAAAAATGCCAATCAAATTTTTTATAGAATTGAAAAGCTTGAATCGAAAATAGTTGAGGTGACCAAAAACCATCACCGAACTGCGCTACTATTATAAAAACGTGAACAACATTTCTATTTTTTCTTCTTTTGTTAGGTATTTATTTTTTATGACATCGCCATTATTACCATATTGCCATTTTTATAATCTAAAACTAACTGTAAAACAACAACAAACAAAAACTAAACTTTAACGAACATTTATATTAGTACCAACTACAAAAACAAATGTTTTATTTTTTTATACTGTTAAACTTTTTTTTTTGTTTTGTGCTAACAACCCAACAACAACAAACAATATTTTTTAAATCCCATAATCGTAAATTCTAGCAGAGGTACAAAACAAGGACAAAATGGATTTTTTTTTTTATTATTATTGTTGATATCCTTAAAAACAGTAAATATACTTACTTGTTTTTGTTTTTTTATTATGAAATTTAAATATTTCTACAAAAGTATGTAACTATATATATGTGGGTTGTGTCTATATTTATGGGTAGTTTGCATCATGAATAATTGGCAAAATATGCAATTTAAATACCTTTACTCAAAAAATAAAATTAAAAAATAAAAATTAAAATAAAAGAAAAATTTATATTTTTGGAAAAATTAAAAAAAAAAATTGAAATTGTATAATAAATTAAATTTTTATTTTTTGTTTTAATTTGAAAAAAAAAAAAAAAAAAACAAAAAAAAAATAACTATATAATGGCTAGAAGGATGCTGAGCTAGGCATATTTAAAACTATTTTGAAATTTTTAAAATTTCAAGAATTAAAAATTTATTTAAAGAGATTTTTTTTATTTAAAAAAATATATCACTCTTAGAATTGACCTATGGAAATTTTGAAAAGTATTAAAATTTAAAAAATTTTCCTATTCAACTTTAGTTGATTTAGTTAAAACAAAACAGTTAGGTGTATTAAAATTGTATGACGGTTGAGGTGAATAGTTAGTTAACTAAAAAAAATTTAATTTTTTTTTAAATGTAATTGACTTTATTTAAGTTATTAGGTAAGTATTAAATTTCATTTTTGCAAAAATGATAATAGCAAAATGTCATAAAATATCTCTGTACGAACGATTGGGCTCAATTGAGTTAAAATAAATAAATAAATAAATCAAAAATAAATATTGCTAATGACATTAATTTTGAACTGTGCCTCAGCAGTGAAATTATTTCACATTTATTCATTTTGGGTGTGAAGTTATCATACTCAACATAAAGTGTACTTATTTCCCACTTTAATGAGAATTTGATGGAATTATTTCTCACTGATGTGGAATAAATGACAATGTAGAGTTAATGTTATGTGGACTTATTTCTCATTGCCTTGTTACTTAAGATTATTTCTACACCCAACTAGATAATTTCCAATAACTACTGAAATAGTAAGAATTATTTTAAAATAGCTATTTTCTAATTACTTAATTTATTAACTTAGATTCTATACTGAAGTATAAGCATAAGCACAAAAACATGAAAATTTCTTCAGCGTGTATTCCAACTGAATATATGTACATATATTAAAAAATATACTCTATTCAACATTTTCAGAAAAAAAAATTACATTTAACCTGTTGTAAACTTAAAAATTAATCGTTTAAATTATTCATTTAATACCTTTTAAATTTAATTAACGCAGCCCCAATCAAAACCTTAAGAAGCAAGTAAAAAGTTTCCAAAAAATATTTTTAATGTTATTGTTTTTAAATTAACATTTGTATTAAAATATAAGTAATCAATAAACGTATACAATGAAACATTCTAGAAAAAAAAAACAATTATCGAATTTTATCACATAATCCGAATGTCCTGTATTACATATTAAAATAATGCAAAATTAGCAAATGTTATCGTCAACAATGAAATTTCTGCAAAACTGCTAATAAGTAAATATTTACTAAGAGTTTGTAAACATTTAGTATTTTCTCAAGAATTCACATTTTTATCAGTATTGACTCCAATTTAGAAAAATTAAATATGCAAGTTATGCAAAAAATTTAGAACAATCGAAGCAGAACTGATATCACATAAATTGTATACAAAAAAACAAAAATAAGAGTTTTTTAAATTTGTATGTATTCAATACTATAGCTAACTGTTTATTTCTATACTTTAGAAAGAATAAAATTTATAAATTGAAATTTAGAAGAAGAAGATAAGAAATATTTAGAATAGAACAAAAGAAAAAAAAATATTGCTTATTTATTGAAAATCGAAAATTTTTATTTTAAAATAAACATGTTAAAGTATAAAAAATAATTGCATAAGTAAATAAATAATTAATTTTAAGTGACTTTGTATATTTTTTTTTCATCAAAATATTAACAAGAAAAAAAATAGATTTATTTAGTAGAAAAAGTTATTTTGATAAAATTTAAGAAATTGTCATTGCGCTGTGATTCATCAGAAACACTAGTTACAATTATTAGTTTCAATCAAATAAAACATATCAAGATAATATAGGAAATTTCCAAATATTTTATTTCAATCTTTAAACGATGTCAACCGAATTTGAATTTAGAAATAGAGTTTAGAATAGTTGGAGGGAGGAAACTAACAATTACTTAAAATGGAGCTAAACCAATACAAATGTGTAACTTTATAACAGAAATTTAACACAAAGTTAAATCGTGTTCGACTACTCTAGTTAGTCCGTCTCTTACTAACAATTTCAAATTAAAAATAAAACTTAAAATCGAATTTAAAATGTCAATTTTGTCAAACACGAGCATAAGAGGGCAATAATTATTATTAGATTTTTCTCAAACATTTGATTACAGTTTTATGAGTCAACTAATCTACTAATTAATAACTATAACTGGTAAATTTTTATTTCAAAATAAATATTTGCACTACCAATTGCATTAATTTTTCAATTAGTATTCACTAAATTTCGACTAATTAATAACTGCATGGTCAATTATTATTTCGAATAATGACAATTTATTTAACTGAACAAAACAATTACAATACAATATAACTATTGAAATAATTTTTAAATACATACATTTAAATTTATTATTAAATATATATGTATATGTATATTAATAATTGTTCTGAACCAAAAGCAATAAGCTAAAAAAAAATCATTTAAGACTAAATTTAAACGTAAAGAAAATTAAGGTATCTAATTGAAGTTGTTCACACATTTTCATTTTATTTTATTTAATTGATTTATTAGTCTGATAACCTTTTTAAAATATAAAGCAGAAAAACAAAAATGTATAATTTAGTAATAAACGAGTTGAAATAAAAAAATCTATAAATTTATAACAAATACAAAATAGCATAAGTACAATCGTATAAAAATGTACAATAAATGTAGCTATAATTTTTTTTTATTTATCTATTATTTCATTAAATTGCATAATCAACATAGGTAGGTAGGTAGATCCATTTATTTATTTATTTATTATAATTTATTATTGTTTTATTTATTTATATTATTATTGTTTTTTTTTTCATATATATATATTATATATTATGTTTATGGACACACTATATGTATAATAGATACACATACTATATTGCATATAATATATAGAGATTGTTTCAATTTTTCTATTCAATTCATCTTCAAATGTACAATATATAAACTATAAAAATATGTATGAAACTAATAAAATTGTAATAATATTATTAGAAAATGGAAGTAGAATTGGATAATGCATCCACATCTGATTTTTATGCATAAATGGATATATAGAGTTATAGTTATACATAAGTTATCATAATAATATAAAAATTTTGGGATTGCCATTATGACATTATTATAGTTATACAGAAGTTTTCAAAATTAGTATGTGAAAAAAAAAAACATGAATATCAGAGTTTCAGATGACATTATGAAAATTTTTCTCTCCTTTCTAATTAATTATGCAAAAACAAATCATCACATTTAACTAGTTAATCTCTACTTTGAATATCTCTGTCAGATTTTATTTCTATATTGCATATTTATTTATTTAAGTAATTAAACTTAAAATGAATATAGAATGACATAGTTATCATCTATATGAAATTAACTATGTTTAAAATAAATTTAGAGACTTGTTTTAAATTTGTTGTTTTAATCACTTATTAATTTTTTAATTGTTATTAGTTTCAATCAAAGTACTCAGATTACAATCAATTCTGAATAAAAAAAAAAAGTACGTACTTAATTAATAATTAATAAAATTAACTAAAATATCCAATAATTTTTATTTTTCAATCATTAGTATAGGTATAGTAGTGTTGGACTACCTAGACAGCTTATAATTTTAATTTGAATAGTTCCAAAATTCTTATATAGTTTTATAAAGAAATCAATATGTGAGTTATAAAAACCAAACCAAATTTTCATTTGATAAAATTTAAATGTTTAACAAGTGAAAAACTAGATTATTAATATCTAAATAAAGACAAGTAAGTAGTGACCATATAGATATACTTATGTACAATAAATTTATAGACTCTAGATAAAAAATATTTCTGTTTTATTCATTTCAGCTGGGAAGTTTTGAACTTTTTTGTAATATTTTTAAATCAATGTCATACAGACAAGGATGGAAAAGAAATTACGTGATATTACATGTACCATAAAAAATAGCAAACAATTAAATTACAAGTTAGTAAAAGTTAGTGACAGTAAGTTAAAAAGTTTGTTACAAGTAAAAGTGACAAGGATTGATGAAGGAAGTATGTTGCTTCCGAAATGTCGATATTTGCAATCAAAAATAAAAATATTAGTAAAAGTAAACTTGTCAACCATTAAATTATTTAATGAAATTGAGTTATTTTGAAAGAAGATGGCAACTCTATTTACATAAATGAACATAAAATATTAAGAATAACATAAAAAATAATGCATGGTACTTTAATTTCTATGCATTTTAATACATTTGTAGCTAGATTTTGTTTTTTCAAATATATATATACATACAAATAATTTATGCATAATAATTTATAATTTTTTATATACGTTTGTATACATTATTATATATTATGTATACCTATATATATATATTTGTTTTTCTGTTTTTTTTTTTATTGCCGATTATTATAAATAATAAAGATTTTTTTTTAAATGAACAGAAACTAACTTCATTTATTTATTTTGTTTATTTATAGCCTTGCTTTATCTTTATCATTATTATTATTATTATTTTTTTTTGCTTAACCACAACGATTTTTTCTTCTTTGTGCAACATAAAATAATGAAAATTGAAAAATAATAATTTTCTTTTAATTTAGTTATCTCTAAAATACGATTGAGTCTGTCTTGCTTAAATTAAATATTTGTTTATGGAATGTGTGATAACACTGATAACTAATAATCCTTTCTTATCGAATTATGGTTAAGTGTAAAACATTAGTGTTGTTGTTGTTGTTGTTTTTCGAAACAAATTAATTATATATTCTTTATTTATTTATTTAAATTTTTATTTTTATATGTTAATATTTAATCCAATTATATTGAATTTTGAAATTAAACATTAAATTATATTATTTTATTCTATTACAATTGATTTTAAATAATTTTAAACATTTATTTTACGATAACTTATTTTATGAGGAATGATTTAAATACTCGCAAATTTTCAATTTACAAATTAAAAAAACCTCGCCCGTGTACTTGTAAATGTTAAATTTTTGTTTTACAATTGTTCAACACTAAAATAAGTATGAGTTATGACAGTTGAATTTTATTTATTTAGATACATACGAGTATATTATTTGTTATTATAGTTCCATATATATTTTTTCAAACTATATTTTTGCCATCTAACTCAATGTAAAACTCAAGGGTAACTAAAAACAGTGATCACCACTAACTAGTTAAATTTTTTCTTTCTTGTTATTAATTTTTAGCAAAGATAAAAAATAAATAAAAACTTTTTACCACACACATAATACCGGCATTTCTTAAAACAAAAAAATAACATATAAGTATAGAGAAACAGATTCAAAGTAAAAGGTAAAAAAAAAACAAATAAAAACAAAAAGAAGAGAGTGATTATGAATAAATAAGAACTTCTCCAGAATAATATTTAAATTTTTATTTTTTAAATTATGAGAAAAAGTTAAAATTGGAGAATATAAAAATAATTTCATAAAAAATAATTTAAATTTTATAATGAAGTAAGAAGTATAGGATAAGTTACGTAGTCCACTCCACGCACAAAATGTAAAAAATATGTATTTTAAAAATTAAATGTCATTCTCAAATATTAATACGACAAACAACACAACACCCTCAACTATACGATCTCCCATCCAACCCGATTAAAAAATATAATTGTATTTACATTCTCTCTCCATTCATTTCACTCACTACAAAAAAAATAACTTTCTTTTTATTCTATAATCAATTCAAATTAATATTGCCAGACGTTAATAAATGTTCAATTGAAATTGAAAACCTAATTAAACGTCGAAACTGAATTTTTAATTTGACAAAAAAATAAAGAAAACAACAAAGATCAAACTGTATAAATAAGTAGAAATGTCAAAATTAGAAGACAGCATTCGAAATTCAATTTAAAATCCATACCACGTCGCATTTCATACAACAAGTTGTCAAATTTAATCGTATGAAAATTAGATGACTAATCAATTTAGTTGAATGATAAATTGGATTGTATGGAAGTGTTTATATCTATGATTTACATGAAATTTTCCACCGATTAAAGGTAAGGTAAGACATATGTAAGGTTTAGGTATGATAGAATAGATTTAAAATAGATATGTAATTATAATTACTAATCTAGTAGTACCAAAATGGTGTAAATATTTAATTTTAATTAGAAAATATAAATATTTCAAGTTTCGTCACAACGTGCATAATCTCACAGTAATTTTGATAAATAATAAATTTTATTGTAAGTGATATAAGTATTCTATACATAACATATATAACTACTTATATATATATATGAAAAAAATTAAATAATAACTACTGTTAGTCATGTTGATTGTATATGATCCTAAAACTATGATGTGGTCAGAATTGGGAGTATAACAATAACACGGGTATGAAAGAGATATAATACCGAATTTTATGAGAATTTTAAGAGTAAAAAGGCTCGGGATGGATCGAACAAATTTTTGTAAATACAAAATATTTGCAAAAATGAAGCAATAATGAATCTCACACAGGAGAGAAGTCACCTGAAATCGATAGAATGAATATAAGGTGTATATGTAAGATTGAATGAATATAAGGTGTAAATGTAAATATAATACCCATTAGGAGAAGACAAAGGGTCATAATCCTGATGGGTATTATATTTCACCACTGGTGGAACATAATTCACAAAATAAATTTGAGTACTAAAAAAAATTTTTTTTTTATGCTCACGATAAAATGCAAAATGATTAATACTAAAATGAGTAATATGAAGTTTATATCAAAATCATGTAATGAAAAAGTGAATAATTACACAAGTAATGAGTGTAAATAATTTTTATATAAAAAATAATTTAGGAAATAAGCGTACCTAACTAGCTTTATAATCATATTTCGGTATGATAACAATATACATGCTAGGAATATTTTGGTATTAAACCAATGTTCTCGATTGCATGCATTAAGTATAGATAGTAAAATTTACTCTATCTATTCTCAATTGTGAAATTAAAGTATGAAATTAAAACAAAATTATGAAAAACTAAATAAAAATATCTTAAGTAGGCATAGGTAAACAAATCTAAAGTTGAAATACTTTGTCTGCTTAAATTTCTTTACATCTAATTTCTAAGACAGAACTCTCAATATGCTAGTACAAATTTACATCAAAATTTTATTTTTTTTACTATACAATTAAATATACTTACTTAGGTAGAAAAAATCAGACAAGACGATATCAATACGAAACAAAAAGAAACCACAATCTGGCAACACTAATTTACATTAAAAGAAGGATTTATTTTTTTAGAATATTTTTTTTTACTTATTTAGAAAAGGTGAAGAGAAATTTATTTGAAAATATAAACAATAACTAATAACTATAATTACATAATAAATTGAAAATATATATATTTTTGACATTTATATACATTGTATACATACTTGTGTATATTATTATAACAAATAACTTCATTTTAAAAATTCATAATTTCTATTTATTTATACCTACATATATGAAGTTTATTATTATATATATATATACCTATTTGAAGTTTATTATTATTAATTATACTGTCAATAATTCTGAAGAATTATTACAAAAATACACATTTTAAAATTTTAAAAGAGTAAAAGAGATAACAATATTTCTATATCTAATATCTTAAATTCATACACACATCCATATATACACGTATTTTCGTTTTTTTTTTAAAACAAGCAAAAATATTTCTTTAAATGTCAGGATAAAAATTTTATTGAAAATTATGTAATTTAAATTTAATATTGAATTTGACAAGTAATAGAGGGCATTTGGAGGGATTGGTGGAATATTGTGGAATAAGATACGTATTAATTAATGGTATTGCAATGGAAAGTTTATGTTATGTATGATAATGGTAATGACAGATTACGCTGAACTGTGAGTAAGTACATAGGAATATAATAGATATAGAGAAGAATATAATATAATTAAATTCAATATATTTAAATGGAAATATAATATATCTATGCTATAGCTATATATATATTTTCATACTGAATATGTGCGTTTGTAGAATAAAGTTTTGTGTATTTCGTAGACAATTAAGAAAAAATATTTAAATGAATTTTAATTTATCACAATACTCACATAATATATAGATATAACCAGAGGTGTAAAAAGCTCAAATTTCAACTAAACGCAAATTTTGAGCTAGCTATTTAATTCAATCGACATGCTACATCAAATTGTTTTTGCATTGAGCTGACATATGCAATTGTTTGGCTCAATTAGTTGATCGTGAGTTGATCTTGGGATATGTGTTATCTCTTTTAGAGCCGTGGTTATAACTATATAATGATATTAAATGCTGTAGCTACTTATTTGAAAAGGTTAAGAAAGTATTGGTTATATACAAACCAATAATTAATCAGGCCTACATATAAAAGAATGAGGAGGGGTATATAATGTAGAGAGGTACAACAATTTTACAACGTGAGAATACCAGGCTGTTAAAGATTATTTTCACTAAATGAAAATAGTAATGGAAGTGGAACCTTATTCTGAACTGCAGAGCTACAAGATAATCAACCCTGCACCATAAAAATTGACATTTTGTAATTATTACAACATCTAAAAAATTAAAAGCGTTACCCTTGAGACGGGAAATACCACCTTCTCCTAAATTTCCTGGGTATTTCTATAAATAATGTCTACTATCTAATATTAATTTATCTTATTATATTTCTTAAATAAGTAGTAAGTAGATATGACACAAGTGGCTGACTGAGTCGGCTCACATTGTTATACCACCGAATCTCGATTCTCCGTGCGAATCCTACTTGTCAAAGTGAACTTAAACTTTCACAAAGCAATGAAGATTCTCAATTTTGGTACCTGCATGATCACCCAGGGATATAAAGTAAGTAGTATATGGAGTAGGTTATTAGACGATTTTTTCTTTTGTGAATTAATGAGAAGCAGGTGCAAAAGAGTAGTAGATTTTTTTGTCCTTTTTTCATCTTTAAAGGCTCTACCGAAACAATTTGAATGGACTTCAACACTTATGGTGCCCTGTGATATATCTCCTACCATTATACTGATATGTAATCATGTTAACAATAGTAGATTAAGGGATTGTTTCGTTATTTTCTTCACCTTTGCAAGCTTTGCAGAACTCATTTGGGTGGAGTCAAAGACTGCTGGCATGTGCTGTGACAACCCCTGCAATCGTGCTGAAAGATAATTTTTTTTTACATAAATAATTCCAAGTCTATTCTGACTGTTTTTACACAGATATTTGGAGTACACAATCTTTTTATTGATAGTGAATTAAATGACCGTTTATAGACCAGTATATTAACTTTGGGTGCATTGCAGAAACGTCTATTAAATAATTTGCGATTGGAATCTCTGATTGCTTCTTTGTAAAGTAATATATTATAGGTATAAGGTAAAAACCCTTCTTTCTCAAAGTAAATTCAAAACTTCCACTTACACCAAGTTAAATTTAGAGACAAGTTAAAATTTCTTAAATAACAACACTCAGTCAAAAAAATGTATTATTGTAAAATTTCAATCAAAACTTAGTAGATAGATAATATTTTATCTAGTAAACTATAAACATTTATTAAAGACAAAAAAAAATAAAAAACTAATTTAAAAAATTTAATTGCAAGACCACATTATAAAAAAAGAAACAAAAAATTTTTTCTTAACGTCGTATCACTCATATGCATAGGTACATAATAAAATTTCCTAACAATCCTTCTCAGCCCAATACTAAAATAAGGTAATAAATGAATTTTATTATTTTACAGGTCTTAATGTACACTTAGAAAATAAAATTTTTTTTTAAAATAGAATTATCCTGAAAATAGTAGTTAGTAGTACTTATATACTATAGTTATTTATTCCCTCTTTTAATTTATTTCTTATAATAACTAGCCTTATCTAAAAGTATACAAAAAACATATCTAAAGATTCTAAAGTTATGAGTAACTATGCATTTACACGTTTTATACCATAAAATTTCCTGTTTTTCACTAACCAAGTATATGGTGTGGTGTGGTGTGGTACACTCATTTTACATAAACATGCATTCATACGATTTCTTTTAGCTGTGTGTATATGGTTGATTTTGAATAGACTTAAAATAGCACTATAGCTAGACGTTCATTCAATTAGAACCAGCTGTAGTGCAAGGAAGATTTTTTTTTTATTTTACTTGTTTTTCTCTCCTTTTTTTATTTTATATTTATTTCGGTTGAAAAATCCAGTTCCTTTTTTGTCATTAAACAAACAATTACCCCTCTTTTTCAAATATGTACACATACACAATTTTAACCCAAATACAAATTCAAAATAATTTTAATACATAAGCAAATTCAATTCGGGCATGTTTCTACATAAAATAATTATCAGAAAATAAAAATAAAATACTTCGCCATGTGTTTTTTTCAAATCTGTCAGATATCATTTTAAATTTACCCGACCCAAACTGAAACAATGAATTTACCTTGTAAATTTATAGGCATGTATACTATGTAACTATATGTATAGTTTTAAAATTTAGTATTTGAGAATGTATAGCTTTTCAAATCAGATTCTTTTCAACACATAAGATAAAATTCTTTTATATATACACACACCCACACACACGTAATGATTTTAATTCTAAATTATTTTAATCTGTAAATATGGGTGGATATTCTGTCAAAATTTTCCGAAAAAGGAAAATATTTTTTCATGAACAATAAATATTATAAGACACACACACATACAATCATAAAAAAATGTTCTTGTGAATGTTTTAGTTGTGATTTGTGAAAGCACTGCTGGTTTAAAAATAAAAATTGAGAATTAACTCTACACTACTGTGCCTGTTTCTGTGCCTATATAATAAATCATTAACTATCATTTTTCTTTTTGGTCAAATCAGTTTTATATTTGAATATAACTATTTATCAGATATATTTTTTTTATGATTCTTATGTTTCAATAGTTAAGAAGAAAAATGACAGAAAGAATTATGGAGGAAAATATTTGAAATGAGAGAAAATTTTAATAACTGTTTTAAACCCTTTATTTCTCTCTTTCTCTTTTGCAATCATATTCAGCAACGTTTAAATTTTATTTATTCAAGAATAGATATATTTATATATATTGTAACTATAGTATAAAATAGTTGTACTAAACAAGCAAATATATGAATCTGAATTTAAAAACCTTTTAAAATCTGAAGGGAACAATAAACCAAAATACACTAACAAAAATAAAAGAAATTAAAAAACAAAACAGAATAAAAAGTCAACAAAAGAAAGTAAAATTCTTATTCTTTGTGGGTGCGTTTGTGTGTTCATATGTTTTTATATAAAAATATTTATTGTTTTTGCTTTTAATGTCGGATATGGCTGCGGTAATTTCGTTTTCAAAAATTATTTTATTTTATTTTGTTGTTTATCGATGTCGGTTTGTATTTTTTTAAATGTTGTTTTTTTTTTTATTATAATTTAAGCCCTATTCTTAAAAAACAAAAATTATAAATAAGTATTAAACAAAAAACAAAATTTTTTTAAATGAGTCGATAAACTTTGATTTGTTAAATACATTTTTTTTTAAAAATAAGTTTAAATAAAACTTTAATTCATAATTTGTTTTTTTTTAGATAATATGGACAGAAATTATAGATACGGATAATAATATTTATACAATAAAACATATTCTTACAGAACGCTCCTCCTAAAAACAAATATAACATATCACAACACACATCCACGCCGCTACAAACCCTAATATTCCTAAACAATGATCACATTTCCTTCATTAAATCCATCCTCACAAATCACAGAATCTGGGACGAGATTTAGGAGACCAATATAAAAAAAAGATCAAAAGTAGCAGACCAATATCATAAGATCAAAACAGACAACTTAATCAGATATCTAAAATCAAAACAGACAACTGAAATGCTATACAATGGTTGACCTTTGTAATACGGGTCAACCTATCCATTTTAAAAAGTGCAAAAGCATATACTATACATACATTATATTTTAAGCCCTAACTAGTTATTTAAGATTTTAAATTTTAAGAGTAGGATTTGTAATGAAAATGTCTAATTTAAGTATATTCTTTTATATTAACTTGCCAGTGTCTATATGTATATATGGTATTATAATAAGTATAAGCTAGCTCTTAAGTTTTGTATTACTTATTGCATGTTTAAATGAAATGCACTTAGTTTATATTATAACTATTGATAAAAAGTCCCACACCTCGAAAGGGAAAAGGACCTGTTGTTGACCTACAAATTAATCTGCATATTCGCTGATCAATATATATATATAATGATGAATGACATAATGGCAGCATACAGGCCTCTCTCTCTAATAAGTGCATAAAAATAGATTACAAAATATTAGGTTTTCAAATTTCCATTAATTTCTATTTGACCTATCTAACTGTCAACATTTATGACGGTTTTTTTTATATACTTAAATAAATGATATTAGAAGCAATGAAGCGGTAAAATACAAGAGTTTAACTCAATAATTTCCAATAAGAAGTTTCAAAATTTCATTGGCGCCTACTTTCTTTAAATTTCAAAAATATGATGACCAAAGGAAATTTCCAACACAGAATTACATATCAGATGAAATCAAAAGAGATAAATATAAAAGAATCGGAGGAGATACAGATGAGAAGCACCAACCCACAGAGCTCGAGAAAGAGAGGTTGTCCGAACAACGTTTAAGAGAAAAACAGTGAATTCGAAAATTGGCAAAACTTTAAAAACATGAAGGACAATTAAAGTTGTGACACAGAATAACATTGAGTATGACAAGAGCTTCGTGAAGGATCTTTGTTATAAAATAACCTATCGAAATTAGTATTATTGACAAATTGTTTTTGATGTTGAATAAATTGTTGCACCGGTGAGTGTACTAAAGCCAAAATAATCTTCAAATTCACGATCTTAGATACGAAGTATTCACTTCAGCTATCTCATAACACATTTTCTTTGTTTCACATTTTTTTTTTTTCATAACAGTACCACAATAAACAATCTAAGTGTATTGGTTAGTTTCCGACATTTGTTCTGTGTAATGATATTAGAATAACGTATAGCGAGTATTAGTGTTAGTGTTGATTTTATTTAGAACTCAAAGGGAGATAACACCGCCTTTCACGATTTGGAAGATAAATATAATATCAGCTACTTCATGACTTTTTGACAAGTACTTAAGGTGAAGAAGATTTTGCCTGTGTTCATACGATGGTTGAGTTTGTTCATATGATGGTCATTCTAGTATGGAGAGTCATCTTAAGGAAGACTGTGTAAAGCACATCTCAAAAATTTCTCATGAACAACTTCAATCCTCTGTATGTGTAGGTTATAGAATGGTGACTAATTTTGAGAAGCATATTCAAGATGTGGTTCAACGAGGTATGTATACAGTGATCTTAAGATGTAAGGGTCGTTAAACTTCTTTGACCAACATTTTGTGAATATATCTTTCGTAATCGTAATCGTTAGGAGTGCAAAAAAAAAAATAATCAAACAATTTGGTCGAGTGGGATACAAAATTTGTCTCTTTATACTAAACGATAAATTAATAGCACTTAACAGCATTAAAATAATCAACAACTATAAACAGCACGCGAAACTCAATGAACACAAGTTATAGTACCTAAATACTATGCACCCATAATGACTGTAAAAAGGACTAAAAATATGTACCAACGAAAACACATCAATAATAGCCGTGTTCTTTTCATTCGATTCAAGGTCTAGGTTTTATTAAATTCAAAAGAACGATGCAGATTAATGATCTGGATAATTTTTTTAAGTTGGCAAGTTTATCAATCAAATTATAAAAAATAACAAAACTACGCAAGTGCCACTCGTAACAAATACCATTACTAAATATTTGTTACCTGGACAAAACTAAATAAATATCTGGGTTGTGAGTTATTGTTTTTTAAGTTTAAACCAAACATTAGGTTTTAAACGATACCTTTATACACGAATGTACAGCTGGGACTAATTTAGGATTGTAGAAAGAAAAATGTCCCTTTTACCAGTAGAGACATTTTGAATAAATTTGTTAATTTTACTCTTGAACTTTTGTAGATTGGATGAAGGTATATTTTTACGTTTGTTGGAATATGGTTCCACATTCCGGAAAATTTGACCAAAAACGAATTCCTATAGTCATAAACGTATATTAATATTACCTTAAGCCGTAAGAAATACATCTATTAGCTGAGCTATTATTTATTATTTGAAAGAGTCGAATCATACGCAATAAATAATATATATATACACGTATACATAACATAACTACATATTTTATTAAATATGCGTATTATTATTATTAAAATTTTAATTTAAAATTTTGAATTATAGACAAAAATGGACTTATAACATTTTCAAAATACATAAAAGTTAATATTATTCGGTTTAAAAAAAAAAAATTAAAATATTTTTTTTTCTTTTGGGGTTTTTATTTTTATCTTAAGACCACAATTTAAAGATTTTCAGAATTGAATTCGGTTTTACTTTTTTTTTTTTTCAAAAATTGTTCAAACAAAAATTTTTTGGTTTCTTATCAAATCAAAATAAAAAACCTAATAAGAAAATTTGAGTGAATTTAATTTTTTATTTTTTTTTTTTTGGTTTTGGTTTTTTTTTTTATTATTATTATTTTTGTGCACATGCATAAGTAAAACAAATTTCAGAACTCAATATTTTTTTTTATTATTAAGTAAGTAAAGATATGGAATAAATTTTAGGGTTAATTGATTTGTAAATTAAGTGTTTTTTTTTTAAATTTGAATTTTTTTTATTTTAACTTTTTTTTTAATAAGTGATTAGTTTTTTTACTTCTGTAAAGAAAATTTTTGTATTCGTTATGATTTTTATTATTTAAAAAAAAAAAATGTTTATTTTCATATTTAATTGTAACGTTTTCGGAAATTGATTTATAATTATTACATTTAACCCTCACCTACACCATTATATCAAACTGAGTTATTTGAGTGAACAGTTAGTGAGATTAAATCAAATAAAAAATTACTTACATTTGGAATACTTCAGTTGTTTTTAAACTACAAATATTTCCATATTGCTTTGGTGTCGACGTAAAACACTGAAGAAGCATGCATATTACATATTTAGTAAAATTGAAAGGAACATATTTCAACTATTTTCAAGATTATACAAAAATTTTTTGCTAACGCTAAAAAACAAGTTTTTATAAAAATTAAGAAAAGTTGTATTCTGCGTTTGATATATTTCATAATGACCATCACAAAAGGTCTTAGAAAAATTACAAGATGCTTGAGTAAATGAAAATTTTGCACCCAATCTCTTGGCAATTCAAGAAGAGATTGTTAAGTTATTGATGGGCCAAATATCATACATGGAAGAAAATATGGTTGAATTATTTAAAAATGATTTTAGATAAATAGTCCACCGGATGGGGATTGAACTTATTTAATTACATCTTAATTACGATGTAGACTGAAAAAAATTGAAAAAATTACTACATATTCACTGTCTGAAGAAGAACCAAATTCTGACGAAGAAAAATGTCTTTCAGCTGGTGAAACTATTTTCGCTGAAGAATTTGTAGATAATATTTAAAGTAACTTTCATAGAACAGCTTTGCAATATATGCGCAATATTCAAAAATCAACTACATTAGATGGTGGTAAGATTGTCAAACCAAATTTAATGAGTCATGTTTTTTTGAAAGCTAATACAACAGCTTGTGTTATTGTTGTGGGAACTGATGATGAAGAAGTAGATTTGACTGAGAAATCACAACATATAATACCTTATAATCAGCTAATTTCCGATAATTTAATTTTAAATGATAATAAAATATAACTAATTTAAAAAAGACAATAATCAAAAACTGGCTTCAACAACATTAAAACAGTGTCGAAATATTTTTTCAGTAATTTGATGATTTTTAGTTATCATTGTAAGATAACAATATATTCATAGAGTTACTTCAGATTTCACGGTATTAAATATGCTAATCATTACAAACCATTAAAACTGACAATTCAAACCATATTTAATATAATATATCGTAATATCAATAGTGATAAATATTAGTTACAGTAAAGACTTCGGTCTTAACAAGAATATTAAAAATATAAAAATCTTGTTTGTCAGCAGACGAAACACTCGATACCAGATCGATTACACAACACACATTGAACAACAAACATTGTTAGCGGTCATTTTACCTAATTTATTTTGGTACAAAATGGTAGTGAATGAAATTCCCGCCGACAACTGTTTTTGTGATAAAATAGGCACATCATTGACCTACCTATTTGATCTACAAAGAAATATCCATCAGCCGTTTTAAAAAAATATATAACTATATAAATCGGTTATAAATAAATAAATAAATAAATAAATAGATAAAAAAAAGTTCGATGTCGAATGAAAAATTGAAAAAAATAAATGAGAATACGATGAGATTACAATTTTATACAAATTTGACAGTACAGACTCATAAACATAAAAGTTCTCTGAATATAATGAAAGTATGAACTATTACTTAGTTAATATTACTGAAACTAAATTGTAAGCCAAAGAACCGAAAAAATAAAATAATTCCGATTGAGCAATATCTGAAATTGAAATGGGTCCAAAGCTATAGCAAATAAATTTACACAGTAAAATATCGAGAAAAAAAATATACAAACGTAGTCGCCATTGCCATCATACAATTCAGTAGTGAATTGGCAGAAAATGAAGAAAAATAATAATTATTGAAGTAAAATTGTAACTAAGAAACAAAAGTAACTAAGAACTACAGCTTTTACTTCATTATATAAATTACGTACTACTTACTTAATAGTTTTTGAATATTTACAAAATTATATTAAAAGTAAACATTTAAAAATGTATTGTTTTCCAAAATTCATGTCACAATTCAACGGAACAACATTATTTTGTTTATTGTAGAACAATGACCAGGTCACCAATATAATAATTGTGTCCGCAAAATTCATTTATAAAAATAAATGTAGAATATCAATTTTTATTTAATAATATTTCAGGAAGTACTTAACAGAAAACGAAAAAGAATAAAAAAAAAAAATAAGAAAACAAATAAAATAAGTATAAGAGCATAAGTAAATTAAAAAAACAAAGAAAACTAATAATGAGAACACAGAAAATAAATAAACAAAGTTTTTCCTCATTTCTTTTTTTATTGTTTTTGTTTAATTAATTAATAATTTTCCCCAAAAAACAGAAAAACAAAAACTAAATAATATGTAATAATAATGTATAATGATAACGGTAAACAGGAGACGGAAAACAAATTAGTACTTATGTAAGTATTTTTTTTTCTTTCTTTATAACTGTGATTTAAGAAAATCAATATTGTACAAATAAGAATAAAAATAACAACGACAACAACAATAATAATAATGAAAAAAAAGAGAAGTTACGTATTAAATACATAGCAGTATGTAATACAGTATGTAATGATAATTTTTTTAGAAAGGGGTATTTGATTATGTTAGTTGAAAAAAAGACTTAAGTAAAGCAAAATGAATGTAAATGAAGGTAATACAAATTTAATTTCCACTGAGCATGTACCCTGGTCTACGAGATAAGATGAGCAGTGACATTTGGGTAATTGATAAGACGAATAGCACATTTTTGAACCCTATCCAAATGTTTTAACGCATTACTGGAAGCACCAGCCCATATGTGAGAATTGTACTCCATTTTGGGTCAAATGGCTTTATAGATTTTCAAAATGTTACAGGAAGAGATGTAAGCCTTACAGTGGCGAAAAAAAACTAAACATTTGGGTGCGTTTTTTGCAATATCGAATATATGATGATTCCTAACATACTTAAGCTTTTAACCCGCTGAAGTTTTTCTTCCAAAGAGACAAAAGAGCATGATCAAAAATGGAAACTTTTCTGGAGATTATACAGCTTTGAGTTTTTGAAGTGTTAATTTCGACTATGTTTCTTAAGGCCCAATTAGCTATTGCGACCAAATTATGGCTGAGGAAACTGGGGTTTTATGTCTCTTTTGATTGATACAGCACATACACATATGATGATGAATCGTAGAAGGCTACTAGAAGGGCTGTCGTCCGCAAAGCTGTGGAATAGATTGAAAGTATTTTGAAGCAAATCATTTATAAATATACGGAATAGCGTAGGTGAGAGAACTGATCCTTGGGAAACATTAAGGTGAATTTGATCTTTATCTCCAAAGGTCCCAGCTACTTTTTAATCAATCAGATTTTTTTTTATTTTACTAAAACATACACAAAATAAATTGTCTTCAGGTTTTTATTCATCCCAAATCTGTGTTAAATTTTTTTCAGAGTTGGCTAAAGGTTGAAGTACACGAAAAAGAAAGCTACAACTACTTACTAAATTTAGAAAAAAATATATCTCACTTATATTATGTTACAAATGCAATGACAAACAATAATGTCAATGATAAAGTTGTGTCGTATGATATTTAAAATAGTTGCGTCGAAAATTAATTATAATAAAAAAATTACAAAAAAAAAAAATGGAAACTGAAGGTTTTTAATGTTATCATCATCCATTTTATATTATTTTTTAAATAAATACCATTTTCAATGATTTAATAACAACTTTTTTAAATGTCAAATATCAAATGTCAGTTCTCAGTCCTTCGCGCTTAGTAGGAGATTATAAAAAACAGTTTATGTAGTTGTGAATATATATAGATTATAGTGTAAAAATGTTTTTGTCCGGACTTTCGAACACGAAGAGGAAATACACTTTTGCTATACCTAGGACTTTTTTAGTCAAATATATTGCACGTATAAAGCCTTTAGGTCACATATTCGTTTATTAAATAGATTTCTCACCTTCGCTGCTCCCATTATATATATATACAGATATATGCATACAGAGAACATCAAAAGTGAATCAATAAATGAATAGTATGCACATATTTAGTTGATACAATTTAAACCGCATAAATACGTTTGTAATTATTATCGTAGTAATAAGTAATTCAAATTTACAATATCTATTGTGTAAATAATGTTTGATACAATTATACAATTGTCATTGTTATTTATTTACTTATTTTATTTATTTATTTTAATTTCTAAGCGTATAATAATAGCTATACAGCTCGTAGAAATAACAGAACATATTTATAATTAACAGAAATAATTCACCAGTGTTAAAAAATATGTAAGTACATATAACTACTTACTTACTAAAGACAAATATTTAATATCACAACACTTTAAGATGCAAAATATATACATGTATAGCTGCACATAAAATGACTTTGCAGTGTAACCTAAAACGCAACAATCTATAATGTTAATTTTATTGCAGAAAGATGGCCGAAAATGAAAAAAAAAAATTAATCATCTGACAGAAAATGTCATTTGCAAATCGTAAGATCATAAAAAAATCAATTGTGCAGCTTTTAAAAATAGTTAGATGTAAATTATTTTTTTATTTTAATTGTCTGATGCTTTTTCCATATTTTTTCAAAAAAATTTTTTTTATTCATTTTCATTGTTTTTTTAACAATATTAATATTTAGTCATCAAAATGTCAAAAACGCAGTAAAAAAAGTTAAAAAAAATAGTTTATTGCTTTAATCGTCAAATGCTTTCGCATTTAATTATAAAAATTTAATCGTCAAATGCTTAAATTTTGTAAATGCTAATTTTTGACGTTAGATGCTTTTTCATTTGATGTGCAGCTGACATTTCCGATTACAGCTTACATATAACTTAATTTATGCAATACGACTTATAATTTAATATAATTTTATGAGAACTTACATCTCCTAGCTAGCTGACAACAACTATATTATTCGTAATAGTTCATTTAGACTTTTATTTATTTTCGAAATTAAATGAACTACAGTAATCACCCGCTCCTCGAAATTCGACGAAGTTTAATAAAAAAATTATTCTCAATTTTATTATGAATTATTTTCCATCATTTCAATTTATTTTTTGCACTAACTAAGTAGTTATATAATTTTTTTTATTGATTTATCTTAGACAAATTACATATGTAATAATTTATTTAAAAAAAAATTAAATTTAAATTTAACTCTGGGGAGGAAAAGAATAAACTTATTGTGTATATTACTATGAATAAACCATTAGTGAGTTGCGGCAATTTTATAAATTAAAACTTTTGTATGTTAAGATGTATGTGTATATTTATACATGGAATTATACATTATGTATTTGTTATACATTAAAATATTTAGTTTCACTACGTCTCCTTTTAAAATAATACTAATTAAAATCGGTTGTGATAATGGTTCAGATATTTGTACGATTTTCAATTTACAAATTATATAATTATAATGATTGTTTGAGATAAAATTGTTAGTATGAAATTTAATTCCAAAATTTGTAAATCAATTATAATAAATAACTAAATTATTGCTGCTTCCACATGCCCAGCAGAACAGGGGCTTTTAACATTAATTCAATATAATTTATTGTATTGGATTAAAAACAATAAAACCTACTAAGTAATATATATATTCATTTTTGATACTCACTGTATATACTTAACATGAAATTATTAATAAGTAGGTGGGTGGACAAGGTCTAAGACTATATAAGAAAAAAAAGCAAAATGAAAAAAGTAAGTATAGGGATTAAAACGATATTTAAAGTGGGCAAGCCGAGGTGAGAAATTAATACGCAAGTTTTAATACGATATACTTACTGTACATGGTAAATTAGAGAAATTATTGATTTTTGAAAAAACAAAAACGTAAAATTAATTATTTAATATTGTGTGAAAGTTTCCTAATATATATATATATATATATATGTACATTCAAATTGTAACATTTTATTCTCCTGATGGTGATTATAAAAAGAAAAATTACCATAAAAACAAAATAAAATATGAAATTGAAGAAACCTAAAAATCATTAAAACTTTTTAGTATAGTCGGTTATATTTCATATATAGTATTTTAGTACTAAGTAAGGTAAGTACTTACATTAGTTACATATATTTATATATATATATATATAAAAAAAAAATTTCTAGTTCAGTAATTCTTTTTTCATTTGAAAATTCTTCAATTTTCTTTTTATATACAAATTCTCACACATATACATTGTACATTGTATATATATATACATAAGTGTATTGAAAGTTTGCAGACTGTGAATATTACAAGGAAGTGCTTAATGTAATTAAATATTCAACAAATAAAGAAAAGAAAAAAAAAAGTTCAAAGGTAAAAAAGAAAACAAATTTTTTTTTTACTAAAAATCAGGCGACACTTTAAAATCGTAATTTTAAGACAACATTTTAATGATTAATGCAATATGACATTTATTTTGATTGTATATGGCTTAATAAGTATTACAAAGCGTTTGGAATTGTCACTCGTCGCATTTTCCAAGACTCCGATGTAGTTACAGAAAAATATTAAGTCTCTGTAATTGCATGGCGACAATTAGGTACGTACAGGTGTTATGTTGTCCTAAAAAATACTAGGCTCATCATGATCATCTGATATGATATCTCTAGATTACAATACAATTATAGGTTAGAATTTTCACTTAGAACGGGTTGAAATCATAAAATAGTTAACCCATATGTTGCTTAGTGTTGTAACAGTGATTGATCGTTGTGTCTGTCACCTCATTTGCCTTTTAAGGTATTTAACTTAAACTAGATTAAATATTTTAATTATAACAGTAATTTAGAGATATTTATTAATTTATACATATATCAATATATGAAATATATTTTTACCAATCTGTCCAGAAGATTATTTTCTAATTCAAAATGATTTTCAATCTAAGTAATTAATTAATTTATTCATTTATATTCTCATTTTAATTTTTTAATATAATTGTTTTAATTATATTGACTTACTTATAATTACTTCAGTAATCAATTAGCTTTATATCAATGATGTTATCTTAACATAAGTACTACTTATATTTTATTTCTGAAGGACTTGAATATTACAACTTTACAAAGAGAATTTCCAATTTATCCAAAACTTAATAATTTCAGGACAAGTAGCATGGGGTAAGTTCAATTTATTTGTTGTAATCAAATTGATTTTGATGAGAGTATCAACAATTCCTTTACGAAAAATTTCAAACAACATACAAAAAACATATATAAATCTTTATCGGTTGGTCAAAAACAATTATGTAATTCAGTAGGATACACGTTTAAATGTATACCCAAAATATATTCAAGTACAGACGAACGAACAACAAACGACGGTATACTCGGTTAAATTGCATGCTATATTGAAAGCAGTTGATTATGTGAGCCGAAACTACAAAAGAAGAAAGTTTATCTTATGTGTTGACACCCTAAGTAGGTTACAAACCCTCTCACTCATACTTCGAAACATACAATATTAACTCAGGAGCTACTTCATCAAAATTCAAATGTAGTAGATTTTCTTTAGCTACCTGTACATTCGAATATTGCCGAAAATAAAGTGGGTGGCATATTGGCGAAAGAAGCTACAATTGAACCACCCGATATGAAACACAAACTATATTATCAGGATTGCAAATTCTTTTACAACAAATTTATGTGGGAAAAATATACTTTAATATGGTAAAATGAACCTTCTGTAAATAAATTTAAGACTTGTATAAAGCAAATGTATTCAAATGGAGAAACCTACCAAAAGTAAACTGTAAAACCTACATCATAATGACTAGACTAAGCATATAGGTCACAGCAGGCTAGCACACAGTTATCTCTTTTATGGCCCACAAACTAACAAACCTACACGTAGTTATTCCATAGCATCAATTATCACAATACACCATATTCGTGAGACTTCTCCATTATCTAAGAATGGAATTTGGTATCAAAGGATTGGAACTTCTGAAACTAGAAACAACTAAATTGATTAGCTTTGATTTAAAAAGGAAACAAAAAGCATAAATGAAATGTAAACGCACTTTGCGTTCGACAAAACCCAGAAGGTTGATGGATCCATCATAAAACTCTATAAATTAACTATAATTAGTTAATTAAATTGAGTGAACTAATTTTTATGTTTAACATTATTTGGCATCCTTCGGACTGAAAAAATTAAAAATGGGAATTTCACTTAGTTTTTATAACTCACATATGGATTTATTTTAAATCTATATTTAAGTTTATAAGTTATAAAACTAATTAAAGTCAAACCGGAAGTTTTCTGTGTAGTCCAAACCAAATATTCCATGATGAACGTAATTTTCCTTTAACTAAAGTTAATATCTGTCTTATGCTGTTCTCAATTGATTTCAAAAACAAACAAGACCCAACTAAAACAAAATTGCAAAAAAAAACTTTTTCAACTAAAATTTTTTTTTTTTTTTCTGAAAATGTTATGCTCAAGGATATTTAAGGAATAAGGATCTATAAGAAATTTAATAAGAATTAACGTTTTTTTTTTATATTTTTATTTTTCATATTTTATATTTTGTTTAATTTAATTTTTTAATATACGTACTAAGTATATATTGGTATTTGATGAAATGTTTGCTAAGAAACAGCCACAAGAAAATTATTTATTTACTCTCTTTTTTGTCTTAAATTTCAAGGATTTCCATTGAACTCGGTATGTTTATGGATAAATGTTTTTTTAAATATTAAAAAAAAAAAAAATTATTGTAGATATTATAGATAATAGTCGTTGTGTGATAAGACTAGTAAAGGATGTAAACGAGATAACTAGAATTTATGTTGCCATGAAAGATCACGTCTAATACTAGATCCTACCAGGTCCAATTTTAGAAAAATTTATCCTTTTATCTGAATAATCAATTTATCTTTTAATTGAAAATAAGTCATGGAATCAAAAAATAAGCCTCATAGAGTAACCTACTTCATATAGAAAATCTGGTTCTGATTTAACCAGTTATAGTTAACTGTTCATTGAATGTGAATACGGAAAATTTCACATCATATCATCGCGAAATAAGTATGAACTAAGTCAAAAAATTTTTTTACTATTTATGACCCAATAGGATTAAAGAACTCGATCAAAGGTAAAAAAGTAAGTAAAGTATTGATATTCCGCTCTTTGTCTCCACAATGAGTTAACAGGATAATGATGATGATGATGATGAAAGTATTATTATATATTATATATAAGTAAGTATATATACATCAAGACCGACACTAATTATCAGGGCGAGTCACAGAATTGCTCCAATGAGTTATTGCAAAAAACGTATGAGAGAAAATTTTAAAAATTTACATTTGTTATTTTTTTTTTGTCTTTTTTTTTTGCATAGTGGAAAAATTTATGTAAGATTATTTTTTAAACATATATTTACTAAGTAGTTACTTAATTAATTAAAATATTTAATTTTTTTAAAATCTAAATTGTCCAAAATATGTAAAAAAAAAATTGAATTTAAACGCATCCTTTGGACAAAAGTTAAAAAAATTAGTGGTTTTCGAGCTACAATCCGATTTGTAAGTGGTCCACATTATTTTCACATAAGACTTATTTTTTAAAAAAAGCATGCCCACTATTGAGATTTGAGACAGGCTTTCCTCTCCGAGTGATTAGTTCTGACAATTAGTGTTAATTATTAGTAATTATTTTTTTTTTAATTTATTAATGTTACAAAATTTTGTATCGAAGTAAACCTGTGGTTATTTGCCATCTAAAACAAGTTGGGTTTTGTAAGGAACAACGTACAGCATTTCAAATATTCTACGTTCTATCTAAAATCTTTTCAATTTCAATAATCATGAATTCTAAATTATTATTTTCATACTCTTCTATCGGGATATTTTTTTTTTTTGTTTTTGTATCCAACATCGCGTGATTGCCATAAAGATTGTCCTAAACAACTTTTATCTATCTTTTGTTAATTCAAATTTTTATTTTTGGAAACGTAAAATTTTTATAAGGAACTGAAATAATTTTTTAACTTAATTTTGTATTGATTTTTTTTTCATTATTGTGTAGACCAAGTTCAAAAACAAAATGAATGCATTTTGTTAAAAATAAATAAAAAAAACAAAATAAGCCACACAAACACAACACCATAAAAGACTCAGCCGCCAGCTTTCAGAAAGGAAGAAATTTAAATTAAGTTACCAAAAAAAAAAAACAATAATAATAAGAAAAAGAAAATATATAATGAGAAAATAAAAACAGAAAAAAAAACTAATAAATTCACAAAATCATAAAATAAAATATAAAAATGAAAGAAACTTTCAATACACCCGACATCATGGAGACATTAAAAAAATCAATTCGACTACACTAACTTACTATACATTATTCAACTAAGATTTTTACTTGTTTGTGTTTTTGTTTTGACTGTTATACGGTTACTATTATATCTCGATTCTCACATTTCTTTTTATTTTGTTTTTAGTTTCGTTTTTTTTTTTTTTTTGGTATTTACTATTTACACTAATAATATTACATATTCACTAGATATTTTTGATGACAATAGTTTTAATAGAGTTAATCGTTTCAAATAAACAAAATTAAACAATAAAAAAAAAACTATCAGTACTTTCAAATTTGAACATATTTGAAATAAACAAACACTTTGCTATAAAAATCAACCTGTATACAAAAAACAAACAAAAAATGGTTGTCAAAACTCCGCAGAAAATAGAATTGAAATAAAAATTTAGGAATCCGCCATATTTAATTCATGAACTGTCAAATTTGATTGGATGGAAATTGGATGGTCATCCAATTTGATTCACAGAATTTATACGATCAAATTGGATAGAAAAGAGCGTTTCCATGTACAATTTTTTGACATTGGAATCAAATCCATGAATTAATCCGACCTGTAAATACCGGCTAATTCCCGATTAAAATGTAAGGTAAATATTATGTTATGTCTATAACAGTGAGAGTTCGTTAACATTATATAAATCTCACAATAGTGATATTGAACAAATATCGTACATTTTTGTTATTATATGTATAATTTGATGTTATTTCTCCACGTATCTCTTTCATTGATTGGAGTTATTCTGAACATTGACAAATTTATGTTAGATATAATAATATTTGTCAAAGCTACTTTACAGTTAATCCATATAACTAGTAAATTATTTTCGATTAATTAAAGTAATAATTGTGGTATAGCCTTTACTTGCAGTACGTGAATTCTATACTCTGTATCTATAATTATACTAGAAGTAATATATTTAGTAGATAATAAAATAAGAATAAAAAAAAAAATTTGCTTTTAATAATTGGAACTACGCATATTCACATGTAGTCAAAATTCAATGCAATCTGACAAATATTTTAAATTTAAATTTAACAACTGCATTTTTTTTATAATTGATAAGATAGTTTTTATTTAGTACGTTGAGAACAATAACAAACCAATTTCTTCTTGTGTTATAAGATATCTTTGTTAAAACATAATTGGGACATGTATATATATATACATAACGACATATTATGGCGTACAAAAATAACAATATCTACCTCAAGTTTCTCTATTTCAAAACCATAAGATATGTCTATTTAACCCGAGGTAAAAGAAAAAACAAAGCAAAAAAAATGTTATTCTGGTAGTAAAATTTATACTTTTTTATTGTTTCCTATATTATATTCTAACTATATAAGATTATGTATATTGTGTTGCGTAAAATAACAAACAATAAAAAAAAAGAAAATTTAAAAAAAAAAAAAAGATTATAAAAAGGATTCTTCTTTCGTCTCTCAAAGTGCCTTAATAAAAACAACGATGTTTTAGAAATTTTTATTTACTTTACTTTTTTAACAAAATAAAAAAATAAAACAAAACAAAAATGAAATAAATATAAAAGAAACAATATAGAATTTTTCAGTGTCGTCTGAGTGTTAAACGTTTTAAGCTTCTTTAAGTTATCGCATATTTGACAAGGATATGCGAATACAATAGAGATTTAACAAAAAATAAAAACATATAAAAAAAAATATAAAGAAAAATTGTTTTAAAATGAATCTGAAATAGACAAATAAATAAAATACAGGGTAGTAAAAAATGGATGGATGATTTAAAAGGGATAATAACTATTGTTTTTAAAAGTTATAAGTGAGTTGTATTACTAACTACTTATTTTTAAGCTAGGAGAAAAAATTTCAAGTTTATTGTTACCGCAATACTTTCAGATCTAAAACATAAGTAAGGGAAACCCCTTGAAAACATAAATTTCAGATGAAACTAAAACAATAAAATATAATATAAAATATAAACAATATGTTATATATCAGAATACGGATATACGTTCATAGTTCCGACTTCACGAATGCGGATTGATATTTTCTGCTGTATCAAAACACATGCAAACAACACCACATTCCAACCACACAAGTGTGCAACTAACAGTAATTGCAGCTCAACAGGAGGAGGGCATAAAAGGCTAAAAGCCTACATTCCGGTTCTGACATATTAGGGCCACCTCCGTTTAAAAAAAAAAACAGTAAATTCAAGAAAAACATCATTGATCTCATTCGGTACATTCCTGCTAATTTGTTCGACAACTTTCTTCTTTCTCCCTATGTCGTTCCAACCATGAGGTACGTAAGTTACATTCTAACGCTTTACAGACTGTTTATTAAAAAAAATTAAATATTTTTTTTTCTTTTAAATTTACAAATTTCTGCTATAGAGGGTGTTGTGATATTTTTTCCATGGGGATATACCGGATGTTCCAGAGCATACGTATCAGCTTTTTAAGAGGAGAAGGAACCGTTATATTAAATTTAAAAAAAAATTGATTGACTAAATCGAGGGTGCTCTTTTAAATTTCGGAAAGGACCGCAAATCGTTTTGAAAATCTCGATTTCGGCCAATTTCGGCCAATTTTGAACTTGAAAAACTCTTTTCCGGTCCTCCTTGAAAGTTGAAAATAGCACCAATCAATTTTTTTATTTGAAAATAACGGATCCCTCCTCCTTCCCCTCTTAAAAAGCTGATACGCATGCTCTGGAACACTGGGTATATTTAAATTAAATAAAATTGTTTAGTAACGGGAAAGCCTCTATTATCAGTTTTTGAACAGTTATGAAACCTTAAAGATTTCTGATTAGATATCGTTCGTTTTGTTTAGACCTATAAAATTATTACTATAAAAAAACAAATCGTGCAGGTAGTAGTGGCTGCCTACAGTACGCCGACACACTCAGACCGGTGAGGTCCATTGTGATAGAGAACTGTAAATCGGGTTAAATGACTTTTTGTTAATATCAAAATTCGTCAGTGGTATATCAATGATTGGTGAACCCGAGGGGTTGAAATTTTGCATGATAAGTACAGTATATTATTATTCTATTTCATCATATAAAATCTATGGTTTTTGGGCAAAAATATATAAGTTAATAATCGAAAACAAAAAATCTGTATCTGTGAGCTTTCTTACTGAAAGTTTCACTTTTTCATTCGGATAAAAATCCTTAATAACTGTTAGACATGTAATCGATCATGCAATATTGCTGATGTCATGATATCGCTACATGTATCTAATATAATGACATTAATTAATAATATTCCAATATATAAACGTAAGTACTTATTTAGTGTTGACATTATCAAAAAAGGCATAATACTACGAATCAACACGGCTTGTTGTTGTTCATCAAAGCCGTCTGACAACTAGGTTAATTATTTTTTGGTACTTAAAAACAGTTGATTTGACATATTTTAAAACCAAACAAAATTTGTTTGAAAAATTTTAAATACAATTTATTTTTAATTTTTTCATTTTATCTTCCATTTTACTTGTTATAAATATGAATACTACGTTTGTATAGAGAATATAGAATTTTAGTATCATAATATCGATATTACATCCCCGTCAATAGTATAACTTGACATCACATCACATGCAATCTTTGTTTGTATTCACTATTTGTTTGTATGATTTTAGACCAACATTTTAGCGAAATACAACCTTGTAACGTCTGGTGGTAAGTACTTGTACTTATTCTAAGTGAAATATTTTATTTTATAAAATAAAAAATATTTAAATATTAATAATCTAAACCTCTGTCATTATTTTGGTGTCACTCTGTATAAAAAAAAAAAAAAAATATTTTATGTTGTAACATGTTCATTACAATTATGACATGGTATTTGATTTTGATGGTCTTATTATATTCCACCGATATAACAAAAAAAGAATTGGTATATTATTTTTTTTAGAATCCCCTCCCCCCAACTTCATTTGAATAAGATATAATATGTCCTTAAAAGACTAATGACTTCAAATTCCAAAATTTTAACAAGTACTTATGTACATATATAAGCAAAGTAATATAAAATATTTTAAGTGAAGTAATTTTGAACATAAAAAGGGTGGAGAATTTGTTTTAGGCCAAGAACAAGTTTAAAAAAAAAAATATTTGCAAAATTGTGAATATTATAAACTTTAAATTTTACAAAAATTTAATAACTATAAGTATGTACATACAAATATTACTACTAATACAGGTCAAAATGGAAGATGATAATGATCGATATTAAGTCCCTTATTGCGATGTTCAGTTTTCAGTCGACTGACAATTGAAAATTTTACCAGTTGAGATTTTATTTGGTATTGTGAAGTGATGCTGTCGATTTTGACTATCTGCTGATACTTCTCAAATATTTACTGTCAACTGATACTTCACAGCCTAAGACAAGGACCTATAACTCGTACTGAACTATGAAATCAATAGATGATGATGGATGACTAATTTTACTAATTAATTATTAATATACTTAATATTAAGTAATCAAATAATTAATTTGATATAAATATGACCATTTATATGTAAAATTTTAGGTTATTATTTAGGAAGGGTTAATATTTTTTTTTGATTTGGAATGATCATCAAGTTCCTGTAAAATATATATATGTACTTAAACACATAATTAACTATTCCGATTCATTCTTACAAGATACCATTAATTTCTGTACATTAACTTATTATTACAAATTTATTTTAGTAACTTATACTTAGTACATTTTAGATAATCATTAAATTTAAGATAACAACTAATATTTAGTTAAATTTCAAAAAAAAAAAAATAATAATAACAATAATATTTATAATGATGACAATGATTGCCTATTTAGGACAACTTATGAATATTAATGTGATAAAAGAATGTTTAAAACAATTATTTAAATAAAAACAAATATAAAAATAATATCCTTTTCGAAAGGAACATTCTTTTCTAGACAAAAAAAAAAAAAAAAAAAAAACGTGACATTTTTACATACTGTTCGTTTGTTTTTATTTTGTTTTTTTAGTTTTGTTGTAACAATACATACAACATTGTAATCAACATTTTTTTTCTTATATTTAAATATTCAAGTCACATTCTATTAATATTATACTCGCAGTATCGCTATATTATATAATAGTATAATAATAGTTAAGTAGTTCCTATAAAATCTTTCAAAAATTTGATTTTAAAAGTTTGATTTTTTTTTTTTGGTAAGAATGAAGCAAAAACCTGACCGAATCGACCGGACGTGTTCAATTTAAAATAATAAATTTTAAAAATAAAAATTTCTTAATGGAAAAATAAGATTTTTAATTGAAATATAAGTATCAGGTTTTGTAATAAAAATCGAAGTTCAATTCTAACCTCAATGGTGAGTAGACAAACATTGTAGAAGTAGGATTTAATGAATACTTTATTGATGAAATATCGATTTTCCTGAAGCAACATACTTCTTTCATCAGATTCATCTTGCCTAACGAAAAAACACTGTCAAAAGTGTATTATTTTAAAGACATATATATATTTATTAAAAATTATATAAAAGGGCTTTCAAAATAAAAATCTAATCTTACATGTATGAAACAAACAAAATCGAATCAAACATTTATGAAACAAACAAACATATTCATACATGTATGAAATGAAAAATAGAGCCGAATTAATTGTTAAAATTACTTGTGAAGCATTTGTTGTTTATACTTTCGTAATTTAGACATAATTTCTAAAATAACAACAATGGATTATCTATAAGTTTATTATAACACTTTGATTAATTGCATATATATATATAATAATTCATATCTTCATTAGTTAATCGTTATAAGCTGATTCCGAGATTCCTGTCGTTATTTGTTTTGTATTAACAGTTTTAGAAAAGTAAAAATTAACAAAACAAACAAAATGACCTACAGATTTTAATTATTTTTATTTTTTATTAACTAGTAGGTATTTATGTTATATTATTTTTTATAATTTTACTTTTTTATTTGATCAAACTCAAAATAAGTTACGTCCCTCGTAATGTTGCTTTTGATTATTAGAAATTAGTAATTAAATTCATACAAAAATATTCAATAATCCTGAATGATCAACACAAAATATACTTTTGTATGGTGTAAATACAACTTGTTTGTACATGCACCATACAAACAAAAATTGCCTAAACTTAAGTTAAATATTTGAATATTTTGAAGAAAAAATTAAATTGATTTAATTTAAAGTTTTTCGATGTGAAAATACAAATGTACATAATATCTACTTATATGTATTTTCAAGTTAACAAAGTCACTTAGTTAATAAATAACTTATATATTTTCTACCCTCGAATACCCTACTTTTACATATCGTAACCCTATTTGGTATGTCCCAACAAAACTCACGATAAGATAAATTCACATCATATTTTAAAATAACATAACTATGAGAAAATTTAATTCAAAACACAATGGAGTGTTATCATATAAGTATGTGATCTGAATAACTCTATATATACAGGGTGTTTCATTCTTGACTATCAAAAACATTTTCAACAATCTGGATTAATGCGTTTAGGAGATATTGCAAGAAACATTCCTCGAAGTACAAAAACAAACAAACCAACTTAATACGCGTTGAAAATGAACCGCCCCTATCATACAATTTTTTATTTTCCAATGTGTTCACTAGTTATCTGCCAAAGTTGTACTAATCAAGAACGTTCCTGTATAAGCTTACTCTATTTTATGAGTATAAAATCTGATCTTTATTTAATTATATTTAGCATCTATTCATATTTCGAAAGCAATATACCTCCTTCATTAGTGCTATAATTTTATTTTTATAATTTTTTCTTTATAAACCTAATGTTTACTGTACAATTTATTACATTTCATTATTCTAATCCTTATCTTGAGTGAACTTAGTAAAACACTTTAATCAAATAATGATCCATTAAAAAAAAACCCCACGATTCGGTATAACTAACGTTATTAAAAATCTTCTACATCACACTAATTTAGATTTTTATAGAAAACAAAAATAAAAAATTGGAGCAAATTTACCAATGAAAAATAAAATCAATCTAGGAGATATCACAAACTATAATATCAATTTCAACAAACTAGGTATAATAACAAACAAAAAAATTGAATTTATAAATTCCTTAGAACATTTCAATTCTTAATCCAAGACTATCAAAATTTCATGTAGATTTCTTTAAAAATCACTAGACAATTTCTTCCATATTACTTGAGTGCATTCAAAAGTAACGAAAAATAAAAAAAACTTTTTTTTCTTTATTTTCAATTTCAAATTTATGACACTTAAAAACTTTATAGAAAATCCTTAAAAAAAGAAAAACTTAATAAAGAACAAAATAAAAAACTTTATATATATATTATGTGTTGACGTGTCTTACTTATACTTATGGATTTTATTTTTCCCAGAACATAATTGGGTTTCCATCCAATTCAATAACTAAAAATGACTCTTTCGATTTCTTAAGAGTGTTCGATTTATTATATATACACTCGGATTATATATATATAAAGTGAATAATATAATCAATAACTTCTTATTCAAAAGTATTCGTATACAATTTTAATTTTTATATTCGGACCATAACAAGGAGTACAAATATTTTAGTCCAATCGTAATGACAAGATAATTAAATCGAAAGATAACTTTAATACCAGATATGCCATAATTGTTAAAATGTAAAAAAAAATGTATTATAACTAGTTATAAAATTATATTAATTATATATTTAGTTAATTTAGAATACAAAAATATGATGTTTCAAGACCTAGCCTAAGCTGTCTGGTAGAATTGTGTATTATAAATCAATTTTTATTTTCCTAATAGTTTAAGAACGATCTCATATGAACATACTATATAAACTATATAACTATAATGAATCTAAAACGTATGTAAAGTGCATTTTGACTAATTAACTACATATACTTTATAATATAATTTTAATTAAATTTAATTAAGTATTTTATTATTTAATTATTTAATTTTTACATTAGTATTTCTATTACTTTAATTATTACATTTGATATTTTTTTTATAATTAATAAAAGAAGAATAAAGACGAGAAAGCAAAATGTAAAAAATCAGAAGGAGAAAACAGAACAAAAATGTAAACATAATGTATAAAATGAAATGGTAACACATAATTTGAATTTGTTGTATAGAGTTGAAAATGTATACTTTTGATTTCAAGATTTAAATTTGAAGTGCATGTTCAATTGATTAATAGAGAAGTACTAGGCTTCTCTCTTTCTAAACTCTAATTTATAGATTAAGAATTTCTAATTAAAGCTTTAGACACAACACGGCAATATACACATTTACCTTATGTCTTGTTAAAATATGTAGTTTAATTTAAGTTAAAATATTTATTGCAAAAATTGAATTCTTAAAAGTCAAAAGAAAATCAATTATGTAAATCTAAATTTAATTACATTATTAATTATTTATGTAGGTACTAATATTTTCAGCCAAAACAAATTGTATTTAAATAATAAAATTACAAAAAAAAAATATATATACATATATATATATTTATACATGTTTAAAAAAATTTGTATAGCACTGTATCTATGTATATCCTACCTTTTCACACAAATCAAAATTAAAAAACAAAGAATAAAATTTAAACAAAACAAAAACGAAAAACAAAACAAAAAAATGAAAGGACTCACTTTCAAAATTCTGCTGTATTCCTTTTTCTTTACAAAAAAAAAAAAAAACTTCATGAAAATTCAAAAGAATAAAAATTGCATTAGAAATTCAATAAACGGGTATTGCAATCATTTGCAGTTCATCAAAAATAAAATGGGGGGGAATAAAATGGAAAAAAAAATTTACTCTATTGAAAAAGTTTTTATTTTTCTTTTTAACAAAAAAAATTTTTCCTATTTTTTATTTTTTGATAATATCCACATCCTTATTGATTTTAGAAAACTCGCCGTAAAGCATGAAAGAAAAAGTATAAGGATATAAAAAAAAAACAACAATAAAAAACTAATTCTTTTCTTTAATATAATGATAATAATGTGCTCATAGTCTCTTACTTTATTTTTTTTTTCATTTTATCAATCCATCTCTTTTCCACCACCTAAACTCTCTTTCTTTGGTTACATTATGACAAGAAAAAAAATAATTCATATTTAGGTCAAGGGGTCTGAAAAAGAATACTACACAATTTGGATTTTTATGCTTATTACAGCTACTTTTCACAGTTATAATAATATAAAAAAAAAATTATGTTTTTGCATTGCTGTAGTTGTTGTGACACGAGTGGATATTTCTTGTTTTTTTTTTTTTTTTTTTTTTGATTTTATGTAAAAGGGAATGAGAAAGGTGTGAGTAAGAGGAAGATTTTCATTTCATAATAATGTCATCCATTAAAAATGTGATTAACAGATTCAATCATATTGAAAATAAAGTAAAAAATCTTTAATCAAAATATAATCCAATTACCGACAAAAAATTATTTCTATTTTGTTGATTTTAAAGAAAATTAAATCCTTAAAATAACAACAACTAAAAAAAAAAAAAATAACGATAAAAATATTATTCAAAATCCTTTTATAACAAACAGAAAAAAAATAGTAAAATTAAATAATTTCAATAAAACTTACCGCAGCTGCATTACGACTAGCATTATTCATATATTGATTTTGTGGGGCCAGCATACCTAAATGTGGTTGCCCACCTAAATAAACAAGAGGTTGTTGTTGTTGTTGCTGTTGTTGTTGCTGCTGTTGTTGTTGTTGTTGTTGCTGTTGTTGTTGTTGCTGTTGTTGTTGAAGTTGCTGCTGCTGTTGGTCATTTGGTTTTTGCATACCATTCATATTTATCGAAGGATGTACATGATCATAAATATTACCTTGAATGGTAGGCATTGGTAATGTTAATCCACCATGATTTGGATTATTTAAATTCAAATGATTTGAATTTAAATGATTACCATGACCTAAATGATTTGTCATTTGTTGATGTGATGGATGTGGTGGTTGTTGTTGTTGTTGCTGCTGTTGTTGCTGTTGTTGTTGTTGCTGCTGTTGTTGTTGTTGTTGTTGTTGTTGCAAATGAGCACTTAACATTTGTGGATGTTTAGATAAAGCTTGATGTTGTTGCTGCTGCTGTTGTTGTTGTTGTTGCATCTGTTGATTTTGTTGATGTTGATGCATTGCAGCTGACATACCTAATGCTGCAGCCATACCACCATTACCCATCGGTGGCATACCATTTGAACCATTACCAACACAACCACCAATACCACCCATACCACTATTACCCATACCGATTGGACCAATAGCACCACCTGGTGCTGCATTTGAATTCATTGGATTATATTTCCATTTATCTTGATTCTGTAATTTGTAAAAAAGTAAAAAAAAAAAATATTAATTATATAAATATAAATAAATATTTTGTATTAAATTAAATTTAGGTCAAGATTATGTAAGTACTTATATATTTTTTTTTTAAATTAATTTAACATCTTTTTTGTTTTTTTTTTTTCTATTTTAAAAAGAAAATAACTTAAAATATCAAAATTTTTAAAATATTAATACGTATAATTACACTTTATACATATACTTAAATGTATTCTCGATTTTTTTAATTAATCAATCAATATTTTGCTTCTAAGTATATAACTACAACATATTCACACACACATAGTTAAATAAAAGGATCAATATCCATTATAGAGAAAATATTAACAAAATAAATGAGTTTAGCACCTGAAATCAATGAAAATATTTCTCGTATATTTAAGTTAGTAAAATATTTAATTCGAATTTGAAGTATTTGAGAAAGAAATGAAGGTTTTCCTTTTGATTTTTACTGTAAATATTTCTAAAGCACATGTTGATTGGAAATATTAATTCTATGTGTAAGTCTAACTACAGTTAAATCCTTTTTCACTCCAAAAGAAATCAAATTTCGAAGGATTTGTATTCATAAATATTCAATTGTTTGATATTGAAAAGGAGATTTAGAAAAATAAAAATATGATAAAATAAAAACTTTCGAATTAACGACTAGAAACTTGGTGAGTTTGTGTGAGAAAAAGATAAAAAAGACGGAGAAATGAGAATTTTTTTTTTTTTGGAAATGATAAGTAGAAAATGTATAAAATTTGTAAGATTAAAGCAACTAAATGTACAGGGTGTGTTTCCATGTCAGTCCATAACGATATAATTGTTGTATAGATTGTCATTAGTAAGTAGATCCGAACAGTGTCTAAGGTATTGGGACTTTTAAAAAAAATTTCATTATTTATAAGTTAATAAAACTTTTTCTCAAAATATTCAAATTATAGTTAAAAATAATAAAAAAAATAATTCTTTATTTCCATCCAATCTTAATCTAGTTAAGTAAGTATGTACAATTTATTCAAAAAAAAAAAAAAATGTTTTTTAAAGTATTTTATAATTGAAAAAATTCCAAAATATTAACAAAAATAAAAAATAAAAACAAACAATGTATTACATTATAAAAATTAATACTTAATAATGATATGATAGAATAAATGATGAGCAAAATATGAAATATCATCTCCAGAATAACAAAACAAAAAATTAATATATATATATATATTATGTGCAATACTTAAGCTAAGATTCAAAATTTTGATAAAAATAGTAAGGAGCATTGCATTGTCTAAAAAAGGACAAGAGATGAATGCAACATAAAAAAAAAGTAAAAATAAAATCATCAAATAAAATCAAGCCATATCATAGGGGTAGTTCGTAGATATCGCTATTTTTTAAAATGAATGAAAAATATAATTTAAAAAACGAAAGAAATAATATTTAAAAAAAAAAAAAAAATTAAAGGAATTAAAATAATAAACATAACTATTAATTAATAAAATAGAATAAAAAAAAAAACAATAAACAATTTTAAACTGAAAAAATAAATTTAAAAAAACGAAAAGAAATAGTTACTTAATATTTAAAAAAAAATAAAAACAGGTATTAAACAAATATAATAAACATAATAAACATTAATTAGATGTAATGTAATCATATCATCGGAATTAAAACTGTCTTGATGAAATTATGATCAAAATTGTAAAGTCAAGATTTAGCATTCCTAGTGAAAAAACTTACTCTTGTTTTACATTTGCAATTTAAGGGTAAACTGTTAATATACATGGAACTGTAACTAAAAAAAATGATTGAAATTTGATGTGTAGCTTCTAGGTACAAATTCAAAGTGTTCGAAGCTAACCCGTAGATTGTAATTATCGTAAACTTTCAGGGAAATTGTGCCAGAGCCATACAAAATTTTCTTAAAACTTTATAAAAATAGAAATGATGCAAAGGAAAGATTCCAAGTTCTTTAAACAAATTAAAGCTAGATGTGAAAATTATTTCAGTATAGATAATATTTAGTTTGAACAAGTAGACTAATATATTTATAAATATTTAATACAAATAAATAAGTATAACTTCAGAATATATTTTCACTTTAAATACGTTCTCGACTTGTAAGACTTAGACCACAAAGTTTTTAAAATTTTTACAGTTTTTTTAAAATAACATTAGTTTTCCAAAAGATCTGAAACGGTACTTTTTTTTAATGCTTCAATATTTAAAATCTACGAAAATTAACCATCATTTGACGTATTAGAACATGTGATAACATCTAAAGGTTTTATAATCTCAAAAAACACAAATATTAACCAAATTTTTTTCTGTAAGTCCCAATAGCTTTTACAACATTCAAAATGGAATCTATGTTCAATATAAAAAAATTATCAATCAATTTGTAAAAAAACGACTAAAAATATATCTAAAAAATTATAATCGATAATACGGTGAGTGACGCAGTTTATAATAAGTAAGCCGCCGGTAATAATGCACCTTTTATAATAAGTAAGTTGTATACTTATACAAATTTGTCTCAGTTATATATCCACATCAGGTCAATCGAAAAATAGGTAACGATCCAATCTGTCAATATTTTAGTAACTAGTGTTACTTAGTATTAATTTTTGGTACTGAATTTCCGAAACCTTTACATTACTCAGCATTATAAGTAAACTGACAAAGGAAAACTATCAAATTCTATTAATTTAAACAAAATTACAAATATGTAACCCCTTTTCCTTGAAATGAGATCAGATTTATATTGAGTATAACTACGAATGTATATATATAAAAAGGATTTTCTCTCGTTTCATTTCTTTGATCCTTTTTAGTTTCTTTTCCTTGTTATTTTATGTATTTGTTGGTATTCGTGTTAATTATTTACAAAAAAAAATAAATAAAAATAAAATAGAAATAAAAAAAGTTCACCGACCATCAAAACTCTTTGACGGAAACGTAAAATAATATACAAACAAAAATACATTTTTTTGTGTGAAAAAAAAAGTTTTTTTGCGTGTAAAAAAAAAGATCAAAAAACAAAAACTGTTATAAAAAAAACAAAAAATAAAGATACATTATTAAATTTGTTATTATGTACTTCCATTCATATAAACATCATTAGGTAGTTAGCATCCTTTTTAGCAATAATTAAAAATATAGTTAAACAAAAAGGTTTTACTAGAAACAAGACTGAAAAATTAAGTAGAATATAGTAACCCAAATAGTTAAAAAATATAGTTAGGTAATAACAAACTAAATATTCATTACCGATGGAAAATATTGATAGAAATTGATAAAATTAAAGTCTTTTTATATTCGGCAAATTCATCCGGGCGTGTAAAGAAGATTTAAATGCAAACAAATAATATAATTTATATGTAGGCTCTAGGTAAAACAAACATTATTAAAATTAAATAAATATTCAAACTCTAGATATGTTTCAAAATTTTATTAAAAATCTAAATCAGAAGACTGATAATGGTGTAATAACCGTAATCGATTAAGATATTTAATAAAATTATGAAACATACTTACCTAGAGTTTTAGTATTTCTAATTGCAAAACAAAACCAAAAAATTTGAGCCTAAAAATCACTAAACAAATTAGTAGCTATCTCAAGAAATAGGCGACTTAATAGAAAGCACAAATTTTGTTATACATATCATTCATCATCATCAGCATCATTGTCCTGGGACCCCATTCGTGGGACATTGGGCTGATTTATGATATATATATAATCAATTCAGAAATAGAAAGTACTTCCAAAACTTTTTAAAGACAAAATACGTGCTTGTTAAGAGAAGTTATAGTTTTTTGCAACCCTTGAATTCGTGTAATAAACAAATGAAGTTTTGAGAAGAAGAATGACTGTATTTGGTATCAGACGTCTATTAGTACTTAGACTATTTTTTGTATAATATATCATCTAATCATCCAGTAAAATTAGTACCAGTCCAACACCATTGATGAAAGAATGTTAATAAATAGTCCAATAAGTAAATGCTATAAGTGCAGTACGTAATTATAACAAATTGTTGGACATTATACAAATTGTCATTAAGTATTAATATTTAATCCGATGTAAATTGAAAAAAGTACCGTAAAAATATCTGAACCATTTCACAACCGATTTTCATTATTATTATTTGAAATGATAAATAGATATTTAAAACGAGACGGAGTGAAACTAATTATTTTTTAAAAAAAAATTTTTAAATAGGTATTCTAATTTCAAATTTCACCACGTACTTATACTTCAATCACTATACAGTTATACATCTTAGTTTCTTTTTTCGCCAGAATCAAATTTAAATTTAATTTTTTTTTAAAAATAATTACGTATGCGGTTGTTGTCTAAGATAAATCATTAAAAAAAAAATTATATGGTACCAAGAATAAATTTAAATGATGGAAAACAATTCATATATATATATATCATATTTTATTAATACAGAAATAGAATTAATATTCAAAAATCAGAAACAACATTTCTTATTTCAGTTGAAAAGACAAAGCTTGGTCTAAACTCAGTAAATACGCTATCCACACTGTTGTAAACACATATTTTCAAATAATATAAAATTAAATAAATAAAAATATTTGGTATAAATACAGATAATGAAATTGAGTACGATTTTTTATCAAACTTTTTCGAATTTCGATTAGACTAGTATTCGCTAGACTAGTAATATTTATTTTATTAATTAATCAGATCTCCACCATATTTAGTTTTTACGTAATCTATTTTTTACATACAGTTATAAGTAATATTCAATTGAATTAGAAATAGTTATTACGAAACATTCTAGTCATTGGTTAAAACCCGGATAGTGACGAAATCTTATTTTCTGGAAATCTTTTTTCTGAAAATCTTATTTCTGAAAATCTTATTTCCGAAAATTTTATTTTATGAAATCTTATTTTTTTCTAAAAATCTTATTTTTTTTCTCCGAAAATCTTATTTATTCCTGTAAAAAAATTTTCTCGTCCATATTAATCTTCTTTTGTTGTGAAATTTAATTTATACACAAAATGGATTTGGGGTCGAAACTTAATATCACATGCTTTCATGGGTTTCGAATGCGTTTACTTGCGGCTGCCAAAAACAGGGTTCCAATAAATGCGTAGCGGGGGTTTGGGGGCGGCAGCGGCGACTTTAAAAATAAAATAATTTTTTTAAACACCTTTTCTTTACAAAGTTTGTGTCGTATGCGTTATTATGTGCCCCTATTTAGAAAAAAAAAAAACAAAAAATACAAAATAAGATTTTGATCAAATAAGATTTTCAAAAATAAGATTTCGACCCCAACCCGGTTAATCCGTTTAAATTCAGTGTAAGGTGATATCAAATGGAACGCGGAACATCGGAACGGTTCTGATATTATTCGTATTGATTTTTCCAATAAGAAAAATTTCTGATATTCTTCCATATATACTGATTTATCAACCAAATAATTTTCAATTTTTAGGGGCTTACAGTTACTGAAAAAACTCTGGTGGATAAATCTGATGAATATCCGACGATGAGACAATGAGTATAAGTTTCAAAGTTCTTGTGCGTTTGATACTGTAATCAAAAATCATGATACACTATACCTCTTTCATATCAGTTAAAGACAAAGGAGGTAATAGATTTTGTCAAACATTTCAAACTGGAGCAGTAAACAGATATAATTTTGTGATGCTACATGAAGTTCGTAGATTTGAAGAATTGTACATCAACATAGCACAAAAATTTTTGATTTGATTTGATATCACCAAAATACTTTCCAAGCATATATTATTTTATATATATACTATACGATGAATGATGGTAGAAAAAACATGGTAGAAAAATAAAAAAAAATTGTATATACAAGTAACTGTTTTGTCTATCCCAGTTATTTAAATACTGACTCATTACACTAGTTCGAATTGAATTGAAACGAAATTAGACGAATATAAACGAATTTTATATAACAGTAAAGTGTAAAGGGTAAAATATTACAAACATGAATGGATGTAAGATCTGTGTCACATAACAAACTCGAAAAAAATTAATCAAATAAAAAGTAATATTATAAAATGTCAAAGAACAGTTTTCATAAACAGTTTGAACTACAATATAACTAAAACTGACCTAATATAAGTATAATAATATTAGTTAATAGTAATCACAAACAACGAAAAAGAAGTGTGGTTGGTTGGTAACTGATTGATCTAAGTACTAAAAACAAATAACATAGAACTACATAAGGTGGTCATAGTCCCTGAATATACAAATAAAATGGATTTCAAATATAGAAAAAGAAAACTTCTCTCTAGAAATGTAATAAATTTTTTTTTAATTATACTTCAATCCTAAATAAAATCTGAACTAAGAATTAAGTGAATAAAATAACTCAAAGTCTACTAAACTTCAACTCTTTTAAAATAATTGGATTTTATAATCATTTAGGATCAATTTTTCTCGCCATATGTTTTTAGAATTGTACAACCTAAAACTAAACTCATAAATAACTAACTAATAAAAAATGAATTTGTCGTTTGTTCGCCTTTAAATAATTCGATAAAATATTTACCAGTCATGTTTGAGAAGGAGAAGAAGAAATAGTATAGCAATATAAAAAAAGTGAAATAGCATGTTTTTGATAGATATCGTAAAAGAAATTGAAAAGATAAGTGAAGGATGAAACACGAAAAGTTTTTTTTTTGCTTTATTCTTTGTCATATTTTTTGAAAAGTACTGTTTTTTTTTAAGTTATAATTTTGCTGACTGCTGACTAAATATGTAACTGTATTTAGAGAAATGGCGGCGGCATAATTTGTCATTTCATAATTTTTATTTATTTTTTTTTTCTAAGAAATTTTTTTTTGCCTTTCTTGTGTGTGTGTGTGTGTTGTGCAAATAAAAGTTTGAAAATAAAATAGAAAGAAAAAATTAGAAAAAGAAAAACAAGAAACAAAAAAAAAATCATTTGAAATTTGAAACAAAAATAAATGAAATGAAATTCAATGACATTTCGTAACACAACAAAAACTCATAAAATAATCCAGTGGTTTTCAAATTGATTTTTGTTTTTCTTATTATTATTTATTTAGGTACGTGTCGCATCTCTCACTCCATTGTTTTTAGTCCGGGTGAGTCATTTGGTGTCTCACTTGATTAGTGATAAGGTGGCAAAAAGAATAAAACCATAACATAAAAAAGTGTTTACAATATTTTCATATAAAAATTACATAACTACAAAAAAATGTTTGGTTTAAAAAAAAAACAAAAAATAAATTAAATTAATAATTAATCCATTCTAATTGGATTAATATGGAAAAATATTTGTAAACTTATTTGTAAGTATCTTTATTTTACTTAAAACCAAAACAAAATTATAGTTATGGGAGTAAAGTACATAAAATAAACCAGACAACTCGCTTTCGTTTTCTAGCATTCATTATATTAAAGCAAGAGGGTTAAGCTATAACAATCACCTTAGAATATTAGCACTATTGTCACCAATTGTCAAAATATCAGACTATTGGCAAAAATCTATAGAAAAGTTACAAAATATCTGTAAAAAAATTACTAAAGCAAAAAATAAAGGAAATCTATGGACTAAAACAAATTTTAGGTCATTAATTTATGTCGGTATAATATACATCCTTCACTAATGTAAATTTGCAACAACACGTTTCAGTAAGAGTTAAATTTCATATTAATTTCTTTTAAAACTGTTGTTTGCAACGTTTTGTAAGTATTTTGGAACATTATGCAAATTAAACCTAATGCAATTAACCCATCATTGAACTTAATCCAAGGTTTTATTATTAATAAATTATTATACTTAGTTACAACGTTAAATTTCTTAGGTCTGTAAATTTTATTCATTAACACACTTATGTTTTGACAAATAAATAAAAATGATACATTAATATAGCACAAATGGGGACTCTAATTGAATAACTATAGTAGAAAAATAATTTTTTTTATTAATTTCAAGATCTAGTTTTTTTTATGTATTGAATAACTGTTCTTCTGCCAGGTTCTTTCAAAATATTGAATACAATAGTTCGTATTGAAATTGAACAAAATAAAACGAACATGAACAAATAAATTATATTACAATACAAATATCAAAGCCAAAGGGTAAAATATTACAAACATGAATGGATAAAATATAGTAAAAATTGAACGAAGAAAATGTTGCAAGCATGACATATCAAAATGTTACACGATTTACGAATATATATACAAATAAAATGTTACAAGCATTAACGAACAAAATTTTACTAAATTATAGATCAAAACTGTACTAACATTATCTATATGTAAGTACGGGTAATAGAAATCTATCAAAACTTGTTGGCAATGGGTGATTTCGGTAAGGGATAAGTAAATGTACCAAAATTTAAAATTTCTGGTAGATTTTTGACGTTTGAAATTTTTGTTTCTCGAAATATATGTCAATGTCAAAATATTATTATTTTTCATACAAAAAGTGCAAGGAAGTTGTTGTTGACAACGTAATCTGCGAATCGGATATTTATAAAGTAAAAAAAAAAAAAAATTAACTATACAAATAATATTGTTGGACTGACATTAGAATAATAAAAATTTGTTTATTTATTTCTTTGGCATTAATTTAATTTTCGACCATTTTGTTATTTCAATAATCTAACAGCAGAAATCTAAATACCAGTTTTTTATGTATAGGAACATAAAGGTAGATTTCTCCGGCAGATCTGCGACAGATTTCTGCGTCGGTATAAACATGTACACTAACGATAAAAATATTACGAATACCAACGAACAAAATGTTGCAATCATCAAAGAATAATATTCTATGAACATCAACGAGTAAAACGTTGCGAACAAAAACAATTAAAATGGAATAATAATATGTACTCAAGAATACAATAATTTATAAAAATGTTAATACATTTTTTAATACATTTGTAAATCAAATACAACCAAGATTCATGCACTCGTATTTTAGATTAAAATTTACCTACTTATTTTGTATTAGCAATACGATATTATTTAATGTTAATCAATACTATGAAGTAATAACTATATATTTATCAGTATTTAACTTTAAGTTAAATACTTAATAACATCAAAATTGAATGAAAAGTTGAGGTAACAGTTTATACAACTTAACAGAATTAAATTGATGTTTCAGGGATCATTGATTAAGTTAATTATATTTGAAATTTTCACTAAGAACTATCAAAATTCATTTACAAACAAAGTTATTCAGTAATCAATACTTAAGACACACAAAAAAAAAATTAAGGTTGGATTTTAAGTATGGTTGAAAACCTCGAATTATATATATACAACAACTAAGTACATATACTGTAAGTGTTATACTTGATTGAATATTTTTCAATGTCATAGATTTGTTGAGTATGACCACTGAAACTTAATAGGTATAAAACTTTTATTTCATTTTTAATTCCAAACATAGTGTAATTATTTTATTCAAGATGTATTGGTTGCTGTCTAGCTCAGTAAAACATTTATTTTATATCATTTGAACAAAATGTTTGATCAAACAAGTTGTTTGACTAAACAAAATGATTGATCAAACAAAATTTAATTTGATTTATTTTTTTTTTTTTCATTATTTTATAATCCGCTCATAAGAGTAATTTCAGAATAGATTTTAATTTAGGTTTATTTGTATGTAAGTAGTGATAAGTTTTATGAAAAAACATAAATATTCAAAAAGGTTTTTTGTCGCCATTTTACCTTTAAATAATAAATTAATTAATAAATAAATTAGTCAGCTAGCCTAATTAATAATTAAGAATAGTCATAGGTGTAAGTACATTAGTATAAGCTCTAAAAAATTTAATATTGTTAAAAAAAAATTATGAATATGTATCATGGCAATAAATAAATAATAAATAAATTTAATTATTTTTACATTTCTTATTTTACAGAGATTTTATGTAATTTAGACACTAAGCTTTAGCTAGAATTTATGTGAATTAAATAGGTATGATAGGAAGTTCAGAGTCAAGCTTAACTAAAGAAAATATTCCTTTAAGTTTTGTTCAAACATGAATTAAATAATGCGTATATCATGTGTAAATGTGTAGTCAAGCACTTGAATATTAATAAACATCAGTCAAGTACTTGAAAGTCAAATAAAATAAACAAACTGGTATTGAGGTAATATATCAACATAGAACAAAGCTTTGATATGACTATACTTATATATATCTACAATCAAACATTGAAAATCGTTTGGACATATATACGGTATTCAAACAACTATTCTATTTTTCTGCATTGACTCTTAGGTTTCTTTTTCATAAAACGTACTACTTTAAAATCCTTGGAACTTAAAAAATGGAGTAGTTGAAAGTAGAAAGAAACAAAAAAATTTTATCTGTTAAAAGAACACTTTAAACTATATCAAAAAGTATTGCAATGAACTGATTTTGTGTTCTAGATATGTCATTATGAAGAAACAATCACCATAATTTAACCTAATCTACAATTGGTAAAACATTTGAACACTTACAATGTTTTTTGCAAATCTATGAATTTTTTAAACTTGTACCCAAGATGAATTACACAAGATTCTAATAAAGATTTTTTTTTAAATCATCTGAGAGAAGGTAAACAGCAAATTAAAAACGTTCCATTTTCATTAGTTTAAGTTGAGAATCACTTGGCCCGCCATTCATTTTTTTTTTTTTTTTTTTTTGTTATGATAGAAATAGTACAGTGTAAGTAGGAATTATAAATTAAGGGAAAAAAAATTAGAAATGAAAATAAATAAAACAGGACGACTTCATGTGATGATGAATTTTCATTTTTTTTTTGTTTTTCTTTATCGTATGTTTTTTAAACATTGGATTGAAGCCAAGACAAAGCAAGAAGAGTTTTTATTTTCTTTTATTTTATTTTTCTTGCTTTAATTTTCTTTCTACTTGTTTTTGTCTCTCTTTTTCCTGTGTTTGGAATAAAAAAAAATTACATTAATTTTATAGTTTTAGTTTATAACTTCAAATGTATCTTTGTTTTGTTCCTTTTGTTTTATGCTTTGTTTTGTTTTAGCCAAAGATTATAATTTTTTTTTTCTCTTTTGTATTTTATTTTCAAAATGGCGGTACATTGTAGAATTAAAGAACTCCGACTGAAATATTATTATATTGTTTATTTAATGTGTTCGAATTGAAATTATAGAAAGAAATGTTGGGGAAGGCGTGATAGATTTTGGAATTAACTACATAAGTCTAGGGTAATGTTGCCAGATCCAAATGTTGCCAGTAGAAACGCAAATTAACGCAATCGACCCGAAATATAGAGCCAAAAATGTTTATTCCATAATCGTATCAACATATTTAATAGCCATATATAAGCTTCATCTAGACAGTAGGAAATTAATTGAACCACCAAAAATCACACAATGGTCATTGTTATAGGTACTCGGCGTAACTCATCAGTAATTTTCACATGTTATCAGCAATGGTATGTGGCAAGCTAACGAATGCGTTGCGCCGAGTACCTAGAGTCATGTACTTATAGATTTAATCAACTTTAATTAATTTCAGTGCTCTTTTGAATTATGTATACTAACTAGGACATTTAAAACCTACGACATAATTCGAAAAACCTTAGAATATGAATAAATTAAAAATCTGCGTCCTATCCTAACATTATGCGCCACTTAAAAATTATGGCAAGTTAGAAATGTGTAGGTAGATAAATGTATAATTGTGTACAATGAAATCGACTTAATTAAATTACTAAATCACAAAGTCAGAAATTACAAATAAACAACTAAAATATTTTGATCAAATTGGGTAGCAGACATAGATGCAGACCAAAAAATAAATGAGAAATGAATGTATAGCATCCAGAGGTGAGAAATGAAGAAATAATAAATTGAATGGCGATAACCAAGTTTTAGTATGACAATTACGAAATATAAGTGCAAAATCGATCTGCAGAAAAAATAAACAATTTTGAATCGTATAATATAAAAAGGGAACAATTTGTAATTACGTTAAAAGAAGCTACCCGAGTTCATTATCTAAATTATGAACTTCCTTAGAGTAGAGAAATTATTACAAATAGATAAATAAGTATTTTCTAAAACACAGACTGAAAACTAGAAATATAAAACTCCACCAAAAAAAATTAGTCCAATTAAATTCAATAGAATAACAAGGCAGAATTACATTAAAGGATGTGGAATAGTGATAATTTGATAGTGACTATTTGTTTAGTCATCAGAATTAGCTGTTTGAATCATAAAATTGCAAATTATTACAAAAAAATAAAAACAAACAACTTCAAATAATAAATAAAATTTAAAAAAAAAGCATTGACCGTAAATGGATTAAATCTCAGGTTAAATTACAAATTTTAAATTACATCAGGTCTTTAAATATAACAATTGCCGATCATTAATACAAAGGAAAACCAACAACTTCAAAAGCTTCTTAAAAACTAGTAATAAATAGAAACAAAAATTGAATATTGGTTTCAAATGGGTTAAAAAATAGGTTAAATTAAAAATATTAACTGATTAAAACAAAAAACAAAAAAAAAACAACAAAACAAAATAATTTCAAAGGCTTCATAAATTCAAAAGAAACATTTTCTTTTACAAGGCGTGTGTGTATTCAAGGTGAGTTCATTTACCAATGTACTACCATCATCATTCATTAAGATACGATTTTTTTTTTTTTTTTGTATGATTCTCCCTTGTTCTATTCAATTCTAGGTCTTATTTAGAAATTGTTTCAATTTTTTGTTTTTCTCTTCTTTGTACAATGTTGTTATTTTTGTTCGTTTTGTTTTGTCTTAGCAAAAAAATGCGAATCAATTTTTTTTCCATACGCTGTTTATTTTTAGAAAATTAAAAAAACAAAAACTAATAACAATAATAAAAATTGAATTCATCCGCAGTTAAAATAAAAATGAGACCAAAAGTTGAAGCAAAACAAAAAAATAATAATGTTTCCATTTTTCAAGATACAAACTAAAACAAAACCAAACAAAATGATTTTCTGCATGCACAGAGAAGAAAACAAAAAAAAAAAAATAGGAAAATAGGAAAATCAATTGTAGAAATCTCTTTCCTCTGTTCCTTACTTTTCTTCCAGAATAAAAGTAAAACGGAAAATTTTAAATAAATTATGTACATATACACAGTCTGAATTAAGAGTATTCGTACACCTTATCAGTATTCTTAAATTCTCAAACCATTTAGTAATGTTTTGCAAGCACGTATTCAATAAAACACAAAATAAAATAAAATAATTCTGTAAAACAACTTCTTGTCTTTAACAATCAAACGTTTAATCCTATAATCAGACAAAATAATTAATAACTTTAAGCAAAGCAGTCAGTAGTATTCATTACCAATATCAAAACATAATGAGAGCAGTAACAGTAACTACTATTATTAGGTTGATGCTACCCTATAATATTTCTAACAGTTTTTCAAGAAAATTTTCGATTAGGTACATTAATCTGCGTAAGGAATATTTCGATGAGTTCATTCAAATTAATGTTAGGAACAGAGATTAGACATAAAACAAATTTTCGATTAAGCGAAATATTAAAATAATTTATGCAACAATTTGTAAAAAAACGAAATGAGTTTAGAGAAGCAGTTTAACTTCAAATCGCCCGTGTTTAAGAACAAAATAGAAAGTACTTGAACAAAAAACGTAAACAACCTAGGCAATATAAATTAGAGGATTTAGTACCTGTCAAGCGTACACAATTTGTAAGTGGCAATAAGTTAGCTAACAACATTTTTGATCCATATAAAATTACGAAAAATGCTCCAGCAAAGAAAATCTGCGAATCCAGACCCGAAGGTACAAAACATCGGGGCAGACCAAACCTTCTTTGGAGAGACGAAGTATCGCCAGATTTAAAACAATTTCGCACCTTCAACTTGAGAGAATCCGCCCGTGCCCGACAGAAATGAAGGAAATTTAAGAATCAGACCCAAGACCTACTTGGTCTGGTCTGGACCACTTAAGTAAGTAAGTATAAAATTACGAAAGTTTAAGCTAATAAAAAGTATGATGTCATCAAAAAGTGACATCATGAAGGTTTAAATAAAAGCTGTCGAATATTTGAAACTCTAGTCATTTGAAGCAAAAAAAAAATAGAATGGCCGAAAATAGTAAAATTAAATTAAGTCCTTAAATGTCATATTTACTTTAATAAAGTTTATGGAGAACAGGTTTTACAGCTTTGAAGTGGATGCAGTTTTTAGTTTTGACTTTTACAATAAAAACGAAATGTCAATCGATTTACTTCCGGGCAAGGAGAAAAGAATTGAAGTTAAAGTTTTATTTCTTGATTAAACAAATAAAAAAATCATTTATAATTCACTTCCTTTTAATTTTACTGTTTCTAAATATACAAAATTATTAGTTAGAAACAATAACATTAAACTTCTAGTCAATACTTTTCTTCTTCTTATTCCTTTCCTAACACAGACCACATTAAATATTCTGTAAAAGGTGTATGTACTTTGATTTTAATCAAACTCTAAAAACGCTCCTAACTCTGAACCTCGCACATAATATTCATTATATTCGTCATATTTCGGATCCAACATATTCCGTCAAATAGAATAAAGGCATATGAAATACAGTCGTATTACACACTTTCGTAGATTCTGCATAAAAAGAGAATATTCCACGAAATAAATAAATTATTAAATTTATAATTATTATTAACTATTAGAATAATTAACACCTTTGTTAAAACACTGAAACACAGCCTCGACATTAAAATTATTAAAACTATGCCGAAGCTTGGGAGCATAGATATCGGAACAGGAGAATACTTTTATACGTTACTTTTCTTGTGACTTAAATTTAATGATTATTTCATTTACATTTATTTATTTGACATAATAGACATCGTGACTGTGGGGTGATTTCTCCAATTTTGCTTTGTAAGATTATTATTTTATTTTTATATTCTACTAACAATTATAATTGAAGTTATTAAAGGCGAACACTTTTTATTTTAACTGTAATTTAAATATTTTGTTTATATATAAATAATATGTACATAAATACTGCAAAATACTACTGGATTGTAAATATGAAAACATGAAAATGCATAAGAATAAAATTTTGATTTTAGTAAAAAAATAATCCAGATTTGAATGCAGATCATTTTGAACTAAAAATATTACTATGAAGAAAATATTTGATTTTTATTTTATCTTCAATAGTTCCTATAGTAGGTACAATTCATTTCAAAATCACATGAAATTGTCCAAAAAAAGGACAATCTGAAATGTAATACCATGAGTAAAATTTTACATACACTAGGTATCTTTCATAGGATTAGCCTTAGACAGAAAAAGACAGAAATAGAGAATAAAATAGAAAATCAATTCTCTGTTAAAAAAAATTCAAACTTGAATGATGCTTTAATGTATAAGTATAGTTAACTAGTGTGAATCTTTTATCTCTACAGTCTACAGTCTCGTCACTGTCACTATATACGCTCGGAAAAGTGTAAATGAAAGGAGAAGAGAATAGTAAAAATTAAACATGAAACACAGATTTAAGTCGAAGATACAACTTGTCTCTTCTATACTAAATTACAGGTGTCACGAAATCACTAGATAAAATTAATAAAATTAAAAGTAAGCAAGTAAACTGCCACTACGTAGACTTACGCAAGTTAAAATCAATGGTTTAGTGAAACTGAAGAACAGTCTAGAATAGAATCTATATAAAGAATCAAAATATAACGCAAGTTAGAACGCCTCTGCTGTTTACCATACTGTCAAACATATACGAATGCAAAAGTTGTAATTAAGAAGGTTCAATTCAGATAGATAAGGGTGTCGCATTAAGATTCAAACAAATTTTCATTGAAAGGATTAAGTAAATGCACATTTTTCAATATTTGATACTGGTATTTGAGAGGAGGGATACACTCTTAGCATAGCCGCATCTGAACGAAACGTTTTTAGAAAGGAGATGGTATCTTGAAAGAAATAAATGATACCAAAATCTCAACAAGGTTTAGAACCATCAAAGCAAATTTAATATAATTTCTAAAATTATAAACCAAATCTAATGACTGTCTCTCACAGCAGAATAGTTCTAGGCAAATTTTCGTACTTATTTTTAATTTATGTATATATGTACATATATATAACACTTTATACGTCGACCCATATAGTGTAGTGGTTTATGTTATCTGAAACATTTTGTGTGTGTGTGTGTGTGTGTGAGGTTTTGTTCGTACACCAAGCCTACGTAAAAGTACACAAAGATTCTAGTTAAACTGTACGACACAAACAAAAATTAGACAATTACATTCATATCATTCCAATCGTCAGCAAGCAGTTCAAATGGGCAATGTATACATTTCGTCAAAAACCGTGCAAAAATAAGTCCCCCAAGGGTCAATATTAGGTCCAGAATTTTTTTAAATTTATAGCAATGATGAGTATAACAAAATTAAATTTAAACGGCTCCTTAGCACTCTATGCGGAGTAATGAGGTATGCTGAAATTGATGAAATTGGATTCAAATTTGCAATTGAAGATCTCAAAACAATAAATGAAAAGCTTATAAAAAATCTTGCTTGTCTGAATGTAAGGAGAACCAAAATTATAATTTTTGAAAATTAAAAAAAATTAATAATAACTTTTTTCTTCTTAGTGGTAATGTGATTCAAATTGCAAAGACTTTCAACTTTCAGCTATCTTGGTCTAATGATTGATGCAAAGCTAAATTGGAAAGTCCATATTGATCATGTTATTAAGGATTTCTTCGTACATATTTGTATATATGAAAAAGAATGAATATTCCATTTTTTGATCCTATATAGTGTACATTAATCCAATATGGAGCAGAGCACCCCAAATTATATATTTTACAGGATAATAATGATGATGATAAATAAATAATTGCATAATATAGGATAACTTTTAATAATTAAAGGTTCACTCTACTTCGCAATTTCGTATTTTTACTGATATTGAATGACTCACTGTGAAATTCATCAATTACTTACTTACTTAATATTTATAATAATTTGTATTATGTAGTTAAATTTCTACAAAAGAAAAAATGATATACTTACATCCATTGTATGGTCATCCCCAGAAGTCCATCTTGGTTGTTTTTGAGCGAATTGCGAAAATTCAACTTCATGGGGATGCTGTGGTCTCTGGAATACATATCCAACAGCAGCATCATCTTGAGTTCGTCCCGGAACTTCTCTTATAACACCACGATCATCATTACCACCTCCACCACCACCAAGTAATTTCATGTGTGGTTGAGTGATAATGTTGTTGCTTAAAAGCTCTATTTTGACGGCTTTTTATTACAACTTTTATTGAAAAAGAAATAAATTTATTTTTAAAATGCCTGTGATTCTCTTGCTGCTGTTATTGTTGTTATTTTTAATCTTGTTTCAACTCGTTTGTTTTAGTTTGAACCGTGAACACGACGATACCGATAGCAAAAATACAAATTTTTTTTTTTTTTTAATTTTTTTTAATTTTTTGCTTGATAAACGCACACGCGGTCAATGAAAATACAATATACAGAGAAGTGAAGTACAATTTTAAAATCGCGAACGACTCGACTCGATTTACGTTTGTTAATTTTGTTTAACAACAATTTTTAAAAAATGATTTTTTTTTTTGTAATTTTTTTTTCTTTTTACAATATTTTACAAATTTATCTGAAAAGAAAGAAGAAAACAAATAATGGTTAGTTAGTTGTAATTATGTAAATAAATTTATTTTTAAATTTAATTTAATTTAATTATAAAGAATTTTGATAACTTCGTATTAAATTTGGCTCTTTATTTAATACCTGGACCTATTTAAAAATCAAAATTTAAGCAAGAAAATCAAATAAAAAATGGTCAATGATAATCCCACTGAAAAAAATAACCAAAATTGGCTAAATGACAATATTTTGCGTCTAACAGAGATTTAATGTATAAAGGTACTAAATGTGGATATATTGAATATGGTGGCGTAACACTTGGCAAAACTCAGATAACAAACATCTATTTAGTCTAAGTACATTTATCAAAAAACAATGAAAGAAATCAATTAACAAATTTGCAATCCGCAAATATTTGTTTATCAAAAAAAATTTAAAAAATGTTTCTTTAGCAAATAGATACAAAGTCAAAAATTAATCTTATTATCAACAACAATAAAGTATCGTACCATAGTTTTTAAACTCAAGTGAAAAACTGGCAAAAACTGGGTTTTAATGAATGAATAGCGGGATTACTTAGGGGCGGCCTTTTTATGCGTAACCCATGTTGAATACAAAAAAAAAAATATCTTCTTTATCAATCAGAGTTACGATTCGCATATTTATGTATATGGCTGATTCCGAATTTGGAGAAGTTTTAGAGTCGGTAACAAAATAATTTTAGAGTTATAACTACGCCTTTTACAGAATATTTATATAAGTATGTATTTATATATATATATATATATTATTTATGTTATGTTATTTTAAAATTTTCCAAACGAATGTTTTGTCAAGTAAAAATTTTACATCTACCCTACTGTTTGACAAATGCGTTTTTGCGCATTGAGTTTTTTTTTAATGTGGTGTTTGCAACGTGATGTTTGCAATATGGGTTTAGATCAACTGCGCTATAACTACCTATTGAATATATTAATCATCTTTCACAATAAAAAATAATGAATATCAAAAAATATTGTTTATAGAAAGTAGACTTAAGTTAACTCTGTATTTTAATTTTACGACTTATTTAAATTATTTTTTGTTGGTACAATTATTGTCACAACAATTGAATAAACATTTTGCTTCTTTAATATTTTTTTTTGTTTACAAGAACGAGTATTTACAACGACCATTTTCATGTTAATCAGATAATGATATATTTCAATTAAGTCGAATGATATAAAACGCTTAGTATATTATTACGGATCATAACTTTCAAAAAAAGAACACTAAACATTAAATGATATGATATTTGAGTAGATAAGTAATAACGAACTGTATGAATTGCAAAAGAGCATTTCAAATGTCAGAGTTGAGATTGAGAATGTATTTTGAAATAAATATTTAGTTAAGTATATATTAACATAGTTCTTGGGCATACATTTAGACCGCCGACTTACTTGGAGAACTCACATTGTCAAAAGAACAGGCAATTAAAAAAATATATAACTATATATATTTCTGCTTAACTTAATAATAAAGAGTTATAAATACTAAAGTAGGTCTTTAAAGTTAAAAACATTTCAATTATGACTATCTTTTATAGATATATATATATATATAAGATATAACTACCAAATTTTACTTTCAACAATTTTATTTTTTATTAACAAATATAAATATATGTATATATGTATATATATATAATATATATAATATATATATATGTATATATGTATATATATATATATATATATGAAACAGGAAATCGCTAAAAAAATTATTAATATATATTCACTTCCCAGTTATACTGTACAAAATTCTTATATACAATTAGTATAACTAATTGTATATCTACCCAAAAGGAAGGATATAAAAAAGAAGTAGAATACTACAAGACTAAACAATTAACTACTCGAGTTATATAAAAACCAATAATATTTTCCCGATCTGGCAAAATTTCCTTAGTTTTGTTAATAAAAAATAAAATTGTTGAAAGTAAAATTTGGTAGTTATATCTTATATATATATATATATATATAAAAGATAGTCATAATTGAAATGTTTTTAACTTTAAAGACCTACTTTAGTATTTATAACTCTTTATTATTAAGTTAAGCAGAAATATATATAGTTATATATTTTTTTAATTGCCTGTTCTTTTGACAATGTGAGTTCTCCAAGTAAGTCGGCGGTCTAAATGCATGCCCAAGAACTTACTTTACTGAAATAACATAGTTATGTAGCAGTAGTGAATCGTTTAATTTTACTGCAGAAATTTAATAAAAAAAATTATTTAAAAAAATAACCAAAATAACGTACATACATACAAACATACATATGATACCTTTACGATATGTAAACGTAATGTTTAAACATTTTGATGTGATTGCCTTGATTAATTTCGGCAATTTTCAATTTTTCAATTTTTGTTGCAAAATTTTAGACGCTAGCATCGGATTTGCATGAGATGTCAAAATAGCAGTATCATCAGTAAAGTAGTTGCAGTAATTTTTGGTGATATTGGGAGATCAGCTGTGTGTATAAATGACATAAAGCATTGGTCTTAAAACACTTCCCTGTGGTGCACCTGTATTTGTCTAAAATCTGTCATATCGCTGTTGTACTTTACTACAAGTTTTTGATTACTTTAGATTATTTTAAAAATTGATGATAATGGTGAGGTAGCAGCTTTTTCAATTAAAATAATAGACCTTCGTGCCATACTGTCGCGTGATGTCGAGAAATACTAGCAAAACAATATTTTTTACACTCAAATATTTCATTTATATGCTACACTACTCTGTGGATTTGTTCTATGACCGAAAGTTTTTGTCGGAAGCCGAAACTAGGTATGATATTTAGTTCGGTTCGGTAGATGATACAATCATTCAGTCTCCTAACAAACAACATCTCAAAAACTTTTCGACATAATGGACAGCAAGCTAATCGGTCATGTGATTCAACATCTGTGGGTCCTGTACCTTGTTTGGGCAGCATTATTATTTGGGCTAATTTCCATTTATCTAGGAAATAACACGGTCTTAATCTTGCATTAAATAATTAATTAACATTAATCTTGCACTTTACCCACTGCTTCATGGTCCTGTTTGACAATTCTTTGATCATCCTGCTAACTGTGATAGACTGCTAACTGTGATAGACTGCTAACTGTGTTATAATACTATATAAATTTTTTAATAAGTAGACCTAATTGATATGACAATTCAAGAAACTGGATGATATTGTTATCTTCAGCATTTGAGACTACTGAAGGTATCGAAGGTATTTTGCAAACAGAAATGTATACATATTTATAATAGTTCAAATAAAACACTACTTACCTAGTTACTACTAAGTCAGAATTATGGCATTTAAACCACCCAAGTACTTTATACCGGTTATAATTTTCCACCACTCAATTACCAGAAAATTAATTAAAAATCAATAACTACTCGTACAAAATTATTTACTCTATTTTATATAATAAAAGCTTTTCATTTATGAAAAACTAATTCTAACTAGCTAACTATTTCCTAGAAATAAGTATTAGAATTTAATTTGAATTGCCAAATTTTGAATTTCCAACCACTTCAATTAGAACATTCAATATATATATATATATATATATATATATATATATACATAATTATAAATTCAGTATTGCTAAAAACATCATTGTAAATATATAAGGCCCTTTTTTATTTTCACTGTAACTACATTTAAAAATTAATCCATAAGAAAGCACATTTCTTTGTTATGAAGTACCAAAAGGGTTAAATTTAATATCACATTTTTTAAATGTCAAAGTAATAAATTATTTTGTAAATATTTTAAATATCACGTGTTGGAAAGTAAGCTATTTCTTATGTAACATTACATGAGTGTGTTTGTGTGTAGACATAAAATTTAATAAATATAGTACTTATACCTATACTTATATGTATTCATATTGATTACTTTGCATCCTTTGGCATTTTAATATGTAATTCAAAATCCGGTTTTTTTGTTTTACAATATTTTTCTCAAATCACCCAGTTTAAGATATGTACCATTTTTTTTATTTAGTTATTGCAAAAACTGGAGTTTATTATATTTTAGTTAATTGAATTCAAAAATTAATTTTTTAAAATAAGATTGAATAATTGAAGGCAGATGTTGGAATTTGTTTTGTGTAATCCAATTTACTGTAAAAATAATGTTTAAAACTATTTTCGGGTTAATAAATTTACATTTTTTGTCTACTGCTTAGGAGGGACAAAAAAACCGAAGAGGTAAGGTAATACTCATTTACCAAATGCAATATTTATTAACATACAAAAGTAAATATAAAACTGATACCTAAATATGTATCCCTACTTCAACTTCAGTTGATTTGTTACTTTAATTTAAATTATTCATTTTATTTGATTTGTAGTTATTTGATAGACTTTTGGTACATTTTTTTTTTTTGTTAAGTAGTTTGAAATTTTTTTTTATTATTGGGTTTAGAAGAAAAAAAAATAAGTATATAATTAAGTAGTTATGAATTATATTTTTACACATACTTATATAATCATAACTAAGAATATTTATATACATACTAGAGATTAATATGTCTAAAAACAAAAATCCAACTGTAGGTATTAAATAGATTCTAAAATCCTTGTTTTCAAATATTTCGAAATGAAACGACATAACCTTGAGTCGTAAAAGAAAAACTTAACCCAGTTGCAGTTTAGGAACTACTGATATTTTCAAGTTTTTTTGTTCAATTAACTATTTAAGTAATTGAAATAGTTATGTATTTATAACTACATAACTATTGTACTACTTATAAGAATAGTTCTAACTAAATCACTAACTATATGTCTATGCTAAACTATGCATCACAATAAGCCCATTTGCGGCTGTGGTGATATAAGGGACAGATTCCCTCCCGAAAAAGTTTAAATGTAAAAAAAAAAAAAAAAAAAATGCTAAACTATGTATATAAGTATTTTATATGTTAAGGAAATAAACGATATTATTATTAAATCACTATTAACTAACCATAAATTAAGCATCACTAACTAGTTAACTAAACTTTGTAAATTTAGAAATTCTGTTATGAAAAGCTGATATAAAAAATATTTAAAACAACAACAACAAAAAATTAAAGTAACTAGTTATATTTATGATTTAGATATTATCGGCCAAACAAGACAAATTACACAATCAAACACCCGTAACAGGAATGAAAATAGGAATGAAAATTTGGAGATGGATGTGTATAAAATTTTTTAGAAAAAATATTATAACGAACTGAGCAAGCATGGACAAGATCATCCTACATAATTGTCGTAACGGTTTCAATTGAACATAGCTATAACTATATCAAAGAACGATGTACCGAAATAAATAACATCGACAATGAGAACGACAACCATCGTTCCCTGGCGCCCAACACAACGACAAAATTTTTTTTTTTTTTGTATAAATACATATATTTTAAAACTTCCAGTGCTGGTACTAACTACTTTAATTATTTTTTTGTTACATAATTACGTTACCTATAGTTTGCTACATTTGATATCCATAAAACAACCAAAATAGGATTTTATTTTTATAGAATTCGTTGTTATACAAATAAATAAAATAAATTTTGGCCAACAAGGTATATAATCAAAAATAATGATTAGTTAGTTAATGATATTTATGTTATTTAACCATTGAGACATATTATAACAATAAGTGATCTATCAACACATAAGAATAAGGTTAGAATGTACACAGACCACCCATTAATTTTATTTTAATATAGTTATCGCCTAGACTCTCTTTTATAACCTATAACAACGATATTATAGTTACTCTCTCAAAATAAAACACAATAATAAAATGCTAACAAAATAGTTATTAATATAACGATTAACGAATAGTTATTTATGCAAGTAGTTACATGGTTTACAGTAGCTAAATATGAATAACCACAAATACATACTTAAAGAAAATATTGCAAAAGCATTTATAATGTAATGCGGAACAACATTTTAATTAAATACAAAAAATACAAATAAGGTAGCGTTAAATTAGTACTTACTACTTAAGTTCTTAATAACATAATATATGGGTAAATTTAGATTTAAGTTAATTTATTTTTAGCTTTTTAACAGCTAATAAATTCATTTTAATGAACAAGGTATACTTAAGTAGATTTTTGTATTTAACATTCGTTTAAAAATTACATCTAAGACGTCGCTGCCACAATTTTTGCTTTATTGTTATAAACTAATCAAAATTTACATTCCGCTTTGTATAGTTATAACTCTTTGTTTTTTTTGTTTAAGTGTTACAATCAGCATTCACATATCGTTTAGTATGTATATAGGATATTATAAGATAAAATTAGGTTTGTTGGGATAGTACAGGATAAGTACATAAAATTACAGTTAGTTATAATTTAGAACAAAATTTAGAACATTTTTTTTACCATTTCTTTTACTTTATATTAAAATGTATGCCTACCGCTAAGTACAGTAAAATTGAAAAAAAGTATACTGAAGTATTATGTATAGTTATAAATTCAGCGTTACTACTAACTACTAAAGTCAATATTTGCAAAATGTTCAACTTATTTTAGTGACGCTTCTTTTGATGCTACATTTTAAATAATTAATTTCAGTATCTATAATCCAAACATAAAGGTGGGTTGGTTTTAGCTGGTAAACATTTTGTTGGCTTTATAGAGGGAGATAACATGAAATGTTACCCTTAAAATCCACCTTAATGATGAGGAAAATTATAGATTATCAACTCTGCCCTATGGTCACAAAAATCCCTAAAAATAAAATATGTAGATACCTAAAGCTAAGAAAATAAATAAAATGTTAATGCGTAAGTAGAGTAACTTGTTGCGAACTTAACTAACTATAAAATTTTTCTACTAAAGTTTAATTCATCCTTTTATTGATTTGACAAGGCGATAGAGAATTATAATAATAATAATAATAGTAATAATAATAAGATAATAATAAGTACTTACTACTTAGTTAATAATGATAATAATTAGTTATCTATAACAATTATAACAATAATTTGAATAATAAGTAGTAATTAAAACAAAAAAAAAGAACAAACCTTTATGAAATGCAGAATTTTCACTATTTTCGATTATTAATTAATATTATTAATATTTTATGAAATTAATTTATTTAATATTTAATTTAAAAAATGTGACAACATCAAACTTTTTTTTATACAAAGATAATATTTAATATTTTTTTAATTTACAAGCACTTACAATATATTTTCTTATTTTATTTTATTTTTATTCTAAATTCAATTTTAAAACTTTTTTTTAATAATTATTATTTTCTTTTTAATATCAAAAACAATTATTTTTCTTATTATGTATTATTAAAAAGAATTTAACTCTTTTCAATTATTAATTTTTATATTTTTGAAACACAATAATATTATTAAATTTGCAAAATTTGATCGTTTTTTATTTTTCAAATATTATTTTACACTGTGATTTTTTAAATTTGAATTTTTCTATTTTATTTTTATTATATTTATGATGATAAATTTTCAATTTTTCAATTTGAGATCAATATAATAAAAAAATTTATTATACCTTATATTTTTTACACTGGTTTTTTTTTTGTTTACGTAAAAAACATTAAAAAACAATTTTTTTTTTTTAATTTAATAGAATATTATTTAGTAGTTATATTTTTTATATATATAATGAAAAAACGAACGAATTTACGAATATATGAACATATACATTTACACAAGTAATTTTTTTTCTTTATTTATATCATTTAAAATATTTCTAATTTATACAAATTTACATAATTACTTTGTATAACTTATGTATAGCAAAATATCGTGCTAAAAGAATAAAATTTAAAAAGAATTAAAATAAATAAGGTATAGGTAAACACACAATTTTAAAACAAGAGAAAATTTAAAATGTATGCATATCTAATATGCATAATATATATATATATATATATATATTTATATATATAGATGGTAGATGCCAAAACAATATGTAATTTAAAAAAGGAAGAATACGACGGCGAGAAATTTATGATATTTTATGTTATTGATACTCTTTCTCTTTCTTTCTTAGAATTGTGAAATTTCGATAAATTTTATTTTTTTATTTTGATTCTTTCTTTGCCTGATTTTCCTTCTTATCTTATTATTATAAAAAAAAAAAATGTGTTTATTTTGTTTGTTGGTATTGTTTTTTTTTTTTAAATGTGCAGTAGTGTTTATTGGGTAAATCTGCTGTTTGCTCAAAAACAAAAAATTATAATATTATTAAAATAAATTTTTTTTCTCGACATTTTCAGCTGAGCTGAAAGCTTTTTATATACTACTTTTGTTGTTATTATCATTAAATTTTGCGTTTTGAATACAAAAAAATATAGGAGAAATTATTTTAAGAATTTTAATTAAAAAAAAAGAAGAACTCTTTAAATAGATTGTTATTTTTTATTCAGTGTTTTTATTAATTTAACATAATATTTGTAATTATTTATATTTTAAAAGCACAAACAATTATATTTCAATGAACTTTTCCTGTTCATATAGGTATTGATTTATAAAAGATTATTTATTATTTACTTTTTTGTTTAAATAAATTTTGAATAAAAAAAACACTTCGTTTTTGTTTTGAATATTCTATTCTAAAATGTGTATGAGTAAATAGAAGAAAATGTGTGAAAGAGAAAACAATATAATATTTATTTCCTTTTGTACTTTTCTTTTTCTTCGTTTTGAATTGTATTTAAAATTTTATTTTGTATACAAAAAAATATATATATATAAATTTTTATTACAAAAATTTGATTAATTATATCAAATTTTAATATCTTTATTTTATATAAATGATTATTTAATAAAATAATAGAATTTATATAAAAACTTTGTTGTTATTATTGTTTTTATATACAAAGAGAAATAAATTATATTTTAAGCTCGAATTTATACTAGAATTAAAATTTAATAAACTTTTTCCATATGCAAACAAATAAATAAAACCATAGATTAACACTAGTTATATATTATATATTTAATATTTTTAATACATACATAAATGAAAAAAACAGACATTTCAATTCTATACCATTTCTTTTTTCAAAGAATTTTAATTTTTGTTATAAAATGCAAAACTGTGAGATTTAACGTCGTATCATGTATGTTTGAATACATATGTGTGTATTATAGAATTATTGAAAAAGAATTAAAAAAGGAAAATATGGTGAAAACTTAATGTGTAAAGGAGAAAGGAAAGATCCAATAATTAATGCGGGGAAAAATGGCGACTTTTACACAGATGATGCCGCGGTGCGGTGTTCAATACAAAAACAAAAAAAAATGTTTTTTTTTTTAATTTAGGGTTTCTTCAAGATCTTTCAATTTTTTTTTTTCTTGTTTTACTAAATTTCTGATTGGAGTCTAACTAGAAACTTATATTTATAATTTAATTTTTTATTAAAATTTGTTATTTTTAATATTTTTTTCTTCTTGCTAAAATGCTGCTTTAACACTCTTTTTTTTCGATTTTATATTAAATTTTTTATATATAAAAATTTATACAGCTGGATTGAGGAGAGCGAGAATTCAGTATAATTTAAAAACGTGTATATTTTACAGGTATGTGTGAGTTTGAAAAAAAAGCAAAAGTATATAATATATAATGCATATGCGTTAAATATAAAAATTGTATGAATGTATTGAATGTATTGAAATAGGGAAGAAAATAAATAAAAAAAAAAAAAAAACTGTTCTGCTGGTGAAGATGCACCTTTTTGTTTTTGTTGTTATTTTTATGTATTATTATTTTATTTATATTGACTTGACTGTGAAAACTATGTACGTATATAATGTATATCCTTTGTCTGGGAAGTGAGGAGGAAGTTATTATTTTTACATTCTCTTTTATTTTTTCATTTTAAATATCCAGACAACTTTTCAATCTAATATCCAAAACAAATTTAATTTAAATGAGGTACTTTTGGATTAGTAAATTAAAATTTCAATTTAAAAAATAAAATACATATGTATTGATAAATGTACATATATTTTAAAATATGAATTTTATATATGTTACAAAATTAAATTGAAATTGAATTTATTTTTTTAAATTAAATTAATTAATTGAGCATATACACAATAATTATTTTTTTATATGTATATATGTAGTATCATAACATAACATCTATAATTCTCCGTTCCTTTTTTTTTAAATTGAAAATAAAAAAAATTTATTCCGCCTTTTTCTTATATAAAAATAATTTTTAAGAACACACTATTAAATTAAATTATATTATTTGAAATATTTTCTGTCAATTAAATTGATAATATAATTTAAATTTTATGCACCACTAGAATTTTTTAATTAGTATTGAAAAAAGAAAAAATTTAAAAACCTTGTTTTAAAATTTATATCTACTATATGTGTATATATACAAATATGATATTATATATTTTAAGGTATATATTTTTGTTTCTTGGGATTGGAGAATATACACCAATTTGCACCTCAGCTTTAAGAACTTTTTTCTTTATTCCTTTTTTTCGCTTTTTTATGTTCTTTTTATTGTTTTTATATTACCGAAATCGATTTTCAACCGAATAATAAAAATCTTTTTATTTAATATGCGAAAATTGAATAATTAATTCTTTTTTTTTATAATTATTTCGTATTTGTATGCAAAAAGAAATTACCGAAAAAATATATAAAACAATTGAAAATTTTATATTTTTTTGTTTTAAAAATTTTTTTTTTGTTGTTGTTTTAAATACTACTAACTGTACACACACAAACTATTTACAAATTAGAAATATTTAAATTTAGAATTTAATTTTACAAAAAATTACAAATTATATTTATATTTTATTTATTTTTAATCAAACATATAAATTATTTTATTTTAATTTAAAAAAATTTTTTTTACACAAAAATTACAGACAGACTAAACGCTGTTCAACTTGACTGACACACACCACGATTGTTGTTCATTCCCCTATACAATACAATTGTGCCGTTGCCTTGCCGTGCCGTATTGTAGCCGCAGCAAGCCATTTGCAAAATAATTTGTAGTTGTGTTTGTGTGTTGTTTTTTGCTCTTTTAATTTATAATAGCATTGCCATATAGTATAAATTGTAAAATTTACGTTTAATAATTATAATTTAAGTTTTTTTTTTTAAAATTCACAAAATCTGTTTAGAACGTAGATTAAGTCTTTTGTAATAAGTTTTTTTTTGTTTTTATGTTTAGCTAGTTTTTAAGTTTTAAGATGATAAAAATAAATTGATTCAAAAGGTGTTGCTTGCCATTTTGCCTCTTAAAAATATATATATGTATATTATAAATAGAAAAGTACAAGGTAGTCTAAGAAAATTATAAGTCATAGGTGTAAATACATTAGTATAATATCTTAATAATGTAAATTAAAAATAAGAAATACAATTGTAAAATAAATTTAGGAATATTATATAAATAATTTTTATTATTTTTTCTACATTATTATATTAAAACTGGTCTGGGGCCAACCATTAGTTTAACACTATAGTTTTTGAAAATAAAATAAATAGATTAAGGTAACCCAGCGGTATTTTTAGGATTTAGCTATTTATTACAATATAAATAACTATTATAATAATATTAAAATAAAAATAAAAACAATGAAAGGAATAGTTAGTATATTTTTAAACTTGTTTTTAATTTTAGAAAATATTTATAATAATTTTTAATATTTATAATGACTCTTACACTATGGAAATATATAAGCTAAAGTAATATAAAAATATAAAATTTATTTAGATTAATCGATTTTAATTTTATTAAAGATTTAAATTTATTAATTGAATTATTATATAAATGTAAAATTTTAATACTCAGAACCATGCACACATTTGGCTTGTTTTGACATTTTGTTAAAAAATATATTCCAACAATTTAAAATAGGAAGACATACATTTTTATTCGTTATTGATATCTATTACATACATTTTTTTCTAATCAAAAATGTATTAAATTATTTTTTTTTTTTACAAAAGATTACTAGATGCTAAAAACTATTTAATATTTATTAATTTATTGTGTGATAAAAGTTTTTCTTTGAAGTTTTTAAAATCAAATGTGAACAAATTTTGTTAATTCTACGCCGCAAAGTTTTCGCTCTTTGAAAAGGTACTGATTTTTCGTTTCCGTTTCACTGTAGGCCAATACTATACTTAATACAAAAATAAAATAATAATAAATGGTTTTTAATATTATTAAAGATTTAAATTTATTAATTAAATTATTATATAAATGCAAAAAATTTAATACTCAGAGACATATGCACACATCTCGCTTATGGATCACATTTTATTAAAAATTATATCCTAGCAACCTAAAATTTGAAGAAATAAATTTTTTTCGTCATGTTAATTTTCTTAGTTTTCGAATTGGACTATGTATATTTTTAAACAGTTTTTTTAAATAGTACATACATATATAGAAAGAAAATGACTTGTGAGTTCAGAAATTCGACTAGATCTATTACATACAGTTTTTTCTAATAGAATTAGCTTTATGCTACAATAAATAAGTGATATCATTATTTTGTGAGGTATTGATTGATCATAAAATTATTGATTTATGTGGTGAGGTATCGATTTTTACTCCAATTTTTCATTGTCAAATTTTGATGAAAGAAGTTTTATTATTACTTGGAAATTGGATAAATAATATTGATGATTTTTAAAATCACAGTATTGTTTATAAGAAAGACCTAATTGTAGAGTTTTTAATAAAAGCAAGTGTCATCAAATTAATTATATTGATTGTGGAATTGTTGTGTTTAAACATCGAATCTTGTCAATTTCCCTATACAACTATGAAGTGTACAAAAAAATTAACGAATATATAAAAAAAAATCCTACACTTTTTTGTTTTGATAACAATTTTCATGTTCATATTTCCATTGTGTTGACTTATATCATTAACAGACATATTACAATTATATAAAATATTTTGTAGTGGTGCAAAAAATTACAGAACAAAAATATTAAATCCAATTAATTATAAGTATGTTGGCCTTAAATAGCAATTTATTGCTCAATAAACTGCATGATTTCATTGGTATTTCTTTAAAAAAAATAAATCTTCACAAAATTATTGTAGAATTCAATTCGCGCCATCTAGTTTTTGATAGATTTTTTAATTTCTTAATCTCCACCAAACATTTTGGTTTTGGCTTATAGAAGAAACGAACTATCAGCGAAAAAAATATAAATTTTATATGAGATTTGACATTTTGTTTTCGTTTCAAAGTTTAAATAAATTTCTGAATTGAACATTTGAGTGCTGTAAAATTTATTTTTGATGCTGTGTTCATTACAATCATTTTAAACTATGTTATGTAGTTTTTATTACTGACAGTTTATTTTTGGTTTTGGTTAAAAAAATTATCATATCTTGGCTTTATACTTTTTTTGATGCACAAGCATTGTTGTAACTATTTCGAAAATTTTGGTTTTTAATTTTACGAAATTTTAACATATAATTATCGGAATTGCAAGAAATGTTCTAACAACCTAATTCTGTTCCAAATCTTAAATTAAGAATTTCATATAAAACAATTTATTTTATCATTTTAATTAATGACAAAAAAATAAAATAGGTATAGTTTTTATGAAATTGTTAACTTAAAATGGTAAAATTTGGAACGAAATTCTCTCAACAAATTTTTGTGTAATCAGTTAAATAAAAATCAGCTAAATAAAAATCGGCCTTTAACCAACGACCTAATTTTGTGGTGGGGATGTCGGTATTCATTTTTGAAACCAAAATTTTAGGGGTTTAAAGCTAAGTCTTTGTATATAATATATTTGAAAATTGAAAATGTATAAATGTATAAATTGAAATGTATTGAGAATGTATTATACTATATTTGAAAATTCAAAAAATTAATAATCAAGTGACTTCAAGCGGATCTTTTCAAAATTTATGTGCACTTTATATGTTTTCATAACAAATTGTCTATTTCAAAAATTATTTCCCTTGTATTTTTTTATTAAACAACTCTTAGTACTGAATCGTGTGCAATAAAATGATTTCTGCAAAAAAAGACGAAAACTAAAGAAGAAACGACTCGTCTATATTGTCCCAATAACTTTAAATTAAAATTTTGTAGAAAATTGAAAACAAAAAATTTATGTACACATTCATTTTATGAATCGCTATAAAATTGCAACTATATAGTCAAGTATAAAATCCATACATATAGTTATATATTATTTAAGCAGAAAAATACAAGTATGTACTTAATTTTAAAGAAATATTAAAATTAACAATTAGCTATATTCTATACTTTATAAAAATAAAAACCTATACTGTAAATTTTTAAGCAAAAAAGAAACAATAAATTAAAGATAACTATTATAACCATTCAATTTGTATATTAGAACCACAATTGAAATGAACAGATGTATTATAATATAACAGAAATATTTGGTAATCCCCTTTCAAAACTTATAATAAAATATTTTACATTATAATATGGTAATACCTGAAATGTCAGTTTAATAAAATAAAATAATTTTCTTCACTCAAAATAAACAATAACCGCTGTAGTTGAAGAATACATAAAATAAAGAAAAGTAGAATTTCAAACGCTCGCAGATAAAAAACACATTTTAGGTTTCAGTTCAGCAACGCGAGACAAGAACTTTAGCATATAAATATATATAGCATGATTTTATTGTAATTTTTTCTTTGATATTTGTTTTATAATAATTTTTGCGTGTAGTTCAAATTCTAGCGCATTAAAATAAAAACAAAAACATAAACTCAACCAACACACATAAATAAACACATTACCAGAAACGACAAGTAAAGCTACATATAATTTTAGTGTAGCTACAATCCTACAAATAAAATTTATTTGCCCGCTCTATAAAATTTTATTAAAATTCACACAACACAACTCCATAAAAGATCTAGTTATTTCAATTCTCTTCTCTCATCTCATTTCATATATGTGTGTAATATGTTTTTATGCAATTAGCCGGTGCTTTTAGTTGTGTTTTTGTTGTTTTCCATTAAATTATATTTTCAATACCTATAAATGTATTGTATTTTCATTACAAAATGGAATCAAAATCGTATTTACGGAATTTTGACATTTGTTGGTGCATTCAAATTATGCGCTTAGAAAATCCAAGGCGGAGTAAAATAGAATTGAATTTTATTTGTGTTTTGTGGGTAAAAGTGATGGCGATTTTTTTTTTAGTTAAGATTCGAATCACTGACGTTTTTGTTACTCACAATATCGTAATATTGCTATTTGAAATATCGTAATTTAAATTGAAGCGAATACAAAAGCGACAATTTGTTTAGTGATTTATTTATAGATACGTATGCATATTGCATATTTGTTAAACATTAACCCTTTCACTGGTAGATACTAAATAAAATTGTAACCATTGATTGAATTGATTTTAAAAGAACTTTAGTTAATGAAATAAATTTTTTTTAATGAAAATATTTATTGAGTTCGGTTGGAATCAAATTAACGTTTTTAGTGCTTTGGACTAATTTGATCCCTAATAAAAGGGAAAAATTGGGATAATTGTTTTTTTTAGATCAAACAGTGTAACTAAATAAAGGATTAAATATATGTAGGTATATAAAATAAAACAAAAGTAAGAATAACTTATATTGAATGAGACTAATTACAACAAAAACAATACCAAAATAATTAAAAGTTAGTAGAAATCGGATACATTTTTGGGATGTTCCTATTCCTAAAAAAAACTGATAAATAATGTTAAAAATTGATACTCAAAAATTATAACAGTCTGTAAAAATTTTAAAATATCTAATAAAAAATAAAATAATAAAAATTTCAATTCTCTTGTGAATAATTTTTCCAACGGGAGTATCAAAAGTGACTGCATTTTTAAACTGCTGAAATTAAAAACTCAAATTATGTTATGTGTCATAAAAAAAGTCGAACTGAGTTTTATAAAGGGAATCGAAGTTCTGTGGTATCACAATCGATTTCCTTGAGCCAAATATGACGACATAGGCAGCCACTCGTACTTACCTTGGTAATGTAAATGTCATAATTACACTACATGGTCGTTTTAATATGTAAGAAAAAAGTTAAGAAATTTAATTTTATAATAATTCAAGCAAAATTTTTATAATAATTCAATTTCATAATACATATATATAATTTCAAGTTATAATGAATATCTAAGATCTAGCTGCCCAGGCTATCGACTTAAGGTTCTTACTCAACATTTGATCATTTTTGAAGTTGTGACATTTAATCTTTTCTAAAAATTATTGGTTGTCGTTTTCAATTCGATTAGTTAGGAGTTTTGTTATGATATTATTTTGAAATATTGAATGTGAATGGAATTGAACATTGTGTAAGGAACTGTTGGTTGCGATGTTTTGCAAAATTGACATATTGGTTGAATTTGTCAGAAGAATTAATAATTTTGAAATTTATATGTATGTAAGTAATTCTGTTCTAATCGTAACATTATTGAATAATTAACGGAAATGAAGGTCAAATCGAATTATAGCTCGTCATCGAAGATATTATAACAATATCAATTGGGTATAAAACATGGTGATAAAGTCTCAGCTAAACTTAGTTTAATCATACATAAAATATGTAATTAGAACGATAAATAATAGCATGTGTTGATCAACAAAATTGGAGATAATAACATTAAAAATAAATGTTATGCAAAATGACGTTATGATATTTATAGAAAACGATATGATTTAAATAAAACAATTTATTTTTGTATTATTGTATTTATTGTTATTTTTTTTTTAAATATAATTTTATAGACTAGATAATTTTTATAGAATATTAATTAAAAATTTCACAAAATATACAATATTAAATTTCATATTAAAAATATAAATACAAATTCTAGTTTTAAAACATTATTTTGCTTTTATTTTTATTTATTTATTTTTATACGATATAAATAGTATTAATTTATTTATAATTTTTTTTTACATCTAATAAGTATATAGTTATATATGCTTTAGTACTTTTTTTTTTATTATTATTAATAATTATTAGTGACGAATTGTCATACATATATGTAGATGATATTCGTAAAAAAAGTAACTGAGGCTGATCTTGATAGATTCAGTAATCATTATAAAAGGAGGGCTACATTAAATTTTTAGAGGAGAGTTGGTTATAGAATATTAATATCAAACCATAATATTTAAGAAATATAAATTGATAATGGGATTAATTTAACCAATTTATGTCGTTTCGAAGTTCTTTCGTAGTTTTATGTAATCCAGCTTTTAGATTTTATGACTGATTTATGCTTCATTCATGACTGATTCACTGCTTCATTCAGAACATTGGTTTTTAATTTTTTGACATTTCTCACATTTTAAAAAAGGTTTTTTTGAAGGCAGTTGCAGACTGAAAAAAATTAAAAAATTCACCATGGATTAAAAGTTCTATTTTAAAAAAATTGTTCGGAACAAAATGCTCTGAAGCAGTGTTTAACACATTAGGCAGCGTTTACATTTCAGACAAAATCTAAGATTTAATCAAAGTCGGATAAATGATTACATTTCAGATTTTTTCATACGATTTTATAAGTAAAATCTGCAATAAATTTTTTAAATTATATTTTTATGAAATTTTTTACAGTAATATGAAACATTAAGACTTAAAGTACTATGAGCAAAAATTATTGACCTTCGTTTTAACTTTCTGTAAATGCTGCCTTAAATATTAGTTTTTGGAATTTTTTAATAAATAAATAGTTTAGTAATTTTTGTTGAAAACTAAAACAATTATTTTTTAGTACATACTTATTTTACAGTTTAAAGATATCGGTTCTGTTTAAAATTAAATGTAGAGAAATTGGTATATAAATCATGAAAATACATATTTTACGACTTTGCTAAATAAATGAGTTTAAGATTGAAAAAATAATTACTTCTAAAGTCTGGTACACTCCAAATTTACACTAAAAACTACTTCTTCGCAAATTTCGGCCAATTTTGTGCTTAAAAACGCTTTTGCGGTCCTCCCCAGAAGTTGAAAGTATCACCAATCGAGAGTACCATCGATTTAGATAGCAATTTCTTTTTAAATTTTAAAATAACGGCCACTTTCCCTGTTAAAAAGCTTATACGCATGCTCTGGAACAGACGGTATAAAAAATTAACTACGAAAAATTTTTAAAGGTTAAATTGACCTTACTACATAAAATATGACATAAAAATTGTTTTTTATTATTTTTTTTACTGCAGATTTAAATATGAAGCTGTTAGCATTTTTTTCGATCAAAATTTGACAGCTGAGAAAAGTTTTTGAAGGATTGTTACGAAAATACACAGTAGTTTCTGAATAGATAAAACATAAAAAAATTAATAACAAATTTTTTGTTGATGAAAGTTGGCCAAGTAAGAAATTGATAATGTGTCCCCTATATAATATAACGATTTTAAAATAAATAAAAAACGGTAACATATAACGTAAATACTGCCATGTTGCGCTCATAATATAATTATTAGCAGTAAATGGAAATAGTAACCTAATTAAATTATTAAATTTATATCGGTTGCTAATCTGATTTAGAAGATCAATTGATATTATTTGTGGTGGGTTGTCGAAATATTAATTTATTTTAAAATTGAAATGCATTCCTGTTAATAATTGAATTTTTTGTTCATGGTGTATTTTACATTTATTTTCACTAATGCATGCATATTGTATTCACTAATATATGTATATTATTTCTTATTATAAAAATATAGATATTTCAGGACCGCAAAATATACATATGTACATTTTTCATATGTTCATATACTTGTGAATTTCATTATAATTAATTAGAAAGGTGCAATTTTAAAATTTCGTTTCAACCTCAGCTTCACTTATATGAATAATACGCCACTGATCATTATTATTATTACATATTATGATGATTTTGTAAAATAGATTTCTTAAAATATATTTTGTTATTTTTAATAATTTTAATACACTGATAATGATATTTAAAATATACATATTACATTGTATTAAATTAATATTGTTAATTAATTTATTTTATTATAGTCACATAAGTTTTGGCATCACATCAATTTATATAAAAAAAAAACAATTGTTTTTAAATTTTAAAATATTGTACATAAATGTAGATTGTTAAGGAATTCTGCTCTTGAACTGCCATCATAGTTTTAGGATTATTGGTTTAATCTAAAACAAAAAAAAAAAAAAAATTCAATATGTTGAAAAATGTTAAAGAAGATCTTTAAGAATGGATAGCTTGTATTACACGATATGTTTTACTTGACAATTTTATTCTAACTTATAAATTTTATTCTATATCCTGCGAGATTCTAGAATGATTGAACAAAATTTTTCTGGTGTTAATTTTTGAAAATTAGCAAAGTCTATATACAATCTAAGATGAAGAACTGAAATTTATGCACTAATGCCTTTAACACATTTGTATTAGGTTAAAACTTGATTGTTATCATCTAATATTTCGGTATCACGTGATCTTCAGTTTTAGTTGAATGCATGATTGAATTTTTTTATTCTTGTTAATTGACAAATATTGTCAATTGACAAAATTTTATGATTTAACAAATTTTGTCAAGTATAAAATATTGTGTAATACGCCCAATAAAATAAAAATATTCAACTATACTAAAAATTTTAATATGTAGTTACCTATAAATTTATACAAAATCAGTATTATTCAACATGGCTTCAGTTTCTAAAATTTCACTCTGTTGTGGTTGTTGTTGTTGTTTTTGTTGTTGTTTACATGTCATCGAATGATTTGAATGATTTGAATGATTTGAATAATTCGAATTATTTGATGCATATATAGCATTTTCTTCATGATTTTGTGATGGACTTGTTGTACCAGTACCAGGTGGATGTGTTGTCATATTTGTACCTGGCATTGTTACACTAGCTTTATATAATAATGCTCTTTGTTTACACAAACCAAATCTACAATGAAAACTTATAGTTTTTTTTTATTTAATTAAATTAAAAATTTTGTGTTAAATTTAATAATTACTTTGATAATAATGCATATAAATCACGACGATATTGAGCTGTTAATAATGCATACAAATATGGATCAGCACATGAATTTAATGGATAGAAAAATACAAGAAGTATTTTTGATTTTGTTACATTTATTAATGGATAACCAGCAATTGCAGTTAAACCAAAGAAAGCTATGGGTGCCCAACATGAAAAATTTGTAAAAACCTAACAAAAAAAAAAAAAAAAAAATTGTTAATTTCGTTCTTCAATAATTTTATATTTAATTTATTTTCTTACTAAAAGTGCCATTTTTTTTGCAACTGTCATTTCACCAATCGATTGATTTCGTGTTCTTCTTGTATCCGATCCAAGTGAAAAATATATTTGAGTATAACAAATGGCAATAACAAAAAATGCAGCTCCATTTATACCTAATATTGAAACTAAATATGCAACATCAGCACGATCACGAACTTCCATTGGTAAACAAATACTGAGAAAAATCAAATAAAAAAAAAAAATACAAAAACAAAAACAAAACAATAAATAAATTTTAGTAAATGAATTAATAATTATTTGCTGTAAAACATGTATATTTCTTTTTATTAACTTACCTTGTTGATGAATAATTGCTAATACCAAATAATGGTAATGCAGACATTAAAAATGAATACATCCAACCAAATGCCATTATATATTTAGCTGGCTTTAATTTAATACGTTTATTTAAATACATGGCTTGTGTTATGGCAAACCAACGTTCCACTGTTATAACAGTTAATGTAAATACCGATAAATGACTAGCAAATACTGTTAATGATCCAGCTATTTGACATCCAGGACCTAATTATATTAAATCATAATTAATATAATGTGATATCCCCCATATGCTCCACGGATGGGATTAAAGGACTAGTGATAATTAATATATGAATCTATATACTACTCTATTGCGAAAAAGTTGGGCCATATCTTGTTTGTATTTTAAATCCGTTTCTGTACTGGCATAATGATTTCTAATTTTTTTCTCATTTTCCCATAAAATCCCAGTAGATGGGATCGACAAATCAAATCTTTTATAGATAATAATTACCTATGCACAACATTTTTTATTGTGATGATAAGTTTAAAGATGGGTCAACTTTTTTGTAATAGAGTGGCATATATCGATTTTAACATCATTTCTTAATAAAATGCATTTCTAAATGCAATTTTGTTCATATGAAATTTCTTACAAGTAAAATTTAGATTTTTTATTTTGATTGGCTAATTTTTATATTTTTACTTAATAGGCCCCATTTAACTGAATTGTTAAAAAAATCAAATTATTTTATTTATTTATTTATTTATGTTCCCCTCAAATTATTTTGATATGAAAATTTTTGGAATCAATTTGAAATTAGTAAAATTGCATTTAATACACAAAAATGATAGAATTTTATTCGATACAGTTGTACATGATATACACATATACATACATATATATATATCTATATACATATATAGAATTGTTACCTACCATATTGCCAATCGAATGCATAATTAAAATATTCACCCATTGAGTGAGCATCAATCGATGCAATCAATAATAAATATAAGCCCATACAGAGATCTGCAAATGCTAAATGACTCATTAAGAATTTTGGTACTGAACCATCATTTCTGAAATGATATTATATACATACATATAAATTTATTATACATATATTATAAACCTATGTATTTAAAATAAATATGATTACAAACCTGGTAGCCATTATAACAACTAATACAGCAAAATTTCCAATTACAGCTAATAATAAAACAACCCATACTGATGCTCTTAACCAATTCGATCCCATAACATCCTCACAAGGATTTAATGCATCTGGTACTGGAAAACATGTTACTTGACGTTGTCTAAAAATGAGAAAATAAAATTGTTTTTATTATTTTATACATAATAAAAGGAAATAAAATAAAATATATTGTATTTTGCAAATTCCAAGACATTTCAGTCACAACAAACTAATGGGCTGGAGTTACCAAAGATTTTAATTTAAATTTTGAAAATGTTTATTTTTCATTTGAATAAATATTTTTTAGTCCCAGAAAATTTAATCAACTTTTATAATAAATTTCAAACTAGCAATTAGAAATTATAAAACAATTTTAACTACACATCAGAAATGTGTACAATTGATCAGGACTATAGGGGGTAATACTGCTGTGTGAAGCTTATAAGTTATATTAGTCTCATGTAGTGTAAGGCAAACAATTTGATTTTAGATGACCTATAATAGTACTGTAGAGTATAGATAGGAAAATTGTTATTGTGTAGTATGTATTGTTTCCAATAAGAGCCACAACGAAACACCGTTAAAAAAATCCCATTTTAACGAAATCCTACTTTTTCTAATTCCGTCTTACCTAAAAATACTGTTTTTTAAATAAACTGAAATAATAATAAAAAAAAAATATGTTCACTAAAAACTTGTCATGTTTGTTTTTTAAAAACAAAAAAATGGAATTTAAAAAAAAATAGGATTTGAAAACCAGAAATTATTAAATTAGGAAATCCGTAAAATATCTAGGGGTAATCTTACAATATAACCTTAATTACACTGAACACACATTAATAATAAAATAAATTCGGCAAGAAACTATTCAAATTAAAATTTTTATCCGCCAGAGTTAAAATAATAGTATATCAAACAGTCATGAGACCTATTCTGACCTATGGTTGCCAAATTTGTTATAACATTAGCGCCTCACTAATGGAGATTTATAGGAAGTTGGAAAGAAAATTCTTGAGAGCATGTTGCTACAGATTGCTATCGTAAGCCAGAGACGGAATTTATAATAGCTTAATTTAACATTTTGTATATCCGGAAAATAAATACATTGAAGATACACTAAAATCGGATTTCATCCCTCCAGAAGTTTTTCTTTATTTTAATCAAAATAATTACATACAATCCAATTATAGCAATGTCCCAATTATTTTTCATGTCGAAGCACACAAAAATGAATAAGTTTTTAATCAAATCTCTGAATATTCTCGGAATATTCCGCTTACAATATGGCGATACAACATAAGTTTCTCTTCTTGAGACGTCAAGTATAATATCAGTAACCTTAAATGTTGGTGGTTAGGCTCTTAACATTACGATAATAAAAACGTATTATTTAAGTATATTTTAATTCAAGGACCATGGCAATCTCTGGTTTAGTAGTTGTAGGGTGGTTTAGTAGTTGTAGGGTGGTTTAGTAGTTGTAGGGTAATTAGTTTTAAGTTAGTTAAATTAAGTTAGTAAAATTAAAGTCGGTTTTTTCTTAGCCTTTTCCGAAATTCTAAATGCTAAACACAAAAATTTAATTCAATAAAGAAATCATAACCTTCATAATATAATGTAAAAAAAATAAAACTAGTATAAGAGTTAATTAATGATTTAGACTTTTAGATTAGCCGTAATGGGTTCAATAAGTTAGTGTGAGTTATAATATGAATCATTTTTTATTTTTTTTTTTATAATTTAAGTTTGAAAATAAGACGGCTAAATACGAATAAATATATATTAAAAAAAAAAAATATTACAACTGGGTCTAGTTCATCATATTGGCTATAAAATTTAATTTAAAAATGCACCATTTGGTTTCATCACACCTTATTTCTTCAAAGATGAAGCTGAAATTCGCATTACTCTCAACGGAAACCGTTACCGCACCATGATCGATATTGTTTGTTTAAAAATATGGATCACATTGATTTGGGACGAAATGTGGTTTCAACAAGATGGCGCAATGTGTCATGGCAACCACAACCATCGACTTATTGAAATCAAAATTAGACGATAAGTTGATTTCGAGAAATGGAAATGTTAATTGGCCTTTGAAATCTTGAAATTTTACACCTTTCGATTAATTCCTGTAGGCATGGCTGTTGTTTTGCTGTAAATGCTGTAATTTTTGACGCAATTTTGAGCCAATTTGCATTGTGGTAATTTGGAAAAATCTGTGGCAATTTATAGCGGTCTATTTTGATTAAATTTTGCGATTTGAAGTAAACAATTTTTTTTCCACATCTGGTGAAAATTCTTTTTCATATTATTTTATTGATTATATTAGTGCATAGTAAAAATTATTATTTTTATATAAAATAACTTTAATGCATTCGAAAGCACAAAATATATAATCATTCTGCCTGTAGGGCTTTATTAATAGATAATAAAATAATAACGGTCGAAAAAGTTTCCCAAAATTGGACTTCTAGAGTGCGCTTCGTCAAGAATAGCCATATGACCAAAAGCATTTTCAAATACTAACGACATGTATCGATCTTTCGAATAAAATATCAAATTTTGATTAAAATTTAATTTATTTTATTTTTACAATTTTAAAGTATACTATCGGGCTTAAAAAACACCCTATATATTGCACATTTTGCGATTCCATATACTAATTTTCAATAAATTGGTTTAAAAAATTCATCCCAATTACATGTTTGTAAGTCAGCTCTATATCATTCTTATATGTTTATATAAAAAATGCATGTTTGTCTTAAATGCAATTTTCTGTCTCGTATGTTATATTATAACTGCTACATGATATCACCATAGATACCTACCTATTATCAGAAATTAATAAATATAAAGAAAAATTATAATGGATCATTGAATGTCCTCGTACCAAATTGGAATACATATATACTATTACTATATGTAGTATGTATATAAGAGAATTGGTAAATAGTTCATATAATTTTCTCGAGAGAAATAAAAGAAGAAGATGAAAATTGAGGAGGCGAGGGATTATTAAATATTCATTTTACTTTGTATTCAACATTTGATTTTTTAATTTTTATTATTTTCACTTAAAGCACTTATTGGTTCTATGTTGTAGTTTGTTTTAGAAAATCCAAGAAAGCAATTACTTGTAAAGAACAATGGATGCAAGAATATGATTTTAGTTGCATTACGAATTGTAAAAAGTTTAAAATGTTATGCTGAAGATGTTGATGTTGTTATGGATTATTTAATCATGTCCTTGATTTCGCATTTATGATTTCTTGGTTTGAATTCGGATTATCCTTGCATTATAAAATATTTTCTTGTTTAAATCTTTTACTATAAAATCTTCTACAATAAAATCATGCAGACAAAAAGTCTGTATTATACTTTCTTTTTCTATGTATTTTTGATTTCAAACAATGAAATTTTTGGGTAAAAATATAATAGACAATTATTACTAAAACTAATGGTATTTACATAAAAAATGTTAATACCGTTATTTTTTTTTAAATAAAAGGACTCCAAAGGATTTTTTCTTTATAAAAATTAATAATAATTATTTATTTTAGATCCTCGCTTTATAGCTTCCTATTAAAGAGACACAGAATAATGGTTGAAAATGAATTGGAAAGGAATGCAAATATATTATTTGAAATCGCATTTTTCAGATATTTTTGTTGTATCTTATTGGGTTTGTCATTTTTTAAGATTTAACAAACATATTTGAAATCGTTTTTGTTGGCATCGTTTACATTTCAATATTTATTGACAATTTTATATTGAAGAGTTTGACATTTGTGTTTACACATCAATTTCTAAACAATCAAACTATTTGTCAATTTTTGAACAAGGTTAATTTTTTAAGCAAAAAGAATAATTATAAAATAAAAATTAAAAAAAAATTTTTTTGTGTTAAATATTTAAAATAAATATAAAAAATGAAAATAAAGTGATTTTGCACAAGATGTAAGATAAAAGACAACAGCCAAGTTCATTGGAAAAAAATAGTTGTTTCGCTAAAACTTTATCATTTTCTAATGTAAATGGTGCTGTCGTTGACAAGCATATTGATATTCAAAAATCCACCAAACTCAGGTTTATACGTCTGTATATCGGGTGTTCTAGAGCATGCGTGTCAGCTTTTTAAGAGAGGAAAGAGCCGTTATTTTAAAATTTGAAAGAAAAAGTGTTTCTAAGTAAATCGAGGGTGCTCTATCGACTAGTGATATTTTCAAGTTCCGGACCGGACCGAAAAAGGGCTTTTTAAGACCAAAATCGCCGAAACTGGCCGAAATTAAGATTTTTAAATGAGAAGGGCGATTTTTTTATGCAAATTTGGATTCTACGACAAAAAATAAGAAACGTATGTTAATTGAGTTTTTTTTTGTTTCTCATTATTTTTCTTTAAAATTAATAAAAATAAAACAAAAATCTACCATATTTTCCTTTGGTAAACCAAAATTAATAATTTTCATTTTGATAAATAAATTTGTTTTTCATATTAGCATATTCTTATCTCAGTTTTGAGTACCTACAAAGTTTAAACTAAAAAAAAAAAAAAAAAAAAAAAAAAAAATAAAAAAAAAGAAAATTTACTTTACAAAAGTTTCTTATTTTTTGACGTAGAATTCAAATTTGCATAAAATACTACCCCTTCCCATTTGAAAATGTCGATGTCGGCCAATTTCGAATTTTCAATTTTTTCAAAATTACTTTATTTCTTTACTAACTTTTAGAGAATTCATTAAAACAAGTAAAACAGTTAAAAAATCAAGGTAATCGGTCCAAAAATGAAGATTTTAGAGTATTTTTTTGTTTTTATAATTTTGCAAATTTTTTTAATATTAAATGGGGAAAAAAATTCTTCATATAGATAGTCAAGTCACAATCAAAACTTTCTCAGATACTATTGGCTAAAGAAACGATCCATTATGATTACAAATGTAATAATATAACATAAATGACCGTTACACTATATCGGTATACAAAATTCACTCCACATAAAATTATAAGCTCCCTTATTCTCATAATTATAAATCAAATTGATATGTAAACAAACTCTTGTCACAATTCTACATCGAGTAGAAATCGTTGTGCGTTGTACAAATCATTGTAGATCTACACCTACTACACTTCTACACTTACTACACTTCTACACTTAATTGTGAATACCCATATTATATTTAGAAAAAAAGCAAATTTTTGTTAGAAAGAAATCTTTGTGATCATAGAAGGCTTCCAAAAAAATAATTAAATATAAAAACAATTTCATAGCATGCAATAGCAACAGGTTGTTCTTTATTAAATCAAAAATATCTCTAAGAATCAATTTCATATAATAAAATAATTGTTCAAAGACTTTCTGTAATCAACACCTTTTTCAAAATTATCTTAATTAAGTACTATCCTCTATACTTAATATATTTATATTTATATATATATATATATATATATAATACATAATATTTACTGACCTGAAAGTAACATTACCACAAAGTGCATTAAAATGTGTATTCTGTGTTGTAACATTATTCAGAGGTTTATGAAATTCTCCAGTATCTTGTCTTAAAAAGTCTTCATCTTCAGGTACAATGTCTTCATCAATATTTATATCTAAATTAACTGGTGAGCCTCTTAAAGGATCTTCAGATAATAGTTCAGCATCTGTTACAATAGTTGAATCATTTAAATTTTCCCATACATTTACTGCCATTCTGAAATAAACAAAAAAAAGATAAAAAAAATTAAGAAGAAAAATTTGTATTAAAAATAAAAGGATGATTAAATAACGGTTTTTTTTTGTTTTTAGCAGAGGTTGATACTCTAATGATTTACCAACATTTTCTGTGATCTGATTACAAAAACAGCTTTAATTTTGCTATTGAAGAAATTTGAGATATTTTACTTTATGTGGAGGAAAAATTTTTAGCTTAGAGGAAATTGAATTCTATTAGAAAAGGTCAGGTATAAGTTTTTGAGTTAAATAAAAACAAAAACTGGAAACAAAAAAAGATAATGTAAAAGATATTTCATAAATATTGAATTGCAATGGCCAAAATGAGATATTTAACGACACTTAACCACCTTCTTTCTTATGCCTTTATATATGTCGTCAGCTAATCATGAGTGGTTTCTAATATAATTATTTAACTGCTTTATATTATAATGAGACTTAATGGTTGGAGCAAGCATATCAGAAGTCTATTAAAGATTACATTTTTATGCAATATGTCATCATCATCTGATGGGATTAGTAAACCACTGATACCGTTACAGCAAATAAAATAAAAAATATGCTGTTAGTAGAGTACATAGTAACACCGTATACTGTTAGTAGAGTACTGTTATTAATTACAAATTACAAATTCATCATCATTATCTATTGGTTCTGCAGCTCAGGGTGAGCCTTAATCTCGTTTGCAATTTTCTTCCATTCTGCTCTTTTTTGTGTAACTGCCCTCTATCTGTTGATTCCACTCTTTTGACAGTTGTCTTCGATTGCGTACTGTCATATTGATTTTGGTCTATCTCTTAATGTAGCATTGTACTGTATTAATTGCGTCTAAAATTCTTTTTGGCATCCTTTGTTTATTTATTCTCACCAAATGTCATGCCCATCTTAGTCTTTGTGCCTTAATAAATTCTATAATATTGTGCCCATAACTTAGTGCTTCTAACTTTGATTTTATTTGATTATAACCATCTTAATTTATTTTGGAACCAAAAATTTTCTCAGTATTCTTCTTTCGAATGCTTTTAATTTATTTTCGTCACTAATGGTCATTGTCCAGGCTTCGCAGCTGTAGGTTAAGACCAGTTATTATTGCCTTGCACATTTAATCGTCTTGAAATTTTTCGCTTGAAAAGGTCTTTGCATGCGTAGAATCATTTTTGTGCTGTTTGGATTCTATTATCAAATATCAAATGCATGTAATTTTTATTATGGCACCAAGATAAGGCTGTTTATTTCTTCAAAACTGTAGTAATTTATTGGTCTTGTTTCTGTGCGAAATCAAATATTTGTTTGATTTACGCGCGTATATAAAATTCTTAAACCATCCGTGTTTTGTAAATAACTTTCAAAAAGAGATTAGGCTCAAATCCTAGACTTTTGGAGTAAATAAGACAGTTTTGAATTTTTAGACGAGTTAAACTCAACTCTCTTTTAATTTTTCTCATTCAGTAATTTTAGTCAAACCATGCTTAATAATGTTAATAATTACTTGTCATCTATTGCAAATTTCTGCTTCTGCAAAAAGATTGCACCAAAGTACTGTCACCTGAAAAACTGTGTATTTGAAGTAAAACGTTGTTTGAAATAAAACGTTGGTAAAAATTAAAAACAGAATGAGAGTCTAGCAAAACAAAAACATTTATATGAAATTAAGTCTACTACGACAAAAATGTCGGCCCCTTTTTGAATATATCACAAAAATATTCTATTATTATTTGTAAACATAGCAAATTATATTACACTGATCTCTCATTTATAATAACTTTGCGGTACAAAATAGGAAACAAAACATTTAGGAGCCATATGTGAAAAAATGTACACCACAGTTATTTGAAGAAGTTATCCACACAATGCATAAACGTTTACTTATAGTAATTAATATAGTAAAAGAGATGTGTGACGAGTTCATTGGATCTAATATTTTGCAACAAAATATAATTGAATCAATTCTTTTCCAATGTACGTTTCTGTTTAAGGATAAATTAAGACTGGAGATGTAGATATTTATAGTTTCATTTTGTAAAGAGAGTTTAAAAATTATATAGTTTTTACAATAGAATTTTCTATACCGAAATATTTGTTTTTTTATTCTTTGTTCACCGATATTCTTGTCATGCTGAAACTTAAAACTCTATATTTATTAATTTTAATTTGTCTAACAATTCGTGAATTTTCAAAACAATAAATAGGCCTGATTTCATCACAAATAGTATCTCATAATATTACATATTTATTTCTATGTATATGTATTCTTTTATAGGCTGTGGGTTGTTCTATGTAGACGCGATAGTTTTAGATCTATTTTACTTCTCTGTCTGGAGAACGCTATAATGGCGTTAATGTCATTTTCAGAATCCATTGATTTGTGTACTTGGATATATTTATGGCTTTTGCAAGCTGTGCCATTCAAGTAGAAAGTGAGAGGAGGATTTTTCTTCCCGTAACTAGAATCTGCACATATCTTTGTTGAACTTACCAATTTTGAACAGATATTTGTTAAATAGACCGCGTGCTGTTATAAGCTATGTCAATATTCTGACATTCGGATCTACTATCCCTGATTACCTTATTTAATCGGTTAACATTAAATTGTATCACCATCATCGTTGCTATATATACTACATCACTTGGTAATCCTTTTTTGCCTTATTCACTATTTGCCACCAGTGATCTCAGTCATTTGTCTTGATTTGCCTCAAATTACTGGTTCTCATCGTTTTTAAGACTTACGCTATTTATTTATCCATTTGCTTTTAGGGCGATATTTGTATCATATTCCGTTTGGCTGTGGATTGTTATTGCGACAGAGAACAAATATTTCTTTAGCATAAACCTTAACCTTTCCATACAAAAAATACAGAATAAAGCACCACCCTTCCATATAAATTTTTTTTTTGTTAATTTCGCACCACTTAATCATATCTGAATCTATGATTTGATATATATATATATATATATATATATATATAAATTATACTATCGCACTCTTATTATTAAATTTACATATAAAATTCACTCAACCGTTTTGAAATAAAAAAAAAAAAATTAAAATATAACCACAACAATAAATGAAATTATTTTGTTTCTCTTTTTGACAAATTTGCTTTAATTTATTTTTTAATTACTCTGAACAGACACTCAAATTCGACGACAGATATTTATTTCATTTTAAATTAACTCACCTTTTATGCAATCGATTCAATTTATCAGAATTCCTATTACTTCGTTTTGCTCGTTTCCATACTATACCATCTTTTGACATTGAATATCTCATTGTACCTCTTTCTGATGATAATGATGAGGCGGCTGATGATGATGGTGCTGATGATGATGATGATGATGATTTATGATATATTCCCATTTCATTTGGAATTTCTTCAAAGTGTCTTAATTTAAATGATTCACTATTATCTTCTGGTATACCATCATCTTCAATGTTAGCTGAACATTCTCTCTTTAAATATTCTAAGTATTCAAGACGTTTAGCATGTTTTAAGGGATTATGACGTGATGGAAATTTAAATGCACAACAATGAAATGAATGTGTAAGCCATGCGACTTGTAAATTCTGTAAAAAAAAAAATTAAAATAGAAAAAAAAGTTACAAATTATATTGGAAAAATAAAATGGAAATTATAGGAGGAAAATTAAAAAAAAAATCCTCGATAATGGATTTACTGAGTTTTATTTTAAGGTTATTTCCTGTTACACTTTTGCAGTCAAATGTCAAGGTTAAAAATTTTATAATGTTTAAATCTTCCTATGTGTGATACTACTACATATGAGTTTACAATCGCTTGATTTTTTTTTGGTATACGAAGGGTGTTTAATCTTGAATTTGTTGAGATATTTGTGAAGATTTACATTATAAAATGAATTGCTGCAAATTTCCTAAGCACGAAAAAATTTACGAAAAAAAGTAGTCGATCTAACTTAGTTTGGTTATGACGGAAAAAAGATAGGTGGGTTTTAGCGGGTTCAACTTCCACAATATCAAGAGTCACGCGCGGCTGGTTTTCGATTCTTTATATTCTTCGGGAACATTTCTTCCATCTCTCGAAACAACATAACTTGTGTAGATTGTTCTCGTTGTCTAAATAATCCTAAAAGAATTCCATTGATCATCGACACAATGGTAAATAGTTCCTTCTCGTCATTGACGGTGATCCGTCTTGGTCATAAGAATCAATATTGGACTGAATCAATACAAAATCTCCCTGTTTAAAAATTGAAAAAAAAACTATGGGAATTGCGAAAAATACAATTTAAGAATGTCATGAGTCTGATCATTAGAAGTGGTATCCTTAAGATCTCAAATGCGAGATTGATTAATCACAATAAGTCTATTTGTAACTGTTCTGATATGGGGCCAGAACCCAATCCTAACTATTGTTTACACTCTAATCTAATCGGAACAGGTCTTTTTTTCTTCAACATGGCCCATTAGGATGTAGTATTTTATTTTTGTTTCGGAATATTTGGTACAAACACGATAAGTTTCCATTTGAAATTTTGATGTACATAATATATACTAACTAAGATTTGAATAAGTAAAACTATATTTATTTAAGAGTAACTTTCTCTCCTTGCAGCTAAGAGAGAAAATTTAGCACATCGGAATTAGATAGATATTTAGTGCCAAATCAAATTTTCTGGTTGAAAAATTAAATGCCTAACTGTTATGATCTATTAAGAGTGTTAACGTATGAATGATGTAAAGTTGAAGAGGAAAAAGAAGTTTAATTCGGAGTTAGGATATATGGAGGTATCCCATGCAGAAGGAGAATATTTGATTTTTTTGTGACTTAAACTTAAATGAAAAAAATTATTTGGTTTTTATTATATACCAATTGAAAAATACGATTGCAGGATTGAAAAACATCCATTGAAAAACATCTTACGTAAGACAACAATATTAAGTCAATTAGTCTATTCTACATAAAAGTTAAGAGTCTTTTATCTCTTAAACCCTACTTAAGAGAAGTTAAAAAATTTTCGTATTCAAGATTAAAGATAAAAGACAGTCAAAAATCAACTGGTGTCTGAGGTGTCTGTTACACATCAATGTAATCCGAAAATTTATTAAAAATTATTTTTGGACTTATTGTCTTCATCACATTTAAGGGCTATTGTAATGACAAAAAAAAAAAAAAAATTTCAAGGCTTTTGGTCCCGACACTTGGGACGCCGGATTTCTAGTTTATTACCCATATTCTTTCATGGGCCCATTGACCGAGACCCATTGTTGACGAGAAGGAAAAATTTATCTCGTTTCGTCTCGCTGAATATGCATTTCTGTTAGACACTGTAAGCGGCGCTATAGAACATTTTATTTGTTGGTAGCACTGATAATTTTTTACTGTCAAATAATTTAATAATAACGCAAAAAAAATAATGAAAAATTGTTTACTAATCTTTAATTAACTATTTTATCTATCAAATTTATTTATTTAATTAAATTTTTTGATTAAAAAACAAAAAATTCTTTGGAGATACTCTATCGTTTACAAATTTTGACGAGATAAAAAATGGCTATCGCGTCTCGTCAAAGGTCTAACAGAAATTACTTACGAGACTGTTTTGACATTTTCCATTGCGTCAATCGTGTCTTTGGTGTCTAACAGAATACAAAACTATCGGGTCTAACAGAATATGGGTGTATATAGTCAAACCCCCGCTATTTAGTTATTGGAATCCTGTTTTTACCGACGGTAGGTAACCGCATAGACATTTTTTTAAATATAAAATTTTGTCCATATGTAATTTTGTTTTATGTAATTTTGTCTTATGTAATTTTGTCCCGACACCATTTTTTAATATTCGTAATAATATAGATATTATGAGAATTATTGGATTACAAAACCAATTAATTTTAAATAGTAACTTTTACTAAATAAATAAAATTAACTTCCTTCATCAGTGATTTTGACTTACTTAAGTTTTATTTATTTTTTAATTTAAAATATTAATAAAAGGACATTGGACTTTTTTTTTATAAAAAAATTGTAAGTTAAGTGAAGAATTTTTAAATGTTTTTCAACAAGGGATGAACCATTATCAAAACGAGCAAGATTATGTTGAACCTGCTTGTTGTTGCACGTGTTGAACGCCTCCGTGTTGAACAACACGAAATCTACTCAGTCTTTTGAACAGAGCCATCCACACGTGATGGACAGTTAAAGGATAAGGTTTAATTACACAGACTTGCGGGTGCAATTTGCTGAAAATGAATTAATATTGTAAAATTTACAATTGTAAAATTGAAAATTAAATAAATATTCCTTTTTGAAACAAAACTTTCAGTCTAAACTTTCTCGTTATTTTTTAATTATAATATTTGTTTACTAATAATTTTTTTTGTATTTGATAACTTAAATTTTTCACCTGACGTTTTGAAGTTGTTTTAACTCTTTAAAGCAAAAACTCTACATTTTTCTTTTATGTAAAATACGAAAAACAATAACTTATAATATTAAAAATAATAAAAGTAAAAAAATAAGAGTCTGCAATCTGCATACCTCTAAATTTTTAACTTTATAGAGGGAGGCAGTGAAAGTTATTAAAAATTTAAATTTGTTATTACACATTTTTTTTTTATTTTTACTATTTTTATAATATTATTTAAAAAAATTTCAATAGTGGGTGTATATAATATTTACTTGAAGATTATAAATTGATGGAATTGTCTTCAATGTATGAGTATTTTGCACTTTTAATATTTCCAGTTCATTAAGTCCAATTGAAGGTAATTTAACTATGGCTGTGCTTGACAAGTCTCTAAAATTAAAATGATTTTTTTTTTGTTTTTATTTAAATTTTGTTATTAAATTTATAATAAATAAATATTTTTTGTTGCTTTTTTTTATTTAATTTATGAAATTGAATCAAATAACAGTGATGGTAATGAATTTAACTGTAAGTTAAAAGTTGAAAATAACTTTTCAACTTTCAACTGTGGTCGAACTAAATTAATTTTTTTTTTTTTTCAATTTAATTTTATTCATGAAATTATTATGATAATGATTGATGCCTTGATGATATAATAGTATTGATGATATGATGAAATCTGATTCGTAATGTTTTGTAGAAAACATTGCGATTCCAAATTATAGAAAAATAATGGGAAATATTTGTTTCTGTAATTTAATTGTTAAAAATTGAAATTGGTTTTTATTTTTTAACAAATTAATTTATTTTAATTTTAAAAATTTTTGTGAAAAGTGTAAATAGTAGGCTGTACATTTGGTGATAAGTTTTTTTTTTTTCAATTTAATTCTTCCTATTTGAAATTTACAATAATATTTTACAAGATAAATACCAAAATCCTGCAAGGATGTATTAAAATAAAAGGTGGTGGTGGTCGGAACAATCTCTTACTGCTGATATGTTTTTATATATTTTTTTTTATATATAATTCCAAATCTATGGGATGAATGCCCTAACTGCTTCTACACAGAGATTTGGAATACACAATCACATACAATAGCTTTTCTGTAGAATTTTTTAGGTTTAATCAGCTTAAATGTGGAAAACTATATCTACTGTACAGTAATTTGCCTTGATAATAGCATAGTTCCACTTCATTATTAGTATACCAAAACTCTCAATGTTTGAGGCTTTCTGCTTTTCATATACTATGAGGTATTACTATGAGATAGAGTTTTTAATTGTATTCTTTGTATTATGTCTAATTTAGAGTTAGAAATACTGCTTCATCATAGCTGGAACCCTTATGACTTTTAGTATGGAATTGTATATTAGTATTTTGTAGTTTAATTTTAGTCTTGAATGTTTACCGGTTAACTATACATGTATAAAATCTTTAACTTTAGGTTGGGTTGAACTTTTTTGCTCTCTCAATCTTTGTTGGATTAACTCTAAGAATATAATTGGCGTATGATACAGTTTTTCGCTTTATATTTATCTGAAGACATGATTTTTTTAAACGTAAATGTTACATGGACATATTTGCTTTCATTTATTTTAATTTTCCAATTTTTTTAATTAAATATTTTTCAAATTTATCTACAAGTTGTATTTTGTAGGTCCTTGAATGCAACCTGAAAACTTTTATAAGAGCTTAACATGATAAATGATGATAAATGAAGATGAAATTAGATCACAATCTGTGAATATGATATGAGACCCGTTTTTTTTTTTTTTTTTGGTACGATCAACATATTATAGTGTTTTACATCAGTCCACCATTGTTCATGTCTACCGAGATGAATAATAATTATTCTAACTAGCTTCTCAACTTAAATGAAAAAGTAAAGTTAAGTTAATTATTATAATTTTGATAGTATACACCTTTTTCAATTGTGATTCACAAGCATCACAATTGAAAAATATAATTTTGAAGGTCCTTCTGTGTCTTAGAACAACAATGATCAGAGAACGCAACTTTTCATTCAAGGTGAGCCGATATAAGCCCCGATAATAAAAGCTATTTTGGTAACAAGAAGCTAATACAGTCCGAAATAATCTCTTAATATATCAAAACCATTATAAGATCAATAGTCAGTTAGATGGGTGTGGGTCGATTTGTTAAAAAGCAAAATGTCAAATTAAAAATGTTGAATAACAAAATGTTGAAAAAAAAAATGTACAAATCAAGCAGGAACAATTGAAATCGAATCGAAATTAATGAGCTATAGTTAAACACGATAAAGTTAGCTTAGAGTAAATATAAGAGAAGTGAGGAAAGATAAAAGTCAAACAGTGCACTAGTGCAACAAAAAGAAGAAAAAAAAATAACAAAAAGTCTTGTACATATACTAATTAATGTTAAAAAATGATTTTTTTTATGAAAATAATGATATAGCACAGGTATAAGGTATTTGACGTATGAACATATGAATTTATTTGTTTGATAATTCAATAAAACTTACAACTCTCTTAAATTCAAAATACCAGCAAACGCTGATTGATGGATGGTACGAAGTTGATGATTTCCAATAAATGTTCTGTAAAAATTATGTTTTTTGTTTGTTTGTTGTTTTTTATTTTTTTTTTTTGTAAAATATGTTACTATATTTTTATTTATTTAATTTATTTTTTTATAAATGGTTGGCAATTTAAAGTTTTGTTGATACTCGTACGAAATATTAGATTTTTTGTTTTATTTTTTTTGGTGTATTCGGTGGAAGATAGACAAAGTTTAAAAAAAAAATTAAAGTATGAAGCAAAAATTTCCAGTAAGACAAAATTTCTAAAGACACGATCCACAAAAAAAAAAAAAATACCCAAAGACAAAATCCTCAGAAAAAAATGGCTGAAATTTAGTTTTGCATAAACGCCTGTTGGAAGAAAATATCTCGTTTTTACAGAGTTAGGAAAAATTATTTGTTTGTATGTATATCAAACTGTATATCAAAAATCATATACTCTACAATCTCCCTTGACGATTTTGTTGATTTTGTCTTTGGAGATTTTGTATTTGTAAATTTAGTCTTTGTTGATTTTGTTTCTGGGAATTTTGTCTTTGAAAGTCTTGGCATAGAGCTTCCAACCCCTATTCGGTAATAATTATGTATAGTGGTGAATATTTTAACATTGTAAGTATACTAATAATACAATAAAGCTTGTGAATAGTTAATGTGTTATAAAAACTGAACTAACGTCCATTAATTGAATTGACACTTTTTTATTACTTTTGAACTGAAATAACACTACTTTTTCACAATAACGATTTACTATCTACTAATAAAGAAAAAGTTAATGTATTAATCCTAAATTTAAGTCTGTAAAATAAATTACTGCTTTAATTAATCAATTAAAAATAAAAAAGCGCCAGGTCAAGACAACATAATAAAATTTACCTGTGTATACACCTAGATAAAAAACAACTTTTCAAAACTTTTCAAAACTTTTCTAATTAAAATTGTCAATAAAATAGACCTCCATATTAAAAATGTTATTGTATGTAATGTATATGCTGTTTTTAAATTATTAATATGTAAATCCATTTTTCGAAGCAAACTAGCTAATTTGAGTTTGCTTTATTGCTTCAGAGAAAACAAAACGTTGTTTATGGGCAATTACATATATTTTCCATATGCCATGACATATGCGATTATAATTATCTATGTCATTATATTTATCCCATGACATTGTAAATATCACTGCTGTAATAACGATAGTGTAATTATCAAGAAATTATAATATTTGTTTGTGTGGGCGATGAAATTTCTAAATTTTTATTTCTTATCTGTATTATAAGAAATGGTGAGTACTCTTGTAATTGAGTATGAGTGGAGTACGTGTGTATAATCGTAATGACAGTACTGGCTACAAGTAGTTGAAAATTTATGTGATTCCAAAAATAGGATAAGGGAAACAAAATTACTACCTTTCTACTTGCGTTCTATTTTTTGAATGTTCGTTTTTTTTAAATATATATGCGTTTATATGTATTAATAATGTATTTGTAAAAAATTAAATTCAACTATTACTCTATTTCAAAAAAAGTGGCCCACCTTTAGCTTACCATGGCAATAAAAAATGTTGTGTAGGTAATTCTAATTACTAATTATAAAAGATTTGATTTTATATCGCATCTACTGACATTTTATGGGAAAAATGAGTTCAAAATTAGAAATTATTATGCCAGTACTGAAACGGATTTAATGAACAAACAAGGTATAGGCCAACTTTTTTACAGTAGAGTAGTATTTTTTTAATGTAATTATTTAATTTTAAATGATTTAATATTTTAGAGCAAAACCTTAATACAATAATTTCAACTTTACTCATCCAAAAACAAATTAGGAAGATATTATATATTTTTTTAAATTCTAAATAAGAATAACGAATTTTTCTAGATTTTTCGAAAATTATAGACTGGACAGTAAACAACTGAAAAAGGTTTTGCTTTTTGAATGAACATTGTCAAAGTGATGGTTTTCGATGGAATAGCAATTGAAGAAAATTAAGATGTAATCCGAATTGTCAAACCAAGATCAAACGCATTTGCAATCTAATCGTTTAAGAGGTCAATTGAAGCCATGTAATTTTTAATCTCAATTTTACATGACTTCTTTTGCAGTCTAATTTAGTTATCTGGAAGTCATTTAAATATTTTGAAATTGCACTTTAAAATAAAAAAAAAATTTAGATGCATGAAATCAAGTTGTATATTAAAATTGAAAAATGAGTGATCTGGATCATGTTGAATAAATGTAAAATTCAGCTTGTAAAATTTAATACAAATAATTGGTAAAAATATTGTAACAAATATCAAATAAAAATAAATCAAAAAAATTGCAACAATCACTTATAATGCAATTCCGGCAAAAACATTGTCAAATTATGTAGATATATGAATGTTATAGATCTTCAAATTTGTTTTCATTTAAGTTCAATTTAATGAAAACAAATTTGAAGATCTAAAACAATTTTGTTATAATTCTCTATTATATGATTCACAATAGTTGTGTTCAGTAGATTTAGAATCAGACAGAACAGTTTTGTACAATTACAGTTAACTGTCAAACGCTTTAGAACGACTTAGAACAGAAAAATCTACTGAACACCTTTTTATCTTTTTTTAACTTTTTTGTTTTTTCTTTATTACTTTCAAATTTCTTTGTTTAACTGTCAAAATTTAAAGAAAAACCAACAACAAACAAAAGTTGTCCAAAACTGTTCAAAAAAATTCAGAACAAAAAAGATCAATTTAGAATAGTTTCGCACAATCTAATGAACACAGAACAAAACACTTTTGGGCAAAAAAGTTTAATTAACGGAAACTAATGAACACAAAAACGTTTTCTTTTTTACTCTAGAACGTTTTAGAAGGTTCTAGAACAGTTTACTGAATACAACAAATACAACCTAATTATCTGTCAAAATTACACAATCAAATTTTTAAGTTGACTTGTGTTCAAATATGGTTGTTATGATTGACAACAATTTATGTTTAAGTTGTCTGAGACAACTAAAACGTTACAATAGCTCAACACCAATATTATTATTATATCTTTAATTAATAATAAACAGAACTTATTTTAACAACGTATATAAAAATATACAATACAAAATTAAAAACTTTTAAAATTTCATATTTTAAAATCAATTTTTAGTCTAAAATTGTCCATGTCAATGGCAGCATTGCTCTACTATGATAGACAACCTGTTTTCTGCTTAAGATGGATTTTCATTGACCAAGATAATATGGTAATATATAAAATCTTAAAAATTTAGCTTATTGCTTATTGCTGTTACATTTATTCAAAAAATTGTTAAAATTTTTTTGCCGGTATAAAGAAACTATCCTGATATTTTAAAAATATACTTTATAATAATATCTCAAATTTTTTGAAAATATCCCCAATTTTTGTGAAAATATCCTTAATTTTTGTGAAAATATCACCGGTAAATTATATTTTCTGTTCTTGTCGTACCCATTGAACTCTCATATAAAATAATGTCATTTCATGTTATCTCCCTTTTTAGAGCCAATAAATTTTTTAAGATTTTAAAATTTTGGTCAATGAAAATCCAGCTTTAAAGTTCATTCATTCATAATACGAAAATTGGTTGTGTTGTTTAGTACACAACTCAACTAAAAGGTGTTGTGAATCATTATAGCACCCAGTTTGGCTGTTCCGATTATACCATGTGTTATCTGCGAAAAATTGTGTTATTCCAGTAAAATTAATCATCATGGCTTCTAATGAAGTCTTAGAGCTATTTCAAATTTTTAATTTAAATATTTCTAAATCCCAATCTAATCTAAGATTAGACGGGACTAAACTATTATTAGAAATCGTTAGTTAGTAAAGTTAAAAGTAACGGTAATATGAATAATAAAATAAATCCATTTATTTCGTACGAGTATCACAGACACTATTATCATTTTTTTATACTTACAATTTAGCTATTTCTGATCCATTAAATGCTGAATCTTCTATATTTGTTAAAACATTACTATCTAAACTTCTATATATTTAAAAAAATATATATAAATTAAATAAAAAATCAAAATTGTTTTTAAATTAAAATTAAATCGGAATTCAAAAAACAAAAATAATTTTAAAATTACTTACAATAACTCAGTCTTTATATTCACGGAATAACTTTCTATGTTACTAATACTATTACCCTCTAAGTCTCTGTTTTTGAAATATACAAAAAAAAATATTTAAATATAATTTAATTAAAAATAAAATTAAATATAGTTTTTACTATAAATTACTAAGTTTACATGCAATAATTGGCTGCGTATTAATGTAATCATTGCAATTGCAACCAACAAATTCTCTTTCGCACTTATACGTTTCATTTTCGTTTGAAAAGGCTTTTCTAGAAGAAATGCATAAGTGCGAAAGGGAAGGAGGATTTTGACTGCAATTGAAACTGAACACAGGGATTAAGTTTAGTAAAACAAATTAAGTTAAGGTGTGGTTTGAAGGTAAACAAATAAAGCAGAATGACAGTTATTCTCCATCCACCAATAAAAGTCAGAAAGGTATAAAAAAAGTAGTTGGTCATTTGATTGCGTAATTTTTTTAATGTTATGTAGAGAATTTATATTTCAGTAATAAATGACTGTATAATTCTACATTTTTATAGGTTGCTTATTTCATAAGAGGCTGTTTTTGACTACTATCGTTGTCAGTTGTCATAATAACAAAGCCACAAATGAATTCGGTATACAAGAAGTGTTTGTAAAAATTTTGTATGTAATTTTGTATGAATAAGTATCTATGTATCTAAGTAAATAAATAATTAAATTGAAATTATATATCTTTATGTTAGTAAGTAAATAATTAAGTTCAATTTACTTGCTTTATTATTTTATTGGATAAATATTTAATAAGTAAATTAGTCACTTCAAAACTCAAAAACAAAAAGAATAATTAAGTAAGTAAGTGTAAATAATAAATTAATATGTAAGTAATTATTCAAAGATGGGGAGGGCAAGGCCCGATGTTTAACTGTATCGCCATAGAAGAAAAAGAAAAGGAATATTCAAAGAGGATGTATTAAAATAGGGAGCACAGAGGTCAGAGACTAAGAGATTAAGCAGAAAATTAGCAATGAATGATTAAGTAAAGTAATCGCTTAATTGGGTAATTAACTAAGTAAATAGGAAATTAAAGAAGTACGTAAATGACGACAGAAGTTAGGTAAAGTGAAAAGTATAGAAAGTAAGAAGTAAAAAATCAAGTTATTAAATAAGTATGAAAGTAATTATTAAAGTCAGTAAATAGATAAAAGTAAATAATATATCAGTAAATAAATAAGTAAGTATAAATAAAAGATATATAAAATGTAAATCAGAATGTATGTATGTTGTAAGCAAGTAATTAGTAAGTATATGTGTAAATTGGTATATCGAATCAGGTTCGAATCTCGTTTTTCAAAATGTTTTTTGATTGAAATCTTATGCTTTCCAAAATATCGATTTAATACAGACGTGGTTACGCGTGGTTACGTGGTTACGCTGTCAAGTAAGTCAACAATTGATTTTATTATTTACTTAGTAATAAAAACAATAAAAAGTAAATAAGAAAGGAATACTTACTGAGTAATGGCCAGTAGAAAGAATTAAATAAAATAAGTGCCAAGATAGGTAATTAGTAAATTTAAAGAATAAGCAATACTATCGAACTGTAGACTTGCATTTCGGATACAGAACTTTTATACAAAGATTTCAAAAATATTTTTCATTTATAAGAAACATATCTATATACATATTTATAAAACTGGACCTATATTAAGAGACAGTTTCTTTATTACTCAACTGATTTTAATGAAATTTTCGGAGTATGTTACTGAAATTCAGGACCTAATCAACGGCTATATTAAAAGGTAATCGGCAGCGTAGTTCTAGCGCTATTTCGAATTACGTATTGGCAAGAAACACACCAAGTGGCGGTATAATGTATTCTTTTTTAGTATAATAAGACACATTGAAAAGTATACACCCGTATATTGCGTATTCAGTGGTTTTGACTTTGACTTAGAAGAATATTCTTTGGTTACAATTTAACTATGTATAATATATTTTCTTAAGTTGAGTTAAGAATATCCAATAATAATAAATAAGTTGGGTATACCTAATATTATTTTTTTTTGCATATAGTGTGGACATACATATGAATATAGGTACAGGTTGATTATGCCTAATTATTAGGAATAGACTTTTTCCTAGGATGGTTAGATATTATGTAATTACTAATTAACATTTACTACGTATACATGATAGTTTGACTATTTAGCTTGAATTTTCTAATTGAAATTTCGATATTCGATTGACCAGCTTGAGTGGCTATCAGCTTCAAAATAGCGTGAGTTTGACAATGTATTTTTGGTGACATAAACAAACTTCGTAAATTTTTGCCATTAAATGTCAACTCAAGCTCTCAAGTGAAACTGATTTCAAGAAATAGCGTACACTGAAAAAAGAAATAGGAATGGTTGTCGCTTTTTATATACAATTTTTCCTATTTTTATAACAACAAGCGTTTATAGTGGACATTTTTAACAATTATTCCTATATTTTTTTTGTAAATTACCACCCGTTTTTAGAACAATAACTATATTTTTTTTTATAAAAATTCCCAATTTTATAGTAGTTTTTCTTATTTTTTTAATAACATTTCATAAAAGTATACGACTTTATTGGAAAACGTATAAAAAATATATGAATTAGACCCAGAAAATTTAGAATAGTTCTCAAAAATTGTTACAAAATATTGAAAATATACCAATAAAATAATAGTTATTGTTTTAGTTGTAGAATGTTTCTTACAAAATTACGAATATTGCTTTAAAAAATGAGAAAAACTGATCACAAATATGAGAAAAGGTACTAAAATTATTGTAATGTTTCCTAAAAAATAGGAAAATTGAGTGAAAAAAATGAGAAAAACTGATCATAAACATGGGAAACGTTACTATAATTTTAGCCTTGTTTCCTACAAAATTGGAATATTGACTGAAAACAATATGGAAAATTCCTATAATTTCAGGAAGCTTTACTATACCTTAAGCCATTATTGCTCTCATATTTATAGGAACTTTTCAATAAGAACGTACTAAATAAAAACACCAAAAATATTATTTTCAAGAAAAAAAATTTATTTTATAATTTTTTTAGTTATTTAATTTTTATTTATTTAAATATACTAATGAACTAATAATATAAATGATTAAATATTTTTATAATTATTTATAATTTTTTCTTTAATTTTTTCTTTAACATAATTCTTCTTTTCACTTCTAACATGTTGATGTAACTTTCAAATATTTTTATTTAATTTTTTTTACATCTAGTTATTTATTATACCCACAAGATAGTCAAGCTATAATTATTTAAATTATAAAATTATATTTTTTAAGCAACTAGTTTATTTATACTTACATTAATGAACATAAAAAATGATTGATGGACTTCGGTTTTGCTTAATTTATAACGATTTCTCTTCGCACTTTCTGGCTTTTCCTGTACAGTTTTGTATACCGATGAAGCTAATAAAAAGGGAAGAATAGCAAAACCCGCAGTACTTATAATCTTATATACAAATACAAGTATGGACGAAAAATATTTCTTTGATCCGAATAAGTTGATTCAACCTATAGAATAATAAAGTGGATAAAATTTAAAATGAGTTTTACTGATTAAAGTTTAGAAACCTATGAATATAATTTTTTTAAATTGCTTACCTTGGAAATCATCCACAAGTTCGATCATGTTCCACTCAATTAATTTAAAAAAAATCACTTACGTAATGACAAATATATCACTATAAAATGTACTTTACAAATAAAACAACGCCCAGCCTATAAGGTTACGTGAAACTAAATTTTCTGCAACAAATTTCTTATTTATTATATTTTTAACATTATTTGTCCAAAATATAAGACCCATTACAATATTTATTAGAAATTTTACTTTGAGAGAAAAATTTTCCTTATTATGATAAATAACTTCTCTTAATATTTTGAGAAAAAATATCAGTTTAGCTCAAATATTCTACAAATAGTTTGTAGTAGATTTTTTCATATAAAATATAATAGTTATTATAATTGTTTTTACATTTTCATAAAAAAGTATGAGATATTGCTATTTATTTTGTAAAAATTCCTATAATTTGTTAGGAATTTATCTCACATATTTTTGTTTAATATTTTGAAAATATCTCAATAAAATAATAAGTTATCTAAATTAAATTGGAGGCATCACAATAAAAAAACGTATAGAATCCTATATAAATTACCACTACCATTATTTTTATAACAAAATTATTGTAAATTTTCCTATTAATTTGGTATTATTTTTTTTGTAAAATTTATTATTTAAACTGGAATAAGTACAAGATAAAATAACAAAATTTATTATTTTTCTAGTGAAATACCCAACAGATATAAGGAAAATTACCAAGCGATTAAATTGTTAATGACTTTGTAAACCTTACTAAAAAAATAGACAATAATCTAAAAATAATAAGAACTTGACTCAAAAAAATTGTAAAATTTACAAAAAAATCGCTTCTTATAAAAATAGGAAAATTTATTAACCATTTTTTTTTCAGTGTATACATAATGTTGAAGCGTAATTGAAGCTTACTTGAACCTATCATGTATACGGGGTTGTAACAGTAAAATGTTATAGTGTGAATAAATGTGTAGGGAATACAATTAAAGGTACAATTTAAACAAAAACAATAAACTTAAATTTAGTAAGTAAATCAGAATGACAATATTAAAAAATAATTTACTATACAATGTAAAATAATGCACAGTATAACATTTGACATCCTATATCATACAATATACTTACATATTATGTGCATATACAATATGCAAAAAAAAATAATATTACCTACTTTTTTATTATTATTAGTTACAAGCGTTACACTAAACTGTGATATTTTATGGTTTCAGACCCGGTTCGATTTGATCTAAAAAGTCTATGTACACATATTTTAAATAAATAAATGTAACATTTTCTTCTATTTAATTCTGCATTTATTCTTTCATTTCAATATAGATTTATATTTAAAGTTTTACAAAATCTTTATAAATCTCATTTTCACTAAGGCGGAACAGCGTTCGCCGGGTATGCTAGTATTTAATAAAATTGAATAATTTCAATTTTTAAAATTGAAAATATTTTTGGACTCCATAAACTGACCGTTATTTTAAAACTTCAGCACTGCCGTTAACTAAATGAAGTGAGTAAAGTTAATAAAGGAATAAGTATTTAAACAATAAAGTAAGAAAAAAATTTTGTAAAATAATTAATGGACTAAATGTTATTTCAATTTCTGGTTAATTCAATTGTAAAGCTGACACTGTTTGATATAAAAATTTTATTTAAATTAGTTCTAATTGACTCTTTACGAAAATATTAACTCTGAACATCTCAATACATATTTTAGAATGGACAGAATACATACTTAAAAATAAAATAAAATATATATAATATATAAAGTATATAATAATAAATATTATATAAATAATAAATAGAATTAATACTTACACCATTGTCAAAATTGTATTTTGTGATTGAAGAATTTTAAAATTTGGAATTTTTACAAGACCACTGTTGATTATACGTCTACAAACGAGAATCAAAATATAAATCAATTAAAATTAAATTATTTATTCAAAATCTAAAAAATGAATTTTTGTTTTGGAATGTATAATATAGGCCATAGGGTGTTTCATCCCAATGATATTATTTTTCGTAAGTGAATAGGTGTGATCGCATTCAATATAGTTTTGTTCTACCGTTTTAGTAATTGATTCATTAAAATTACAATATCCAATTCAATAGTACTTTTTAAACAAACATTCAGTATAAAAAATTAAATACTTATATTCAAATTAAAAAGTTCATAATTTATAGAATGTAAAAGATGTTATACCAAATGTGTAATTTTTTTTAAGCTTAATTAATTATTCTTCATTTGGGTCTATGGTGGCTGTTTATAAGACAAGCCTGTATATATAGCAATGTTGTATTTTTTTAAAAATTATTTTTTTATTGAAATTTTTTTTGATATTTTTTTATATCTTGGCAAGTTTTTTTAATTATTAATAATATTATTTAAAATTTGTTAAATAAACAAGAACATTTATAAAATACTAATTCTCTTCAACCTGACTAACATTAAAGGTTCTATGTACATTAAAGTAAGTTCAGTAATAATTTTATTTATTTTTATTTTTACTTCTTCATTTTATTTACAAACTACATACTAAAATACAAGAAGTTTAGTTTTTGTCTTGCAGTATATACTTGCACCGAATGGTGCAGCCACATACATAATTAATTTATTACCTTAAAATATTAGCAGGTAAAATTCTTTTAGTGATAATGAACTAATAAAAATTAGAATTTGATCCACCAATCAAACTATTTCACTTAAACCTTACAAACATTGATAAATACGATTTCACCTATGCATTGGCGAACAATAATACCATAATGGAAATTCACCCTGTAAAATACACCTGAATAATAACAATGAATAAAAACTAATTTAATTTAATTAATAATACAATTGTAAAAATTATATATATCATTTCATATTGATTGAGTTTTAATAAATTTATTAACGTTAAAATAATTATATACATACATATGTGTATTGTATATAATAATCTACATTTTAATTTCAATTCAAAAATATAATAGACTATTTATTGTGAATTGAAATCATTAGTTCTAATTATAACAATTTATGCATAATACAGTTATGAGAAAAAGTTTTCGAACAAAGGAATTTTTAAAATGAAAATAATTAATTAAATAAATTCCCTTTTAATTAAATTCAACTGAATTTATAAATAATAGAGTATAACATATTAAAGGTATAATTATTTGTGTAGGAATAAAGTAAGTACAGGATTCAAGTATAAATGTTAAAGATGAAATTCAAATGAAGCGTAAATGTAAACTATTGAAATAAATAAAATTAAGCTTAATACTAATTTATTTTATTTATGTTTTTCATCATCATAATGTAATTAATGTGGCTAAAAACGTATTTTATAGAATATGCTGTATGCTCTATTTGAAATATTATTAAACCTGAATAAAGATTAAACTCTATCGGTATGTTTCACTAATTTGATTAAATATCTTAATCAATTTCGGTTATTACATCATCATCTAAGTCTTCTGGTGTATTAACCGAAATCGAATAAGATATTTAATAAAATTTGTGAAACATTGCCAGATTTTTAATATTTATTTAATTTTGTTTATAATAATTTAACTTTGACTCATATATAAAAAGTTATATTTATTTCTCATTTAATTAACCCAGTCATATGATAGACATTAATTGGGTCAAAATTAAATTTATCGGACAAGGTAGTAACAATTATTATATTCGTATATTAAGTTGTGGGTTATGTAGATTATGTCTATTATGGACATTAATGTTAATCGGAATGAAATAGACTTAAATTTGTATTTATTTATTATTACAATTGAGATTATGGTCATTATAAATACTAGCAGTAGAGTTGTTGAGTGTATAAAAATGTCACAATTTCGAATTTTGGAATTGGATAATTTTGCTCCTTAGAAAAGATAAAAAAATGTGATAATGATCTTGTCAATGAAAAATATTTATTATTTAAAACGAAAAAATGAAAAAAGAGTCAGATGTAGAGTATGCAATCATAACAAAACTTCATGTACAGATAATTTTAAAACCATTATGGAACTTTGAACTGATTCATATGTTTTTTTCTGTTCTATGTCATAATATTACTTCGTAAATACATTATACATTGTATTATTATAATTAATTTTTACCCATTTAAGGCTTGGTTCAGAAAATATTATATATGTATTTATAATAGGTTAAAGCTATATGTATATAGTATAACTACTTTATGAAATAAGAAACGAAACTAATTCAAATAAATTCAAAAATAAAATTGTGAAGTAATTTAAAAATAATTTTATGAAATAATGTAAGTGAAATATTGAATAATTCATAGATAATGCCAAAATCCATATATCGAAAGAAAGATCCAAGAGATGATTGCGGATAGTGGTTGAATTTTAAATTTTTTACCATCATATTCTACAATGCTTAACCCGATAGAGAAATTATTTTCTAAAATAAATTCATATGCGCGAAGGGTGTTAAGTGATCCTGAAAATGAGCATAATCTTTCACAAGTAATTAACTAAAGTGTTAATCAGTTAACAACAATAAATTGCTCCAATTACGTAATAGACATGGTTTTAGAGATTCCACAAGTTGCGAAAGTTCAACCATTACATTGAATCACCTTATCACCGCGCAGAAAAATAATCTCATCTTGCTTCATCTTTTGCGTACTAAATATTCAGGCTGATGTACAATATCTAATTAATAATTTTTAAATTAACGAAGTACCTAGGCATATACGAAACAATGAATATTTAGTAGAAAAGACACGTAGAGCAGTTTACGGATAAAACGAACCTATAAGCAGATATTGTGTTATTTTCAACAATGTCTTTCATCTTTTTTCACCCTCCATGTCACGTATCACTTTCAAACATAAACTATGGAACAATACTTTTTTAACCTTAAACCCCTCAACATTCTTCATATATTGTGTATGAATTATAGTTCCTAAATAATTATTTTACTAACATATAGAAATTTGTTACTTCATATTGCATTTTTTTTTGTTTTCTTCTTTTTATTAATTGTACATATATAAAAAATATTTTATTTGTAAATTTAATTTTTAGTTATAAGTAAAATCAAAAATTATTGTAAAAAGCCTTGCTTTGGTTTTTAAATAAATAAAAAAAAAATTATATTTTTTAATCAAATTCTCATATCAAAAGAATTTTTGTTCATTAATTTAAAAAAATTTAATACATATCTATAGATAGAGTAATTTTTTTGTTATAACAAACGTGCTTACATTGTATATATATGTATATAAAAAAAGAGAAAATATACATAATTATTATTGTTAAAAATAAAAAAATAAAAATAAAAACAAACAAATTGAATTTTTTTCATTATATTAAATTTAATATAATTTACACTTACATTGTTTTAATACTACTCGATATTCCAACAAAAACTTCATTTGATAAATTTGTTAATTTTGGAGCATTTGAAATGTATCTTAAAGAATAAAAAAATATTAATAAAAAATGATATGTATATAATTTTTTTATTATATTTTAATTAATTGTTATGTTATATTTTATATTTCATTACAGTTGGAAATTAAATATTGCAAAATGTACTGGAGGAGGAAGATCGTTTCAATTCCACAAAGATAATAGATTATTCAGCGTTAAAAATATTCCTTCAGTAGTCCAAAAGCTCCATTTTTAAGCAGTGATTAATGTGGAAGATTGAAAATAACTTATAAAAAAAATTATAACAATCTTGATTAAACTTAATTGGTATTAATACCAGAATCCGGATTGTCAAGTACTATACGTATTATCAGTACTTTTCTACAGTATCGAAGCGTCGACAATAGAACACAGAAACAATCAATTGCTTGAAACGTTGGAAATGTGGAAGAATTTGATAAAATATTGAAAATTTCGTGGGTAGACAAAATTAGCAATTAGTGAATTATAAACAGATTGACTGTGTCTCCACAATTATAACCATCGTATAATCTTGTGGTTATATAATGCAAATATTGAAAATATTTATAAATTTTTATGATTCATTTTTTACTCCATGCTATTTGGCTCCATTTACAGAATTAAATTAAATACATTTTTTTATCCTGTCAGATATTGGTTAGAGCAAGAAATTTCGACGTCTATTATAGACGAAAACTTCCATCATGTTCCTAAGCGGTGAGATCATCTTAAAGTGGGTTAGTATCCATAACCGTTAGTAACTAATGTTAATGAGAGATAAAAATAAATAGCTAACATGTTGTGGTTAGTAGAACTTTAAAAAGATAAATTCAAATACAAAAATAAAGTAAAAAGACCAAATACAGCTTCAGTTATACAGCTTCAATTTTAAACTTTTTTTTTACTAAAGTTAGTATCAAAACAAACTAATCTCGAGTTAGACTCATGTAATATTCTAGATACCGGTATAATTTACTGTAGTCAGTAATATAGTTAGCAATATTAAAAAGGTTAACCGAACTTAAATTACGCGGATTCTTTCTAAATGTCATTAAATCCTTAATTTTAGGTTCAAGGATATTCCTAGTAATAATTTGGTGAATAAACGTAATTTCAGCCAAATATCGGTGTTGTTGGAGAGTTTCATGCTTATAAAAAGCTGCATATCTTCGTAAGGAGGAGGGTCAGAAAAAGGGTCAGAATATAAAAAAGCACGTAGTCAAAATGTAACAATTTATGCTGAACTGCGTCAATACGTGAAATATAAACATTACGATATGGAGCCCAAACTTGCGAAGCATATTCAAGTGTCAGTCTAACATATGTGATGTATATAAATATTTTGTAATGCAGACATCTGTAAACTCTTTGGCGCAGCGCATTATAAATCCTAGCATAGAGTTAGCAGCTTTATTAATAATGGAATTGAAATATGCTTTGAAATTGAGTCTGTGAATGAAAATAATAACTAGATCACGAGTCCACTGAGAACGGATTAAAACTTGATTTCCAAGATATGATAATTAAACTCAATAATAGAGCTTTGAAGCTTTTTACTAGACCCAACAATATTTTCTATTATTTTGTATTATTTTTCAATACTATAGTTTTGTTAAAAAACAAAATCCTTGTAAACAATACCGCTAGATTAAATTAAAAAAATTTAATCTGCTACAAATAATGTTTTGTTAGAATTTGAAATGTCAAATCTATTTTACATATTTTAAATAAATCCATCAGTAAAGTTTTCTAGAATTTTCATTAAAATTTTTTAATTCAAATTGATGTTATAATTTCTTAGTAACTCGCGAGAATGTCAAAGAGATCAATGCAATATGTTAGATAATAATAAATTTCTAAGAAATTTTCATTTGAAAATATTTGAGCATTTTATGATTTCTGAAAAATTCTATTTTTGTAGATTATTGCTTTTTCGTTTTAAGTCAATGATATTTATATACCTGTATATTACATATCTGTATTTACAGGTATATATTAAAAAAAAAATATTATATTAGAAATTTATGAGTGATACTTACATAGTTCTTAAATTTTTTATTGAATCAAATGATCTACTTTGAATACACTCCAACTGGGGTAAATCTGTTAATGTTCTGGAAATAAATAAAAGAATAATTAGTTGGAAAACTTTATTTTTATTATTTTATTTAATATACATAATACGCATATATTTGGTGTATATGTTACGGTAAAAGTAATGAATTGGTTATTATTAATAATGACAGGTCATTATTAATAATAACCAAATAGAAAGGTTAAAGTGAATAATTTAAACAGAATTTATTTAATTTATCACATAAGCCGGTAACTATTAATAACTCCCACCCATATTAGGTAAATATAATAAATATTATAAAAAAATTTTAAATTTTTTTTGGATAAGTCCAACGGTCGAGAAATCGGAACCAAAGGCCTTAAAATTTTTATTTTTTTTTGTCATCAGTACAATGGGTCTTAAATATAATGAAGGCAATAGGTTCGGGGTCTCAGGAATTGGGGTCGAAACTCTATATCACGTGATTAAATTGTATTTTTCTGAAATTTTTTTATTATAAATAATTTTTAAAAATCTTTTGGATAGGGCCGACGGTCCGAAAGTCGAGATTAAAGACCTAAATATTTCACAAAAATTTTATGTTTCACTAAAACCTTGCTGTCTGCGAAAACGGAGTTTCAATAAATAAGTAGCGGGGGTTTCAGGGCAGCAACACCCGGCTTTAAAAATAAATTGGCATTATTTGCAAAAAAAACTTTTCTTTCAATTGAAGAAGTTCCAAGTAAGGAAATAAGTTTGAGAGAATGTGCTCGATTAAATTCAAATCTAGGTGGTCAAGGATTTCAATACTGTAATTGTGAATTCGATTGTAATTCAAATCGTTGAAAAGGTATAAAGTCAAATATCAAATGTAATTTCAAATATCATAAAGGTTCTTCATGTAAAAATAAATAAATTAACTTCGTAGAAATAAATGATTAATTTAACAATAAAAATATGACTTTTGTTTTTTAGTTTTTGTATTTTTTTGTCATAATACAAATATAAGAAAATTTAAAGAAATAGTTTTAATTTTTTTTATTCACATTTACCAATCCATACAGGTAATTATTAATAATTACATATAAATATAATAAATTCTACTTATTTATCTACATCTCTATTATCATATACCGGTCATTATTAATAATGATCTACGAGGTTATTATTAATAATGACTGGTTATTATTAATAATTACCAAATTTATTGCATTTACCGTAACATATATACGAAGAACTGACCATGGATTGAAATTATAATTACATATTAAATGTATATTATATATGAAAAATTAACAATATATTGTGTGCATATTAATTTAATATTTTATATTTTTATTTAATATTTTTTCAGAAAGGGTTTAAATTAAATTCATTAAATCAGTATTTAATTATGGAAGTGTGAAATAAGAGGTTTTGAATGATATAAATACAATTTTATTTTAAAATCATTTCCAATACGCACATATGTACCATTTACTGTGAGTTCTTAATAATATATGTAAATATTTATTACAACTTTTGGGAATTTAAAAAAGGATGAAAAAACAAATTTATTCCAATTTATTTTATAATACGATATTTTGCATCCTTAAATTGGAATCGTCAATATCAACGAACGAAAATGTGGGCGATCTAAAAACCAATTGACATAGAATAGATATTGCGGAAGCATGCGTATTGGGGAAAACATGAAACGAAATATTGTTTGCAAAATTAAGTTTAATTAGGTTTGTTACATTAGGTTAGTTTCATCTAGAATTAGGTTTAATAGACAGGATACAATATACAACATAGCATATAAAAGTTACAATAGTTTACCAAATGAATTCAAAGAAGAAAACAACATAAGCAAATTTAAAAGGAAAGTAAATGAATACTTCTTAAGCCAATTTTAATTGTTTTATATTTTATAGTTTAAATTATGTTAAGATCTAAACTTCGCATTTAGTAATTTATTATACTTAAAAAAAAAACAAAAATAAAAAAATTTGTGCTTAATTATTGAATTATTTTGTTGTTACTTTAGTTTTAATTTTTAGTAATAGTTGAATGAAAAATACTCTGTACGAGCGAATGTGCTCTCTTGAGATGAAATGTTAAATAAATAAATAAATAAATAAAAATTAATAGACTGCCTTAGGACCTATTACATATTTTGCAAAATTACAGGACCAATAATTTTGTCTTTAGTAGGATTAAAAAAAAATGTTTATAATTTATTATTTTCATTTGATTTTATTTGCTTTTGGTTTTATTTCTCAGAAATAGTTTTTTATACATTGAATTAAATTATTAATAAAACAAAATAAATATTGTAAGTGTCTGGTACCCATATAATATATAACCGCACCTTTAACATGTATGTTAATGTTTTATTAGTATTATTAACTCTTTCTTAGCCCTTCTTCTCTTTGTTTATTTATTCCGTTCAACTCAAACAAATTGCAATAATTATTTTTTTTTCAATATAAGATTTAAATTTAACAAAGTAGTCAATCTGGTCCAGATATGCCATCAATCTGTGGATAGGCTCATTCATTCTATAGTTGGTTCTATGAAATACAAGAGTGATTTCATGACAAATAGTCATAAAAATTGCCATAAAAATACAAGAGTGATTTTATGACAAATATTAGGTGATCGAAGGCGAGTGTTTCAGAATAGATATAAGGACAGAATTAGATATAAATACGGATCCCCTTCACTACTTGTATGATGAAAAGAACATCAATAATCTCACGCATAGTTTTTAATGTAGTTAAATATAGCAAGTTTTCATCTGTGTTCATATGGACGCAGAAGAAGTGGATTAGACCAAGGAAGGTGGGGAAGTGCATATCTTATGAAATTTTTTTGAATAGCTTCTATTCTTTTAATATGAATTTCATAATAGGGTGACCAGACCTGACTAGAATATTCCAGTTGTAGCCTCACAAGACATCGGTTTATAAAACCTAACATTGAGTTAGTCTTACTAATAAAATTATTATAGTGGGATTTAAAAGATAATTTTTTGTCGAAAGTGACACCTAAATCTTGAATTGTCCTAACTATTTCAAGAACTTGTCCATTAAGTGAATAGATATTTGGAAAGAAACTGTCTATGATAACTCATCACAACACATTTATTCGTATTAAGCGTTAGGTTATTGCTACGCCACCGTGCAAATAAATTATAGAGGTCATTTTGAAGCAAACTTGGGTCTCGAGGTGATGTGATTTTTTTCAGATGTCATCAGCATAAATTTGAACTTCGCTATTGTTTATTACTGATATAACATCATTAATACAGATTATGAATAAAAGGGAACCTAAGTGGCTTTCTTGAGGAACTCCTGCATTTGCTTCGAATGGTGTTGAAGTAGCTGCTATAACTTGTACAGTGTACTTTCTATTAACCAAATAAAATTCAATCTATTTGACAAATGATGATGGAAATCCAAGTTTAGTTAATTTTGAAAGAATAACGGAGTGTGGAAGAAGATCGAAGGCTTTTCAAACATCTATATACACAACATTAGTTTGACCTTTTTTTCCATATTATTAATAAACTGAGAGGTACACTCAACCAGATTCATGCAACTGTGGACTTATTTTTGACAAATCCGTACTGATGTGGAATTAGAAAACAAGTGCAATGATGATATAATTAATCAAAGAGAATTAATTCGAAGAATTTAGGAATAGTGGACAATTTAGCGATCTATAAGAGATCTTATTAGGGATTATATTAGGGATTTTCTTTAAATGAATATAAGTGTAGATAATAAATAATTAAGAACTACTTATTAGTTTTACCGTTTTACTAACTTATCTATTAGAAATATCTGGAATAAATATTTTTCCCGCCAAATATTAATAGTTAAGGCATTTTAGACTAATTACCAAAAGATGCATTGTCAATAGAAATAAAAAATATTTATACAACTTTCTTAAAAAAACAATCTGTGACTATTAATAACGAATTTAAATTAATAATATTGATAAATGTTTTCTTAACTATAATACAAAATTCCTTATAAGGGTTTTTAATATTTGGTATACACAAAATATGTATACAAATGAAATTGGTGTTGATATTGATAACATATTTTATGTTTTTTAAACCACAAAGTATAACGTTACAGTATCTTAATATTAAAAAATATAAAAAAAAAACATAATTTTACTTACATATCTCTTAAAGTTTCACCATATTTTCTCAGAGCACTGCTTCTTAATTGTACAATTCCAGCTGATGAAATGATTAAACTATAAACTGATGAAAGCTGTTGTGGTATTTTTGTTAATGTTTTACTGTTACAACTGTATTCGAAACCATTCTTAAATGATAAAAACAAAAACAAGAAATATCAAATTAAATTATTTAAATTTTTTTTAATAAATAAGTTTTTTTGATGTTACTGCTTACATCTAGAGCCAAAAATGCACGATCTTTTCTTACATACTTATTTATATGCTCTATATCTTTCTTACATAAATAAAGTGAATACTATTTTATTTTTAAATAATTATATAAAATACTAGGGGCCCCTGCTGAGTAACTATAATTTAAGTTGAAGCCAAATTTAAAGTTTTTAACAGAACAGCAATTTACGTACTGACATACACTTCTCACGTTATAGTAGAAACCACTCTTGTTTTCATAAAAAATTAGAGGGTAGTAAGTTTTATTTAGGAAACATAAATACTGCCTCCTCATATACTGTTTCGTTTTAACATATTCCTATAATAAGTGGCATTTAATGGATAAAATCACTAAAAATAAAATACTTTTGTAATTAAAGAGGTATACATCATATACATATTTTTAACCAAAACTATATGATTACTGCAAATGATCAAAATATAGAAAACAATAATTTGAGACAGTTACATTAAAAAATTAATAGAATAAATTTCCTTTAATTATGTATAAAAATAATAAGACGTTGAATGATACAAAATGGCTATATTTTATTTAAAAGTTTGAATATTATAAAACCAAATAGAAAATTCTTTGACCCGTATGCGCATTTCGGTCGTATATACAACTTATTTACATATTAAGAGTTCATTAAGAAGAACCGAAATAAAATGAACTGCGCAGGTCCTTAAATGCTTGTCAATTATAATTATGGATGACATAACTCTATTAAATAAAGATGAATTTGCTAGTCATATGTACAACTAAACTGATTTTTTTTTGTTTTTGATGTTTTTATATTTTTTGAAATAAAATAAATTTGTTTTTTTTGTTTTTATTTGACATTATGTACAATGTATGTTATATTCACTGCAAGCAATTTTATAATAACTGATTTGTTTGTTTTTGTTTTTTATTTTAATAAGAACTCACATATGCATAATGTATTTGCTGAATAATAAAACCATATGAGTAAAAATATTTCAACTGTGTGCGCATTCTTGTTTTATATACAACTTATTTATATATTAGGAGTTCATTAAAGAGAAGTAAAACAAAATGAAAAGGTCTACTGCGCAGGTCCTTAAATGCTTGTCAATTATAATTATAGATTTTATTTAATGTAAACAAGTCTAAGGCCTCTGTTCCAATGCTTATAATTGTGATCAATTAATAATAATAATAAATAAACAATAAATTATATTGAAATAAATCCCCACTGCATCTCTTTATTTTTCTCTGTGCTAAACAACTGTCAATTTGTTCCATTCCAACATCATTTCGAGGTACATACTAAAAAATTTAATAATTAATACTTTTGATCGATTTTGTTTTATAACTCGCAGATATATTAATAACATCTTTCAATAATTTATAAAATAAACCAAAGCAAAAATCAGAGGTTGTATAGGTTAGGTAGTCTAACTCTACAACTGTTTGATATAAATATTTGGATCCCATTTTTATCTTTGCTATATCTATGATTCTGTACTCGCCATTTTCTAACATTCTATTGCTGCATATTTGTGAATATGTATTTTTATTTCGAAAATACATAAGCTATTTTCATTCGCTAATGTCAGTGTATGTACATATACATATGTGTATTGTGTATGCACATATAAATATGTAACTATTGGTCTTATAATGGTTTGGGTGGTGGGTGGAGTTTGTAGGTCGTTTGATATTAGAAGTGGTTCCTTGGAGTTTTTTAGAAAAAATAAATGTCTCTATTTTAATATATAACCTGGGGTACACAAGGTTAAAGAAGATCAAATTAGGAAAATAACGTCTAACAAAAATCAATTTCTGCTTCAAATATATTTGACCCGTAGTAATGTTCTATTTAAATTTTTTAAACCAATAACGGTGCTTGCTGGGTGAGTATTAGATTTACTACTTTTGAGTAATAATTGCTCAAATTTGAAATTTTGGTAAAAAGTGATCATTATCTCGAAAAAGTTGCCCTATATTTGGGTTTTAAACCGTTAATTGTATAAGCCGTTAATAATGATCACGAAACAGCTTCTGTTAGCGACATATATTGTAATCTATAATGAATGGATTGTTGCGTACTATTATTATTATAATATAACATTGTTCTAAGATATGTAAATTTCGAAGTACTTACTTCCAATGGTGATATTTTGATAATTGATGTTAAGTATTATTCTTGACATATTTTTAAATATTTTCTGTAATACTTGGGTAATTTATGAATAACGAACTCTGCTAATTTGTTGACCAATTCTTACCATTATTTCTACCATATTTTTCTATAAATTCTTATGACTATATCTTATACATATAATATATGTATGTATAAGATAAAAGAAATTTGTACATGGACTAAGTATCCCTATTGTACAAATAAATAGATATTATATACAATAGGGATACTTGTTTCATGTACAAATGTTTTCTATTGTAGAAATTTGTAAAACAAAATCTCTACGTCTCAGTTATTTGTTAAATGAAATCACAAATATTTCAAGGAATGAAAATACGGGTAGGTATTCTAAATTACAGTCCACATCCTACACTATTAAATCATTAACATTTAATTGTAGTAGAATTAACTAGTTTTTAAATCATTTTTAAATTAGTTATTTGGATGTAATGGATTAAAAGACTATAAATTGTTTTTTGAAAATTAGTAAAGTTCTAATGATGATTTATTATTTTTATTTTTTGGGTTATTTACAATAAAATTACTGATAATTTTTTGTATTAATAAAGACTTCTTTTATTTGAAACTAAATTTAATAACAATAAATCAATGTCATGAGTCCTTTATGTTTTTGTTTTTTTTTTTGGTTTTATATATACGTATATAATATACCTATTGAATATTATAAATAAGGAAAATAATGAAAATATTTTCTATTTTATTTGTATGTGAAAATTTACGAATATCTTATAAAGGACAAATAAATTTGCTTTTGAATGTTATGCTCATACACACAATTGAATTGATACAGGAATGCAAATACAACCATCCTCAAAAGTACTTGTGCAATAATATAATTTATATTTAATTTTTTTTTTGTTGATATCCATAAAGTGTTTCTACTTCCATGTTGAAGTGGATATGAGAAAGGATGTACCACATGCTTCAATATTGGGACCAATACTGATTAAAATATATATTGACGATATCACGCGTATGAATAGGGGAGAGCTACAGTTATTTGCTGATGAACCGGCTCTCAATTATGCAGAAACAATTGAATAAGCCACAATTTCATCCATTCAACATGATCAAATTGATCAGTGGCTTAAAAATCATTGACTTGTATTAAATTAAAAAAAAATAACATAAAATTTTTATTTTTGAAAACTAAATGGTTTGTTTTCACACGCAACAATTAAACATATTCGTTCAAAAATGAATACTTATAGAAATTGTTAAAAATTTTAATTATCTTGCACTAATTATAGACACTAATTATAGACAGTAAAGACTTATTTATACTAAAAAGATAACGTAAGTTCTTCACTAATAGAGCTATTTTTACTATCTATCATTCAAATCAAATTCTATATTTGTTACCTTAACCCGATATAGCCATTATAAGGGCTTTATAAATTTATGTACAATGTATAAAAAAATATGCGTATGTATACATATTATATAATTTTTATACATTATATACATATAAATGTATAAAAATAATTCAGGGTCTTTCTATATTAAATCATACTACCAGCTTATCAAACATTATCAAATTAGAACTTCTAACAACTGCATTCAAAATAATTATAAACAATCAAATTAAGCCCATTTTCCTATTAAACATAAAAGTGTAGACATCCATAATTATTATACTAGAAATAAAACTAGATTTTATCTTTCTCTATTTAGAATGGGTCATCAAATTAATTATAATTGCTTAAAAGCTTATAATGATTTGCCAGGAGAATTGAAATTAATACTACCCTCCCAAGTTGTTTAAAACTGAAATTAAAATAATTCTGCTAGGAACTAATACTACTAAGCAAATTAAAAATACTACCTAATCAATAAATATAAAAAATACATGTTTTTAATTATTTTAACTGTAATAAAGTGTATCTAATCAAAGATAATTTTACTAAATTGTAAATTAAATTTTAATATAAATTATAAGACCGTATACGACTATATGCTAGGGTATGCATAAAATAAAAAAAAAAAATTTGTATACATTTATTGAGTTTAAGATATTGGTAGGTAGAGTGGATGTCTGAATTAAAATATTTACACGCCAGGAGGTTTGTTATGATACAACTTAATCCTGATTCTCTGCGCAGATCCCACTTGTCAACATCAATTTGAGCTTTTTACAGAGCAATGGAGAGGCACTTAATTTTTGTATTAGCAAGATCACCCAGAAAGCGTATAAAGTAGGATACTAGTTTTTCTTTTGTTAAAATTAATGCAGAGCTGGTGTAGAGAAGGTGTAGTATTGCTTCGCCTTTCGCTACAGAATTTTAAATTCAAATTTTATAAAAAAACTACATTACACAAATACTTTTAAGGACGACTGTATGTACTTGTATATTTTCATACCTTTCTATATATATTACCATATATACAGTTACATACTGTACATTTATATTTGTATAAAATGTTCAGACAAAAGTAAACAAATTCGTTAATAATAGAAAATTCTATTTCGAAATTTCGATAATATTGCTTTGTGGTAAAAAGAAAAATTCTATTGAAATTAAAGTGAAAATTAGACATGGGTAAAAAATTTACATCAGGAAAATCTGAATTAAGTTTAAATTTAGTAACGCTTCATAGTTTACTATTTCAGAGTAATAAATTACAAAAATGTTAAATTTTAGATAGATAAATCAATGGGGAATCAAAGTTAAGAAAAGAAAAAATGCCATCATTTTTAAATTTAATTATTATTATTATAACACAATATTCTGATATCAAATACATACTGTACAGGATTCGTTTAAACTGAAGGCTTACCTGAAGAAAAAATATATAAAAACGAAAATCTATACTTATCACAGGAAAGTTTGCTATACACGTCTACAGTTTTGAAGATAGAGTTCTGAAGTGTTGTAAAGTTATTCATGATCGAAAAAAGGAATCAACGTTAGTAGTTTATAATGCTTTCAGAAGACAGGTTCGGGTAGCTGCCCCAAGACTCAACTTCTAGCACCCATTAGGCATATTTCAAACACTAAACGAGTAGCATACCTGGAAATTTCTACTTAGAAACATTATCAAAAATGAACAAATACGTCTTTTACTGTTTTTTGAAGTTTGTGTTGATTCGGGTAGGTTACACACAGCTTCTAGGACCCATGAAAAATATTTCAAAAACCATGGGCGGTACATACCTGTAAATTTCTGATTGGGTAGTTTTTTAAAAATAAGCAACCAGGTATTTTACTGTTTGCCAAAATTCTTGCTGTTCTTCTTGATCATCATTGAGGGGGGTTTGAACTTGGGATCATTATTATACATATAACTACAATCCACAATGTAGGCCTGAAAATCGTGTTGTTATCGACATGTTGATAAATAAAATATATGATAACGTAGTTGAGACTATAGTCTTATTCTAGTTATGTTTATGATGTTATGCTTAGTGTAAAAACTTTGAATACTCTACATTTTTTTTTTAAATTTACACACTGATTGCTTTACGTTGTATCACGGATCTTTGTGTCTAACCATCTTTGTTTTGAATTATTGTTATATGAAGTAATTTAGGTATGGAAAGCAAAATCTATTGTGGAATATATATATATAATATTTATATACATATATATACATATATTGTGGTTCTGCTACATTATAAATAGTTCCATTTTAATCAAGGAATAAAGAAATGTTATTTCCAATTAATTGCAAAGAAATAAAAACCAATTTTATAGCTTGATCTATGAAATCTCGTAACCCTGTGATTATTAATCGGATTACCTAATCACTACCACACATATCGTTGTCGACCGATGAGTTGATTTTAATACCTCAAATAAGAAAAATCACTTAAACTCATCTTAATAAAATTATAATGATTAACACTGGATATGAACTTAAATCCGATTTTATTACGAATAACTAAATTAAGAAAATAAAAAAATTCCTGTCATAACTGAACTAAAACGGTAAAATTCTTTGAAAAATTTTCCATTACAAAATCCTGGAAAATGGAATTATAAGCAAATATAATTAAATTAATATAGATTGTGTCAATGTTCATTCTGAGTTATTACAACTTAAATGTATAAATATGATGATGTCGAACAGTCCTACAAAAAATAGATGGTCGAGTAAAAGTAGTATTAAAGAAAACGAATTTTATATCAAATTAGTTGTTAAGAAAGTTTTTAACTACCATTTTATTTATCTTTCTAAAGTTTTATAATTTTTTAAACAAACTTTTTAATTTGAATAAGTTTAATAACTGTACAAATCTGAATGAGTAAAAAACAAAAAAAAAAACTTCATACAAGAATTGAACTTAACAATAAAATATAAAAAATACATTTTGCATTGTGGTTTAAATTACGTACCGTAATTAATATTTTGCAATTTTAATTTAATTGCCTTGTACAATTACAAATCCATTTATAGAAAATTTATCTCTTTCTCTCTCGCTTGGTCTTCAGAAACAAATAATTAGCATAATTTTGTTATATATTTTTTGTTTATTTAAAATTTATTCTTTTTTAACTTCATAAATTTAAGAATTAGTTTATTTATAAATTTGAGGATACGCTTTTGAATTTACATACATACATTTATTTTTTCAAGGACATTATTGCTATGATTAAAAAATATTTACAAGAATTTCATGTTGAACAGGGGTGAACAAATTTATTTTATTTTTGAATACCGAATTTAGTGATAATCGTATCGTAATGTCTGAATCTGAACCGAATGATATAATTATAAATTTATGTATTAAATTCTAAATTATTGTGTCACATGACAGGTCGTTTTCATTGACTGTATTATATACAGGGTGGAAACTGAATTGAACAAAAAATGGTATAGTAAAAGTATGGCTGATATAGCCATACTTCTACCATGGTGGGTGAAGTTAATTATTTTTAAATTCTTATTATCCTGAGCAATGCACTTAAAATACAATAATCTTCATTATACCGTATATGCATCATAATCACCATTTTAGACACAAATGAACCAGATACAAATTTTGAAAGCACTGGATTGTTCACTGCATATTACACGTGGCTCATTTATAATGTAATTGTTAATATGTTATTTGAATTTCTTGTAAAAATAATTATTTGTTATTATTTGAACTGTACATCAGTCAAATAATAACGTTTGGTAACCGAGTGGTTATATTGATTTAAATATTATTTACCAGACGGATATATTTTTTAAGTTCGACAAATCTCTAAAGTAAATCAGTCTTATGCATGTCATAGAATAATGGCAAAGATGGTTTGGATATATTGAACTGAAATATAGAATCAACGTATACTTTAATAGTTTATTTACAGATGGCGATATATAGCAACGGCTTTGCTAAGAAGCAAGTTGGGCACTGCCTCACCTATATGTATGTAATCTCTAACTCACAAAAAATAAATTTTAGAAGAGGTAGAATTTCTTATTTTATTTTGTAAATTTAATTTAAATATTTATCAGATAAAAAGACAAAATGGCAACATATTGGTTAGGACTTATGTCGATATGATATACTTTTTTTCTAATAAATGTCGGCATGAATTCATTTAGATTTTGACTTGAAAATATTTTAAATTATAATAGTCCGTAACTTGCTATCTTAAACAAGATTACGATTAACAGTACGATGGTAGAAGAAGACGAAATAATCATACACCTTCTTAATTGATCTTATTATTACTAGAACACAACAGTAATGAAAACTATTTCAAATTTTCAATTTTAAATTTACTGTAGAGCAACTGTTCAACTGCTCAAAATCTGGTATTATAAGACATTTCTTTGAGCACCCATTTCTTTGATGATGAACATTTTATTACGGGTAATGAACCTTTCGATACAAGACAACTTATATCAAAATGTACCAAAATAAGACGTGCTAAAAGTTTCACCTTCCAGTTCATAAAAATATGAAGGTGCAGGTATAGTCAATTGTGTTGAACAAAACTTTCCAGATGCTTCCAAAAGAACTGTGAGTCCAGCAACATTTATTTTTGGTACAAAAAGTTTTTGAAATAAGCTCTCTTCCAAATTTCCCAATTTTATTTCAAGTGATTTTTATATTTTCTTGGTAGTTTTTATAATCAGTATTTAATTCTAACAATGTTTTTTTTGTTTCAGATTTACTACAATAAAAACAAATTGCAATTATTTCGCTGTCACATTATTATCACAGAACGGTATCATTAGAAAATCAATTGTTTGTTCAATCGAAACAATTTCAATTAATTGAATCTGTACTCATTCAGCTGTACTATTTGTAATTTGTCTGAAAAGGAGGTAATCCAATTCGAACCTTATTCTTGTTGTTTATGTAATTCGAACCTTATTCTTGTTGTGTATTTCATCAATCAGAGCTTTATCATCTGATCAATTTAAATTATTGTATATCTTGATTTCTTTCAGATGATCAAAATTAATTATTTAAGTATTTCAATTTATTTGAATCACTTTCATTTTTCGTATTTTTTTTATTAGATGTTACAGATAAAGTTGATGATGAAATACGACTAATATTATTTGAGTTTGTTAGATTTTCACAATTATCATTTTCAATACTGCCACAACTACTACTATTGCCATTGCACTCTTCTATGTGTATCATTAGATTTAATTCCATCATATTTGCATATTTAATTTTTTTTTTGAGATTTGGATTAAATTTTCAACTATTACTTCAGTTATTTATATACATACCGGTTAAATTAGTTGAATTCGTTGATATTCTATCTTGTAAACGTTCGATATTACACAATTCTCTGAATTAATACATTTAAAAAATTATGAACATTTGGTTTAGCATTGATAAAATATATCTAACTTGATTCGGATTCTAATGATTTTGATGTTGATGATGATGATATAGCACTGCCAATCAATGTACTGCAGGCTTTTATACAAGTGTTCTCAACTGATCGAATCAATTTTTAAAATCTTAAATCTTAGCACCTGCCTCACATTAGTTCACAAAATAAAAATCCAATCTAAAAGTTTTCTTTGTAGACTTCCTGCGTTATCTTACAGGTACGTAAATTAAGGACCTCGATCAGTTTGTTAAAAGCTCAAATTTGTTTTGGTAAGTAGGATTCGCCTGTTGTATCACAATAGACTTCCTTTGTCTATGTGTGCCAACTTAGAGTGTAGCCTCTCCCACCTACCTTAGGCTTATCTACTTACAATCCCTAGTTATAGAACATATTTTCGATACTGACATTAATGAAATTTTTTTCAATATTTGACTACTCAGCATTTAAGGTTGTACACTACTGATATTTTTTCATAAAATAACTTTTTAAAGCCCACTCTTATTATTTATAAGAAAACATAATTTTTTTTTTAGCTTTTGTAAATTAAGTTATCTGATGAATTTTACAAAATCAATGGAGAATCCATTCAACTTCATTTTTTTTTATATTCTTGTTTATTTTTCCAAATCAAATCAAAAATTAAAATTCTGACACCAAGATAACCAAAGGCATTCAAAAGGAAACAGCAGGAGATTTGCTATGGTAAATATTTGATTTCAATTACGATCATACCCCCAAAAAATTTATAATTTTCTATATCAAATATTGGAATAAATTTTATAAATTTGTATATGGTTTTTTGAAAATCTATGATTAAAAAGAAATAAAAAAGAGAGATATTAAAAAAGAAAAATAAAGAAAGAATGAGGCTCGAGTGATGTTTGAGACTGTTAGAATATATTCTAAATAAAATTTATAAACTATACATACATGTTTTGTTATATTCACTTAGCGTTGATGTATTCTATTGAATTCTATCTAGACTAACGACTTGAATAGTAATTTTTTATTTACTTTTTTATTTTTTTAAATAAATAATCTTTGTGTCTATTAATTGCACACCCTTAATATTAATTTAATATCATTTGATATCATAATAAATCAATAAACTCAAACTTTAACTAATTTATTATTTATTTTCTATTCTAGACTGCCATATTTACAGATGACCTTGCATTGCTTATATGACAGAGGACAACATAATAGAAAAATCTATAGTACAGAATTTTAGAGAGCCATAAATGAAATAAATATGTAATATGTGGAGAAAACTATGGGACATAAAGTTAAGCGACAGTAAATCTATTCACGTTAATTTTACTAACAAATTTATAAGACATGTGTCAGAATCAGAAACAATAAATATCTACGTATAAGTTCCAATTTATTTACATTCAGTTTTCATAGGGCCAATTATGGCAATTATGAATCAATTCATAGATTGTTACTGATAAGTAACAAAAACAGAAATTATATTGAGTTTACACTTTCTAAACAGATTCATAAACTTATATTGTCTAATCCGCAGTAATTCCATAATTTGTGCAAGTTAGAATATTAGAAGCAGTACCGTACAATGATAGAGAAAAAGGTAGACCAAGATAAATACGACTATGAATGAATTAAACGGATGAAAGACAAAATAGAAAAGAATGCTCACTCACTCTGAGGGGAACCAACGAATGATGATGATGATAAGTCTATGCAATTTTCTTACTTAACTTAACTGCTCCCATACACACATGATTTACCACAAATGAAAAATATAACTGTAGCTACATTCGCTGACGATACTTCGTTGATAGCAGTAGGATCCAATATTGACAAGACTACAAATAAATTGCAACAAGCAAGCGACAAGCTATACCTCTGGACAAAGAAATGGAAAATTAAACTCAATGAGCTAAAATCGGCATATGTAAATCTTAAAAATAAAAAATTAGAAAATCAACCATCGGTAAATCTGAATGGGGTGAATATACCCCAAGAAAAAAAAGGCGCTAAATACATCGGAATAATGTCAAACTTAGGCGGAAAGAGCACGTCAAAAATAAAATTTTTGAGCTTGATAATAAATATGGAAAAATGCACTGGTTCCTAGCCGAAATTGTCAATACATAACAAGATATTAAATGATAATCAAATGGTTGATGATCCAACCAAACACATGTACTTTGTGTAAAAAAATTCCAAAATAAAGTCTTGCGCTAAATCTAAAAATTCCTTGTATAGCAAATGAAATAAAAAAAAATACAGCAAAGCATTTGACTTGTTGTCTGGAGAGCCATGTTATTGTTGAGACCACTCAACTGCTGGAAAATCAAAATGGTACCAGAAGGCTTAAAAGAACTAAGCCACTAAATTTAATTTAATACGATCGAATTTCGTAAACTTTCTCTTTAAGAAAATCACACTAGCAATAAATTAATGGTTAGTCCGTCGAACTAATTTTAATGGGAGGGGTGTGGTTTAGTCAGTAAAAATCTGACATTCTGAAATCTGAATTTTGTATCTACGTTGCTGATGTAATACACAACATGTTTCTGTGAGCGCAACATATATGTTATTAGGTCTCAGAGCTCCTAAGCTATTGTTATCTTATTAATAGTTGTCTGAAGGGTTCTAATGTAGCTAAGGGAAATCAAATATTGCAACAGACTCAAAAACTTATATTGTATATATTTGGCAGTAATTAAAATAGTTGTGGAGTTTTTTTAATGTAATGAAATTAATTTGAAGTTGACAGCTAAAAGCTATCACAATAAGCACATTTGTGGCTGTCCAGATCCCATTCCAAAAGTAGCTAATCTAACTGTTAGATACCTGCATCATTTCCTGTGTGGTTATATTCCAACGGGCAGTACAACATTTTTCACGACAAATTATTTTCAGGAGATCAGTTTATTTTCTAAACCGTCTATGAATAGCTTGGATGAGTCGGATTATCATGTTACAGACATGAATCTTCTATATTTTTGCTTTATAAAAATATGGGAAGATGTGAACACAAAACTGTACCATTTTCCGTAGTTCAGTTGTTCATTGGTGTTTAAACTCACCCTATGACTTCTTCTCGATATATTTTCGTGGCTATCGAAAGGATGACGACCTTGTCAACTAATATAAGATGGTTTAGGTTAGAAATTAGGTTCATTTGTATACACTTAGTAATTTTATGTATAGATTGAAAAGTCGACCGGACTTCTGCGATATCATCCTGGATACTCAATAGAAATATAAATTTGATTAAACATGATTCATTCATTGTTCTATGAAGTATTTAAAATTATTTGAAGTGTGGGGGATATAAATATAATCTAGATTTAACATTTTTCATTTTAGCAATTCAATTTACGAAAATATGATACAATTTTATGATTACAATTTACATTTTTTATTTGGTAATTTTTCTTCTCTTTAATAATTGTAAAGTATGACATGTTAGTGTCTATTTTTTTTGTTTTTTGTTTTTTTTTTGCCAAAAAATATGACATTTTCTTTTTAATATTGACAGTTTTTTTAAGCAAAATGGACATTTACATTAAAACGGAGACATTCAACTTCACATGTGTCATTTGTACATATGTATATGGTATTTATTATGTGAGTTTGTATGATTAAATTCAATAGAAGTCGACGACAATATTATCATATTTTTAATTTACTTTAGTTTTTTTTTTTTTTCAAGTTTGTATTCTTTTTTTTTGTGTTTTGTATTAACTGAACGTTTTGATGCGGAAAATTTGAAATTAATGAAAGAAAAAATAAAATAATTTTTTTAAGCACAAAAAATATATATAGAGGCTAGGTTTTTGAATAATATTTTCATCTTTAGAATATTTTAAGAATTTAAGGGTGAATAAAATCAATAAATTTTTGTTCTATAATTGAATTTTGAAACCTTTTTTCCTTCTTTTTAATCCCTTTAATACGTATACATGTGTTTGTACAGTTTGTGTGTGTAGTCTATTCAATTTTAATATCATCTTTATGATAATAAATCTAAATTTTGTTTAAAAGTTTTATTGAAGAATATTTATTGATTAACTATACAGGGTGATGGTATTTTCATTAGTATAAGAACTAAAAATTGAGACAGAACAGTGAATGCCTATGTTTAAACCTTCTTGATTCTTTTACTTCACTTACGTTTAGACTTTGATTCACTAAACTGATTTGTATTTACATGCATGTGTAAATATTTCAATAATTTGATTGAACTTTTCTATGTGTTAGTTAAAAAATCACGTTTGTCAAATTGATAAATAATTTTTACCGAAAATTCGATATCTCGTGAATTAGTAAAATTCACTCCACAAAATTAGGTTTTAGGTAAAAGGGTATGAAATGTAGGCTTACCATTGACGCAACAATCAAAGTCTAAACACAGTGAATTAAGATTGCAAAGATCTTGTACTGCAAGATGGTTGTGTGAAGGAAGCTAATGAGAAGTAAAAAAATGTATTATTTCTCTTAAGGTAAGCCAAAACAGTGTCTATTTTTTTAAGCTTTAAATAACAATTTGAGTGATCCTTCTACAATCAATATTAATGAATCTGCCATTCTACTACTTTCAATCGTTATTCCGAGTGATACTATTTTTTTTTCAATATTATTACAGTACTTGACTGCACCAAACTGCTCTGATGAACAACCTTGCCGTGTTGACTCGTGATATTATGCCTTTGTTCATAATATCAATACTAAAAGTTTATATTTACAAAATAATATTTATTAATATCATGATATTAGGTGACACACATGTAGCGATATCATAATATCAGCAATATTACAATCTCGATATTACATGTCTGTCATTAGTATAATAGAGGTGGAAAAGACACAGAACTCAACCTAAGTTAACTTTGAAATAAAATGAGCTATACAAGATATACGAATCATGGAAAGTTTCAGTCAACATCACCAGTATGGCAAAAACGATTCAAAAAAAGACGTAACACAAATAGACGTTGAAATCCGGCAGAAAAAATAACGTTGGATCTGACATAATTTTAGGAAACCTGATAACAACATCGCGAACAATGTTTGGAAGGCCGAGAAAAACATGGAGAACAGTCTTAGCTGCATCAAGTATCTAACAAAGCCACAAAACATGGACACAATTGAAGAGGTTAGCCGCAGATAGGATACGATGAAAAGGTTATATTTCCCTACGGATGTGTGATTTAGATTTTATTACATTTTATTTCCCCACGGATGGGGTTACAGAACAAATACAAGATGATGTTGAATACAAGATGAGACGTTTTCATCTTTATAATTAAATATGGTGTAAGAACAAGCCCTAGACAAATTTGATGATAACAATTTTTTACATTTTTAAAAAATCTTACCAAATTTTTGCTTACGTTGATGACATTGCAATTGGTTTTAAAATTTTATTAATATGGTAGAAATGTTCGTTAAATTAGAAGAAAGTCACGAGGTTTGGAAATTAATGAAAGCAATGCAAAATATTTTATGTCAAAAATTCTGCTAAAAATATTTGGATTGCAAAAAACTTTAAAACGAAGAATATCAAAGAAGAAACAACGAACAGATTAATAATGTAATTAAAAATTAAGGTATTGTAAAATTTTTAAAGTCTATGTATGATATAAAAATATATGATAAGGCATATATGATAAAAATGAATGAAAATTGCCCTCAACAAAGAAATTTCATAGTCAGACAATTTTTTAAAAATTATTTAAAAATTTTACTGTCGAAAAATTGACTCACGCATTTGGTAAACATCTGCGGATGAGCTATTCACCTGGACGAATTTTCATAAAGAAAACTTAGGCTCACCAGCGCTAAATAAAGAAGAAGGACACACATCGAAGATTACAATCTGTATTGAAATCATTCAATACATTCTGTATTGAAATCATTAGAGTTATGATTTTCATTTTTCGAAAATTCTATTCCAGATTTTATATCATTTTTCATGGTCGTCGGCATTACAGTTAATAACATTTTGTTATAAATTAGGTGAGAATTAAGATTTTATGGTTGTAGAACTTCTCGGGAAGACAAATTAAATTCTATTATCCAATCTGTTGGATCTAGAGATTTTAAGCATTTTACAAAAACATTATTCAGTACAATTTAACCTACCGACATGTCAAACATAATATAATTGTACAGAAAGACTCTGTATATTTTATTTATTTTAATTCTTTTGGAAAAAATAAATAAATATCCTTGACAATAAGAACTAACTATTCTGCCCAGAGATATCAAATATTATTTATTTCTATATATTTTTTTTATATAATAAAAATTATAACATCACCTATCAACCTAACAGTTTAGTGATATTTGGATATACGACTAAAGAATATCTGTATAATAAGCCGAAAGTTTATTAGTACTAAATAATAACTTGTAGTTTTTGTTATTATAATTTATAGACTTAAAAAACTTGTATAATATATACTTGTATAATGTACCTCTGTGGTAATAATATATAGTCGTTTAACCCAACATAAGCGAAAAATGAGATATTGTAACCATCGTATTCTACATGCAAAAATCTATCTTCACACAAAAATCCCTAAGCTTTTGTGAAATTTCAAAGAAAATCGCATAATTCATTCGCATAAATCAATTAAACTGTATATTGAACATGATATAATAACTTACAATTCAAGTTGTTATAATATAATTATCTACATATAAAATATTCTAGAGAAAATTATAACAACTTAAGTATATTAGAGACTATATTAAATTTTGTTCTGCTATACCACTTTTCTAAAATTGATTTAAGCGATTCAAATTTTATTCAACCAAATATATTTAAAACTTTAAGTTCAATAAAAATGAATATTACGATTAAATAAATAATTAATTTGATACAGGAAAATTGGAAAAAAGTGATAATTTTAAAATGGTCATACTGAAAAGTTTTAAATTTTGATTTAAGCGATTTTATAATATTGCTACAGATATATTTCTTATGGAATTGAATTTACAAAAGAATAAGACTTACAGAACTTGCACAACACAGTTTAATATAGTTAAAACAAAAAATATCGTCTTGATATTAATATTAGTAAAACAAAATTTATTATTGTAAACCGAAACGCATAGGAAAACATGCAAAAATAATAATAAACAACAAGTATATTAAACTCGTATCCAATTTCAAATATTTTTACTGACCCTTGTATCAAAGGTGGGTTTTTGATAAAAACATGAAGCATTGTATTGATATAGAGTGCCATGTTTTCCATTCTAGTAATACAAATGATAAGTAATAACAATAACAATTCTAATTAATGAGGATTGATTGATGTTCATTATAAACGCACGTTGAAACAAATTCTCCAAAGGTAGCAATGATGAATAGACTATACAAGTATTTGAAATGTGAACTTTTTGACCTTTAGAATTAACTTTCACTAAAGACAGAATTCTTTTACAAATCATCATCAATATCCTGCAACCCAATCCGTGGGCACAGGGCTTTTACAAATATTGTATGATAATTGTTAAAGACGATAAAATATTTTTGACTATTATTCTATTTATTTATTTATTTGTTCATTAACAATCTACTGGGATCCTTACAGATTTTCCTTACCACTAAGTTTCTAACATACTAAATTATTAAAAAGAAATATATTTATTGCAAAAAATTGATGATTTTTCTCTTAAAAATTTAACCTACTATAAATAATATCATGTAAGACAAGACAATTTATAAAATAGTATAAAATAAGGTAAAACAAAAACTTAGCTCAGTGTACTTTGTGACTATGGCTACACCTTCTTTTTATATATTTTATATTCTTTGAAGAAAATACCACTCATGTTTTAAACTTTTACTGATCTTGCACAATTTTTCTTTTGAATTTATTTGATTCTGTTTAATCTTTTTTTTCAACTCTGTCTTAAATTTCTTATCCGGTAAATTAGCAAACATGGGTCCATGTACTTAAAAATTTCTTATTCGCTCTCTTATTTTTGTTCAGTATGATGATGATTAATGTATATGTCTTGTGTAAGGACTTAAGAAGATTATATACCGTAAAAATGCTTTAATAATTAACCATAAAATCTAATTTTGATAGAAGATAATTATAAAAAAAAATACAGGGTGATTGCAATTCAGTTGTATTTTTTTTTTAATTGGGAGTTCTAAGCACGAACGTACTGAAACGTTTATTACATTAGAATTGTAGGTCTATGGTCTATATTCCACGCAAAAAGAACAACGCCATGGTTAACATACGTCCGTACCAACAAACTAATTTTTTTTGTACGAAGTGAGAATTATTCAACCAAAATTTTAGTGGTTGAACCGACGTCACTATTACACATCATTTTTTTCATCAATCTTCTTGTCTATATATTGAAAATATATTGATGAAAAGAATGATGAGCGATTACACACAAATCATGCACTCATCAATCTTTTTATCCATATTTGGACATTTTGCAAGGACATATTGTGGAAGTGTTCTGAATAGATAGATAATTTTAAATAAATTTTAATAAAATTCTAAATAGATAATTTCGAAACATATATGAATATTGAAAATATAATTTTTGGATAAATATTTTTGACTTCAGTTTAAATTGAATTTTTAAAGTAAATGTTGGGTACAAAAAACAACAAATTTTTTTTTTGCACATTTGAATAATATATTAATTGTTTTTTTTACAATAATTGCTATAAATATTAAAATTAGTATAAAAATTGTTCTTTTTAGAATTACATTGTAAATTAATATTATAATTTTATCTGAACATTCCCAAAAAATAATATCTGAACATTCCCCAAAAAGTCATTTTTTCACCTCCGCTGATTTTGATAGGAATATTGATGAGAATTTTGACATCAAGATTGATGAGAATAGAACCACCATCAATAATTTCTCATCAATCAACGGTCAATATATTGACAATATATTGACCATTGATTAATCATTGGTTGATGTGTAATAGGGGCCTAACACGTAGATTGAATTTCAAATCAATATTTTCCACTGTAATTATAATGAGATAATTAATACTGTCTCCTAGAATTTCATAAAATCGATTCTAGCTTCTTGAATAGAAAGATGATATCTTAATGTTTGAACTATATGAGCGCAGGGTAATGATTGATTTTATACAACAAATTTTGGATCTCCTTAAACAAAAATTTTACTTCTTAATTTTACTAACCCATACATATTTTATTGACATTGATTCTGCTATTATGTAACAATAATTAGATTAGATTAGACTTAGACAATAAGTCCATTTGCTTGCAGCTGCGATAATATAGGGGACAGATTCCCTCCCGAAATTACACAATATAATATAACAAAAATTAAACACAATAGTTTTTTAAATTGTGCAATAAAACATTTGCTTAATATTTAATTAACAAAAAATACAATATATTGCTTCATACACGACTAGACGAGTCTTCCTCTTAACTCTAATTATACAAAATTAAAAAACTTTATTTCCAAATTTAAAAATTATAACAAAAACAATTCTATTGTCTAAACAATTTTTTTTTTTTCTTTTCCTGTTACTCCTCGTGGGAGCATAGGGCATCAACTTGCCTCCTCCATTGTTCTCTATTGTACGCAATGGTCTTTATCTCCTCCCAAGTTCGTCCATATCTTATTACCTCAGAAGTCGCAGTCCGACGCCAGGTGTTGTTGGGTCTTCCTCGCCTTCTGCTCCCTTGGGGATTCCATTCTAGGGCCATTCTTGTTGTATTATTTGATGGTTTTCTTAGAGTGTGTCCTATCCATCTCCACTTTCTGCGCTTAATTTGATGCATTATCGGTTCTTCATCTGTTATCTGCCATAAGTCCTTATTGCTGATGGTGTTTGGCCAGAATATTCTGCATATTCTTCTTTGGCATTTGTTCGCAAATACTTGAAGTTTTTGACTGATGTTATTTGTCGTCATCCAAGTTTCACTGCCATACATAAGTGTTGACATTACACATGCTTTGAATATTCTAATCTTTGTTTTTCTAGTTATTTGGCCATTCTTCCATATTGGACTTAGTTCACCGAACGCAGCTCTGGCCTTACGTAGTCTGTTGTTGACATCTGCTTCTGTACCTCCGTTTGTTGTTAGAATGTTACCTAGGTAAGAGAAGCTTTCCACATATTCGACTGTTGCTCTGCGCGCTGCTTGCTGAAGTAGGTCTGCTTTATGTTGAATGTCGCAGAATCTATGCGCTAGCAGACATATATCATCCGCATAGTCAAGGTCCTCAAGTGTCCTTGAGAGATCCCACCTTATACCTCTTCCGGAAGAACCCGTTTCTTTCATTATTTCATCTATTACCAGCGTGAATAGGAGTGGTGACAGTGGACATCCTTGCCTTACTCCAGAATTTGTGGTGAATGGGTCGCTTATTTGTCCGCAGTGGAGAACTGCTAATTCTGCATCTTCATACAAAGCTTCTGACAATCTTATTAATTTTTCGGGAATTCTTTTTCTTCTTAATGCATTCCATATCGCAATACGTTGAACCGTGTCGAAAGCCTTCTTGAAATCGATGAATAAGAGATATAGCTAAACAATTATATACAGTTAAATGTATTATACAGTATACAGACTGCACTTCATAATATTTTCATAATACTTTTTGGTAATATGATCCTATTACCAAAAATAGAACAAAAACAACCAAAAACTGTACGTGTTACCAAATATATAAATTTAATTTTATTCGACTAGCCCTTAGTTTAATGTTTAGTCGCAGGTCATTTGGATTCTAGCAGTTGTTCTTGTTGTTAGGCAGTTGCAATGTTCGAGTACTACTAGTCGGTGACATGTCTTAAGTTCCAGAGTTATAAGTCCCATTGGAACTTATGACCCACCTAAATGAGACAAAACTATAATGGGAATTTTGACTCACTTTAGTGGAACAAAAGTCCCAACGGGAATTATGACTCTAAAACTTATGACATGCGACCCTATTAGACCATATTATTCTTCTTCAATCAATATTTTTAAGGACTTCATTTTAATGAGCTCATATTATACACATGAGATACTTTCAATATCCCTTGTTCTATACCGTTATATAGGAGCACAAAACCAATTGCAAATCTGTGGAACCAATTGAATATTCAGAAATCAGAGAATCTACAAATTGAGAAATATATTATGCTATCGACATATTATTATAAAATTCTTAATCCTAGGTGATACTGCTATAGCATAATGCCTTAGCAAAGAGATGCATAGTTTTATGATGATATCTCGATGGCATAATATGTTTATTATTTTGCAGAAAGAGGTGCGAGACTTCGTTAAGCATATTTAATTCTATCAAAATTGAGTGTGATACATGTTTTAATATGAGTCTATCATTTGATAGACAAATGTTTTGAAGAATCATAGAATTCCAAAAAAAGTGACAAAAGTGATCCAACAAACTATAAACCTATAGTTATTGTTTCGATTATCTCCAAAGTTATGGAAAGTATAATTAATGAGAAACTTTCGGAATATCTTGAAAACAAAAACACAATCTCAGATAGGAAATTTGGTTTTAGATCACACCGGTCTACTGGCAAAGTGATGACTTGCCTTTGCGAAAAGCTGAAACCTTACATAATTCAGGTGAGGTTGATATTATTGCTTTAGATATTTCGAAAGCTTTTGATCGAGTATGTAGTATCTGGCTAAAATTGCTAACTGGGGCAAAAAAAAAAGAGTTGAGTTCAATTCGTCTAAAACTCAAAACTGTCTTATTTCACCCAAACTTCCAGGATTTCAACCTAATCGTACCTTCTAAGGTGCTACTTTCCAAAACACGGATAGTTTAAATATTTTAGACATGCGCGTGAATCAAAAAATTATTTGGAACCATATTTTTGATATCGCAAAAGGCGCTTCCAAGGGTTTAGGCTATCTAAGTCGATGTAAAGCTATCCTTTTACATTTGGAACTCCTTAATATCTATAAATAATTTATAAGTATACGAAGATGGAATATAATTCACACATTTGGGCTGGTACTTACAGCCTTAGGCTACTTTAACCGCGTTCAAAATCGCTTTATTAGTTAGAGCACTTCCCCTGTTTTATAGATATTTCGTAGGTGTGAACACATGCTCATCAGAAATCAAAGCACTGATTCCTCTTCTTAAACAATGCCAAAGCGCAACAAGAGTAGTACCAAATGATTATTATCACACTGTGGAAAACCGAAGATACAATATATTAGGTTATGGAAGTTCGTTCATAGTTCGTATTTCAAGAATGTGGAATCATAGTCCTTCTGATATATTTCCACGTTCAACTCATAGTTTGCAAAAGTTTAAAGAAAATATTAATACCTATATTTTTTTTTCTATTCATCTTTAATCTATATCTCCTTTTTTTTCTTTATAATTTACCCTCCTATAATACCCCAACCAAGCGACACTTAATTGAATTTTCCTATAATATTTATAGCAAAAAAAACAAAAAACGTTGTTACAGGTAGGCAGCTCGTCATTAAAACTCGAATAATCCAAATTTGGATATTACTCTAGACAGACCAACCAACACCTTTCAACTGTACACAATGATCGTAGATAAAAATAAAAACAAAATAACGTACATCTAGATCCAAATAACAAACACGTTGGTTAAAAATAGAGAGACAGAGACAAACATGAAAAGCTGTAAATATAATTATCCTTCAGTAGTGAATATGCATTTTGAATATTCTATTTTTATGGAATCGACCCTGTAATAATGAGAATCGACCCTGTAATCACTGTATGTAAATTACATAAAATATAAAATTGTATTCTTTCATTTATGTAATTAAATATTCCAACCTTAAAGATACTTCTTATATCTTTTTTTCTTTTAATATTCATTTGAAGTTGTACGAAATTGTTTAGAAGGAATGAGAGAAATTCATTATGGATTTGAATTTATGAATAGGAATTCTTTTGAAATTGGTAGTACTTACAGTTCATTTAGAGTATCTATATTACATGAAGTTTTCATGGTATGAGATGTTAAAATACAATCTTTGAAGATTATTAAATATTTGAATAATAAAATTATTAAATTAATAAAGAAATGCTGTCATTAATCTGTTTATTTTACAGTATTACTCATCATCCTAGTTCTTTAGATTTAATGTCTGGCTATATCAATAAATGAAGTATGTATGTATATTTATGTCACCCGTAGAAGTGGTTTTTAGACTTAGATTAGTCTGGTTTTTTTTAAATAAATAACTAGGATAATGAGCTAATGAGCTAAGGCTTAATTTCTTTTTATAAATTAGTTCATTTTGACAACATCTTACATATATTATACAAAGCTAAACAAACAATATTAGCGTGCATTACATTGCATTGACAGTGTTATTTAGAGAATCTGTATTTGCCAAATAGAACAATTAGATTTTTTTAAAAGCCCGTCACAAGTTAAGTTATTCTATCCCAATTCAATAAAATAATAATGTTGTTATCAAATTTTTTTAAAAATAACAGTACTTGTGTAGAATTGTACAGTACGCGTACAATACCTTTGTGCACATTATATATATAGATATAGGCAAATTATACAGTTACGAACAAAAAATAATAAAAAATTATATAGGCCAAGATGAAGTGGGAAAACAAATGTATATGTATACAAATGCTGCCATATTTAATATTTATTCCCCTATTTTTGATACGCTTTACAATTTTTTTCTTGAATAACGGTAGGAATTATATTTAATAAAATATTTCACCTGTTTTAACTCCGTTTTTGTTTTTTTATATATGTATTGCCAAAAATTAGGTCACAAATCTTTTCATCACAATGCACGTGTAGTTTGGAATATCGGAAGATCGGAGGAAAGAAAATATATCTGCAATCAGTAGGGATATGTGCGACGAAGCTGTTTACATTCTTGTCTTTGAAGATTATATGTGTCTTGGATTATAATAGATGGAAAAATCGTTGATAAGTACCAAAATCAAAGAAGGAGGGAGAACTGAACATTGTGAAGCACCAGCATTAATATAGTGATTGCCTTTGTAAAAGTTTTTTATATGGGCTTCTGGTATACACGTGCTATATTTGTACTATTTTCAAAAAATGTTGGATTGTAAATGTGGGAATAAAGAATTTTAAAACTAAAAAACTTAAAAAAGTTATATTGCCACTACAATCTTGTTTTGCTTCCAAACCTTTTTTTTTCAAATTTTAAGTTATTTTGATTATTTTCAGGGGTAGTCGAATTGAATCGAATGTTTCTATAGCCGAATATATAATTTTTTATGTTATTTGTAAATTTATCATTAGAAATTATCAAGACTCGATTCGACATCCCGAAAGCCCTAAAACAACTCCAAATTAAAAAAATTGGTTTTATGACGTATAAAACAAAAAAAGGAATGGAGCCACAATATAGTCGTAGTCCTAGCAAAATAGATTGTATAGTATAGAATAATGTTATTACATATGTTATTATACAAGCTCTTTTGAATTTGAGTATTACCAATTAAATAGAACATGCGATTGTGTGTAAGAAGAAGAAAATAGAAAATAAATGTTCAAAACAAAGATAAAAAAAAGCTTCAGGAAATTTATTTTATTTATTTAATCATTTTTGTGAAAACCAAAAAAAAAGTAGAAAACAATGAAATCAAGTAACTGAAAACACTGAAGGCAAATGGAATAAATTTTGTCTTTTCAAAGTTTTTCTGAGTTAGGGTTTCTCTAGAAAGTTTTCAATTTTTTTTTTGTTTTTAAGATAATTGAAAAATGAATAGATGTTGTTGATTTAAATTACCATTAATTATTTTCACAAGATTTTTACGTAAGTAAAAACAAATTTGGGTTTGTTTTAATAACACAAGACATTTCTTGAGGATATTATGCAGAAAAGTTTGTAATATATTTTATTTGTTGTTAATTTCATTTTTGGTTCGAACATCAGCTCATACTGAGTTGAGTTCTTCTTCTATAAAAATTGCAAAAAATAATTAGAGTAGACAGAATTTACCGCAAAAAAAAAAACAGAAAAAAGACGTTGGGGAATTCTATGTATAGACGCAACCTTATTTATTGTACTTCCTTGTTTGATTTCTAAAAATTGCAGTAGCATATCATCTTTGGTGAACGTTATTATTGTGTTAATGTCAATTTTAGAACTAGTCGATGTATATATTAGGCTATTCTTTGACCTTCTAACTGTTTTATTTTATCCTCTGCTAAATAGGTTTTTTTAAGTATTTTAGTTGGGCAGGTTGCCAAATCAGTTTTTGTTCATCATTATTATTTTTGTGAGCAATAAATATTAAGAATAAAACTAAAAGTTTTTTGGTTTTCTAATAATAAAAAAACATAACAAAATATATATTTTTTTTTTGTATAAAATACCAACCTTAAATTCAGATGAATTCCAAAATTTACAATATTCATATTTGTTATCTTTTACCATTAAAGTGTTTGTTGTAGTTGTAATTAATGAGCCTGAATATTGTTTTTGTTGTTGTTTTGATGGTTGTTCCACTAAAAATGATGCGGACGATAATGGTAATAATGATGGTAATATTGTTGCAGGTGGTGGGGATAACAATGTGTTGGAGGATGAAGATGATGACGATGATAATAATAACAATGATTTATTCAAATTATTATTATTTTTCTTATTATCATTTGTTGTTGTTATTTTTGGTAATAATTTTTCAATATTATTATTATTATTTAATGATTTAAATTTCAATGTTTCTAATTCTAATTTTGAATTTATTAATTCAATTTTAGAATTTTTAATATTATTTGTCATTTCAGTTTCATTTTTATTTATTAAATTTGTAGCGAATTCTTTAATTAATGGTGAAAATTTAATTGTTGATTGTTTTTGCTGTTGTTGTTTTAATTTTTGATTGTATTGTTGAATATTTTCATATGATTGTATAATTATTGGTGAATTTTTATTATTATTATTATTATTATTATTAATATTATAATTATTATTGTTATTACTATTATTATTAATTATTGATTGTTGCTTCTGTTGTTGGTCTTCTTCTTCTTCATGTGATTGTGTATTTTTACTTAATTTTTGTAAATTTAAATTATGTTGTTCTTTTTGTTGTTGCAATTGAAATAATTGTTGATTATCATTTAATATAATACATTTTGTTATTAATGGTAAATTAAAATAATTAAAAATTAATAAAAAATATAGAATTATATTGAATAAATTAAATTGTATATTAAGTGACATTAAATATTTTATTTTATTTATTTTAATAAATTTTTGTTTATTATGTTTTTTTAATTTTAATTTATAGTTTATTATATAAATATATATATTTTTCATATTTCCAATGAATTACAATTAATGGACGGATAACATCGTTAAATGTAAATGGCATGTTGCTAATACATAAATTATAGAAATAATTTGTAGTTTTTTTTTTTTGATTTTGTTTTAATTTAAATTTTATTCAAAATATAATATTCTCTTTTGTAATGAATTTTATTTCTAAAATTTTATTTTTATTTTTGTAATCAAGTTTTAAATTATTACTTCATAATTTTTCTTTTTTTTGGAAAAATTTCTTTAAAAATAACTTTTTACTCCAGAATTGATTAGTAGAGCATGAACTAATGTCAAAAATGAAATTTTGTTGTTGTTATTTATGCAAATCTTTAGCCTCAATTGAGAATGTTATTTTATGTTTCTAACATTTTATCTAAAGATGACGTTGTGGTTTTATTCAGTTTGATGATTTATTTCAAAAAAAATTTACGTTTTTTTTTATTTTAATTTCTGTAGAAATTATTAATTGGTATGTATTGCGGTGTAAGTAATCATAGACATAATCTGTTTTGTTGCTGTAATAAATCTGAAAATGTATAAAAAAAAATATCTATTAATACGAATTGTAAGAAAAATTCCTAGAAAGAATATTGCATAACTTTAAGGATTTTATGCACAGAACATATTTTTTTTAAATGATATACTTATGTATGTATGTTTTATTATGTCATACATTTCACAGTATACCCTTGAAAGATATACATAGAAATGAATCATATCATGATTTAATCTATAATTATAATTAACATGATTCTATAATTTACTTTCATAATAGAAATTAGATTATGATAATATATATTTTTCCCCTACTTTATTAATTTGTTATATTAATCACTTTTTATGCCTTCCTTAATATATTTAAAGACATTGTGTAAATATTAAATACATTAGGCTGATTAGATTGAAGTGGAGTATGTTAATATCTCAGTTAAAGCTTTTAAATTAAAAATTATTAAAAGTTTTTTAAACAAACAACAAAGAAAAAAAAAAGAAATTAGATGAAGAGTAAATTCATAGAATTATTTTTGATTAACAAAAGTGCTTTATTTATTATAAATAAAGTTTGCCGGTGGTTGAGTGTTTACATTTATACTTTATATTTTTTTTTTGTTACAATAAGTTTTTAATTGTTAGGCTTATCAACATTATTAAAAACAAACAAAAACAATTTTATTTTCATTGAGTGTCATTTATTATTTCTTTTGTTTGTTTTATAAACAGGCCCACGCGGAATAGGATCTTTACATTCCGCTTGGCTTAGACAGAGAAGGTAGTGTAAGAAAGGAAGTATGATGTGAATTGAAACTTCACACTTGAAAGAAGCAGAACTTGCTAAGGAGACGAATTTAATCAGGACATAAGAGATTCTGGGAAACTAGACTCAGCTGAAAGCATCGAAATTTATAAAATTAAAAATGAGTTATTTCTAAATAAAGACTATGTAAAATGTTATAGAACTAATTTTGTAAGAAAAAAGAGCACCCCTACCTGCCACTCTAATGTTGGAAATTATATTTTAAATAATAACAATATTATGAATAATGTTATTCAACCCCCATCTGTGTGCTATTTCATTGGGAAATAAACTAACAAAAAATTTATAAAAAAAAAGTTTCCGATCATAATTATGTAGAAAATCAATTGCACGACAAACGATTTTAAAAAATTAAAAACACTATATACTGTTATTTGTTCTATTTTATGCAATATTAACGGTTAATTTAGGACTCTGGACATTAACACTTCTTTCAGAAATATTTTGAAAATGTAAATCTGATAGCAGCCAACACTTTATTCAATATTTATACATGAAAATATTAAGTAAAATTATCAGTTTACTTGACTTTTAAAATTGATTAACATTAAACTACCACCTGCTACCACACACAAATATACTAATTAACCTAAGGAATATGATAAATTTTGGAAATTCATATTCTAAACAAATTGTAATAACATTTAAGTAAATTTTTCTTAAGCTCCGAATATCATATTTTCACTAATCTTTAAGTTGGTATTATAATAAAAATTAGCTTTAAAAACTTCATTTAAAAATGTTGGCAATAAAATAAAACGCAAAATATAATAAGCAATTAGAGATTAAATGGTATACCAAGATAGAGATGTTGAGATTGAAGTCGAGAAAAAATATCGAAAATGATTGAATAAAGTTAATAGATGAATGTTAAAGAGGTTCCCCCCTAACTTGGCAACATGCTTTTCAATAGCAACACAATGGAATGAGGGTCTTACCTGGTTTTGGCATACATAACACATGGTTTTGGCATACATACAATAAGTTTTTAGTTCAAATTTTGATGTACATTGACTTACTTAAATGTGGAAAACTTATGATGCTGATGTTGAATAAAATAAAAACTACTAGGTTGATTTTACAATTTTTTTAAATTATTATTACAAGATGTTGTTGATTGATTTCACTTATTACATCATTGTCATCAGAAAACTACCCCACCCATACAAAATTAAAAAAATTACCAAACAAATCTACCTATAGAAGAACTATTTCGAAACAGAAAGGTCTCCCGCAATTATAAGTGGGATAAATTTATCCTTTATCAAGCTATATGACGTACAGTTTCACATATTAACTCTTGTACATCTGAGTACAGTAAAACGAATTGTTTTTCTTTTCAATGTACCATATACGATGTTAACAAGTATCTGGGATCATGTTGGCTATTACAATTTTCTTTAAATTATTAAAATAATATTTCTTTTTGCTAGAAAAAAATATTTTTGAAAAAGGACACAAAGATTATTCAAGGACTATAAAAGAAAATTAATTTGCTTCATTTTGCATGTGATTTTTTTATGTTTTTTTTTGTGAATAAAAAATGTTAATTTTTCTCTTCAATAAAATCGAATTTTAGACTCATTAAATTAAATATTGTTAAATTTGGGAACCAATATCCCGGAAATATGATCAAAAGATTTCAAATCGACATTTTGAAGTGAAAATACATATCAAAATATATGCAATAGGACACAGTGGCGACTCGTGAAATTTTGAGACAGACTTTAACAAAGTAAAATAATATAAAAAAAATTTACCCATATTCTGATAATCATCCTATAAAAATGAGAATGACGAATCTCATATCATTTTAATGGTCTTTTCTAATTCTTATATAGCCGGAAAAATGGTATAATATTTCATTATAATCAACCAAGCAGCACTTTATTATTCTCTCAAACTTATTGGCTACTTTCAATTATAGTTCATGTGTTTAAATATTTTTGTTACTAGTAGTAGTATTTAAGAAATCTTATTTATTATTCAACCACAATAAGCCTATTTGCGGCTGCGGTGATATATGGAACAGATTCCCTCCTGAAATTATACAATCTAATATTTTTGATTATTAAATGACATTTGAGTTCAAAAGTAGATGGGGATTGGTGAAAAATAAAAATAATAATAAATAATTATGAATTAGTGAAAAATATGAAACATTTTAATGTTTTGATTTCTTTTTCTAATAAACAAGTATTCAAGTTAATTTTTGAATCCATTTCTTTTTCAAGTGTTTTACCACCAAAACAAATAGCCATTTAGCAGATTCAATATGACAATAATTTAAAAATTTTTCGAGTATACTCATAAAAAGTCACTATCGAAATTGGTGCATTTTAATTTTTTATGACTATCGTACAACTATCGACTACGACTGTCGAAATCGAAGAATTTGTGTTTAATGGAAAATAACAGTAAAATGACTATCAAAATATGTGGGCCTTTAAAAGGTTTTTTATTAATGAAAAAACGAACTATAATAAAAATTTAAGCGAGACTTGGACAAAGCTAGTCGAGTGCACACATAACAAATATCAAATAAAATAAAAATAGAAAAATGTCGTAATATTTCAGTATTATATTTCTGTAGGTATGTTTATTACCCTCTTGAGTAAATTTTGTTTCTATTTTATTTATTAATCCAACAATCTGACTTTGTCCAACTCTCTGAATCTATTTTGTAATAGATTCTTTTTTACGATCTGTTTTTTCTTTTCTTTTAAGTTTTGTTAATTTTAAATTTGAGTTTTGAATTAATATTTTAATTTGAATTTTTTTTTGTTGTTGAATATTGGAACAATCTGTATATACTGTGTGTTAATCCGTGTTAATTGTGTACATCTTAAACATATGCTTGTACATACAGTTGTAGAGACTACTCGTCTCATGTATATTGAAATTTAATAAATTGCAATTAAAATATAGATAAATATGAAAAATTCAAATAAAATGCTAATTTCAATTTTTATCAAGTTTTTAGGGAGCTTATTTTAGCCGTTCATGAACGAAATTAACTCTTAAATGAGTGGCCTTTGATACTACACATTTTGTATAGTACAGAATATTTTAATATGTTGTAGAATATTCAATTTCAATATTTTTCAATAAAATTTAATATTTGTTATATTAAATGTAAAGAGATTAAAAAAATTACTTAAAATATGCTGCATGTTTTATTGAAACTCATAAAAATCTATGTGAAGTTTTTAGATTATTTTTTTGTGAATATTGAATTTTGTGTATTACTGGTACTGGAAATTCTCATTTGAATGTGACTAGAAAATCTACTTAATAACTTTTTGTTAAAATTCATCTATTAACATTTATATTCACCTACTCGTACATCATTGTCCATGCTAATTTGCATTTGAAAGGTTTCTCATTTTATTTGTGCTGGGTGAATTTTTTTAGAATTAATTCTATAGAAGTAGACTTAGAGAAGTAATTTCATATCCTTAGTTTGCTTATCTTAATCTTATTAATAAAAGGGATACATTTGAATTTTTTTTTTCTATTTTTAGTTACATAGATAAAGGCTTCGATGACTAGATAACCTTTTTTTTTAATACATATATCAAATATACAAAAACTTTTAATTTTATTACTTTTTTCTGGTTTCAATAAAACTTTAGTACAGAGTGGCTCAAAAATTTATTTCTATAATATGTTCATCAAAAACAAAATATAAGTTTTAATATTTGTGTATATGTACAAAAAAAAATTTAGAGGCAGGAAATGTTAGAAATATGTTAATTTTATTATAATTAATATATAATTAATAATTTCTAATTCATATTTACGTTATTTATTTATTTACACTAAATACTTATTAAAAATTATCTAGCTTTCGAATGTCGAATGAAGTCGCGTTATTATATTTGTTGTCTTAGTTATATATATATGATAAAGTAGCATTAAAACAAACAATTTCTGATAGAGAGTGCCAACTGACTTTTGGAGCATCAAATTATATAGCATTACAACTTTCTAACACAAAACAAAAATTCAATATATTTAAGCCATTAGACACAATTTTTTTTTTTTTTTAATAACTTTTTTTTTATTTTATTTCGTTTTATATGTATTACAATTAGCAAAAAAGTTTTACAAAACTAATATTGATTCTTAACTACTTAACTAAATATCTTAAAACTATATTTTATTTATTTAGTTTTGGTCGGATGAAATTAATATTACTACTCTGTTATGATATTTTGAGTTGAACATTCATTTTATTTTTTATTCGCTAAATTTTGGAAAAATATAACAAAACCAAAATGTATTTATTGTTATTTTTTTTTAAAAAACTTATACTATTTAAAATCTAATTTACACCTACTCTAATCCTAAATTAACTCTAATCTAAGCTTAACTAACTTAATCTAAATCTAAACCTAATCTAACTTAATCTAGAGTTACTAACCGTATCTGGTTTTAATTACATTACGAATTATTTAGCCACCAATAATTATTTCTTAATCGTTTATCCTTTTCAGGAATAAACATGTCATACTTAAGCAAAGTAGCCTCAATACGGTTAGGGTTATATTCTATACACTTGCATGTAGCCCTTCTATTATAGTGATATAATAGAGGGACATGACCGTGATTTTGAATAAACCCTTTGGAATCTAGGTAGATAAAATGTTCTGGAGCAATAAACCCCGATTTTAAACTGTTTTTAATATACTCTTCATTATGGTAATATATTTTGGATATTAAACCATTTTCATTTGTGTTTAGAGATCTTTTAAAATGATTGCGAATAATTTTTATTAAAAAATTATCGAATCTTATTATATTTGCTTTGCGGTACAAGCATTTATTGGAATAAAAATGCTTGTAATCCGTTCCTGCTTTCCTATGTAGGTTTACGCAGGCTCTTATACATTTACGTTCAAATTTCCTAATTTTCTCCATTTGGCTTGCGCTAATGTTGAACCAAATAGGTCCCGCATATGAAATTGTTGGTCTGATTAAGCACTGGTAGGCTAAATTTTTACTCTTTTATTAAGCGTTTTGTTGTAAAACAATTTGTGACATGCCATGAAAGCTTTTGTTCCTTTTTCTAATGTTTTTTGGACATGGGAGGTAAAATTAAGATTTTGGTGCAAATATACACCCAAATATTTAACTACCTTACTTTTATTAATTTTTATATGAGATGAAGATTTAATTTCGAATTCCTTCCAATGCGTTTTTATGTTATTGTTAACTTTATCTACAGTATCACGGAATAGTATCGTTTCGCATTTATCTATGTTCATTTTTAGTAACCAGACCTTACAGAAATCTGCGGTAAGGTTAAATTGTTTTTGAACATTCTTTTGTACCTCTTTTATGTTGATTGCGGCTGAATATACTATAAGATCGTCAGGAAAAGCAATTGCATAGTTATCGCCCTTGATGCTATTTAGCATATTTAAGAGATCCATTGTGTAAAGGGAAAATAGTATTGGAGAATTTACTGTTCCTTGTTGCAAACCACTATTAATTTTGAATATTTTGTCGGTATTTGATTCGTTAGAAATTAAAAATTTATTTTCTGTAATCATGTCTAATATTAACCTAATTAATATAATGGGGAATTTTAATTCTATTAATTTATAGATCAGGCCATCTACCACTATTGAAAGCTTTTTCAAGGTCGATAAGACAAGCCCCAACACAATCTTTTTTATTTATGTACCAACAAACATCCGAAGTTAGTTTGTTGATAGCATGAACTGTACTATGCTTGTACCTGAAGCCAAATTGGTTTTCAGGTAGTAATTCTTTATCGTTCACAAATTGTATCACTTTATCGTTAATTATAGTTTCATACAGTTTGCTAATGTTTGGTAGCAAACTTATGGGTCTATAACTGTTGGGCTTAGTAGGATCTTTGCCCGGTTTTTTTAGCATTATTACTTTTGCCACTTTCCATGCTTTCGGAAAGTAGCAGTTATTTAATGCGTTGTTGAATAGAATAACATACTTCTCTATCATCTTTGTGCTCACATTTTTTAGCACTATGTTTGGAATGCCATCGATACCTGCAGATGTTTTATTATTCAGTTTTTTAAATCTGGTATATAGGTCATTATAGTTCGTAAAAAATAAATTTCTGCTTAGACAGTTCGCGGAAGTATTTGATAAAGTGAATCTAGTCAAGGTTTCATTATTTTGTTTTTTCTGTATGTTCATGTTCTTAAAACTTTGAACTTTATTCACCACCCTTTGGTGAAAGTTGTTGTTGCTTGGTAATAGTATTTCGTGACTGTTCTCTAAGTGTGTTCCTAGAACCTCAGTTATTTATTTGTTATCCTTAATTATAAATTGATTCAAACTGCTTGTCTGTAGTTTGGTGATATCAATGTTGTTATTAATTAGTATGTTTACATCTTGTGTGTCTATATTTAGTTGTTTAATAACTCCAGAATACTTTTTTCTAAATAATTTATTTATTTCTGGGAACATGTTCCGACTATCTTTTTGAGAAATATTTTTTATTCTATTTTTCCAGTAATTGTTGATTTCGAAGTTGTTGTCTTATTAATGAATTAATATTGTTCAGAAGGCTTCTAAGTGTACCTATTGCTTGTAAAGAGAAGTCCAAATGTCTTTTATATATTATATGAATATCGTTCAGTAGTTTACTTTTGTGTTTTAGTAAATGTTTAAGCCTGCGTGAGTAGAATTTATTTAAATAATTTTTTTTTTGCTGAAGGTATAGCTTCATTCATTGTGTCTTTAATGACTTTATTTAATGTGTGCAAGTGTATGTCGATTTTGTCGATAGTGATGTTTTCGTGTTCTAGTATTTGGTCGTTGCAGGATGAATATTCCTTAACCAGATTGTTATCCAACTTTCTTTTGAATTTACTCCAATTAGTTTTATGGAATAAATATTTTTCATTGGATAGTAATTCACTGTTTGTTAACTCATTTACAATATTTATGTTAAAGGTACCGCATATAGCATTGTGATCACTGTTGTATGCTAATGTTGTCAGTTTATTGTTTGCTGTTTCAATTCGTACATCCATTAAAACTAGATCTAGGTACGAATTAGTTCTAGGGAATGTAGGGGTATCTGGCACTAATAGCCTGTTTTTATATTGTATTTTGTTGGTACTTAACCACTTATATAGAATCGAACCTCGGTTGTTATTAAGAGTATTACGCCAAGAGATATGTTTTGCATTTAAATCTCCCGCAATAATATAATAATGTTTTCTGTCGGATAGTTTTAATAATTCAAAAATTTTACCAAATTCTTCTATGAATTTAGATTGATTTCTGTTGGAAGCGTAAATTGATACTATAAATAATTTATTAGAATCTTTAAGATTAAGGGCAATGCAACTTAATTCTATGCATTGGAATTTCTCGAAATCATTAATTTTTATTACTTCGAAATTAAGAGTTTTTTTTATACATATAGCAGTTCCTCCTCCGTTATCCTCGTTTCTATCATTTCTTATTATATTATAATTTTCTAAAGACAAAAAATGTCTGCGATGCAGTTTAGTTTCGCCAAGTCAGAGAATATCAGGATTTGTATTCTCAACAAAATGTATAAGAGAAAACGCTTTTATTGTACGAGACAAGAGAATTAACATTAATTGCAGTTAATTTTAGATTAATGTTATTTGTTGTTAAGTGTGACATTATTATTAATTATTGGTAAAGTTCAACATTTCGTACAAGTAGTTTATATCGTTAGTCTTTTTGTTTATATTCTTTTCAATATTTTCAATTTTTTGTAATATTAACAACATATTTTTGTTTACATTGTCAAGTACATTAATATTATTATTATCAATATAGTTATTATTGTTGTTGTTAGCACTATCATTTTTGAACATATTGTTATTCTTATTATTATTTGTTAATGCATTAGCATATGAAAAATTTTTATTAACATAATTATTAAACATACCATACCTATTTTCTATTTTTTCTCTCAATATTATTTTTGCTTCTTCATTTTGTTTTTCTTTTTTTATTTGCTCTGGGCAATTCCTATACGAGGCTGGATGACCGTGTTGCTTACAAATAATACAGTATAACATACTTTTCTCATCATTTTTTGTAATTTTACACTCTCCTGGAGTATGACTCTCACCGCATTTCACGTAACGAGACTCCATATTGCAATTAGAAGCTGAATGGGAGAATCTCTGACACCTAGTGCATTGAGATACTTTTTGTTTAATTATATTCTCCCAATATATGATTGTATTATCTATGGCATTAATTTTTTTAATTTCCGTAATTTTGCTTTCCGTTGATGCTTGGACAATGAAGTGTGGTAGTAATTTTCCCTCTCTTTCTGATTTTTTTGTTTTTAATCTGCTTACAGATTCAAATTTAATTTTATCATTATTAAGATTTTTTAACGCCATTAGTATTTCTTCTTCTTTGTATGAAGCATCTAGGCCTTTTAGCAGTAGGCTAATTTTTTTTTCTATTTTTGGTGTGAATGTGTAAAAGTTAGTTTGTGTTTTTTTTAATATGTCTGTTATAATTTTATAGACAACAATATCATTGGAATATATTATGAAATGATTTTCAGAATTTTTTTTAATTAAAAAATTATTTGTTTTTGTTTTTATAGTTTTTTTTACCAAATCTAGATCAGTATTGAAAACATTTATAGGTGGCATTTTTTTTTATTCATATTCTGAGCACTTATGTTATTATTGTTAGTGTTTTCATTTGAGGAATTATTAGATATATTATTATTTTGAACATTATTATTTGTAGCCTTATTTAAGGTAATAATTTCTTTATTTTTATTTTTTTTATGATCAGTGTTTTTTTTTGAGAGAACTTCAATGAAATTTTGAAATTCATTTTTATCTGTATTAGTTTCGTCGTCTACCTCTATTACATTTTCTTCCATGTGGTTTTCGTTTGCTAAGTCCATTAACGGCTGGAAATAGTTTTGTGAATCACCTGATGATTTAGGTTCATCATTATTTGGTTTTTCGAGGAGATTCCTTAATTTAAGATTATCCTCTTTCAACTTGTCGAGTGCCGCTTTTAATTCACGATTCTCCCGAGTTAGTTTACAGTTTCTTGTTTTAGGCATGTTGGCATTTGCCACACTATACCCATCAGAATCAGTTAAATTATTTTCTGAATTAACTTTTTTTCTTTTATTATTTTTTAGTAATTCGTTCAGATTTGAATTTATTGTTTTTTTTAATTCATTTGCATTGCTTACTAAATCGGATTGAATGATTGCAATCCATTTATAGAGTTTTTATTTCAACTCACACGTGGTTAGTGCACTTTTCATACACCAACCCATTCACTTCACTAATTTATTATTTTATTATTTTTTTTATTTATTTTTATTTTTAATAGAATGATTACACTACCGTCTTCTTCAAGAGATGAAAATCAATTAGCCATTAGACATTATATCAAGATTTATTGAATATTGACAGTTAATTTTACCTCAAGTATTGCTAACTGCATGTAGAAATAGTTTGATTACTGAGTTGAATTACCAGTTAAAAAAACCTTATACAGTTTTTTAACCTGTAAACCTCCTACTTAACGAGGATATCACATTTTGCCCATAAAACTAATTGTAGGCTTGTGAATTTTAGTTTGATTTCGATACTCTAACTTTGAGATGGAGTATAATTTCCATTTTTACGCTGGTGTTTTGTTGGAAAAAGTTCAAAAGTGTCAAATTAGTCTTTAGGACAAAATGTGATATCCTCCTTGCTGCATTTAGTAGTAGTCGTATTGTACGATTCCGTATTGTACGATTCGTTATTTAAATTTGTACGATAAGTACGATAAGTTTAAATTTGTTGAATAAGCTTTTGTTCGAAATATCATTTAAAGAGAGTCCAAGTAATTTGATCTGTTTATCAATAAGGGAATACCCCGTTTTAATACCTATCATCCGATTAATATCAAAAAATTTTTAAGTTGAGAAAACGCTTCCCTGCACAGGCCAAATATGTTCAGAAAAAATGAAATATATATATTATTATGTATATATTATTATAATACAATAATAAGGTCTATCTATGGCCCATAAAAATTCAAAAATAGCAATAATCAATACTCTACTAGTGCTAACTATAAATTTATGCATACAGGTTCCTACCCTAATGTTGGGTTATTTTATTCTTTAAATTATTATTTGTTTTTTTTTTTACATTTTCTGAGAATAATTATTGACCCACCCTGTCTATTATCCATAATACAATAATACAGTAATACACATGTTATGATGCCAATATTTACAGTAAATTGATATATACTCATATTATTTTTTTATTAATATTATTTATGTTTCATAATGTTATTTTCTTTTTACTGTTATTATTTTTATGTTTAATATAATTTAAGGATATATTTTTTTATAATCCTTGTGTTGGTGTTTTTTGTATTCGTTTGTGTTAAACAAATACGTGAAACCAATAATAAAAATGTGAAAATGGCGTATATCATTATTTTGTAGTAAAGATGGTTATATTTATTTCTTTGTGTATTTTGATAAATTAATATTTTTATTATGAAACTAACAAGGAGTGCCAGGGGAGCTCCGTCTTAAATACCAATTACTTATTATTCGAAGGGAAAAAAATAATACAAAAAAAATATTGAATTGATTATATTAGAAGAACATATTTCAAGGTCTATGTTTATATTAAATGTCATTATTAGCTTTAATTCTGTTTGAATTTCAATAATTAATTACAGAAATCGTTTTGCACGAAGAATAGACAAGCGCATTATTTGCAAGAGAATAAATCAAATTCCAAGAATAATATAAATTTATAGCTATATAGAATATATACAATAGTTTTCATGTATGATATTAAAATCTAAATATTATATAATTCAATTTTTATGTAATTGTAATTTTTCTATGATTATACAATTCTCCGGTCTAATATTGCAATGAACTATGCAGCTAATAATGCAGCCAAATATGATACTTTCCAAAGAGTTAATCGGTAATTAGTTTGACTTTGTATTGGGTTGTGCACGAAATCCTCAAGACAAAATCTCGAAGTCAAAATCCTTTAGATAATATGCTCAAATATGTAGAAGATTTTCCAATAGTCAACTTTTCAACAAATATTCCAGAACAAACCATTAATCTCGTTTTTTGAACCATCAGCGTATATGATAGTTATTAACTAAAGAATTAACTTTAAATTTAGCATCTATGTTATACATATAGAACAATTTTGCATCGAAATTGGACCTGGCGAAATCTTATAATCCGAACAGCCTCTAATAACCTTAATGAACATTTTTGCATATATGACAATTTTTCTAATTATTTCAGAAATCCGTTTTTTCTAAATCTAAGAATAACCTTTGAATTATAATATATGACCCAAAAAGTAACCAGCGGCCTTCAATTACTATTTCTAATTTTAATTCAAAAATTTATGTCATTAAAATTTTATAAATCTGATCGAGATTATCAACCGAGTGTTGGTAATTGTCACACAAAACAAATACTTTAATGATTTCTACAAATCCAGAATGATTTGGGTACTTAAATATTCTCTTTTGTACTAACAAAATTTATTCCAATACAATAAACTATATACTGAAAAATGAAAATTTTAGTATAGATACTGAAATAAATACAGTATCAGCATGCTTTAAAATTTCATAAAAAAATCTTAAATTTTTGTATTCTTGATTTGAGAAAAAATTTTCTGAAATTTAATGAAGATATATTCTAACGATTTCCATGATATTTAAAAAATTTTACCTGATATTTTATACACATAAAAAAAAGTCCTATATTGAAATTTATTACAGTATTTCTTAAAAGCAAATAATGTAGAATATTAAAATACCATGTTAATGTCTAAATGAAATAACATTCATGTGCAAATAAAGAAATAACATATTTTATGTATGTGAGGGAAGCAGTTGATTTCAATAGAATATTATATTTTCTTCTATACATTCTAGAAACTCATTTCATCTTCATCAATCGTTGAAAGGCAATTTAGATAGTGTTGGTATGTTTCCGAATGATGCTTAAATGGTATGGTGTGAATATTAAAAAAATTGAAAAGTAATGTATAAACATTCATTATCATAAGATATCCTTTTTTATTTTTGTTTTCATTTTAAAATGAAGCGTCATTATTTTAAGAAGAAAATTGTTTCCGTCACAGTTAATTTTCTTTTTATAACTAAAAAGTGACTTTGAAAAATTGCACATTTCGACATATTTCGTATGAATATTACATAAATATGACATACATTTAATCTTGCATCAATTATTGGTTTGCCGCATAGTTTCTTCTTCTAAATTGTGCTTAGTTATTTGAGAGCCTTGGATTTCTTTAATATTATTTTTTAGATAACCCGATCTTTAGCACATCTTATTTACAGATGTATTAACATTTTTTTTTTGTTTTTTATTAACTTTCTAAATTTATTTACAATCTATATTAAGTATAAATATAACTAGCAAAGTTACCCGACGTTCCCCGAGTCGAATACAAAAAATGTATAGAATTCATTTCAATAAAGTTTGATTTATGAATTGAATTGAAAAACGTTGGCTTATCAAAAATATTTATTATTAACAATAATGTTGAAAATGCTACAATTGTGTCAGATGTTTGTATTTGCAACTGTAAAACGAAACCAATTTAAATAAAATTTCGAAATGTGATGATAGGTATCTCGTTGTCTTGGATATATGGTCACGAAAACAACGATATGGTCTGGAGGAGAAGATATAATGCCGAATTTTATGAGCTTTATAATGAAGTGGACGTTGTTACGAAAATCAAAGTTAAAAGATTACAGTCGGACAGATGCAGATACAGCGGATGAACGAAATACTCCAACCAAAATAATCTTTGAATCCAGCCCAGAAGATACAAGATGTCATGGCAGACCAAATCTTCGTTGGAGAGACCAAGTATCGGTTGATATGAAACGATTTCGTATTTTCAAATGGAGAGTAGCCGTCCGTGAGCGACAAAAATGGGGGACGTTGATGAATCAAGCCCAGAATCTACATGGTTGTCCATTTCTTGGCCATCTAAGTAAATGAATTAAAAGAGATAATTACTTCTTATTTTTTTATATGAATGTTATTTTCTATATTTTTTATATTAATGTTATTATTGTAAATCATATTTGGCAGTGGCACGCTGATATACGAAATACACCAGCCCATATATATGAACTGTATTGCAACTTATGTTGTATGTAAAATTTATAGAATTTATCTCTTAGGGAGCTTAACAAGTTTTCATGCTGTTTTTGTAATTGAGTAAGAATTGAATCATGAAAAAAATATGTACAGCTTAAAGTTGATCATAAATAACATTATCAAAAACAATTTATATACAAGTTAATTAAAACTGGATTATTAAAATAGATTTGTATTTAAAAATTCAAACTTTTAATTAAATCTGAATTGTGTTTCGATGCTGTTTTATGAGTGATGACTAATTCAGACGAAAATTTTTTTTTTTTTTTTAAATATAATTTTTTGAGAACTTACTGTAGATACATTCTCTATAGATATTTAATCGATTACCTTGATATACTGATTTTCATTAAATATCCTTATAAATATTTAAATAAATTAATAATTCAAAAGAGAGAAAAAACCTTTGCAATAATGTGCTGCCAATAATTAGGTATAAAAGCTGAAAAATGTACCCTTGATAACGGCATTAAACAGTAAAATTCCGTATAGCAAAGGGAATTTCGTAATTTATTTTCATCACCATTTTGGTTTTGTTTTTGTTATTGTTATTTTTCTTTGTGAACTACATTGTGTTTGAAAACTCTTCCTGATACCTGTTTTGTTAATTTTATTCTCGAGGTAATGAAAATTTTAAATAACCATGGGAAAAGATTTTTGATGTTTTTTGTTTTGTTTTTGTTTGTCTTTTTGTTTCTTTTGCTTGTAGCAGCGAATCAATGAAAATTTTTTTTTTTAAATTAATGAATTGAAAAATTGATTGCAGGATGCGAATAAAGAAAATGATTTTGATAGAAAATAACATCGAGGTATCTGAATACATTTTTGAGAATTGATATGCTTTATATACTTTTAATATTTTTTTTTATTTTTCTTTCCTCGTCATATTAAATATCTATTTTTTCATATTCAAAGAAAACTTTAGTTTTCCAGGGATTCATTCATATAAAAGTGTTGTTTAATTTATGTTAACATAAAAAGAATTTTCTATTGATTTATGAATACAAGATGTGTTAAAAATAGATTTTTTATTAATATCTCAGAGAGACTGGTTTTTCTTATATGTAAAATATTAAAAGTAATTTTAAATTGAATAATTGGTGTTAAATGGTAAAAATATTTATCTAAAAAACTGAATTTTTAGATTACCCCAGAAAATTTTTGCTAACATTAATTTACACACGCATAAAACATTTATTTTGATGCATTGAACTGTCCTCTACAACTGCACCATACACACACTTTTTATGTCAGACTTGCCGTTTCTCAGATAAAGTCATATATAGAAAAAATAGACCCTTGTCCTAAACAATTTTTTTTCTAAGATACCCTAAGGAATCATTTCTGATAGGATTTTCAGTTTAAATTGGACTACCCTGTTTTTAAATTTTGTTAGACTTCGAATCATTTCAATTACTATTGTACGTATCTGTGATCGGAAGCTATTAGACCCTAAAGTTCAATATTATAAAATTTTATACCAACAAAATATCATTTTAAAGCCTTTTCAAATATACAAAATAATACAAGAAAGACTACTGAATCGTGAACAATATGTAGTAACACTCGCTAATTATCCTAGTTTGGGCATTTAATATTGCAATTTTATTAAAATAATTTTAACTATCTATGATTTTTAATCAGTTTGTTTTTGATTCTATCATTTTGTTTCACTGTTATCCAGTTTATCAGACTTTTAAAAATTAATTTAACCGACCCAAGCTAACAGACATTTTTTTTTATTTTTCAACTCTCTGTATTCTATAATATACTAGTATTTATTTATATTTCGTTATTTTAAAATATTTTATACATAAAGAAAATACAGAAAAAAATAAATTTAAAAAAAATACATTTTTATTGCTGAATTGTGCTTGAAATGTGAATGACATTGATTGAAACGTTATTCAAAGTATTGTAGATAAGTATGAAATAAAAAATTTGATTTTGACAGCTTGTTTTTTGTTGTACTAAAGCCTTAAACATTAATTTTATTATTACTGTTTTTTGTTTTGTTTTTATTTGGCACCTCATTTAAATATAACAAAAACGACAGATAAGATGAGTGCAATTTATTTTAGAAAATAATATAATTTATAAAGATTTTCCACTAAGCTTTGCAGATTATTATTATTCTTGCGAAAAACTACCTTATCTAAATATTTGGCTCTTTTGCCTCCTTAAAGTAAAAAATCTAAAAATACATGAGAATTGTTTTTTTCATTCTCCGTCGAAAAAATTATAATAGTATAAGACTAAATAAATTTTCGTCCTATGTCCCACGGATGGGGGTACAGGACAATGATGATGATGATAAATACTGAATTAGTGATATTAGACTAAGATAGAGAAGAGCTATATTTGTGATTTGAGCTATGTTAGTGTATTTTTCTATATTACAGTTATTCAATTAGTTGAATAGATTTCTTTGGTTAACAAAAATTATTAATTATCACAGGTAAGATCGGTTTGATTAATTATGTTAATATTTTAATAAAAATTGTTATATTTAGTTATGTTAATCAAAATCGGATTATCACGAATTAATCTTTACATTGAGTACTTTTTGAATATTCGAAATAAGGATAGAATTGATTAAATAAATAGTCGTAAATCAGATATCAGCTTAAGGCCGTATGTAAAAATTATACCGAAATTCAACCTACAATTTTTTAAAATTATTAAAGTGAAATTTGTTTATTTGTTTTTTTTTTTAATGTAAGTAATTAATAAAATATTAATTTTGAGTAAAATTCAAAAATTATTGTTAAATGTGGTTTCGACGAAATGTGCTACAAAAACACGTTATTATTTGCTCTTAATATTTGTTTTAGCTGCAGAACCCTATATAAAATTGAATTTATCCAGACACATTAATCAGTTATCCGTATATCCATTAACCATATATCCAGATAGGTTTTAGTAATGTTTTGCACAGTAGGAACTAATTTGCTAGAAGACAGAGCACAAATTTTTAAGTTTAAAACCAAATTATTCTCTTCTATACTTGTCAAGGTGATTAATTCGGTTTAGCCTTCTTTCTATTGATACCTTTATTAAATTTTTGTATTAATTTTGTTTTTTTTTGTAATTTAATTGATGCTATTTTAGACTCTTGATGTCAAATCTTACGAGCAATATTATAGGCGAATGTTGCAGTTTTAACTATTGGTATTTACTATTGAAATATCAGTCCCAACCCACTGTCTTCAACACCAAATTGAATTGGAATTCAAGAGAGTGATCGGACCTATTCCGAATTAATTTGAAATATTTTGTTTTCAATATAGCTGATTTCAAATTACATACATACTAGCATTGCTTCAGTGTACACAAAAGACCAGAATGCCACACTTTCTGAAATGTTTGGTTAATATTGAGAAAGACTAAAAAACACAAACCTCTCAACTCCAATTTTTTATTCATAAACCCGCCAACATGGTGAACTATCTTGATTGTAGTTTCATGTTGTTCATCTACTGTAGAAAAGGTAAAATAGATTACTGAGTATAGCAAATAGATTATGTTGTTGCATTATATTTTTTATTTGGCAGAGTTTAGTACAGTGGAAATTGCGGTCAAATTAAATTTTGTTTCGAAATATAGAGAATTTCTTATAAAATTAATATAAAAAAGATGAGACAAAATACAAAAACCGAATTTGTTTTAGATATAATAATAAGTCTATATGGTATATTTGCGATAGACTAACTAGATAAGTATCATGTTTACCTATTTTAGAAACTAATTTGATTGCAGTGAAATTTATCGGCAATTAACAAGTCAGTCGGAATCAATTTAATTGATTGGAAATTGGAAGCAACTAAAATTATTGTTAATCAACAAATCATTAAATAAAACTTCAAATTTGTGTAATTCGAATGCATAAAGAAAGCCTGATGTACGCTAGAATTTTATTGGCTCAAAATGGTTTTTTTCTTTCACAATTTTAATTTAGATAAAGACTTAATAGTTTTTTAAAGCTATTTTTATAAGTTAAGTTGTTAGTGAGTTGAAATCTCTAATTTCTATTAGATTATAATTTTTATAATGTTTTACAGACAGTCTGAAAATATTCATATTCATTAAGTAGCAAATAGAAAAAAAATAATTTTCAATTTAAGTTTAATAGACAAAAAGGACTAGAATTATTTTTAATACAGAATTTTAATTTTGCTGATTTTTTATTAAATTATTGTTATTACATTTTGTATCAATAAGGACTAATTCAGGGTATTTCAAAGGTTAGTGATTGAAATTTATTATTCTTGTTTTTATTACTCCGATAATATTTATCACTATCTATACAGTTTTTTTTCAACTGAAACTGTTTTTTTTAATTTTTTTTTTCTTTTTAATTTTTTTTTATTTTGTAAATAAATTTGTTGACGTGTTTGTTTTAAATATGCACGTGTCCTTTTTATTATTAAAATTATCCTTCAAATATGGAAACAAAGAGAAAGCAAATTTTGTAAATTAAAAATAATTAATAATTTAATAATGATAATCATCATCAACATCATCATTTTTAATTTATTTAAATATCAAGAAAATAACTTTTATAAAATAACCGGATGAAAAATTAGTGGGCGGGCGAAGAATTGTCTTATTTAAGTAAAATTAAAATTTTCAGATCATTGTTAGTGATGTCGAATGGCTTCACTTTAGTTAGAAACCCAAAATTGTTTCACGTCTGTCAATATTTTGTATCTCCAATGCAGGTTAAGACAACCGTATATTTTATATTTTCCACAACATAAATTTTGTTTTAAGATCACTATTTCGAAAGGGTATTTAATCTGAATATGAATAGTAACATAAAGAGTAACACTAAAAAAAAATGTCCTACTTAAATAAATTTTTTTTATTTGCTTTAAGGACTTTTTATTTGATGTTTACATTTATATTTTAATATTGTAACAATTTCATAGCTTTTGAATATTAGTTAAAGTGAGATTGTATTGAAAAGAAAAAATCTTTGAAAAGTATTTTTTAATATAAAGGCACCTTATATAATTTTAAGATGAAATTTAGAATATTTAAGATGGGAAAAGATTATTACTATTAAATTTTTTTTTTTATTTTATTTTCTTGATAACAGATACATATACATATATAAGTAAAGTACCATTTGGTATCTGAAGTTTTGTTTTATTTTTTATTTTTGTTATCCAAAAAATTGTTTCGCTGTTGTCTACAAGAAAATAACATATTATTAGTTTGGTTGCCATAGTTGTTATCGTTGCTATGGTTATTATTAGTTATTGTTGTTATTGTTCAATTAGTTAGACTCAAAACAATATACCCAAATATATGTAGTTGGGTGTACCTAAAAAATAATTACTTATTATTTTGAAATTATTATATTTTTGGCATTAAATTAAATATTATAAAATTATTATATTATATTTTAAATAATATACTACAAGATATAACCGATATGTTTATGTATATGGTAGAGGGTTCTGACTATTATAATCACAAGTTCAGGGGTACAACGCTCGTTCGGAGCATCATAGATGATATTGAACAAAATTATTATGATTATAGTTGAGTATAGTAATGGGTTGTAATTTTGCTGGAATTATATGTATATATAGGATTTACTTACTATCTATGTACATTTGTTTATATAAAAGAAAAAATAAAGATCATTATTAGGCAATATATGGAAAATTTGAACTTTCGCATAAGCTGTGTGGTGTTATCATTTAAATTTAACTAAATTAACTATAATTTTTATTTTTTCTGAGATAAACCCTAAAAGCTACTAAATAAAAAAAAGCAGAATTAAAAAATTCTAGAACAGATATATAAATAATATAAAAAATTAAAGTAATAATTTAATTAGAAATTAAAAAAAATTGTTTAAACAAATACATTCCATTAATTTAATATCATTAGGCAACACATTGAAGAATTTCTAAGCAGTTATAAACACAATTATTCTTTTGTTTTAAGTTGTTTACATTCAGACATAATAGTTGGCTTTGTTAGGAATATTAAGATTATGAATATCTATGTATCTAATATCTATTTATTTAAAATGAAGTTATGTTCAATATTGTTATTGATAATTTTAAAAGCGGCATATATATGTACATATTTATAGATATTTTGAAAATTCACATATATATGTACATACACATATGATTAAATTTAAAGTTTTCCAATTTTGTTGAATATTTTTCTTCTATATTTAATATTTTTAATGAATATATTTTAAAAGAAATTAAAATATATAACACAATCTTTGTCATGAAAATACTACTTTTGATAAAAGTATGGCATACTATATCCATTTTGCAACATTCGACCTTTTTTTTTTTTTAATACTACTTTTCTTATGTACAATTTATATAAATTAAATAAATTAAATATAAAATTAAAATTAAATACTCAATATTTTTATTTTCAGTATTTTCTTAATCTATGATATATATAATTAAATTTGATATAGTAGTTATATACAAATAATAAATTTAATCTTATAGCTAACAGTTATATTAATTCAAAATTATATCTGTATACAATACAAAGTCATATAGTATTAATTTCATTCTAACTCATATTCGGCACGAATTTCACACACATATGCAAGACATCATTGCTGGACTAAGAGTTACATCAACGTTTCATTTATTCAGGGCAAGTACTCATGTATTTTGGAGCCATCATCATTTATACAAATTTTTTCTACATCGTATATATCATTGAACTTGAAGTTTTGTAACACTCTAAGAGTCTAAAAACTTTTGTTTTAATTTTATGTTTACTTCAAATTAGGGCCTATTTAAGACTTCATCTAAAATGGTCTGAAGTCAATTTTTCAAGTTCTATTTGACTTTTCTGATTTCCATTTTCTTTTACTAATTTTTTCGTTTGGCTAATGATCAACAAAAATTATTAAAGAAGTGTATATCTATCTAGTAAGTGTCTTTACCCATCTTAGACTTACTGTACACTTCCGACATCTCAACAACACCCACAGATCGAAATGGAAATATTTGCTCTAATAGCCACAAGTATATGGCAGACTCAAGCAACAAAGCAACTCCAAAACGAGCTGAACAAGATAAGTAGATGGACACATGATTGGAAAATTAATCATCTGAATGAAGAAAAATCGATTCACATGACTTACAATGATTGAACATTGAATTTATTGATATTATTGAAGTTATTGAATTATTGTAATTGTTTTCTCTTTTTTTTTTCTATTACTTACTTTTAATAGAAGTTTAAAGAAAATTATTATTATTTTTTTTCTCTCGATTTTCTTTAAATTTAAGTGTCAGTAACTTTTCATATTCTTTGTATACAATTTTAGAAACTTGTCGTCTCATGTATATATGTACAAATTGATTAATAAATAAATAAATATTGAACTTATACACTAAGGCGGAAGTCATCACTTAGCGTATATATATAAATAATATTCAAGTCCCAAACGCAGAAACAGTGAAATATCTTGGATTACATCTTGATTCGCGCTGTAACTGAAAGCATAACAACCAAAGTATTACAAATCAACCAAAAAACAAGTAAGTGTTGGTTAACTGGAAAACATTCGAACCTAAGCTTATACTTCAACTTTAAATTTATATAACAGTATAATTAAGCCCATCTGAACCTATAGCATCCAGCACTAAGAAGTTTAACTTGATAATTATACAGCGATGTCAAGACAAGCACCTCAGAATCTTCACGAACGCATTCTGCATTAGTCATTAAGAATTATGCTATCAGACACGAAAGCAAATTAATTCATCATGTTAATGTAAAGTTGATCGAGCTATTGAACTGGTCAGATGAAATAAATAGGTTAAAACCCCACAATCTTGCGGGACAAAATAAAAATATTGGGAAGCAAAAATATCGATTCCTATAACCCCCACACCGGTCTTGCTTGTTCAGCACATTTTCAATCTAGTAATAATTTATTCAAATATGTTAAGATTGGTTTTGTTTATAATAACACTACTGGAACTCATTAGTAGGTAAGTGTTAAACTGCAGTGTTGATAGACTAACATTGTTAGACTATCCCAATACAACTCCTAAATACCTACTGATGAGTTCAAGTAGTGATATGATGAACGAAACCACTCTTGTAATAATTTTTGTTGATATAAACGGGTAGTTCTCCGATAAACGTACACTTTAAAGTCACGACTTCTAAAAAGCATTTATATATATATTGTACTTGAATATTTAATAAATTTTAGATTAATAAAAATTAGTTTTTTAAAATAAAATACAAAATTTTTAAATTTTTAAAAAATTTTTAAGAAAAAAATCGCTTTAAAATACTAAAAAAGCATTCTCCTGCCTGTCACAACACTATTTTTGTTAATACTTTTTCTTTTTATTCGAAAATGTGGTTATTTTTTAAAAAAAATAAATAATTATGTTACTCTAAGTAATGTAATGTGTTTTGTAAACACATTCAAAAGATGTTCAAAAGATTTGTAAAAGCATTTTACAAAGCTTAAAGTCTGTCTATCATTTTACACTACGAACTGAGTAGTGTTTTTTCTATGTATTAGAAATTCTCAAAATTCGGCATAACAAGTATGTAACAAGTTTGATTAAAGAGAATATTAAATTATTAATCTTCTCAGTTATTAAACAAATGTGAAAAGTGAATCAAGTAAAGTGTAAGGTATAAAAGATTGTGGGAATTTTACGAAGAACGCGAGTGTCGATCATTCTCCTGTTAAGCTTTTTTATTAAATTTAATTATATATTTCCTCATATAAGCAAACAAATCAAATACTACGTTGAATTTACTTACGCCATTTATACTTTTGTACGTTAATTTTAGTTTTTTTGTTATTAAAGTTAGATTTTGTATGGTTTTATCATTCTCCTGGAAACAAATATTCCAGGAGAATTCGTTTGTAACAGGAGAATGTTTTTTTATATCAATCTCGCAAAATTGCAATGTTCTCTTAAAATAATATGCTATATTATTTAAGCTTAGAACACAACATTTCGCATATTATGGGCAAACCTACGCCAAAATCAAAAAACCCGGCCGAAGCTCTTAAAGTCAAAAGAGAAAAAGAAAGAGAAAGCTACAGAAAACCTAGACAGGATCCTGCTACCTTAGAACAGGAGGTTTAAAGTCTCGGCAAAAATATTTAAAAAGAAGGGAAAAGAAACATGTAAAGCTTATAAATGAGATGACTTCAAAGGAGAAACGGACTAAGCGAAAATCTTGGAGAAACAATAACAGAACTCAAGAAGCCAAATATTTGTACATACCGTAGTAGTGTATACTAAAGATTCATCAAATGATCGATTGAAGACCGAATGTTTTTGCACATTATCGGAATGTATTTCACATAAACCAATTTTGAATATTATCGAAAAGAAAACTCCAGATATTTCTAGCTTACATTTTGTAAGCGATAGTCTTTCAACGTAATACAGAAATAAGACTATGTTTTATGGGTGTAAAGCTAAGCCAATTATATCTACTGAACCAGTTTACCTGGAACTACTCGGAAACAGGTCACGGCAAAGGAGCTCCTGATGGTATTGGTGGACTCTGCAAAACGAACAGCTGATAGATTGGTAGAAGAGGAAAAGATCGTATCGATTTCAACACGATCTATGAAAGTTCACTAAGTAGTGGGAAATGTTTATTCTCCAGAATTACATATGAGGAAGTTAAGTTGATTTCAATGTTCTGGTGAATGTTATCACTTTAAAATAGGATTCCAGTGTTATACAAAAACCGTTGAAGAATAAGGTAACATAAACAACCATCTACATACACTGGACGATATCACTAATTTTACTTCTACAGTGAATGAACAAATTTATTCAAGGAGTGATGAAGAGGATAATGAAGTTAAACCGGGAACATTTATCCTTGTGGAAACAAAGCACAAACTGAATTCAGCTGACACAAAAATTATTAAATATAGTTTATACATATAATAATATATAAAGCTCGAAATAAATAAATAAATAATATATTATAACTTAATATTATTTTATAAATTCAATTTTTAAATAGATACGCTGCGGTTTGTCAAGAAGTTACAAAAGATGGAGAAACTGAAAAGATGGAAAACTAATTTTAAGGCTACCTAAAAAGATATTTCCTTCGTAACTCCAAACCATATACTAATGATTTTGCCCTAATTCAATAACTAAACGCAAAGGAGAAAGAGAGTTTTATTCCTTTAAAAATAAACTAAATATAAAAGAAATCTTGTGATATTATGTCGCATATAATGAAATATTGGGATTTATTTTAAGTGTTATGAAGTAAAACACATTTTTATTTTTAAATTTAATATTATTATAACTATTGTTGCCAAAAATTAATAAATTTGATTAAATTTAGTGTGTTTTGTTTAAAACTACGATATCAAAAACATTCTCCTGTTACCAATCTATTTTTGCTCTTTAGTGTATCCTACATTATCCAAATAGTACATCATTTAGCCTTAATGTGTTTATATAATTTTTTTAGATTTTTATACTTATAAGGATCTAATAATTTTATAGGAAAATTTAGGTTTTTTATGAAATTTGTATTTTAAAAACATTCCCCTGGAATTTTCAAACATTCTCCTGTTATCAATTTTTTTTTAAATGCGTTTATTTCTTAGATTGAAGGTACAAATTAAGTGTTCCAACTGTTAATCCATTGCACAAGTATAGACTCGTTATTCTAGAGCAACAAAATTATAAATTTTGATCAAATAACGATTTGCCACTTTTTGTATTCAAACTGTACGTTTACCGGAGAACTACCCAAACAACTTACATAAACAACATTAAAATTAATTGAGTTTGATTTTTATCTCGTGAAGGGGATTTTCTATTTTGATGCTGATACCTTGGGACAACTGATTCTGACGTACGATTTACATATATTTGTTGTATATTTTTCATTGTATTTTTAATTAAAAAAAATCTCTTTGATCTGTTTTAATGGCACCCCGATACCAATGCCAGATGACAATGTTGTGGTTGTGTTTACAACATATTCTGTTTAAACAGAATATATCATAATTAAATGATGAAAATCGTCTCAGGATCTAAGAATTTCCTTAATTGTTTTAATAAGAATACGGATACGGCTAATAGTTATGTGGTTATAGTTTATCCATTTGTTCGTCCATTTGTTAGTTATTCCAATCGTTCATTAAGTTGATATACAAAAAAATAATAAAATTATATATTTAAAATTATTTTGTCGCATTAATGACTTTATATACATGTATACTAAAAAAAAGGCTGATACGGTGTAGTTCTGGCCAATGCATCAATTTAAGTATTTATTTAGTACTGTGTAATACTGTGTAAATGTAAGTATTGGTTTGTTAGTGTATTTAACAAAGTTAAGATACTCTTTAGGCTTTAATAAATTCTCCTTCTTTTTTCGCTCAAGTATTCACTTTCAAATAAAAAGCAAATATTTTTTCAATCCATTTCAAATGCCAATCTGTTAATACTTATAACATTTGTAGAGTTATATGAGTAAAATAAAATATTCTCTTATTTGAATTGCTCAATTGGTATTAATAAACTATCCTATATACATTTTTCATAACAATTCATAGATTCTAAAATTTAAGCGATTTTAACAATTATTGTTAAATCAAAATAAATTTTTATTTGATAAAAAATGTTCACATTTATTAAAATTTAAAAAAAAATCTGATATTTACTTTTCCAATTAGATCTGAATATAAAAATATTTCAATATTAACACTTTTAAGATTCAAATTTTAGCAATCATATTCTAATCAATTACTCGAGTGTCTAGGGAATGTTATAAATTGAAAATAAAATAAAATCAAATTTAACAATTCAACAAAATGTAATAATAATAATAAAATAAAATGAATAATTAAACAAAAATTATTTTCAATAATTTTGAATTTTTGTAAATATTTTGATTCATTAGGTAACAAAAATTTTTGTTATACACTTTAAATTATTTCGGTATTTTAAATTTAATTTTTGAACTTCAATTTAAATAATTATTTTTTTTACTTTTTGCAATGGGAAAACCAAAAAACCACAAAAAAAAAAAACTTAAACAAAAATATTTCAAAAATTTCAAATATAGTAGGATAATTTTTAAACCTACTTATATTGAATACTCTTCTCTCTACATAACTAAATTATAACTAATGAAAGTAGAAAAAAGGGTTATGAATTTTAAACCACAATACCTGAAAGAATTAAAAACAAAATAAGTTTTTCAGATATGAAATTGAAAATAATTTCTTTGAAACCTGTAAAATACTTTTAGCAAGAAATTGGTATTTTGTATATTTTTGGAAGTTATTTAGAAGTACGAACAATCGTTATGGCCTCTGTGGTTGTTTAGAATTTTTTACAATTAGCCATAGATTTTTTTTTATGATTATTTATTTGTAATGAAATAAAAAACCCAAACTGTTCTCGTGCAGAATTATGGTATAATTAGTATAGTTAGATTAAGAATTTGAAAATTTGTTTAATTAAATATAATTATTTACTTGTCTCTAGAAAGCTTCAAAGTTCTATTTTTGTATATAGAAATATATAGGATGATACTGTTTTCCAACAGTTAAGAGGTTGGTGTGAAAAAATAATTTTTAATTTTTGTAGATATTTATAAACAGAATGGAAATGTTCGGTGTAAATTTCCATCATTAATAATTCTAATGTTTTGTCTAAAACAGTTTTGTGATTAATTGTCTAGATACTATAGGATACGGTTCGGTGTATTTTTTTTAAATTAAATTCGCAATCGTGTTTGAATGCATGCCGTATACATTATTCTTATATTAAAATTATTTCTTTGTAAACAATATTTCGGTGGTCTTTTCTGATGAAGTATAAGCAAATACGTTCCTTGCTGTTGAGGTATTCTTGAAATAAAGATATGTTCGCCTTTTCCACAATCAATTGGAATTTGTACTTAAATGAAATGAGGATGCCAAGTTCTTATTCTTAATCTAGTTCAAGTTTCGTAGAAGCAATATTGAAGCTACTACTTTTAATTCCAATTTCATCATTTTCCTCGAAAACTGTATCTATCGATTTGTACACATGGACCCCCTGGAACAACGAATCGTCACATTTTTGTGGATACTTGACTTCACATAGTCATGTAAAGTCAAGTATTTTGTGGATAAACTAGACTTCACATAGTCACATAGTCATGAAGTGGAAAATTTTATACTGATTCCTAAATTCGAAAATACTTTTTCAGGACAATACATGTTTTTTTATTTTTCATAGAGTACCTATGAATAAATTTTCAAGTATATAACACAATTTTTTTTTTAAACACTTCTGATAGAGTATCTAAGTGTAAATTTTCATACCTGTAACACAATTGGTTTTTTAAATACTCCTGAGACGTACGTCCCAGGAGTTGTACGGCAGCAACCCGAACCTGTCATCTGATGGCTTTGTAAAGTACCGCGTCCGGTACCTTATTTGACCGTGAACAACTGTGAAAAATTTCAGAACTCTATCTTTAAAACTGTGGGCGTGTATAGCGAACAAACAAACAAACAAACAAGCTTTCCCTTTTATAAGTATAGATTAGCAACATGTACTGTACTGATTGCATGTACTGATTTAAAAATGTTGAAAAATTTGCGTAGTAACTAGTCCACTTGACCAGTACACTTGAAAAATTTTATTGAAAATTTCGGAACTCGATTCAGATATTTATTTACCATTTTCAGAATTCACTTATTCAGTGATATAAAAAAAATTTTTTTTTATTATCTTTCATTTGAAATTGTTTTTCATTTAAAAAATATTAAAGAACTTTTTTTTTATTGAATAATTCCCAATATGAAAAAATTAAGTCGATTGCAGGCCGGGAACTAATTTTTGTGAGACTAACGGTCATAGTGATATGAAATACAACGAACAAATTTTAAATAATGAAAACAACAATGTAATACAACGATACGGCAAGTACGGGTTCAAATTCAGTGGAAAACAAAATTTGTCTATTAGAAGGCAATTTCGATAATGATAGTAGATATAGTAACTTTGTGATAAAAGATTAAAGATTTCAAAAATTTAAAGTACAGTCTTAGAATCACAATGAATAAAAAAATTTATAAAAATTATTATAAAGAACTGTTACCAAATCAAAATTATAATGACTAGTTTTATTTTTATTTAATTTTTTTTTTTTGATTATTCCACTGGGAAATTATGTCAAAAAGGAACTAAAACGAATAAAATTTTTACTTTTTTATATATTATTATGTCTGATACTTTGCACTCACAAATTATTTCTATGCTCATTTTAAATATTTATTAGAATAATGTAATTTGAATGTCAATCTATTCATATAACAACCTTGTATTTATGAGAAGAAACTATCAAGTCAAGCGTCAAGATTAGTGCAAAAATATAGGCAGAATTCTACAAGTAATCGCGTCAATATCATTTGGTACGTCGGTAATTTTTCTATAAGAACACAATTTAAACAAATGGTCTGTAAAGAAAATAGTGAAAACATTTTGTAAAATATGTCACCAAAAGACTATTTTTAGGATAAGAGACTCGTTGTTAAATTTGAACATTTTCTAAGTAGATTACTGAAATTGTATACCTATTTCTATTATTTTTTTGCAAAATAACTCTAAAGGCTGTGCAACGCCAAGACCTCAATATTTCAAATAATTATTAATTTTTATTATCAGAAGTCGATTCACACTGGAACCATCCTTCCAAAAACCCATTTTCGTTATTCCTAAATTTACTAAATATCTTTAATATGTAATTTGTATATGAGTTAGTCGTGATCTGATTTGTATATGAGTTAGATGTGAGTCAAAAAATGATGTGTTAGAAATGTAAAAATTAATAAAAATTGGAAATTAAATACCATTCTATCACTATAATGGTAATTATTATTATTGAATTAATCATAATTTAATATATGACCTTTGGCTGTAAAGGCTTTCAGTTTATTTACAAACATTTCTTTTATTTTCATTTTACATATAAAATAAAATTTTAAAAATAAGTCCGTTATTTTTTGTATTTCAATAATTTTAATATATTAGCAAATTTACAAATGAATTTGTTTGCACAACCAAATTAAAAAGCTTTCATTAAATTTTTCATTTTTGATATAAATTTTCAAGATGAGTTAATTAAAATATGATTAAATAATTTTTTTCTTCCAAACACAAAAAAATACTCAGATATTAAATTTAAAATTCAAGAATAAAAATATAAATTTATATTTATTAATGATTCATGAATTTTTGTTTTATTTATTTTGTTTTTATTTTAAATGACATTGTTGAGGAAATAACAAGCAAGATAATATAATTTCAACCATAGAGTCAATAAATTTCAATATTTTTGATATTTCACTTCAATTGACATTATATACAATAGACATTTTTTTTTTGTATAGTCCAAGTTCATGGTCAATTATATTGTCAGTGCCAGTATATTTAAGTTCAAGATTTTCAAACAAAAGCAATTTTCTTAATTAAATCTAAATAAAAAAAGAAAAAATGATAATAACAAAAATGATAATAATAAAATGAACCATTCTAATGAATTAAGACTTCATTAACACCATCTGTTATCCAAAAACAAAATAATTGATAAAGAACTAAAATAGAATTAATGTATGTACATACACAAAAAAAAAATAAACCTACTTAAAACAAAAAAAAAATAAACTAAAATAACCAACCACCAAAAATCAATAGACCTAAGGTTAATAGCGTTAACATAACTAACATTAAAGCCGGTGTTAAATAAATGAGTGAACTTAAAAAAAAATTTAATTTTTCTTGTTTTTGTTTTTAGTTAATTACACAGATATTTGTTTATTAAATTTTAATACCGGTATAAGAATTAACTACAATATAAAGAAAAACACTAACAACAACAAAAAATAGTTAATAAAAATTAGAAAAAAATGTTTGTAATACTAATTTAAAAGAAAATAAAAAATTAAGAAGGGGTATTATGTATTTGATTTTTCATTTATGATCAAAATAGTGGAAATGTTTCTCCTTCGTTTTTATACATAATATACTTTGAGTTAAACTAGTTTACTTAGCAGATTAGGTTCAACTATATTTGTTTATTGTGGGTGTATAGTTTAGATCAATTAAGTTCAGTTTAAGTATATTAAGCCATAAAAACATGTAGAAATAATTTTGTTGTTGCCTTGTTTCAGTTCTGAAAATTAGACGAATTTGAGATGTGGCTTAAAAATAGAAACATTTTGTTCAGAGTATAATTTTGTAATTATTAAAACAAAATGGGAAATTATATGATTAAAGACTAAGATCTAAAATTATATTTCAGATCTATTACACGATAACTTAACAGAATTGATATTATCATTGCACGATATACTCATTGCATGATTACACTGGTTTTATTACTAATCGTTGTAAATTTGATAGAATTAGTGATGTTGTTAAAACAATACTTAGCTGTACCTTTACTAATTTTCTAGATTTTAAATATGTTTGATGTATAGAGGAAATAATTTTGAAAACTGGTCCTTCATATTTCCATAACAAATTCACTATTGGGACATCACTAAAGAAGTATAATCACAGTAATCTCACGTCATAAGGGTAGACTCAGACACTTGTTTATCTTTTTTAAGACCTCTGTACTTTGAAATACGTTGCCGGATACCATTAGGTCAGCAGTTTCATATTGCATTTTTTTTCTCCTTTTTTGGAAGCACTTACAACAAAAATCTTAATTATTCAATTATATATTTTTTGTATATTTATTAATTTATTTGTTTTTATTTATTTGGGTCTTATAAAGTTTTTGTTTTTTATTTATTTATTTATTTATTTTAACAGTTGATCCTACAGATAAATCTGTAGGCCAACTTTATAGGTCCTTTTCCCTTTCGAAATGTGGGCCTTTTTTATTAAACTATATTAATTATTTGGAATATATTTTTGTATATTATATATTTATATTATTTTTTTATTAGTTATTATATCTTTATTAATTATTAGATTATATTTGAACCGATGTGGTTGTATAGAAAATTACATTTTCAGTAATTTTCACCATTTGAAAAATTTTTCGGTTCTCACGGGGTTTGAACCCGTGCTCCTTCGGTCGTTACATTACTACACTCGAGTGCTTTACCACTCGGCTACCGAGGCCACTTTTTTGTTTTTTGTTAGATACAAAATGGAATAATTTGTTTTTTGGTTCTATGTATTTAGATTTAAGTTCTTGACAATAATTGCTTGTAACATCGTAATTTTAAAACTTCGAATTTCATTAATTTTTGAAATTTGAATTTTATCATTTTTTTTATTTTTGTTTTTGAAATATTAGAACAAATTATGTCTAAAATAAATGCCTACATGTACAATAATTGTAGAGCCAATAAATGTGTATTGAAGTTTGAATAAATTGAATTGAATTGAATATATTTATTTTATATAAAAAACACAAACTTTTATTTAGTTTTATTCAGATCATCTTTTATTAACAGTTAATGTCAGAACAAGTGTTTTTCGTTAGTTGTTCGTTGTCGTCAATAAACAAAAAATTAAAATTGAAATAATTGTCGAAAAAAAAAAAATTAACTCTAACGCTGAAAAACAAGTTTTTATAAAAACTAAAATTGAAATTTTTGTTCATTAATCGGATTTCGTTTAAAGCTTACTTCACCTTAAGTACTTCCGTTTCAGTAGATTTAAATATTACTTCATTATTCACAATTCGTAACTGGTACGTAACTTGGTAACTAGCCTGGAATTGCTATAGACTTTAAGTGAAACATTTTTAATAATAAATATTTAGACTCAGTTATATTTCACTATTTTTAATTAATATCTTGATCTTCATCACAATACCCGTTAAAATTTATTGTCTCTTAAAATATTGTAACATCGTTACTGTCTGTGGAAATTATAAGATTCGCATTATTAAAAATGGAGTACACTACAGTTGATGTATTTCAAAATATTTAGGTATGGGTAGATGGAAGAGGCTTTTTTAATACGGTGTAGATTCTAAATAGGTGTAGATTGAACATGTAGTCTTGTACTAGGTTTAGAAGTGTTGAAATGTCTTGCCATTGTAAACTTTTTATATGAAAAAATATTCTACAAGATTTTTAGATTTTTATAAGACTCAAACCTATTGTACTTTTTATTATTGTACTTTAATTGTACTTTAATTCGTCTTATTGAAAACCCTAATATGTCATCCTCCCTCGTACCACTTGAAAATCGTCATGTTGTTGGAGCACTTTCCCTATTTTATAGATATCGCGTAGGTTTACGAAATTCAATGATACAAAATCTCAAATAAATCAAAATCCAAAAAAAAAAAATTACAAATTACAAAATCCCAAAAATTTATACATTTAAAAATTAAATAATTCTTTTTTTTATATTTTTTACTAAAACTGTGCCGTATGCGTTCATCTGCCGTCGGAAAAAACATGATTTCAATAAATTTTAAGTTAATTTTTAATTTTTAAATGCATAAAACATATTATTTTGTAACTTGGGATTTAGTAATATTGGGATCTTATAATATTGGGATTTTTAAATTTGGAATTCTTTTTTTATGTTAAAAGTTGTAGATCTTCCAATTTCATATTTTTTTTCATCGAAAAAAGAGAATAATAATAATAGTTACAATTTATTGATTTTGTATACTAGAGTTGACCATATCAACTATTTTCTAATACACATACATATGTGTTTTTTTTTCTAATTATTTTACAATATTGCGTATAAATATTTTTCATTAGCATATCAGTAAATTTTTAATGCCAAATGGCGGTACAATTTTTACTGCTTTTAATTTAATGTCAATAAAAAAAGTGGTGTAATAATTAATTCAATTTCTTTTCATTTTTATCTAATTTGTTTTTTTTATATTTTATAAATAGAAATTGAAATTAGAAATTGTAGATGATTTTTATTATGTTTTATCAACGATAAATACAGTTGTAAAAATTAATAATTAAATTTTAATTTTTTTTTTTAAGTAAATAGATTCCCTATACCTAATAAAACATATGAAAAGGGATGAAGCTATATTACATTTTAGTTTTAATTAAAACATTTTAGTTTTATTTTAATTGCATAAGTAGTATATAATGCAGATTTGATGTACATATTATAACAATTAATTTATTATTTTGATGCATGTGTGCGTGACACGAATATTTTATAATAAACCAAAAGTTTTATTTGCATACAGAAATTATTTTATAATATTATTTCTATTTTTCTAGGCGAGGCTTATTGTGAACTTCTACTATACGACTACCCTAAACGTGAGAAAAGGGTGCGGTAAGAAAATAAATTTACAGGTGAAAATTAATAAACAGGTGAAATACGTTTTTTGAAATTAATTTATGCTTTATTAGAAACTCATTTAAGTAGATTAAGGATATTAAATTATATTAACAATGTAACAAACTGAGATTGAAATAGGGCTGAATTAGCTACATAGTAAAATAAATAACGGAACAAATTTTTTTTCAAATTGTTATAGTCAATTTAATTATACCTATATGCAAAAAAAACAACAATATATGTTATAATATTTACTTAAAAGTAACCATATGTCATTGAATTAAGCATGACAATTTACTTTAAAAGAAAAATATTTTTTTTATTTACTTGTACAATTATATTATATTCAAAATTAACTTAACAAATTTGCTATTAAATTTTAGAAGACAAAAAAAAAAAATTATAATAAATGTATTATCTTGTTTTTTATTTAAGCTAGCAATTAACACATTCAAATTTAAAATTAACTTTATTCAAATTTAATATTTTTAAATTATAAGCCAATAAATAAAATTAGCTAAGTCAGTACATTTAATTGATATGTATATAATATATATATTTTTAAATTAATAATTAGTTACTGGTAGATTTTTCGAGTGAATTCTACCAGATTATTATTTTTCTATTTAATATTTTAATTATAATATTATGAAGATTTTTTAAAAATAAAAAAAATAGCTAATATACTTTTGATAGAAATTAAAAAGTATATATAGGGTTAAAAATTTGAAAAAAAACTACAATACGATAAAAAATGCCATGCAAATGCCTAATACAATTAATATTAAAAAATGTTAGTGGATTAGGATTAGCTATACCAGTTATAAGGTTACTGTTCAAAACAAGTTGCTTTCGAGCTAGTTTGACGCAATATCCAGGCTCAAATTTCGCGAATATCCTGTTGTTAGTAGAAATATTGAATAAGTTAAAGAAATATAAGTTACTGGGGTTTATTGTAAAATATATTGGTTCCATTTTTTTTTAATACTGGATGTAGTAATTTAGTTGATAAATATAATATTAGTTTCGATCGATTTCGTTTATTGCTATATATCTTATAATATACCTTGTCTGAAGCCTTTTATAACTAACAATAACAATAATAATGAAAAAATGTGAATTGAGAGAATAAATAAATATATTTGTTTTTAATATATTATGGAAGTAGGTGTAGGTAGCTAGAAATAAAGTGTAGACAGAAAATAAAATTAATACATTATGATGAGAGATGATAAAATGGTTTTATTTTGTTACTTTCTTTTAGAATATTCATTAAATAAAGTAAAACAGTTGAAAAAACATTGAAATCGGTCCAAAAAGGAAGATTTGAGAGTATTTTTTCATATTGTTCATTTTAAAATTTTGTAGCGATGCCGGCATCATAAAAAATAAATACGAAAATTTTCATATTGAATTCAGAATATTTTGTCGAGATTGTTCAGAGAAGTATAATCAACATTTTTATCTTTCAAGTCGATTACTAAAACAATTTTATGCTGTCAGATTAACAATTAGAACAAGCACAACAGACTAAAGTTTGTTACAATTGATTGTGCAATATATTATTATACAGTAGGGTTATTAAAACACCGTCACCGTTAATTAGAAAAATTGTTAGTAAAATAAAACAATAGACGCACATTCCGAAACCGAAAAGACTTGAAGTTGGCTTGCAGATTTGTCTGCATTTCCTCTGAATAAATAAATAAATAAACTAAATCCAGATACGTATTTAAAATTTTTTAATTTTTCTGACTGATTTTATTTAGGAAAGTTCATTAATTTCCCAAAATGCTTAAGAGATTCTTTCTTGAGAAAAGTAAAAATTATTTTAATACATTTGTCAGTATACACTTAAATTAAAATATATTAAAAAGCTAGGCCGAACTAGCAAATAATAAAGTTAAAAAAAAACAAAAGTTGTAGTCTCAGCTATACGTATATTATAACGTAATTTTTTTAAGAGTTGAAACCCTTCGTTAACGATCAAAAGAGATAGAATTAGAATTTACTCAAGGAGCATTCTATTGATTGGCTCGCGTTTGTTTCTATTCTATTGATTGGCTGCATATTCAACAGGAAAAGAGAAAAAACTCAACTGTTTTATCTTTTACTATTATCCACCTCGAGAGCTAGCTTTAGAAATAGAGTTGATATTTAAAATTTTTTAATTTTTCTGACTGATTTTATTTAGGAAAGTTCATTAATTTCCCAAAATGCTTAAGAGATTTTTTCTTGAGATTATTTCAGGGAAAGAAATTCATGGAAAGAAATTCGTCGTTATAACCTGCATGTTCAGTTATTAGGTAATTTGAACTATAAGAGACAATGTTAACAGTAAACAATAAAACTTTAAACTTTATTATTTTATAAGTTTATATACACATGTTAATATAAGAGGGGCGCTCCCTTATTAATTTATTTGACTTTTAATATGTTTATAGTAAAGTGATAAGATTAAAGATTTTTTTTTTAAAAAAAGTAAACAAAAATTATCGAAAATCTTTTATAAAATTAACTGAAGAGAAACAAAAATAATATCTAAAGATAAATCAGTAAAGACACACCTGTCCAGTCATTGATTGTCTGAATGAATAGATTTTTCTTTACTGTTATCAAATTGTAATTATGGTCTTTTTTTATAAATACAACTTTTCGTAAAATATTAGTATTATCATACTTCAACAACATTCTAGTAAAAGGTACATTTTTATGTATAGACAACCATATTTACACCAGGAATTCTAATCACTAAATAAATAACATTTAAAATCACTTGACTACTTTAAAATTGTTTCAAGTAAACTGTTTCATACTTTAAACGTAACTATATATTTATTTAAGATTTAATAATAAGTAGACATTTCAAGGCTCGATTCAATTATCTGCATGTCTATTCACCATGTCTTATTACTTAATATGACTATTAAGTTTTTATAGATTTATACAAAGTGGACTTTAAAAAAATGTATAGCAAATTTTTTGGAGTAATTTGAGCAATGTCAAATTTAAGTGTAACGTCAAATTTATATTTCTATATTATATTGAACCTGGTATTGTGCAATAATAGCTGAAAGAGGAGTAACTAACTGTATTTTTTTAAAGTAAATGAATCGTGTGGTAACAGGACTTTTTTGTATTTGTATTCCCCTTCCCTGAAAGCATTGAGCTTTGTTCAGTCGAAAAATTATCTAAAAGTAGATAATTAGGCCATTATTATTATTTTTATTATTGTTTTTTTGTTAATTTTATTACAACTTAATAATTTTATTATACAAGGTATCAAGTAAAATTTTGATTTGAATCCTCGATTTGAGGCCTCGTGAGAGGAAGAAAATCCGAAATTAATCGTCGAACGATTTCTTATTCTTAGAGACTTAATTTATTTGACTCGTTGTTTGGATATCTGCAACTTAGTTCCAATGGCGTGAATCATTTTAGTCTCCTGGTCTATCGAGTAATTAAAAGTTCTGGAATTAGCACATTTGGGTGATTTTGAAGTCTTGTGTGATATGATGTTGATTTGGATGTGACTTTAACAGATGGAATCTTTAGATCTTCTCGTATTCTGTCGTTTTTTTACAAACCAGGGGGCGTTTACAATGTATCGCAGTAATTTTGATTGAAAACCTTCAATTATTTCTATGTTTGAGTTATTTGTAGTACGTCATATCTCTAGACCGTATGTGTATATTGGTTTCAATATTGATTTGTATATCATTAATTTGTTGTAATTTTTTAGCTTATAATAACACCAGATAAGCCCGAAGAGTTGGTTAAACTTTATTCTGAGTTGCTTGTTCTTTTGACTTGGATAATGTGAGTTCTCCAAGTAAGTAAGCGGTCTAAATGCATGCCCAAGTACTTTACTGAATTGACGTGTAGCAGTAGTGAATCGTTTAATTTTACTCCAGGACAGACACTGTGCAAAGATTTTTATGTGTTTTATTCTCCATTTTATAAGCCAATTTTCAATTTTCAATTTTCTTGCAATATTTTAGATGCTTTCCTCGGATTTGTATGATGGGATGCCAAAATTTATATTAAATAGCAACATCATCACCAAAAATAGCTACAATATTTTTTTTGTTTTGTGATATTGGGAGATAAGCTGTGTACATGACATAAAGCACTGGTCCTAAAACACTTCCCTCTGGTACACCTGATTGTATTTGTCTAATATCTGTAATACGACTGTTGTACTTTACTAGAAATTTTCGATTACTTAAGTATGATTTAAAAATTGATGATAATGGTGAGGTAGCAGCAATTTTCATTCCAAAGCCTTTCGTGCCAAACTTTATGCAAGACCTGCGTGATGTCGTGAAATGCTGCAAAACAATATTTTTAAGACTCAAATGTTTCATTTATATGCTGCACTACTCTGTGGATTTATTCTATTGCCGAACGTTTTTGCCGGAAGCCGAATCGATAGCTAGATATGATATTTAGTTCGGTTATTGTATTATTCAGCCTTCTGAAAAACAATTTCTCAACAACTTTAGACATAATGGGCAGCAAGCTAATCGGCCTATAAGATTTAACATCTGTGGGTTCTTTACCTTGTTTGGGCAGCATTATTATTTGGGCTATTTTCCATTTTTCTGTGAAATAACACAGTCTTAATATTGTATTAAATAAGTGGGTAAAATCAAGGCTATTATTAGAACATACTAGTATTTTATCTACTTAGTGCTGTACGGGGCGAATTGTAGTTTATGAAAAGAGTTAATTTTTATTTTCTTCAAAATTTTAGCTCATGCTTGTCACATCGTTTAGCTGTTCTTCTTCTTCAGCTGTATATTCACTACTGAATGTCTGCGATCACATTTCTGAAGCTTCTAGAGAATTGCTTAATGTTTCTTAGCCATGAAATCTGTTTTCTGCCAACACGTCTTCTACCTTCAATTTTACCTAGCAGAATTTGTCATTTCGCATCATATGAATTTTTATCATATCGTTTTCTTTGAATGTTAATAACAATTCAAATGCTTTAAGCTTATTCATGGTTGTTATTTTCAGTGTCCACACATTTTCTTTCGATTGTTGGACATTTTTATTTTGAGAAATGAAGAACTTTTCGTCTAAAATTTAAATTTTATCAAAAAATACTTTATAAAATTAAATTCTAGTTAATTCTAACAAAAAGGAAATATATTATGTTGTATTGTAATACAAATTTTGGTACCGGACTGTACATATTTATTTTTAGAAAATAAAAAAGTAATTCATTATTTCAACAGCAGTTAAATTGCTCTTATATATATTTCTTTTAAATATTGGAATGAGGGTTAACGGAGGTTAGGGGAAGAATAGAGGGTAAAAAAAACTTCTCAATATTCTCCTCAAGTATTATCAAAAATCTTAATTAGGAATTTTGTTAATTTAGTCCTTTCTAGGAATTCAAAAAAAATTAATGAGTTTATCTTAATTTTTTATTGTAATTGAATCACTTTGAAATTTTACTTGGTGATCGTCATGATTTAAAACGCATTCATTTAGACCTTTAAAAAAATAATAACCCAAGGCTATATATACATAAACAGTATACATTTATACAAACACATTCAATAAAACCCAAAAAAAAATTTTTATTTCCCAAGTATTGAAATCTTACATAAATAAAAAAACAAAACAAAAGGAAAAACATACTCATTCAAAATCAGGATAAGATTTTATATTTTAATGTTAAATTAGAAACTCGCTGTTATTCGTATTTTGAATTGATTGAACGTGAAATAAGATTGAGAAATGAATAAAAATATACATATATTTTTTTATTTCTTTGAACAAATCTTTTTCTTTTGAAGTACTTTACAATTTCCAAGGATATTTCAATACAAAATAATGTTGAATAATTATTTTAAAATGTATGTGTTTGTAACATGTTTATATATAGGTACTAATCCAAAATAAACGTTTACACATCCTTCAGGATAAAAATCAATTTCAATTTCATTTGTAACATTGAAAACATATTTTCCTTCATTTTTTACTTGTGTTCAAAAACACCATACCGAAAAATATTTGTTCCTACCCATTAATTTCGTTTTTTTATTAACACAATTTTTTTATAATAATAATTATATTTTATAAAAATAATTGAAACTAATTTCAGAATATTTACAGTAATTTACAAAAAAAATAAAATATGAAATTAAGAGTAATATTTATTTTTTAGAAATCCTCTTTTCCTGCTAAACAAATAAAATTCATAATAATTCAAAATACAGAGAATTCTAAAAAATTAAAGAATTATAAATTTTTTTATTATATTCGTAATAAATAAATTCTATTCCATAAAAATTATTTTTCTATTTATTTAAGCGCTTAAAGTTATAACATATTATTAAAAAAAACTTAATATAGATATTTAAATACAATAACAATATCATAAATTACAATAAATGTTAAACTGTTGTAAAACGATGTGTTTAGAGACTTAATTTTTATTAAATTTTTTCTTTGTTATTTTTTTGGTTGGAGACGAAATCTCCATCCTGAAATCTTGCTTTAAAATACTTTAGTTTAAATTCCTAAAGACAAAATATTCAATGACAAGATTTTAAAAGACAAAATCTTCAAAGACAAAATTTCCAATGGTCAATGGAGATATTTGCTTGTTTTTGTATTCAACAGCGGCTACGCGCAACAGATATGTTTTCCAACTGAATTAAAATTTCTTTTTTATATCGACAGGGATTATCCACAACCAAAACGTGGATAATTTTGTTTTTGGGGATATTGTCCCTGGGCAATTTTTTTGTTGAGATCTTGTCCGTCTCGCTTATTTTTGCTATTATTTGAACTGGTTGAGATTATAGTTTTGGAATGTGTGTCGATTGGTCAAAAAGAAATTTTTTTGTTAAACGAAAGCTCATACAAAAAAAAATGTTTTGAATGCAAAAAATTTAAAAAAAAAAATATTGTGAAAATATATATAAAAAATACAAATTTCTATATGTATTAAAAAAATGTCGAATCAAAAAGATGAATTGAAAATATAATTAATTTCGTTTGTTTTATTTTATTTATTTATTTATTTATTTGCGATACTTTAATTCAGGTAAGTTACAATCATTTATTCTTAATTGAATTAATAAACTAAAATTAAACATTTCAAAAATAGCAAAGAAAAAATTTTAATAATAAAGTTAACAAAAATTAAAAATTAATAAATAAATTAGTCAGCTAGCCTAAATAATAATTAATTAAATAGTCATAGGTGTAAATAAAATAGTATAAGCTCTAAAAAATTTAGAATTATTAAAAAAATAAGAATAATCATAAATATATAAACAAATATGTAAACATATTACAAAATTAAAATTTTTATTTTAATCATTTACAATAAAATTGAAAATAACTTCAATTAAGAAGACAGATAAAAAAAGATTTATCTAAAATTTCAGTTACACAACTAAAGATTATTTCAATTAGTTTCAATTAGTTCAGAGCGCGATAAATCGAGTTCGAAGTTTCAAAACTAATGCTCCATGCTTCTTTATTCGCGCTGAACATTTTCTACTCCACTCTGTGTTTTTTTATTCAATCAGAGCGTATTTATTGTATTATATTCAATCTACTCCGAGTGTGTTCAGAACATAGATTTTATGCTCTTTCGAAAACAATAGCTGTCATTTGTTTTCGTAGATTTGTATAGTAAGATGGCTGTTGCAATGAAAAAATCAACTGATATATGTATATATCAAATAAATAAATATAGCTTATCTATTTTTACTATAATTTTTTACGAGTTATTAGAAAAGCAAACCTATAAAGCTTATAAAAAATTTCTCTGGAATCCACTGTTTTTGCAGTAATCATGTGTTCTTACTCTAAGTTGTTTCTTTTTTAACTTCGGGTGTTCAGAGCAGAATAGAGTACGAAAAGTTCAGAGCGTGTTCTATACTCTGCACTCTATGCTCTATACTAAAAACGACAACAGATAAGTATCAAAAATTAATTTAAAAATAGAACCAGTTTTGAAAGAAAATAAATTATTTTGGGTCAATATGTAGAGTAGTTAGCAAAAAGATATATGAGGAGTATTTAGGGTTTTTTGTATCAATCATACTAATTTCAAAACTTTTTATTAAAATATGAATATTTTCTGATTTGTTGTGAGAAGTTAATTCATGCAAATCCCTGTTCATATAAAATGTTGAAATTTGAATTTTACTTGAACTACATAACTAACCAACAGGGGCCCCTAATTAACACATATTTCAGTTTTATTTTTATGCATTATATTTAAAAACATTATCACTGTAGTTGTAAAGTTGACAAAATAAAAATAAATAACAAAAGTAATGATTTGTTAAATTATTTTTGTCCTTGTTTTTGATTTTTATCAAATTACATTTAAATATAGTAATTTATATTCAATTTTCTTTTTTTGAAACTTAATAAGTACAATTTCAATGGAATTTTGTATTTTTAGGAAAATTTGCCAAAACGGTATAGGTATACCTAGTATATGAAAGTTAAATTTTTTGTATTGAAATGACATTTTGGAAAATTAATTAGAAAAAAAATATATGAATAAATAAATAAATATATTTAAAACAAAATTATTAAAACGGTGGCGTGGCGTAGGAGTGACAATCCTTTCAATAAAAATGTAGTTCGATTTCCGATTAAAACAAACATTTTTAATGGTTTTTCAACCTGGGCTAGTACTTTTTGTCATTGGGATAAAATAAAATAAATAAAAAGAAAAATAATAGATTCTTTATAGGTTTCTGAAAATATTCTGAAAGGGAGAAGAGCCTGTAAGCTTGCTTGAATATTAGTGTGCAGATATATAAATAAAATAATTAAATAAATATTATTTTACATTATAATTGAAAACCTACATAAAACTGAAAATAGAAAATAGATATGAAGAAAAAATATTCAAATAATCGATTGTAAATAGTACAGGTTGAATAATATAACAATGTAAAAACAGACTTTGTTGTGTACTTATACTTTTACTTATTTAAATACGTCATAATTTTATGTACATGTGGTGCATTCTATTTATATCATCTCAAAAAAATGTTGGTCAAAAATCGCTACACAAGCTACTTTTCAAAATATTTTTTTCCTGGAAAGTTAGCCAATTGGCAATTGCTATACTCTCACTTGCTCTACAAAATTGTGGAATAACATTATCTAACACAAAAGGTGCAAAAAAAAAACACAATAAATAAATGAATTGGGAATTTTTAATATGTCTCAAGGCAGACAGAAACTAAAATATTTCATAATTAAGCGAGAAAAATGGATTTTTCCTTCATATAAAGGAATCTCCCAGGTGTTTGGGTAGTCTGTTGAAACAAAAAAAAAAACTTTATACGCATTAAACATTTTAGATGGTTTGGTGGAGTGTTGTTTATTTAATTGTACTTTGTCAAAATTAGAAAAATTATGATTTGAGTTAGTACAGTGTTGTCGCAAGGTGATTTGAATATCAAAATTTCCAGTCAAGATTTGTTTAGTCAAAAGGTCGGTTCTTCGCGTGTTATTGAGAACAAATCATAAACATTTTTTTTTTTCAGGTGTAGGTGTACGTGTTTCGATTATAGTATAGAATAAAATTATTCTGACGTTCGAAGGAAATCCAGGTCAAAAGTATATTTGTCTAAAGTTTATTTTAAACAGAACCGTATTTGAAATCAATGAAAATATATTCAATATTTTATTTTAATTATTTTAAACAGAACCGTGTTTATATTAAATAAAAATCTGTTATAGAATGAATCAAATTATATGCTTGAAAAAACAAAATATGTTTAAAAAGAACAAGTGTCTATTTAAAAAAAATTATAATAAAGCCATGTTTAAACACGAAAAAATTAAACTGATTTGTATTTAATATTTTCATGAATAATTGCTAAACCACACATATAGCAAATCCAGACTTTTACAATTCACTTTATAAAATAGATCTCTTTTTACAATCTTTTAAAATATTTAATATATTTTATTATGAATCTTCTGATGATTCCATTTTTAACATACCCACATACATTTTATAAATTCAAAGAGGTAGGTATGTATTGTTTCAATTTTAATAAAAGTGACATTTAAATTACAATATTATGAATCTCATTTATCTTAAATAAAAATAAAATCCTTAAATATAATGTTAAAGACATCTTTATATTTTGCAATAAAAATTTATTTTATTTTATTTTAAAAAGTTAATATTTGCAAAAAAAAATTTAAATATTAACTATATATTAAATATATTTAAATTCTATATAAATTCATTGAAATTCTATTTTTAGAAAACAGAGATTACTTTTTTTTTCTTTTAATATAATTCTACTGGAATAATCTACATACTTTCATTTAGAATTAATTTTATATTTCTACCAATAGGATCCCTGTTGTTCTAAAAATAATTGTGAATAAAATTATGCAAAAAAAGAAAAAAAACAAAGGTAAACTTAATTATGTATTACCTTAAAAAGTTGCAATTTGTATTTTTAAACCGCATTATTTAGGTCAAGGTTTTATTGTCAATTCTGGGAAATCTATTTATAAAAATCAATGAACATCTAGTAAATTTAAAAGAACAACAGATAATTTACTCTACCTTTAGCAAATTTTATTTCTATTTTAATATTTTCAATATTATTTTACACATCAAATAAATAATTTTATGCATTTGTAAATGACTGTTTGTATTTATATAAAATAACTTTTAAGATTAAGTGCTCTAAATTTTAATTGGTATAGGTTAGGCAGATATGTAGTTTAAAATGGCTATCGTAGCCAGAGCTGGGTCGTATTCGGGTACAAGTATTTAAAATACTATAAAAAATATTTTTTTTGAGGAAAGTAGTTACTTTGCGTTCTCAAGTACAAATAGAGTATTTGAAAAAAGTATTTCAAATACTATTTTTGAGTAAAAGTATTTGACTTGAATTTTTCAAATACAAGTAAAGTATTTGAAAATTATGTTAATTTCTATATTAAACTACTCAAATATTTTAGTATTTGAGTAACTGAGTAATATATACTTTTAGTATTTGAGTAGTTTAATATTCAAATAATACTATATTAATATGAAGTAAGAATATTTTCAAATACTTTACTTGTATTTGAAAAAATCATGCCAAATACTTTTACTCAAAAATAGTATTTGAAATACTTTGTTTAAATACTTTACCTGTATTTGAAAAAATCAAGTCAAATAATTTTATGTAAAAAGTACTTGAAAATAGTATTTAAAATTTTTTTACTTAAATAATTTTACTCAAATACTTGAAATCAAATACTTTTACTCAATGAGTAGTATAGTACTTGTATTTTACCCAGTTTTGATCGTAGCAGACTTGTGAGATATAATTAGGGCTAGTAAATAAAATGCCACGATTTAGGTTAACTATTAATTGCGATAACGATTGATGTGCGATTTGTTCTTTAGAAAATATTTTCTTTAGGAGCTTAGAATCATCATTCTACACTAAAAGAAATAATATGTCTATTCAACGGTTGCGAAAATATATTATGGTTACTTTAAGCTTATTATGTTAGATATAGTTGAGACAAACATTTGATATGTTTATGAGGAATATATTATGCGGTTATACTAATTGATAGAAATATTATAGTTAATCGAAATATATACCTACGTTGTAATAAATTATGGTTACTACAACTATATTTAAAAATATAACCCAATTATACAAATTATTTTCCTATTGTTACGATATTATATTATGGTTGATAATATCATAAATCATAATATAGTTAAGAAGACTGTTAAATCCAAATAATTTATTTTCGATTATTTGAACGGTTACCGATAATATTTTTTTTTGTTTTAAATTTTTAAACTCGTCTCAGCATCATACGTTTGTACAGTTAGATAATTATTTATAATTATTTTATCATGTAAGAATAGAAATTTTAATTTTATTTTTCTTTCTTCTAGTTTGTGATTTTAAAGAGTGCAGACGTGCATAGATAGAAAAAAAAAAAGAAAAATAAATTGATTGTATTGACTAATATGAAATAATAGATTTATAGTAGATTAATATTGAATTAGAGTACAGTCGTATAGTGCATTGATCAAAATAAAAATAAAAAATTAAATTGATTGTAATGAATAATATTAAAAAAAAAAAAAAAGTAAAAAAAAAATTCTTTAAATATTTAAACTTAAAATTTGAGTGCAAAAAGGCTTGCATTAAACAAAGACTATACTTCAGTAGTTGTAGTGTAGCAAATATTTCTTGGTTAAGGAAATCATATCAAGTTGTTATATTTGTAATATTACTAATAATTACTATGATCGAAGCAATCATATTGTATGCCTTAAAAGGTATTTAGATTATGGTTGTAGTAACCATCTCATATGAATGAAGTAATCATATTATGGTAATCATATGAGAATTATAGTTATTTTTATAAAAAATTATAGTATCAATCGCATTATGACCGTAGCAACGACGTCACTTTAATTATCAATTTTATACCGTTATTTGTGAAGGCAAAACTTGTTTGCAAAAATGTGAGCGTAATATAAATAAAAATTCTTAGCTGATGGATATAAATTGGCAAGTGTTTGCTAGGACTTATATATTTTTTCATAACATTATAAGCGAACCACTAAATTAATTGTCTTTGGATTTTGATAGAAATGGAAGCACTTTATATTAAACTTGAGAAAGGATTGCCATTTGCGATTGCGAAACATTTCAGTATAGGTTAGAATAAATTAATTAAGAAATAATAACAAAAAAGAATAAATAACCTAAGAAAAGATTTTATGGGTAATCCTAACTATTCAATATGTTATTTTTATTATTTTTTACAGTTAAAAGTAATGTTATCAATTCTGATTTAAGGAAGGAAGGTGCAATTTAACCAAATTTGATATAATATATTTAAAACCACCGTGTTATAATTGACAGTAAAATATAATGCAATAGAAATTAATTAATATAGTGTTTTTATTTTAAGTATAATATTTTTAATTCAATCATATTCGTGCTTTTGTTTCAATTGTAAATAACATTATTGAGGTTTTTGTATTTTCTCTTATTTGATTGTTGTATTGTTTTTTGTAGTAATGTTTTGTGTTATTAAATTTCATTTGCTACAGGATTAAGTGCACAACATACTCTTTATTAATTGTTGGCATATTAATCCGCCTAAGCAATTCATTTCAATCAACCTCAGTAATTATTTTCCACAGCAATCAAATATATTTTTTAGAATTCATCAAAATATATTTATGTATATATATATAACATTTGACCTTACATAAAATGTATATATCTCATTATTTGTCTTGCTTAAAATTTATTTTGAATGAATGTGACATGGGTATATTATTAAAAGCCTTAAAACATATTTGTAATGTAAGCAGCAAACTTTAATGACTAAACCTCCTGCAATAAAAAATTAATAATAAAATATCTTTGTGTATATTGAGACATATAAAAACATATCAAAATTTACAAATCAAAATGTTTTCAAAAGAATAGAATTTAAATTGTCAATCAAATATAAAAGGGATAAAAAAGCATCAGCAATATCAAAGGATTTACTTATATATAATAATAATAAAATACACATGTACTCTGTTACATTTCATTAAATTCAAGGTTCAAATTATCTCTAATGACCCATTGAATTATTGTATTGTCATGCTTCTTTGTAAAAACAATTTGAAGCTCATTTAAAGGATGATAATCAGAACCGAAGCAAAATTTCATTATAGATTAAGAATTGTTGAGAACATAATAGATGCTCAAAATTTGTACCAACTCTTAGGTTAATTAATATTAGTGGTATTTGAATTTTAGTTACGTGGGTCGTATTTTCGTAATAAAAATTAGAAACTCGTTTCATTAAAACTAATTAATATCTGGTTCCATTTCGGTTATTACAACATCATCAAAAAACTGCCTTCGATTTCGGTTATAATATATAAGTATCAGAAAACTCTCAGTAGAGCTTAAAGCATATTTAATATATCGTATTTTCGGGTTAACTTTATTTTAGTTAGGTATATTAAATTTCGTATAAGGTTTTTATCAGTGTTGTAAATGAGCGAACTAATTTATCAAACTAACTTATTAAACCGATCAAATCAATTCAAATATTGTATGGAATAAATAAAAATAATTCAAGAATTAAGAAAAAAAACTCAAGTTTCTAACATTATATGTACCAAACTAAGCTAAAGCTCGAGAAAATGTTATTTATCGATCAAAATCAAGCTCTCTGAACAAATTCACTAAGCTTAAGCTCAAGCTAGATTATTTTTAATCCCAAAACGAAACTTTGCTAAAAAAAAATAGATTTAAATTTCAGTGCAGTTTTGTGCATTCACCCCATTGACTTCATTCATATCATAATCATTGAAGTTATTTTTCATAGTATCTATGAAAATGCTGAAACTTAATCCTATATTCTATATTCATATTTAGACTATTTCTGTATTTTTTTTTTTTAATAATTCATTAATTAGATATGCATATCATATTAAAAAATATTTGTTTGTCGGGCTGGGATTTGTAAAACTCTAAGTATGTTTTACTAATTTTAATTATACCAGAGTCTTCTGATGCAATAGCCGAGATCAATCAAAATATCAATTAAAATTAGTGAAACATACCTAGGTAGGTACTGGTAGGTAGGTAGAAGTGACTAGAGCCACCCTGTGAGATTAAGAAGGTTGATCAGATCTCCTATTTTGCTTTCCGCAATAAAACCTATATTGCTGGGGAAAGCTTCACCTAAAGTCCAGGGTCTGACTCTAGCTAATGCTGGACATCTGCAAAGGAAGTGTTGAAGAGTTTCTGCCTCATCCTTGCAACTGCGACAGTGGGGAAACATACCTAGAGTTCTTAATATTTATTAGCAATCGATTTTTTAACACGCTTAAAATTATTTTCTAAATTATACAATTAATAAATAAATATAAAAATATAATATAAACTCAACATTTCATATAGTTTTAGGATGAATGTATAAATCATAAATTAAAATCTATTAAATTTGAAAATTATTTAATCAAGAAAATATAATTAAAAATTTTTATTGGTAGAACTAATTTCCCAACTTATTTTATTATTGTGTCTCCTAGATACCATCACAAATGCAAGTTTTCATGAGACGTGTGAATAAATATCTCTTAAGACTTCTGTAAATTGTATGTATACTAGCTCTTCTATTTAATTCTATTTTATTTTGTTTTAATTTATTTTATTTTATTTTATTTAATTCTATTCTATTCTATTGTATTCTTCTTCTTTTATATTTTCTTATAATTTTGCTTATTGCTTTACTTGCTTTCTTTATAATCTTTTAAATGGCTTAAATTCAGCGAAGGTAGTTGTGCGTGGGTAGCGAGCTTGGGATATTATTTTGGGCGGAAATAAAAACAAAAAAACAGCTGATTTTAAGATTTTCCAACATTACAGAATAGAAAAATCGTCCCATTTATTGAAATCAGCACTAGAGGAGTCAAAACCAATCAATCAATATTATCAGAATTTTTATTTTTCTAAACTTTAATAATAATTTAATTCCAACTTAATAATTTAATAAACCCTATTATTAAAAGAATAAAACAAAAAGTATATTTAACAAGCCAGCAATAAAATGGCGCTTGATTGTATTATCCCATGATTTTAACATGTGTACATAAGATTTTTCTAAGAACTGATAATATTCAATTATATATATTCGCTATCGATACTTCATTATATATATATTTACATACATCTGACATAATATTATATAGTGCGATAACAGTTTATAACTTATAGAAAACATTAAATTTCCTAAAATAGTTTAAAAGTAGTTAAAAAATTCTAACAATAAATTTAAAGCTGAAAGACCTAGATATTCATTGAATGAAAAACTCATATTTAAAACGCATATCTTTAAGAAAATTATTGGTAAATTATATATACATATAATCAGAAGAATTATATATCCTGCCTAATAATTGAAAGTAAGTTATAGTAATAATGAAAATTTCATTTAATCCAATAACTTTTCAGTTTTCTATGCATGATATTGCTAAAAGACCCACTCAACATTATTTAAGAATTTAAGTGGTTATTATTAAATATTAAATTTAAATCTAATATTAAATTTTCCATTAGTTGAAAACAAATCCAATAAAAAATTAAATAATATTGGTTTAATGGTATCAGAGAGCCTCGTTTTTCGGATTATTTTGTTTGTCCGGGAAATTTAATTTAAATTTAAAATAAAATTCGAGGAAAATAAAAAATGAAAATTAGTATAGAAAAATTTGTAAAATTATTGAAAAATAAATTAAAGTATAGATACATATTTTTGTAAAAAATAAAAATGCATGTAACTAATGTCAGTATGTAATGTAATGTCAATAATAATGAGAAAAATAAATAGATTTTTATTTTTTATTTATAAATTTATTTATTAATAAAAAATACCTACATTAATGTTTATTAATCCAGTACTTACAAAACTACAAAAAGGATTTCATTATAAGCTACTATCAGTTGTAATTAAATATTTTTTAATTACGGTTTAGCTTGCTATAGATTATTTTTAAATTCAATTTTAACTTTCAAAATTAAACAAATTTTTCACATCAAAAATTAAACGTAAAACCAGTATAAACTCTGGGATTATGTTCAGCTCAAAATTTTTTTTTTTTTATGAACTGACCAGAACTGTTTGCTCAACAAAAATAAAAATCTGATGAATAGCACACTAAACTGCTCCATTTCTCAACAAAAGATCAATCCAACAAAACACCAATCATTTAATTACACTTCTCCAATTCCAATAACTATTAAAAATTTTCAATCTGGCCGACTTAAATGCTATAAATAAAAATAAAATACAGAACTCATCAATTGCTTTTGCAAATGATTTAATTTGCTATATTTCAGCTGGAATACAAAATAATAAACAAACAATCTGAAGCGTATATGTTCCATATTATAGAACATCTCACATGTATCTTCATGGAGACTGATAATAAATTTTAGTAAATGTGAGACAATTATTTTCGGAGATAATGTGTACCAATTTCAGTCTTCTTTTCAATTTTTGGTCAGAGCAGAAGATGGGACAAATATAAAATCCAAAACTTCAGGGAAGTATCTGGAAATTTGGATCAGTAAAAATCTAAACTTTTGTAAAAAACCCAAATCATAAAAGCATCAAATGCTTTTTTGTATCAAAAAGTCAATTCTACTCAAAATATTAGCATACCAAACTATTATCACACCAATTTTAGCCTACTTGTGTCCGATATGGTACAATATTAGTGCCTCGTTGATAGAAAAAATAAGAGCATTTGAAAAGAAATGAAATAGGGCTTGTCTAGAAGAATGCCGTAAAGAAAATAGTTAATATATATAACTATATGTATACATATTAAAAATAACGTTTGTATAACATTATTTGTATAATTTTATTTTTGTATAACATTATTTGTATAACGCTATTTTTGTATAAAATTATTTTTGTATACCATTTTCGTATTACATGTTTATATAACATTACATTAATGTATTAATATACAATAAAACATATATTTATAATCAAGCAAGTTTCATAAGATATGATAATTTTCAGAAAAAATTTTCTCAGTGCAGAAAATGTCGCAAAAAATAACTTTATTTGTCATTCAATCTATCCAGAAGAAGCATACATAACATAAATACTTAATTCAGGTTACATTCCTCTGAAAAATACAAATACATACAAAATTACATACAAAATTAAAACAATGTGCCGATTCTCTACTATTTCAACAGAAGAACCATAAACAAGAAAATTGATGAAGACCATCAGCCTAATTAAAGTTATCGGCGTGTAAAGTAACGGCACTCAACATGATTATAGTAGGCGTATCAAATTTCACTACAACACACTTATAAAATATAATGATGAAATCGTGGAGAAAATAAAAAATTATCATTCCCACAAAAAACACCGACCTAGCGTCTACCAATTGGACTTTGCAAAAATATCTTTGTAGACATAAGTTTTAGTATATAAACATTAAAGTTAGTCTTAATATACTACCAAATGTGTAATTACATAAAAAATAGCAGTAAATTTAAAAAATAGCTTTATTGTATAAAACAAGCGTTGTAAGATAGCTGTTATTTTAAATTTTTTATTTTGAAATGAAAAGTTAGTATTTTCAAGATTTTTACAGAAAAATTAACCGTTTTAAACAATTTTTTCTTTCCCAGAAAAATTTAAAGTTACCCGAGAATTCTCGTGAATGTTATAGAAATTCGCTTGATAAAGATAATAAAAACGAACTCACATTAATAAGTTTGTTTTATTATTTTTGCTAACATAGCTATTAGGTTAACCTGAATGTTTGGTAAGTTATCACAACACTTTTCTGTCTATTAGTATTAACAGCATATTAGTATTAACAGCATATGTCTATCTATCTATTTTAGGATTTGCTTTGATAAAAACTTATTATTTAAGACTCAGATTAATAAATTTATTGAAAAAATAATTTTGTATATAAAAGAAAATTTTGTACCCTGTAATAAATCATATTTATTTTTTTAAACCCAATTTTATAACAATTTGTTCGCAATCGATTTCTACATACATTAGCTACATGGAAAGATATGAGTGTTTTGTAAGAAGTACATTGTATTTCCATTTCTAAGCAATTACAAAACTTCGAATTTGAGTACATTGGAAATTTTGTTTTTTGAATTTAGGAATGGCTTCGAAAGATATTGGCAAAAAAATATGCAAGCAGATTCCAAACAATGAAGAACACATAATTGAATCAAGACACTTTTCAACTCTATGAAGTCTCCTCATTAAGCGAGCATAGTAACGATTTTAGAATATAAATTTTAAATTAATATTTTTTGTCATAGCAAGTATTACATAATAATATAAATATAATTGAATTTTAGAATATATTATATAAATATTTATGTAAACAAAAAAATTTATGTATATTTTAATTGAAATTTGGTATTATTTTAAAAGCACATGAATATAAACAAATTAAAATAACCACTTGTATAAAACTATATTAAAAATAAAAATATAGAAAGGTTGAGAATACCTGTTCTAATCTAATTAATTAAATTTCTGTACTCTGATAAATCCTTTAAGCTAATTGAAAAATAACAATGGAACACTAAATACATAAAGGGTTTTTCAATAAGCGTGATAGGATTTCAAAAATGAATAAAACAATAACAACTTACAATGTACATTGTGTACAATTATAAATGATTTATAATATTATTTGAAAAATCATTCGATACCATTTGAAATGGAAAATATTTTCATTTATATAAATGGACATGGTGTGTTATCTTAGATACAGTATTCCTTGAACCAGATTTTCAGTTATTTTTACCAACACAATTGTGTATTATTTCATTGAAAGCACAAGTAATTTTGATTCTGAACTAGTAAATTGTTGCTGGTTTCTCAGTATACACTAATTGTAACTTGAATTTCAGTGCCAAAGAAAATAATTTAGCGATGTTAAATCATACGAATGAGATTTTTGAATATTATAATTTTTTTCTTTCAATAAATTGATGACTGTGATACAGTATGGATCGTAGTGCCATCCTTCTGAAACCACAGCTAGTTCAAAACAATATTTTGAAAATTTTCAAACAAAATTCAATCAAATGCATTTTGATAATAAAAATACGATCTGATCATGTCTCCAGCATGAATAAGGCGTACCACACCATCATATTTCTAATGAATCCATGTTTCGTGAATCGGATTAGCCTTACTCCAAAAATGAAATTTCTTGTTTTTTAACATAACCTTTAAGCTAAAAGTAAGTTTCGTCTCTAAACAAAACTTTACATTTTAAATTAAAATGTTTATAATAAATTTTGATTATTTCGAAACTTTGTTACAATCCGCTATTGCATAATCAAATAGTATGCCTTGCAGAATTAGTAATTATCTGATGGTGATTAATATATATATAGCATTATCAGAAATATGAATTTCAAATGTTTTATTAAAAATATAAAATTGATTACTACAGAAGGTACAAGGGATATACATCAATTACGTATTTAAAATGTTTAACACTATCTCGATCAATATTAGTACTAAGCAAAAATTGTTTATGCTGACATTATAGTGTTCCCTTAACCTACTATCGTTGAAAAAATGTAACATCAATACTATAGTAGGGGTCATTGTCTTATTGGCAACCATGTCCCTAAATGACTTTCGCAGAGATAGAGAGGGGAAAGAGGATGAAACTAATATCTTCTTTGTACTTGCCCTGGCCTTTGTCAGCAAAGGAAAATTCAACCAAGACTTCCAAGGCTTTGTAAAACAGCAACCAGTAGGTTTTTATGCGAAAAAAATTCCCATGGTCTCACAATGGACGTTACTGGTTTAAGTGTGTCGGCGTATTGCCGGAACCCATTACTGTTTACCTACCTAGACCAGTTAAAATAATTTTTGCACAATCAATAAATTCACACAATTCCAATTCACATAAAATTTTGACAGACCAAATTTGTAGAACTCCCATTATCAACAAAAACCCGGGAAATATCGATATTTTGGAAGCAGCATACTTTCTTCAACAGTTCTGCAATTCTGCTGTTGCATCCGAAATATCGAAATAATAAAATTTTAAAATAATTATTAGCGAACGGAAATCTTATAAATACATTACAAAAATTACAAATATACATTACAAAAATTATTTAATTTAAACTATCACTAAAAATCAAAATCCGTTAATAAAATCGATAAAAAAATCAAACAACTAAAAATAAAGCTGCATCAGCTTTCGGATATTTCTACAAACTGTCTTCAAAGTACAAATTAGCAGTTTATAAGACTATCATCACCTCCAATATTGATATAATTTAATGTTTTCAGTTGAAGCTCATCAATGCTCCCTGGGATGTGCGCAATGACAGAATAAGGTCGAATTTAAGCAATTCATCTGCTGGTCAGATCCTACACAATAATTCATATTCTTTAGAGACTAGAGGTCTAGAGGTCATAAACTCATTTGCGGCTCAACAAAACATAAACGTAGCATCAGAAAACTGATTTAAGAAATTTGAGTTGCATTTTGAAAGGTTATAGTGACAAAAAAAATAATCACAAATTTTTTTTTTGGCATTTTATACATTTTAACAATTTTTGTTAAGTTGAGAGTGACAACAAATTCGTTGTCACTGCCATTGCCCTACAAAATATTATGCTTTCTCTTCTTACATAACTATAATTTCATATTTTTATTTGTTATAAAATTATTTGTTTTGCTTGGATTTTAATATATATTTTTAGATGCTGCTTAATGCTGGTGGTTTTAAAAATGAATAAAATACCGAAAATTTTGAGTAAACATTTCTGATCGCTTTTGCTATTTGTCACAAGCCGTATTTTTAATTCAGAGCAGAGCATGAACTTCAAAAAAAATAATTCGTATTTTTTTTCGCTCAGAGCGTTTAGAGCTGAAATTAGTACTTTTTTTTTGGGTTTAAAGCGCGGTCAGAGTATGCTCTGTGCTCCATATCATTTCACAGAGTACGTAGAGCGTTTGAATGTTAAATGTCATAACATAATTTTTATATTTAAAACAAAATGGATGACGCCATATAGTAGCTGTGATGAGGAATACTTAATATTTAATTAGGAATAAATATTTTTTGATTATTTCATTTTGGTATTTAAGTGGAGTAAGAATTCAACGCTTCTTTTAATAGATTTATTTTTAAAAAAAATTAATCGAACTCTATCGTATTTTCTTATTAAGTCAGAGCGCTCAGAACTAAAATATTTGCACTCTGTTCAGATGCTCCATTTGTCACTCTATTCAGATGCTCTTTTTGCACTAATCTGTCACTCATGCTCTATTTGTTCGTTCTCTCTTTAGAACGTTTCTCTGAACTAAAAAAAACTTATTTACAACCACAGTCACTATCAATATCACCTAACAAACTTCCACTCCCATATACATGATTCTGCATAAATATCCAAATTGAATTAAGGCTTTAGTAGATACATAAACTTTCATATTGTACTCAATGCCTTTGTTTATGATAGTTAAGATAGTTTTATACATAAAATAAAGATACAAAAAAAAACTTGGTTTAATCAAATTAATTTTTAAAATATTGATTTAAGTCTCAATTCATGCAAACATTTAATTTCATAATATATAATTTGCTCACTTATAATTACCTGTTGTGTTATTTTACCTCAAATTAAAATTTTAACCTCTAGAATAATAATTTTCAAAATGAGTTGTTTATTCAACAATAATAAATTAATTTTGAAAAATTTCTACAGGATATTTTCTTTTTGTATCTAAATATAAAAATTAAAAAAAAAAAAAAAAAAATAATAATTAGAAATGGCATTCACAGCAGGAAGAATTCATTAACACAATATAGAAAATGTACTCGTGTATGAAATATTGCAGATTGAGTATGCCAAGGAAATTTTGCATATTTTTCAAACAATAAAAAAAAATTATTTTGAAACAAAAACTTTTTTTTTGTTTAAAATAGTTTTTGAAAATTATCCCAGTAATATTTTAGATACAATTTGAATTCATTATTATTTAATGTCTACAAATAACTGTAGAGAAAGTTTTAAAATAAATTATTATGAATATCCGTAATGAATTGTTGTAAGTATATTGGTAGCATATGCTATTTATGTGGATTTGTGCAATTTAACTATTGACATTTATAAATTACTCTGAGTAACTATATAACTATATATATATATAAACTTTTAAACTCTTTTTATCCTTCCGATTATCGTTGTTATTAGATCAGGTTTTGGATCATGTAGTTGGTCAGTAGATCAGATCCCATGGGAAGTCGTAGTTGATATGTCCAACGTGTGAGGTATCGGTCTTTTGTTCTTTTTCAGTTAATTCTTATTTCTACTATAACCTTCTTCATTTTATCTGACCGTTTTGACAATAATATCGCCAATGTATTTCAGATACGACTGGATTTTAGAAGGTTGTATTTCACATTAAACACCTATTTATACAATAAATTTTTTTCTATGTTTCCTATAGATTATACATTATTTCATTCTACTATATATAGATTATAAGTTACAGTATCACTCTGTTTAGATTCCTTAGACGAGACCTTAATCATTTGCTTCTCTTCAATTTCCGAATAAATCTTTGTTTAAATTCTTTGAATTGAGTTGAGGTATTGAAAATATAAAATTTATATACTGTTAAAGTTCGATTTGTTTTATTTAAATTAAATGAAGAATAATGAGTTAATAAAAAAAATCTTGTTTCTGATTAAATTTGTATAATTAATCTTTCAGTTTTGAAATGAACACCATAAATTCATTATAAACCGCTTTTATTTTCGATTACAGGAACAGTAGTATGCAACAACATCAGGACAATTTAAATGCAAAGCAAATTCTTATATTATAGTTAATTTTTAATTTTGTTTTTGTGTAATGCTATGTTCGCATTTACCGAAATGATAAAGTCCTTAACAATAGCTCATAGCCACAGTAATCATACTTCTAATCCGAGTTAAAAATAAATTATATTTAAATTCTGTTAAATTTAAATTCACAACGCTGCTTTCAGGATTGCACAAAAATAGTAAAATACGACAAAAATTACAATATAACATAAAAGGGTTGTTAACGTGAATTTAACATTATTTAAGTATAATTTATGATATTTTTGAAGTTTCAAACAAGTAAAAATTAAATTTATTAAAATAAATTGTTGCCGAAAATTTTTTTGATGCATTACAATCAAAAATGATTCTAATTTTTTTTTAGTTCAAAAATGGTTCTAAATTTATTCATTTATTAATTTTTGGATTCATATGTTTATTTTTTTTCCACAGCGAAAACGAAGTAAAAACAAAACGTTAAATTTACCTATGAATAATGCGAACACTTTTTTTCAACCCTAGTGAAGAAACGTAATTTAATCACAATGCGAAAATTCTATAACTCAGGTTATGTAAAAATAAATTGCTTAGTTTTTGGGAAAAAGCATTCATTATAGTGATTATTTATTAAACAAAAGTAGATCTTAAAAAGCGTAAAACAATGTAAAAATTAAGTGGTATTTAAAAAAACGTTTGTAATCGCTTTATGGAAGGAGGGGCTGTCAACAGGTGATATTGTTCAAAAGCAAGGGCGTAGGAAATCATATATTCAGATCTCATTAAAAAATTTGAAAATACTGAAAATACAGAATGGTCTAAAAGATCTGGTAACAAACGAAAGATTGGAAAGTAAATTTCTGTAACTTCTTTCCAAACGGAATAGGCTTACAACATCCACAAAATACTATACATAAAATACTGTACAAAACATGACATAAAATAATAATAAAAGAAAAATGGCGTAATACCTATATCAACTGTTTGATGAAAACAATTAGTAGCAATCAACCTCGATCAATACAAAAAATTATTCTAATTTATAATTGTTTGGGCTTATTAGGCACTACAACATTTGAACTGGAAGCAAGAAATATGAAGTTATGTGATATTTTCTGGCAAGTCCAAATTGAAACTCCATGTTGGAAATTGGAGGCTACTGGTACATCTAGAAAATGTTAAAAACTCCTAAGCAAGGTTTGTATTTAAAAGTACCTAACAAGATTGTAGGGTTAGTTTAGGTGAGCTGGCATATGCCCACTCAAACGAGAGACATTTAAAGTCATTATTTTAGAACTATTTGCTGAAACTGAATTTTAGTTTATTACTGAATTTAAATTTAATACACAAACTCACACAGTGAAATTGGTAGTAATAATTTTTCTATTGAAATAATTAAAAATCTGAATGGAATTCAGATGAAAAATATTATAAAATTTTATTAGGTTCGATCTTATTTCTGTTTGTAAGTAAAATAAGTATATTATTAAGTGCTAATTATTTATTTATTTATTTATTTATTTATTTATGCTTAGTACAAACATATTACAATATACATAAGTGTACAAAATTAAACAAACAAAATATAATTTTAAGCTTAATATTATTCTAGATCTTAATATTAAAATATTGATATTTATACATTTTTGTAATTTATAACCAAATAATGTTAGAAAATTATAAATTTATACTAACTCTAAGATATATGTAAGTGCAGTTTTTTTTTAGTTGGGCTGCGTTTAATGTAAAATCGATGTGGTGTTTTTGTTTATTTATGAACATAAACATTCTATTAACAGGCTCATATTTACCATAATTGGTACGATGAAATATTGGACGAAAAATATTTTCCGATCTAAAGCGGTTTCTGTTGTTAATATATAAGTGGATCATATCCCTAACATAAGGAGAATCAATTTCATTATTTAAAACTTTAATAATGAATATGATATCAGCAACCTCTCTTCTGGATTCTAATGATGTAAGATCCAATAACTTTAACCGGTTCCTATAAGGTGCCAGAATAACTGGATTTGACCAGTGTAAATTACGCAGTGCGAATCTCAAAAAATTTTTTTGTGTAGCTTCAATTCTTTGGATATAATTGAGGTAATGAGGCGACCACACTTGACTGGCATATTCAAGATTTGGTCGAACAAGAGACGTAAAAAGTGATTTAAGGACGTATGGATCGTTGAATTCTTTAGAAAATCTTTTGACGAAGCCTAGCATGGAGTTAGATTAATTTATTATGACGTTTAAATGTTGTTTGAAACATAATTTATTGTCAAAGAGTACACCAAGGTCTTTAAAGTGTGAGACTCGTTCAATAGATTTATTTTCAAAAGTATAATCAACCATTAATGATTCGGAAGAGCGAGAGAAAGTCATTAAAGCACATTTATTAATATTTAAGGTCAGATTGTTAATTTTACACCAGTTTAAAAAAGAGCTTAAGTCTTGTTGAAGAAGGGATGTGTCCCTTGCTGATGTAATTTTTTTGTAAATTTTCATGTCATCTGCATAAATAGTAATTTTACTATGCTTAATGACGGAAGTTACATCATTAATGGAAATAATAAAGAGAAGCGGACCTAAATGGCTGCCTTGTGGAACGCCAGAGTTAGCTTCAAAAGGTTCAGAAGTAGCGGATCTAAATAATACGTTGTAGCTCCTATTAATTAAGTAGCAATTAATCCAATTGGTAAAAGAAGGAGGGAATCCCATTTTTTTTAATTTTAGTATAATAATGGAATGAGGAAGAAGATCAAAGGCCTTACTTAAATCGGTGTATATGACATCTGTCTGAAACCCAGCTTCCATATAGTTTTTGAATTTAGAACAACATTCTATTAAATTTGTTACTGTGGATCTTTTTTTCATAAAACCATGCTGGTTAGGGGACAGTAAGTTTGAACAATGATCATAAATAGAGTCAAATACTATTAATTCAAATAGTTTCGGAATACTTGAAAGTTTTGCAATTGGGCGATAGTTTTTTATATCATTCTTAGAATCTTTTTTATGAACTGGTCTAATAAACGATTTTTTCCAAAAATCAGGAAAGATTTCTAGAGAATGTGAGAGTTTAAATAAAATTGATAAAGGAGTGCAGAGAGATTCAGAACACTTTTTTAAAATAATTTCTGGTACATTATCTGGTCCAGGAAATGAATCATCGTTAAGTTTTTCCAAATATTTTTTCAGTTTACTTGGTTCAAAGTCTATCGTCTTGAGCGGGATTCTAGGAAAATTTTCTAAATCATGAAAGTTGTTCATATTTAATACATAAGAGTTATTTATGTAGGAGCTTGAAAAAAAATCTTTAAAAAGGTTCGGTTTCGTGAGCCATAATATTTGGAAATTGATCTGACTTACGTTTTGAATTGACAAACTTCCAGAATAACTTAGGATTCTTTTTAAATTCAAATGCCATGTCGTTAAGGTAATTTGTATAATTAGTGGTTAAAAGGGATTTATAAGAATTAAAGAGAATTACGAATTGATGATATGTATTTTCATTTTTGTTTCTTAAATATTTTGACCATGCCTTATTTTTCTTGTTCCTTAATAACTTTAATTCCCTGTTAATCCAAACGGGACTGGAATTCAGATTTCTTTCTCTGGATAGCGGAACATATAAGTAAAAAGCATGTGACAAAACATCATAAAACTTAGAAAGCGCTACATTAATGGTCACATTGTTCATTAATGTGTTAAAATCAATAGATAATAAAAAGTTATTAAGACCTGTGAAGTTTGTGTTACTGAAGTTATAACGATAAGATATAGTCGGTGTAACACTAATGGGGTTGTCGTAGCGGTAGGTGAAGCTAATAGGGGGATGATAGTTATCAATATTAACGAGGTTGAAGTTTCATTGATTATAAGATTATTCCAGTTTGATGCGAAAATAAGGTCTAATTGTTCATGTAGACAATTTTTAATTGTAGAAACCTGTTGTAGAGAGTTACCATTACAGCCGTCTATTAACACAACTTCGGGCTTAGTTGAACTGTGGCTTGGAATTAAAAACCGTTCTTCATCATCTGGAATCCATTCGATATTTGGAAGGTTAAAGTCACCGCAACCCACAATTTCGTCGGATGGATTCAGTAGGGATAAAATAAAATCAATAGTACTAATAAAGTTAATATAATTTTCAAAGTGAGAATTAGGTTGTATATAACAAGAAATAATAAAAACTGACTTATTTCGAAATTCAATTTTTACCGCAATTAGTTCTAAATCCATATTGGGTGGAAGTACAATAGCAGAACTATTTAGGATATTTTTTATCGCAATTAAAACTCCGCCGCCTTTAGGGGTTATTAAATTACTAACAAGGGTATGGTATCTGTCTTTCCTATATACTGCATATGAGGGATCAAATAATTCCAGAGAATTGATTGCTGAATGTAGCCAAGTTTCAGTTAAAACTAAAATATCAGAGTTCAAAATGTTTGAGTTTAAGTAAACATTTGACGTTTTAGTGCGTAACCCCCTTACGTTCTGATAATAAACAGATAATTCGAAGGGTAGTATATTTTTTAAGGTTTTTTTTTTTGGAAAATTTGCCAACTGTTTTAAGTTAATTTCGTTAGGGATTATAGAGATCTTAACCCCATTGCAAATATTTAGGGTATTATTAATTAGTATGACGAAATAATGTCCGTAATAGGGAAGCGATATAAAAACTAAGAGAGGAAATTCATAGGGCTTAGGAGAACATTGCAGATGATGTCATTGAAAATTTAATTGACTGCATGAACAATAAGTGTGAAGCGATAATAAAGGCAAATGGCAATATTAACGTAAATGTACCAATCACCGCCCTAGCATCTTATGCCGCCCAAACTATTTTTTTTTTGTAATTACAATATTCCCACTCTTTTTATTTCTAATTTATTTTTGAAATCTAAGAACAATATAATCAAGAAACTCGAGGAAAGATGTTCGAAGAAATTTACCAACACCATTTAAAACTGTTTTATTTTGGCCTGTAGAAAATGAAATGTCGAAGAAAATTAAACGAAATTTAAAAAACAAAAATGACAATGAACGCCAACGTAGTTTAAATGAAGAAAAAACTGCTAATGTGCCTTGTTATAATATTTCATTTGATTACATATATTATTTTCTAATTTATTGATTTTTTTTGTTTCGAATACTGAATTGTGGAATTTTTGAAATACCTCTTAACTATAATAAATTTATCTATTTTATAAATTGTAATAAATAACTAAAATTTATATTACTCAAATATTATTTATTTATTACAAATTATAGTATATGATATTGAATTTTTATTACAATAAATTTTTTTTACAATATACTTCGACCGAAAATATGTGCAATTCAATTTTTCTTGCTAGTCTTAATATTTTATTATTTATTTAGGAAAAATTCAATTATAATCGAAATAAAATAATTTAATTGTAATTTTTTAAAAAAATTAAAAAAAAGCTTGTACTCGTCTTATTTTTTGAAGCTAAACGTAACTTCTCCTTTAGAAGGCGGAAATAGGTACTTTTACGTTACTAAGTATTAAATATTAAGCTTAGATTACAATAAAATAATTTGAAAACTCTGTTTTTATAATTTTAATAACAATAGTTTGTTTGGTAGATATTAGAACGAATATGTTTGAAATGAAAAAAAATCAGTTTTTATTTATTAATTCGTCTCGTCGAAGAAAAAATATTAAGTTAACTAATGTTCTAGAAAACTAAATACTCTATATATTATATTAATATTTAACTAAATATTCTATTAAAATTCTTTTATAAAAGAAGTAACTCTTTAAAATAATTTATTTCAACAAACACTTAGGAGTTCATTGAACACTACTGTATATACTTGGAAGATAACTATTTGATGTGTGAACAACTAATATATGTACATCAAAAACATCTAAACTCACATATTTGTCTATATCTTTGTTATTTTATAGCAATCTAAAATTAACATTTTGCAACCTAAGAGCAACCTAATATTAACATGAAAACATATCCAATAAATCCTGTCAATACAATTACCTTAGGGGATTATAGTGAAAAAAAATAAAAAAAAAAATAGAAATAAAATTCTGTGATACACTTAGAAAAATATTGGTACTAGAATATAATAGAAGTGGAGGAGATTTACAATAGGGCTTTATGTACTATTGGCAACGTAGTGTGTTAGAATTAGAATATTGCCAATAATTAAGTAGAAATACCTTTTCGTTAATGAAATACGGTATTGGAATGTATTTTGGAAAATTAAGAAATTCAGAAGAAGCATTACAACGGTTTTTTTTAATTTTTTTTCTATATCAAATAATTTTAAAAATAAAATCAATTATTTTGTCATTTAGAAGCTAACAAAAAATCAAACAATTTATGAAAATGTATTTTTTTTTAATTTATTGAACTTTATACAATCTATTTTATAAATCTAATATAAGTATATTATATAAGTTGATATTAAGTAAATATTTGTGACACGAAAATTTTTTGTTTGATTAAGTAAGTAGGTGGGATTATGTAAGCAGATTATGTCGTAATATTTTATTATATATAATTCAGTAAAATTAATAATAAACAGCAATTTTTAAGTTTAGAGTTAAGGGTTGCGGCGAACTACATTATCATGTCGATTGTCTGTGATGATATAGTATAAAATAGAGTGAAAAACTAACTGTAATAAGTTTAATAGAAACTATTAGGAAAAAAGAAAATACTATGAGTCAACATTTTTGGGGATGACCGTGAATATATTGAAGTATTTACAACAATATTTGAATCATATATATAAACAAAAAAACTGTTCGAGTATTAGACCCAAATGAAATATTGAAAATTAAGGTAGGGAAGAACGCGAAATCAATTGATGAAGTTATAATATAAAAAATATTAATAGAAATTTATGAAATTATTCACAAAACACTGAAACTTTGAGAATATTATAAGCGAGGTTTTATTTAGTTCCTATATGATGTACATCCATTGCTATATGTTGTAATTATTTTCATTGATAGTCATTCGATAGTTTCATTGAATCTTGTCTTTTATTTCTTCGTTTTTTGTATTTTCTATATTTTTTTGTAATGGTTCAGAAATTTCATTTTGAAGGTCAAAACCAAAAAAAAAAATATACCAGAAAGCGGAATATAGTTTAATCTTTTTTGGAGTTATGGATTATGAGTTTTTGAAATTTTATTAGCTTAGTTTTTATGACTATACAATTAAAATCATATAAAATAAGATATAAAAAGGACATACATAAAAAATATTTAAATGATATTAACTTAAAAAAAAAACGACTTTTTGTAGTAGGTCTAAAATATGAATGTAAAAGAACGATATTCTGTTTATATTATGCTGATACTGAATTAGTAATATTTGGTTTTAGAAATCCATAATATCGATAATCTTATAATGATCGTGATTTATCTATATAATGCATTTTTATCGAACTACGCTGATGTAGAACTTCAGAAAATTATTTTTTTAAATATAAATTTGATCTTGAGTCTTGACCATTAATTCATAAATAAAATTATTGTTTTAATTTATTTTATTGTGTAAATATAAGTACATGAGACGGTAAGTCTCTACAAGAGTAAACGATAAAAAATAATACAAATTGATTGTAATAAAAAATTATTATATAAATATATTATGTGGATATCTTGTATATGTATTATTATACAAGCTAAAAGTAATGCTAGCAACATAATACAAAGTTTTTTTAACATTATTATCACATCCCTTAAAATTGTCATAAATTTATTTAAACCTATATATATTTTTTAGATGTAAAAAACACTAATCTTTCATATAATATTTTTCTATATATAACTCTATTAATAGAGAAGAGGACCTAATACAATTAACAATACGATTAATGCCTATTAACAATAATCGTTCAAAATCAATATCCTTAGTGTACTAAATAATCAAATAAAAAAAGTAATGATAAAAAAGTTTATTTTTCAAAAATTCAATTAAAAGTTAACTTATTATAATATTCTAATGTATTTAAAGTTTAAATTATAATGTTGTTAACAAAGAAATTTATGTAAAAGAAAAACTTTTGTGCAATTGTACAGTGACTCCCTGGTATTTAATTTCAAAATAATCAATGTGTAAAAATATATTTATACATAAATAACTATGTATATATAATCAATATATTTATATAGAAATATTTTATGCAGCAAATTTGATCCTTTGTAAATAAAAATTATTTTTAATCAATTAATTCTGTATTGTTCATAATTTTGCAAGAATGTTGGCGTCATTTCATATAAAAATCCAAAATAAATGTACAATGAAAATCGAAATTTAATGAACTGATTTAATTGGTAATTATAAATAAAAATTGAAAATGTTGTTTTTATATAAAACTATTTGGGTATGTATACATATTTTGAAAATACAAATGGTGGAGTTCAATTTAATAATCAAATCGATTTTAATTAAAATATTTTTTTTTTTTTGTAATTGAATCAAGGCTTCTGTGAATATGGGGTCGCTAGCTTTTTCCATATAACCCGATCCTATTCCAATTCTTGTTTTTAAGTTGTCAGTATATCATACTAATGTTCTTTTAACAAAACAGGATTGGATTTTTTTCATCTGTCTCTACCTGGTAACTTGGAACCTTACTCAAATCGCTTCTTGGCAAGCAATAGTTGGTTATTAAGAAATGCTTATAATGTACCAACAAGTAAATACAGATAGTATAAAAGTGCTAAAGATGTTACACCTGAATATATAATTACTATTAAATTCATGTTACATTGAAGTTCTTAAGTAGGTATTTTAATGTTAAACTATCTAAGCAATTTCTAGTTTGATTTTGATCAGATTCATTACTCATATATATTGATTTAAAATAAATTAGTAGTGTGAGTTATAAAAATTAAACAAAATACCCATTTGATAAAAAAACATAATTGTTAAAAGATTATAATATAAAAGCAACATATTTTTGGAAATTTAAAAATTAGAAATATATAGATTTTAGCAGCAGTATGAAGAAGATTAAAAAATGTAAATATAGAGCTGTGATAAAACTACAAAAAATAATTGATCGCAACATCCGTTATAGACATCATGTACCATACCATTTTGATTAGTTCAATTATTTTTGTTACACTCTCTAATTATATGATTTGTAAAACTATATACTGTGAATATAATATCTATATGTAAATTAAAATTAAAATGAAATGCATACTACAACTACTCGCACATATAATGTGTATGTAAAGAATGCAACATGTTGAAAAAATAAAGAACTAAATTTAAAATCAATTAAGCCAAGTAATTCTAGTGTTGTGTATAACACAATGGAATACATGTAAACTCTTTGAGATATATTTATTTTTGAAACATATCAATTTAAAAATTTCCACAAGAACGCCTTTCATTTTATTTATTTTCATAATTATTATTATTTTTTTTTTCAAATTATCTCTATTGTTATATATATATATATATATATGTGTATATACATTACATATATGTATTTAATTTCTTCAGTTAAATCTTAAATGTCAAAATATTAATTTATAAATTTAATTATTATGAAACAAGAACATTAACTATATGCAGTAGAAATTTGTAATTAAAAAAAAGATTAAATATTGTAATAAGACAGATTTAATCATAAATTATAATATTCGCTTTCAAAAAAAAAATCAAAAAATAAATTTATTTTTTATATAAATATTAAAATAATCGAAAGATTCATCTTTTATTTAAACCGGATTTATTAAAATTTTGAAACAAAGTCATTTTCTAAACCAACCAAGTCACCAACGTATGCTCGGTTCAGAAAAATCTAGTTCTCTTTACCACTAAACTTAAATTGAATAAAATGACCACTAAAGCCAATTTTTACCTGGGTTCAGACTCTGGAACTAATAAGATGTTTGCTATAAAGAAATTTTTTAAACTTTGAGATTCCAACTTTTAAGCCATGTGTATTGATGTTCAATTCAAGGGGAGGGTTTTGTTTGTACCATTGCTTGACTTCCAGCCACTGATTACGAATGGGCGATTAAAAAACCTTTTAAAAACCAGTAAAAACATTTTTTTTTTGTTAAAATCGGGATCTTTTATTTAAACAATTATTTTTTTATAAGACAGATCCACTGTTCACTGGAACTAGATTTAATTCTATTCATAATTTGAACACTTAGTTGTACTAAAATAGAAATATGAGAGCTAATATTTTTATAAATCTGCACGCATTTTTCCTACTGATTCCTGTAGGGGATTTCCTATTCCTAAATATCAAAGAAAAAACTTTACGCAGTAATTTTACTGCTGGAACTAGTATCTTAGAGTTTTAGCTCAATCCCAAATTATTTTAATATTTTGATAATAGGCCTTGTCATGCCGATACGAAAATTTCGATTCGATTTCATTGTATCATGTCGATACGAAAATGGTTTAGTGGAATTTCCGTATTTTGATACTTACTGATTTTTTTTTTTGCAGAAATCGATCCGTGACATCGAAATTGCACTGAAAAAAGTTTCTCTGCGGTATCAATACGGTATTGAAACATTGTTTAAATACATAACCACTGAAATGTAAAAAAAACATAGTGTAATTTTGACTGTATAAATGTTTTGTGTTTGAAACGTTTAATTTGTATTTTTTGTGTTTAAAACGGTTCTGTGATTTAAAAAATTAATTTATATACATATTTAGATGGTAATATTATTTTAAATAATATAATTGATTTGCAAAGTTCATCATTGGATGATATAAATGTAAACAAAAATAATGAATATAACATTTTTTTAACTTGGATTTTGTTTACTTTGTCACTGAATTATGCTTATCTATATTGAATTTCATTAACATATTAATATTATTATTACAAAAATTTAATAAAAAAGAATTTTTCAAAGTGGCCTCGGTAGCCGAGTGAAAAAGCACTCGAGTGTAGTAATGTAACGACCGAAGGAGCACGGGTTCAAACCCCGTGAGAACCGAAAATTTTTTCAAATGGTGAAAAATTACTGAAAAATGTAATTTTCAATACAACCACATCGGTTCAAATATAATTTAGTAATTAATAAAGATATAATATAACTAATAAAAAAAAATAATATAAATATATAATATACAAAAATATATTCCAAATAATTAATATAATTCAATAAAAAGACCCACATTTCGAAAGGGAAAAGGACCTATAAAGTTGGCCTACAGATTTATCTGTAGGATTAACTGTTAAAAATAAATAAAATAAATAAATAAAGAATTTTTCAACAAAATTTGAACAAAGAATGACTAAAATTTGCTTTAAAATTTGCTTATTTTTTAATATCCGCTATATTTGAAAACACCGATTGCAGTAAATTTTAAAAAATGTTGTACTCAAAATTTTCGCTGTGTTCCACTATGATGTTGAAACCGATTTCAAACATTTTTTATTTCAAAACTTTGTAAATTTTGTTTAAAAACATTTTTGATCATCGTACATTGTAAATTTGACGTTTACATTGCATTTTTGATGTCACAGATTCTTTTCATATCGACGTAACAAGTGATTTATGATATTATTAAATTTATATTTTCATAATTTTTGTAGTTCAAATTTGGTTTAGTCACAGTTTAAAAAAAGGTAAATTCGGATATACAATTACATTGCCAATCATGATGCGGTATCATTATTGTATCAGTACGAAATTTATGGTGCAATTTGGCAATAATGCTTTGTGTTACATATAAGTAGTACATTTTAAGACTATCAGAATCAGGATCACTGTCAAGATGCTTTGAAAATTTAATTAAAATTAATAAAATATTATTTAATATCGGTTTGACCGTATTTTTGGAAAATTGTGAGCTATCAGAATATGATGATATACTAATACTTATAGAATATAAAAATTTGTAAAGAAAAGAAAAAGAAATCATACTTTTGTTATAAAATTAATGAAAAAAAAAATTAAGCAGTAGTTATACCTAAAACAAAAAATTATTTTAAAATAATTAGCACTTTCAAAGAAAATATATTTCAATCAAGTGAAACAGTTGAACGAATGAAATGACAAATGAAGCTTGAAATGGCAACCAGCGGTTTATTACAATAATAATCAAAGCATAATAAATTCTATTAAGTAAGTTTGCTTAAGTTTGCCCATCAGAAATAATGTTGTTGTCACAGATAATGTTGCAAAAAATATTTTGATGCTTTCAGCAACGTTTTAATGTTGTATTTTAGAATAAGGAACGATGAGTGATGCTGATACATTTCTGATATTAAAAGTGATTTAATTTAATTATATTTTCTATTTAAAAAAACTTATTTCAAAAACTAAATAAGTGCAAACAATAAAATATACAATATTAATTTGACATCCAATGATCCAATACCATACCACAATACCAGGTTAAAACACACTCTGGGTATCGCATACGAAAAAAATTATTAATTACTTACTATCAAAATACACAAATACTACGAAACCATGAATTTTTGTGTTGACGTGACAAGTTCTGTTGTATGAGTAAAAATAACGGATTGGTCACATAGTCTCGATTCATAAAATTTAATTTCTTTAAAATTTCTGTTTTTTAAATCTATTTTTTACAAAATCTCGTTTCCTACAATCTTATTTTTAACAAAAAAGGATTTGAAAACTTGTCGTTATGTTGTTGTTGCTGTCATAACATTGATTGGATTTGATTTGATTCGAATGATTGGATTATAAATTTAATGTAAGACATAATACATATGATATATTTGATACATCCATGTTCTACACCTTTTAGGCTTGTGAGATCTTAAAGTCATGACGCAATTTTTATCTTCATCTTAAATGTTCTTTTTTCAATTCGAAAATGAAAAAAACGTAAGAGAAAACAAAAATTAAATAAATATTTTTTTATTTATTTTTTTCAAATAAAATTCGAATAGCGTTTTTTTTTTAACAACAATATGGCGCCCATATAACAATAATTTCAAAATTAGTAGGAAACAACAAAACATTTTATTTTTTAGGTTTCATTTATTATTCCCTTGTGTAATTTTTTTGGTAAATCCTTTAATATAATATTATGTGTTTGATAAAAATTGAAATTGTCTGATTTTCAATTTATTTATTTTTTGTTGAAAAGGAATTGATGTCTCAATTTTATCCTTTTTTGTGAAGGTTTTAATAATAAAAAATCATTGCCTTAAGGTTTGGTAAAGCGCTTCATTATTGACATTTTTTTTGTTTTATTTTTGTTTAGCTTTTTTTTATTTTATTATTACTGTTGTTGTTTCTGTAATTTTTAATGGATTGATTTTGATGAACCGATTTCTTTCATTATCTTTTTTATTTATTTACAACAGTAATAATGAAATAAAAAGGGAATGTCTAAAATATTTCTGGTATTTTACTTTCTCTCTTTCTTTTTGTTTGTAAATATAGAATAATACACTATGCGAGTGACCAATGGGTTGAGTGGATAGACATGGATTATTTGTAAATGAAATATTACGATAAGTTATAGGTAAGTAAATAACAAAGTTGAGTTGAACTGAGTTGAAAATAGAATTTTTATTAATTAATTTAGTTTTTTGAAGTATTAATATAATATTATTATTGAATTATAATTAATTTATTAATTCATACTTAAGTGATACAATAACATCAAGTTTTAAGTAGTGTGAAATTCTCACATGATTAAAATAATTTCTTTTAGCTATAGATTCTTGAATGAACCATCGTTTGCTTCGAGATTCTACTTGTACAGAAAAAAATAACTATAAGTACGCTGGGTGGCGTAGTAGGTAGAGCGCTTGCTTTTCAATGAATTTGGACTTGGTGAACTTAGAGTTTGGGGTTTTCATACCTAGTTTAGCACTCTTTGTCATTGGAATAAAATAAATAACAAAAAAATAAATCTATAATTATAATTGACAAGCATTTAAGGTCCTGCGCAGTAGACACCTTTTTATTTTATTTCGATTCTCCTACTCCTTAATGAACTTCTAATATATATAATTTATCTAATATATATAATATATAAAACAAAAATGCGCACACAGTTGAAATTTTTTTACTCATATGATTTTATTATACAGCAAATACATTATGCATATGTGAAATCTTATTAAAATAATAAACAAAAGCAAACAAATCAGTTATTATAATTTACATATTTACTTGCAAATGAATATATGTACATATCCCAAATAAAAACAAAAAAACAAATTCATTTAAAATAAAAAATATAAAAACAACAAAAAAACAAATCACTTGAATTCTTCCTTTTTATCTTTTTAAGTAACTGTCTCTAAATTTTGGATATTTGTAGTAATAATATAGTTTTTATTAAAATTATGTATTATGTAGGTATATATATACATACCTCTTTAATGACAAAATTTTTTATTTTTAGTAATTTTATCCACTAAATTCCACTTACTATAGGGAATATATCGGAAACGAAGCAGTATATGAGGAACGTGTATTTATGTGTCCTAAATAAAACTTACTAACCACAAAACTTTTTATTAAACACGAGTGGTTTCTGCTATATCGTGCGAAGTCTATGTCAGTACGTAAAGTATTTGACTTCAACTTGAAATATAATTACTCAACAGGGGCCCCTAGTAAGAATATAATTTGGTTACAACTTAAATAAAATGGTTAACAACTACGTTATTTAAGAAGGCTTAGTTCTCATGTATTTCCACATTTAATGTCTATGTTTAGAATTTGATTCTTGATTTTTACGGCACTTACGTTTAGACTTTGTAAAATAATTTTCTCTCTAGCGAATCAGTGAAATCCCGTCTACAAAATTTGTTTGTTGGTAAAGGGGTATTAAACGTATGCTAACCATTGATACAAAAATAAAGTCTAAACACACGCAATGAGTTTATATGCCAGATATTTGAAAAATAAATACCAAAAAAAAATTAGGCGTAAAACATTATATATGTATAGTAAAAATTGTAGTGCCGTACTCAACGCACAAAAAGGTAATTCAAACTAAGTTATTATCAAGAACATAAAAAAACGAGATATTAGGTAAATTCAGTTTCATATTAGGTTATCAGATATTAGGTAAACACAGTTCAGTTTCTTTTAAAAAATGTGTGAACATTTTAGTTTTAAAAATATATTTTAAAATTTTATGTGGATTCATCTACACTTTAAACATACAAGAATAGAGCCATTGATTAAGAACTAAATGCACGAAACATTAACAAACTTTTACGTAATGTGTAAATGCCAGTTTATATAAACTAATTTGTAGTCTTATATTCCCAAGCATAGTGTGAACACAATTTATTTATTTAAATTTTTAATTTAATTTGAATGGCCATTTTTGGTTTATAGTGTAAAAATTAGTACTTTTTGAAACAAACTGTATAGCTTTTAGTTGACATTTTTTTTTGTGTATGGAACAGTTTTCAATACAGTCAATTTTCGAATGTTAAAATAAATATGATATTAGCCTCCTATTAAAATTGTAATGGAAATATCTACGTAAACACCATTTGTTTATTAAAGCATTAGGAATATTTTATTTCTTATATTTTTATGCTCTTGACAGTAACTTAGATAGAATTACCTTTTCGTGCTCAAGTTTATTCTACAATATCTACAATATTTTGAGCACTTATTTATCAATTTACTGGCATCAACTCAATAAATGTGGAAAATTACTGCTATTGTCAGGAACTAAGCCTCCTTAAATAGAATAGCTCCATTTTATTTAATTTGTTACCAGTTTATATATACTCTCAATTATTTTTTGTACTTTATTTCATCCCAATGACAAATGGTACTGAACCAGGTCGAAAAACCCATAAAGCATTTTTTTACTTCATCGGGGATCGAACCTGGGACCTTTCGATTGAAAAGCAGGAGCTTCACCTACTGCGCCACCGAGCGTAAATATGTAAAAACATCATTATATGATGAAGTTAAAAGGAATATTTATTGATTTCAAATTTGAAAATAATAATAAAATATTGTAATAAAACACAAACACTGCTTTATAAAATAATCTATATATACTAACTATATTTAATTATAATTAATTATACAAAAGTTAAAGTTTGTTTGTTTATTTGTCTGTCGCTATACATTTTCATGCATTTATAATATTGAATTCTTAGAAATTGTTGCTTTCTTATCTATTCTTATCTATTGGCTTGGAATAATTTAAATAAATTAGTAAAAAAAATTAATCAGTTAATTCATAAAATTATTTATTACATTTGATTATGTGAAAGAGTTATATCAGCTTCAAAAAAATGTGCGATAGTTCATTAATCAAAAACTATTGCAGAGTATTTCAATGGATCCATAAAATTATACAAGTCCATGGAAACGGTAATGAAAATGAAGCAACCCAAATGAATTCGTTTGATTTCGACTAATTTCGGCGATTTCTAGGCTTGAAAAAGCCTTTTCCGGTCCTTCTCGAAAGTTGAAAATGTCACCAATCGATAGAGTATCCTCGATTTACTTAATAACATTTTTTTTAAATCATATCTAATATTCAAATGTATTTAGTTGCCTTATAACATTTCCGTAAATTTTCCTGAATATAGCATGAATAAAACTATTAGACTTACTCTTTCTAAATATAGAATTGAATATCGAATTGGATTGAAAATTATGGAATATCTTGTAATAAATCCTTTTTATAATAAATCACTTTTTCTCTAATACATATATTTTTCTCTCCCACTGCGCAGAACAGTGTATTAAAGGAAAATGTATAGAAACTGATTAAATATAAATCTTTACATTACAGTGACCATAAATACAGACTATTAACAAACACAAAAGGGTGCATCAGTTAATCGCAAAACATGCATGAATCTACAAAATTCCTGTTTTTTTTTTTTAGAAATGACCATTTCCCTTTTATAAAACTAGACTTATAAAACCGTAATGTTGTAATGAAGCAAAAAAAAAAGTGCAATATTGTACAAAAATAAGTAAAAAAAAAATTGTACAACCTACACATTTTTGTCATTTCTTTTTTTTTTATTCTACGTTTTGAAGTTCACAAAGTGTTAGATAATTTCAATAAATTTGAAATTGAATTTAAATATCAAAAAAAAAAAATCAGCAAAGCATATTCGTTCAACAATCTATACAAAAATAAATTAAATAACTGTTTTTAAGTTGAAGGACGTCTACTTCAATGTACACTTTTGTCGTTAGATATGCAATCTGCTTATCTGCACTTACGAAAACAGAGTTATTGACTGTAGATTTGAGACGGTCCGAGCCAGAATAGACTATGTAAAAAAAATAATTTAGAGAAAAAATTGCAATAGAAAAAAGGTTAATCACTTCAAGCAGTTTAGTCGTTTTAGAAAAATAATGTTCAAATTCGGTAATAATGTAATAATGTTCAAATTCGTTCAATCTTACTTGTTTTCTGTGCACGATGACAAAAACTAGATGAAAAAACTTCAAACTTTTTTTTAAAAGCATGGGTCCCAACCTTGTTTAAGTTGGACCTTCCCGAAAAGTTTTTAAATATTATTTGCTATTAATTATTTAAAAATGCTAATTTACAAAAATACCATTTAATAATATGTAATAAACATCAATCGGCATAACATTCGCGAAGACGGATTTTTTGTGTTCATCACGTTTGTCCTTTGCACCATGTGTAAGCTTCATTATGCTGTATAAGGTAGGTAATAATGTCTGTCGGAAATACACCGACACACACCAGTAAGGTCATTTTAATATTCCGGAAACTTTTCTCGCATAAGAATCAACTCGCTAAACCATTTTGAGCTTTTTACAACACCGTCGAGATCTTGAATTTTAGTGCCATAAAGGTCATCTAATAAGTCAAGAAAAAAGACTCCTAGACTGAGTATCATTTTTGGATAAAGATCAGGGCAAGTACAGAGATGTTGGACAGTTTCATCACCCTCCTCCTCTTTACAAGTTCTGCAAAGTCGTTTCAGGGAGTCCAAAGACTTCTGACATGTATGGCAAAAAAACAATGACCAGTAATGACTGCTACTAGTACTTATCGCAGTACATATGTACTTATGTAGAGCCTTTATGTCACACTTTTTCAACAATAGAATGCATAAGGTGCACCCAGATTGTTCTGGAAACATTTCCAAGATAATACTCTCTATAGCGAGTTGATTTGCGTTATAGTTACCCGGCATCTCACTGTATCCTGGCAGCTCTCGTAGTCATATATTGAACCGATCCGCTAGCTCGTTAAGAGAACTGCGGCAGTCCAAAGCATGATAAATATAAATATGAGTTACAAAAAAAAAACATGTTTCGTGGGATGCCGAACTCACGTTAATTAAAATAGATTTCTCCCTTTTAATAATATTTTTTTTTAAATTTATTACATCTTTCCTATACTGAAGAATTTTCCCATATAAAATTATTTACATGTTTCAAATGAACAGTAGACTACGAATCTATAAAATATCGTCAACTTGAGGTTCATTTTACTTTTGTTTGAGCCTTAGATACATACTACTTTACCATCGAACCACAATATAACACTGTTTCCAAATGTAAATCGTCAAATTGATTGCAAAATGACCTCAAAATATAGACGAAAGGTAAATGTAAGTTTATTTATAGAAATACTACATTTTTTTAATTTTTCTCTCTCTGTATTTTATTTTATAGTGATTAGATATAAATATCTTATTAACAGCTATAAATTTTTAAAATTTTTAAATTTAAACAATTTTATTTGCATCAAGGAAAATGGTATTATCTACTTTTAAAATTTTATCTTTATTGAATTATTTAATCATATGGTATATTATTTATTTTAAATCGAAAAATCTATAGGTAGAGGTCAGTGTTAAGAATTAAAACAAAACAAAAAAATCTATTAGAATTAAATAATTTCATTTAAACCCGATTACAGTGGTCAGATTACAAGCAGTGATTCATAGACGAAAAAAAACATTATATAAAAAAATCTAATTAGATTAGTATTCAAAATAAAATAACGGTTAATGTACATTTTACAGTATAAATGTTCTAACGTGTAGTAAGTATGAAATGAAAATTAATACAGGATTACATGAAGGATATTTAATTCAAATACACTTATGTAGTTTGATATAGGTATATAGCCAATCATTTAATTGGATTGAATAGGAGTTATTTGTTTTAAAATGAAAAATCGATTGAATACAGTTCGTAAAAATTACAATTCAAAATATTGCAAAAACATTACAGTGCTTCATGTAAACATTCTCTTGCTAATATAAAAGTGTAACGGGTACGGTATAATGGTATACTTATAAAAGGGAAAGTTTGTTTGTTGTTTGAAGCCAATTCCTAGCACTCATCAGGAATATATTAAAAACTAATTATGGTCTGTAACACATTTGATAATTAGATACGTGGTACGGTTTACAAAAATTCGGATTGCTTTAAGCTCTTAGCACTTCCAAAAATATTTTAAAAACCAAAAGACTTGAAAACTTGTAATTAGGTGCTCCCTAAAAAATAAACAAACGTTTGTTACTATTTCTCAAAATTCTGACTAGCTGGCTCAGAAATTGTTGAATTTGATAGGTTTTTTGATATTTCTTCCTTACCCAGCCAGAACTAAAAGCAGGAGCTCCAATTGTGTTTCTACAAAATTTTTCACAGCTATATAATACTAAATTAATATCAAAGTACAAATATAAAATTATTGCATCCTTATGTTATTGCAGCAGAAATTCAAACTACTTCAAACCCACTGCAGATTTTTAATTGAATCCCCATTAACTTCAAATATATGTTAGGTAATTTTTAAAACAATTTTCAGAAACCATTTTGTTAAATTCGGTTGATAAATAAAACTTTATTGAAGTAAATTTAATACATTTTATGATGGACACGAGCAACGTCGGGTGACCTTAATAGTAAAAAATACAGTGTTTATAAATATTTGTACAATAAATGAATTTGTAAAGTGCAAACTAATATCATTTAAGAAACATTTTTAACAACATATTAATTGTATTTATTATAATACTATTAGAATATAATAAATTTCTGTTGGACATAATCAACTTCTCCCACAAAGCACATTTGAGTATATACAAGAATCTTTTAAATAAATTTTAATCTATACAAAACAAAAAAAAATTATTTTTTATCTTTTTAATGATTCTTTATACACCTATGGAACATTTTGTATGGAAAATTATGTGGGAATACCTTAAATTATATTGTGTTGGTTAGACACTTATTAAAATTTGGATAAATATGTATTGAATATGAATATTGAATAATATTGAAATTATATTAAAATTTTATTAGTTTAAGTCGTAGGAGATTATTCCATTTAAATGAACGTATTGAAAAGAATTTCAAAAGAATATTTTAATTCCTTAATGTTAAGTGTAATGAGGATGCTGTCCCCAATACAGGTACAAATATGAAATTAAAATATCTAAACAGGTAGATATTAAAGAATGTAGATCAATAACTAAATTTTTACTGCTTATAATACTCTTCGAAAATTTAAATGAAAATGTGAAAGGTTCAGTCGTGGCTTAAATAAAAACATGAGTGAATATAACGTTTAAATACATTACGAATCATTACAGAGAAATCACCAGATAAAGCTTTCCTCTGTACTGTTTTCGTAGTTTTCTAAAAAATATTTTACACAAACAAACACAAAGTCATACAAGATGATCCAAAAAAAGGAGTAATATCAAATTAGATATTACATGTTATATAAAAAAAGCACAAAATGCAGCTAATCCCTCTCATCAAAGACTTAACTAAACCTCGACCTTAATAAAATAATAGAAAGAGCAGCCATTCATAGATGACTTTAATATAGATGTCATTATTATTTATCATTTACACTTTCTTTAGAAGCGTAGATCGGCTTAGCTCAGATATTGTGAGTCTATGACTGTGCTTAAGTTTTTTTGCAATGTTTGTTTTTACAAAGTAGTTAATTTGAAAATGATCACAAAATTATATTTTAACTTATCTAAACATACTCTCCATCATAAACGAAATAATAGAATTATCATAGAGAATAAAGTAATTGGATGTGTTCACATTGAATTGCAATTGTGGTTAACAAAATCTATTGTAAAAGCCAGCTTTCACTGACTTTAGATTATGTCATCAATTGCAATTGCATCTTTATATGTGTGTGTAAATGTTATCATTCCAATCATTTTACATCGATTTATTATCGGTTTGAACTCTGTGCGCTTAGAACGACAAAAACAAAATAAATATATGTATGGATGTAAAAAAATACAAAAACAACAAATATTTTCTATTTTGACTATTTGAAAAATTTATTTTGAAGTATAGCAATAAAAATTATTTATTTTCGTAAATCATTGCTACATATTTAAATTCAATATAGACATTTTGACAATTTTGTGAATTATGAAAAAACTGTTCACTGTTTTATTTAATCCTACATTCCCGCGTTTATTTGAAATCATTTAATTACCCTCCAATTAAATAATTTTACATCATAAATTTAATAAATGACAAAATGTTTTGGCCCAGCCGATCTACCGATTTGATATTTTTTCTTAAATTTTGATTGTGAGAATAATTTCGTGTGTAACATAAACAATTTTCTGACCTGTCAAAATATTTTATGACTGTTTTAAGTAAGTGTATGCGATGAGCTACAATTTGTGAGGCAGCTACATTTTAGTTGGAAATCTCGCAACAATTTTTTCGTAACACAAAGAAAAATATTCAGTTTTGCATGTTCATTTTTTTTTTTTTTATGAATAAAATAAAAATTTGTGTATTAAAATTAAATGAAAATAAAATAATTGACTGTAAAAAAAAGGAAGTGTGGGGACAAAATAGCTCATAACTTCTGCAGCACTGATCGAGGTAAAGCCTTTCGGGGATTTGTTTTGAAAGAAATTAAATTTTCATTAATTATGTGAAAAAAAAATTATTGTAGGAATTTCGATATTGAGCTATAAACTTAAAAAGAAATAAAAAATAGTAGTAAAAAATTATTGTTTTCAATTTTGTGAATTGGTTTGCTTGTTTTCTGCTGCTCTTCTGTTAGTTTCGTTGTTTCATAAACCGACGACACAATTTCGAACTATCTATTTGCATTATAATATGATATAACTTGCTAGTATAATTACTACAAACTAAAAGTCAGATATTAACTATAAAAACAGTAATAAGCCATTAGCCTTCAATTCAGAAGACTATGTTCAACACAGAGGTCTTACACATTTAAAAAAGTGCCATGCTAATTAGAATACATATATTGACACTCAAAAGTTAAGTTACTACGTAAAGAAAAGAAAGAGAAAAATATAAGCTGTTGAGAAAAAATCTGTAAAACGCTTACAAAATATGGTTATTGAAGCTATACTTCCGATGGAAACCGGTAAAAGATTCTAAACTAAACATGTACTAGTAAGATATTCACAGTTCAGCCTTGTAGTGGAAAATTTTATGACCGAGAGCAATTAAACAGAAGAACTTTGGTCGCTTAGAACACAGGAATCTATAGTTACACAAATAATAGGGTTAATAAAATGGTTAGAATACATATCCCTACATGTCATATGAAGAAAAGAAGAAACTATCTAAATACTGCAATTGAACCACATACAAGAGTAAAAGTGTTACAACACCATGGCTAAGTTGAATAAGAAATTATTTATTTTAAATATACAGTATGATTTAAAAGCCTTTTAAAACCCTAATTTCCTGCAAAACGAGTGAAATTACGATTAAAAGATTGCCTCTTCAGAAATTTATTAAATATCCTAAGAGTTTTATATGAAATATTTCTTTTATATAAAATTTAACGTTGCAAATTTTTTCAACTATATTGGCTATTATTTTATTAGGTAGTCATTATGACACCTACAAATATTGATCAATATTGAGATTATATTAAGTTTAAACCAATATGTGTAAATTTTAATGATGTTGCAAGAGTAACGTTTTTCTCCTATAGAACAACAAAAATAACATGACACAAATTCATAACATTTTAATCAGTAATACTATAAATTAGGACTATGTCGTAAATAATTGTCTACATAATCATACACAATATTTTATTAATTTTTATATATATATATATATATATATATATATATATATTAAATGTTAAAGCTTTATAATCTTGGACAGACGTAAAAAAGTGTTTTACTAAAATTGTGACTCAAAATACAATTATACAAAAGTTCTTCGATCAATGTCAATGATAATTTTTGATTACGTCCATCTTTTGGAACGACAAAATTCTGAGAATTTAGAGACGATTTGACGAAAATGATCGTTATTTTTATTTAATTCTTTTTATTTATTTATTATTATTATTATTATTATTATTTTTTAATCTTCTAAAAATACGATTTTTTTACTCAATCTGTTTATTATTTTAATTTACATTATATAAAAGTTAACAAAAGATTCAAATTAATTCAGTGCTAATTGTATTAAGTTTATATATAGATATTTTTTGTATTTTAAGCTTTCAAAATATAAAATAAAAAGTAATTTTATTAATTTTGGTTGCTATGTACCTAACCGTATGTAAAACCAAAATAAAATATTATTTTTTAAATTAACAAAATTAATTTAAAAAAATATTAAATTGTATTAAATTTTAACCTATACAAAACAATTGATAATGATGTAGGTTACTCGATGATGAAAAATCGATATTAGTATGTATAGTACATAATACATAATACTGCTAACGTGGTATGACATGTAATTGTTTAATTTCGGTTCTGGTTCATTAAGAAACAAAAATTGTTTTTGGAAATATATATATATATACGCTATTGTTGTGTACCACGGTAACAATACAATTTCATATTCGCATCAGTACCCAGTTCAAATGAACTTATATACATATATTTTGGAATAAATTTAATAAAAAAATATATTTTAAATTTAATTTCCAACGAAAACAAACAATTGAAAGGGCGGAAATAACAGTTATCTTGTGAAAACAAAATACCAGTATATTAAATATTAAAAAATACCTGAATTGAAGATGTGGAGTTATATATATTATTGTAATAACATTCCAAAGCTCTAACCGAAACTGTCAACGAAATGTGATTGGTTAGAAACGCTGTAATTAAAACGAATTTATGCGATATAGTTTAGATAAGCAAATATCTTAAATTACCAGCAAAATATTAGAAAACAGACTGATGTGCCATTCAAATAACTAATATGAACTGAACATTTAAATAAATTCACCATTCAAATGAAGTGTCATACTGAATATACATGTAAGCTAGTACAGAGATATTACCATTGGTAAAAGAGGTATTAGATGTCATTAAATGCATCCCTTGTTAATTATAATAAAGCATGAATCATCAAGTATATAGTAAATAACTGAGAATTGCATTTTGCAAAGTGACTGTTTTCAGAACACATTTTACGTAAATAATTCACAACACTTTTTTTTCGATAAAAGTGCGCTATCTACAATCGGATACACTTAGCTTAATTAAATATTTTCTAAGCTTATATATTGTGGGGGATATTTCGTTGAATATCGTACTCAATAATTCTTCCTAACTGAACTTCCAAACTGCTTTTACACAGAAATTTGAAATAAACAATCACATACAATAGCTTTTCTGCTTTAGATGCGGGATTCGATTCCGGAACCTTCTGATTAGTAGTTAGATGGAATAACTACTACACCATACCGGTCGGCATTAACTTATCGATTACTTAATTATAAAAATTTCGGTTAATTGCAAGAGTCTTATGGAATACCAGTATCATTTAAATTAATTTCTATATAGTTAAACGGATAGAAATGCATGAACTGAAATTCAAAAGGCTTAATTTGCGCTTACTGTAATCTTTGGAGAACTCTGAATATTTGAAAAGTTTAATAAATTCTTTATTGTGGGATTATTGAGAAAATTACGTTGCTTGAATCACCCTCTGAGTCTTTATAAATGTCACACATTCTATCTTTTAGCATTTTATTTTTGGATGCAACCCCACCAAATAAAACTTAACATTGCTACAAAACAATTTAAAAAAATTACTCAAGAATGCTAGAAATTAAGCTATTCATTTAATATCTTCAAGTTTAACACCAACCGAGGCCACAGATCATTCATTGTGGAAAGCTACAACAAAACTAAATTGACCATAACAGTTTAACCCACCAATACCACCAAATAATCAACATTCTTTGATACGTAGTAACCAAGAAAAAGCAGAAGTATTCGCAGCACAACTTAAAGAAGTATTTAAACCATGTCCTACGGAAATCTCAAACGTAGATACAGAAATATATATAATTTCCTCGACACTCCACTTCAAATGGACCTATACCAATTAAGAATTTTACAATGGCAAAAATAACCAAAATGATTAGAAGTAACACAAAAACAAAAAAAAAGCCCGAGGTTATGATCTAATTACTGGTAGAATATTGAAAGAACTGCCGGAAGACTAAGTTTACAATGCAAATTATGAATGCTGTTCTAAGATCTGGTTACTTTCCAGTCAAGTGGGAAATTACTGAAATAATTCTGATACAAAAACCAGGCAAGCTGAACAAAGAAATTACATCCTACACACCGATGAGTCTACTGCCGTGCCTACCTAAACTATTCTAAAGACTATTACGATACTTGAAAAAACTAAAACCGATTTTGGAAAAAGCTAAATAGTCCTAACGCATCAATTCAGCTTCCGAAATGAACATGCAACTATTGAGCAAATACACAGAATACACACAGAGCAAAATAAATATTGTTGAGCGGTTTTTTTTTATATTAGTCAAAAAGCCATTTTATTTTAAAACAATTAGAAACGAACTTGAACCAAGCAATTTAATAAAAATCAAATCACTTTGCAACTATGAATAGGTCAATTGAATCGCGACATTAAAAAAACTTAATTTAGTGCTAGTTGTTTACATAAGTCTCCTGATATACCCGCTTCAATATATTTCCCTACCCAATTTCAGAATACGGATATGTACTGTTATTTTATTTAAAACTTAAACATAAATTTAATTAAAAAATTAATACATAATTATATATACATTTTGTTAAATGTATCAAATCATTTTAGTATCAATTCAAATATTAAAAATACCTAAAAATAAATTTAAAAATAAATTTAAAATACTTAAATTTATAATAAGAATTTTAACTGAAAACCAAACCTCAAAGGAGCGCATAGGTAAATAGAACTAAGCTATACATAAATATATATAACCTTGTCTATTTTACAACCTTGTCTCTATATAATCAAATCTATTTATATTTATATACATACATATATATATATATATATATATATATATATATTATGACTATCTATAGATAAAAAATCTAATTTCTGCATATACATTAATAAAATTCAGGAAAAAATATATTTTTTCAGTAATATAAATTTCTAAGGATAAAAAAACAAACAAAAACAGCAAAGACAAATTGGTAACAAAATAATGATTTCGGTTTATTCATATTTCCTAGGTTATTTCAAAGGACATTTTAAATAAATAATATTTATAATCTGAAATAAAATTATAAAAGAATTTTTTTATCTATTAATTATATTATAATTTTATTTTGATGATATTAACAGGATAATTCGAATAAATAAATAAACAAGTATAAGGATGTTAAATGGTTTTATAATGGCGGTTACAATAATTTTTGATTAAAAAACTTTTCCAGAAGAAAAACAACAAACAGAAAAGAAAAACATTTTAATGCAAAAAATGTATTCATAATAAAGAATCAAAATTTAGTTAAAGAAAATGTAAGTATATGTACTGGTGTAATATAGTATAGTAAAAAATAAAAAAACGAAAAAAAAAATTTTTGATGAGAAATAATTTGAGAAAAGTCAGTAATGATACAAAAAAAAGTTGACAACGTGACGATAATTAAAATGATAATAAATCCCTTGTGGATATTAACTTAGACTGTGAGAAAAGTTCTTATTACTTTCCTGCATTTGATTTTGAACCTTTCTAACTGTTTAAATTTTGAATTTTTCAATTGGAAAAAGTTTTGTAACTTAAAAAGTAACAGAGCTAAAAAAGACCCCGTTAGAATCAATTTATAATTGTCTTACAATTTCCAAAGTTTTGATGTACTGAAAAATATACCGTTATTATTTTATTTTTCCCGATAAATTTGTTCGATTCTCGATGAAGCAAAAGAAAGTGCTTTATGGGTTTTTCGACCTGGTCCAGCACCCTTTGACATTAAGATAAAATAAATGAAAAAAATCTGCTTGAATTTCTTAAAATTTCTCTTTTACGCACTTGCTCAGACAAAATAAAATTTTAATGAAACCTCTGAAACATTTCCGGCGAGGAAGAAGAGAAGCATTAAATACTCACCCTTAGACAGTGGAAATTCCTAGGTGGCTCAAAACTGGCTGTAGAAATTCGTTTATAGTAAAATGTTCTTAACAACGTACTCATTGAAAATGTCCTACAGATCAAAGGGACATTTCCTTACCCTAATACTCAACTAGTTAAATCTGTGCATTCTTGTTTGAAATCTTATGTTTAGCCTTATAAAACAAATTACTAAAGTCAGTAGCATAAACAGCCTGTCAAGTATTAGTAAAGTCATGAAATTAAATCATTTAAATGATCTACAGAGGGATTCAAAAGAAAATATCTAATTTTATGAACCTATTTTAAAACACTTTTATTTTACTTATGTTTTTTTTGTTTTATGTTCTCTTTCCAGAAACTTACAATGATATTTATCTTGTCATATACATTAGGTAACTTCGGTAGATACTAAAAATATTTATTTCCTATTCTTTTTTTATTTTATTTTTTTGTTTTATTTAATTTCATTTCTATACGTTGTTTTTAAGTCCAAATTCCCAAATTGTGGCGTGGAAAAAGAAAGTAGAAACTACTAAAATGTATTCTAAATATATGTATGGTAGGTGTTGTAGTTTGTATTGTACTTTTATTCCATAAGTATGTTGTTAATTTTTAAACGGTTTCAAATTTTAGGTGATAGTAATGAAAACTAATATAAACGCCAAGCAAGTATAGGAATTTCGTAAAGAAACAAGAAAACACAAATTTTAAATCATTCGTTAATATTCGTTTTAAATTTTTCATTATTTAATATTTTCTAATATTTATGATAAAAAGTAATAAAATTAATTTTAACATTTATCATATCAATTTTAGCTAAGTTAGTTGGTTTTATTTCACTATTGGGTTTATCAAGAAATCGTATACACGTAGATATCTATATCTCAATCATCAACTCAAAATCAGGAATTTTAATTTCAGGATCAGGAAATAAAATTTATGTATCGATATATTTAAGTACGATTTTTGTATGCTTCGATTTCTTTCTTGGATATCACACCACACTATTTTTAATCAAATATTTGTAGTACTCAAATTATTTTATTGTTTTAATTTTTAAGTTATTATCTGATAACAGAAAATTACTGGACCAGAAAAAAGCCTATTTGGAAGTAGATATATCCAAAAAATGTATGCCATATGCAATCAATTATTAGAAACAAAAAACATTCTCCTAAATTTTTCTTTATTAAATTAAAACGTAAAAAAAAACAAAAAAATGGATATAACTATTTACAGTTGACTTGAATAAACCTAAAACGTAAACTATAGTATAGTGGTTTTTGTAAAACATGTACACACAAACAAACTATTTGACAACTTTCAATTTGTTGTAATAGAAAATTTTGCCATTGTATAATAAAAACTTTGGAAAAACAAATTTAATAAAAGTACCTACCTGTACATATAGATTTTTTTTGCATAATATTACCAGTAATCTACATTTTTACACGTAAGTACACGTAGGTACTTTAATTGTACTGTAATTTATTACATAAAGTGGAAGGAAGGTTAAATTTTACGAGTACTTATTATTGATTAAATTTCTGTTGCTTATACCGTTAATTAAGTGTGAGAAACTATAACTGTCATCAAGAGCTGACACTTCTTAAACAGTATAGGTATAGTTTCATTTTACTTAAGTTAATATAATTTTCAATATAAACTAGTGAATCCCGTGTGCAATTGCACAGAAGTAGTTCTTTCAGACACAATTTTATATATAAAAAAATATTTGTTTTGGTATAAATGTTGTTGTTTTCTGAATCTGATCGATAAATTGGTGTTTTCGCATAAGATATCAAAGTGGGTTTTAGGATTGTATTCTATAATATTCTGAAGCGTATTTAAACAATTTATTAATTCATCAGATTTGGTTCATACTCAAAAAATATTCGTCAGTTTTATGGACAGCCGTTAATTTAAACGGACTAAGATAGTGTACTGCTGTACCAAAAATTAGAAAAAAAAATTGATAAGAAGTAGATAATGTTATTCTCTACGCCATCTTGTAGATATTATTATAATTACCAAGCCGTTGAGGCAGTTATGATGTTAATCGTGTGGTATTTTATTTATCCCTAGGGCTATATACCACTAGCCCTTAACAATTCATTTTTAAATATTTGACAACCCCATGATTCAATGCCGTAAAATATATAATTGTATATTAATTATTACTTCTATTTTTTATTTTTGGTTTATGGAAAGTGTAACTATTTTAAATGTTTTAAGTATTCACCATCCTTTTGTATATTTTTTTTTTGGCTAAAATTTTTTAAACTCAACATATATATATTTATATAATTCATCTTGTGTATTATATAATATAAGATAAAAATTGCATAGTATGCATTTTTCATTATTTTATGAATAACTAGCAAAATCACCCGGGGTATTGTCGAGGTTAAACACAAAATGTATAAAATTCACTTTAAGAAAAAAATTTTTATGAACCGAAATAAAAAAAATAGTTTCTGAAAAATATTTGAAAAGTTGTATAATAAATATTCAAACACTTGTTGGGTTCAATTTAAGAAAGCTTTAAGTCCTTTAAAAATAAATTTTATTTTTTTTTAAATTATTACTAACCTTGCGATTTTACTAAAATTTGGATTTTAAAAAATGGTAATTTGTCGTATTTGGATTTTGTTTATTTGTATTTTGGAATTTTGGATTTTGTCGTTTTGATTTAGTCCATTTGGCTTCTCACATTAGGGATTTCGTATCTAGTCCACCTACAAGCTGTTTTTGGGAATTTCCCATATTATGTGCTAATACAGATTTTTTCTGAAGTTCTGACAAGTTTAAAGTACATTAGCAATTTTTCGCGCGGATTTTTTATAGATTTATTTACGGATTTTTTACGAATTTTGTACGTAGTGATTTTAATTTTTACGGATTTTGATTTTTAGGAATTTTGTTTTTACGGATTGTGAAATTATGGATTTTGATTTATGTTTTTTATTTTCATGGATTTCAATACAAACCCTAATTTAACAGATGAATTAAAAAATTTTAAATGATTTAGCTTGTTCAAGAAGAAGATTAATGACGTACAACTTGCAAATTTTTAATTATTAACAAAAAAAAAAAAAATTAGGTTTAATGTTGAAATGCCCAATAAATAATTAACAAAATAAACAATTTGATAATCTTCAATTTTTATACTATTCTTAGATTCTTAATTTTCTTTTTACTCAACTTTTAATATATAATTTTCTACATGACCGCACCGTTAAATTTTAAAATAACGACTCATTCCCTTTTAAAAAGCATGCTCATGCTCAACACCCGGTACAATTAAATAATTTTGAAATGAATATTATCTAAAATTTAAAATGTTAAGAATTTAAAAAGAATTAACTCTGTATAACTAGTCTATTTTTTATAAATTAATAAAGTTTTAACTCAAGTTCAACTCCCATCAGTGTACCTTGTAAAAAATGATAAGTTGATGTCAGATTTTGTGACAAATAGAAATAATTTCAAACCCGAATCATTTTTGATAAATTACAAGTTTTTTTTTTTATGAAACCATTATAAAAATTGAACTTCAAATTTTGCTTTTGAAATTGTAAAAATTTAAAATCACTCATAACACATTTTGAATTTTACTTGTCTACATCTCTAGAGGAAAAGGTTCAAATATTTGCTTACATAATATTTAGGTGGAAATTATAATTAAATTAAATTAAATTTTGACTTTTAGTATATTTTTATTTTAAAACAAGTTCAAAACTGTATCTATGTTTTACATTTATTTTCCACATCCTACACGGAAAAGAATTACATTAAATGTAATTATATTATGTCTAAAATAAATTAAATTTATTTTGCTGAATTAGTAAGGTGATATATTTTTAACAATAAATAAAAGATGACCAAAATATTATTAAACTTATTAAGGTGAGCGATTAGAGAAAATCAAAAAGAATAACAGATGCAGTTTCGTACAATATTAGAGCAAAAAATGGAACAAAATTAAGTTGATTAGACGAATTTTATAACAACTGTTTTAAAAAACTTGAATTAACGCAGTGAAATTAAGAGAACACAATGAAGATTGAAATTGTTAATGATGTCAAGGCTGACTTCAAGCTATAACATCAATGTATAAGATGTGAACAAATTGTTGTTTGTATCACAGTTTAATTTTATTTCTACTATTTTAGACAAACATACATATACAAGTAATCATCATAAGTATAAATTAAAGAAAATAGAAGTTTATGTAGTTTAATGTCACTTTTGTTATAGAAACAAATTATTTTTAAATTAAAAAATAAAGAAAAACCCACAATTTACTTTTATTTTACTAAGCAGTTTTTTGGTATTTTTATACAAATATGTACCAATATTTCGGCAATATGTTGCCTTCTTCAGTGTAGTGGTATAATTTTTTATGGTGTAAATTATTTTTATTACTATAATCAATCAGTATAATTATAATACAATATCAGTATTTTTTTCTTTAGAGTTCAAATAAACAAAAATTTAATTCACGTATAAAAAGTAATCATATACACTATATCCAAAGCTGTACGTTACATAAAGCAAATCAACATGGTTAAAATTAATAATCCCATCTGGTATTTGCATTTTGTTTTATTTTTATTGATTTTGTATATATTATAATGTAAATATAAATTTTAATAATTGCAGTTCAGAACTAAATAAATAATTTAATTATTGATTTTTTACAAAAAATTTAACTTTGTTACGTAGAGGATGAAATTGAATTAAATTAAATTAATGGTAATTTATTAAATTAAATTTAATAAATAACAATTTATTAATAGTTTTAATTTGAAAATGATGTGAAATGATAAGTCTCTTAAGACACAGCCGAAAACAAAAAAAAAAGCAATATTATTACAAAATAAAAGTAATACAATTATGTAATAGGTAATTACGCTAAGTTAAATTGGAACGACCACATAAAATATATCAAAATTAAAGCGAGAAGAAGACTGAATCGCTGATCTGATTGTAAGATGATGCTTAGAATACTAAGCACATCTCAGTTCTAGACTACGGAAGCTGATTCCCTAGACTCAATATTGAATACACATTTACGATATTGGCCACAGGTGCATTCCCAACCAGTCCTATTACTACCAGCACCATATGTAATTCAGGAGAACTCTCTCTTGATTTGAGACGGGACAAATAAACACTAAGGTATATGGACTTAAGACACTCGCAAACTAGGAACATCCACTATCAGAAATGATAGTAAACACAAGACTTTACAACAAACTTAAAAATTGAGCTCAACAATATCAACGTTTTTATGCCAGATTGAGAAAACTGTTGTGAATAAATGAAATGACATACAATCAGTACTTCACTATCATTCAAAACACCACCTTGGATTTTGAAAAACATCAATATTTATTTAACAATGAACATATACAAAAAATAACAAATAAATAAAGAACTACTTAACGAAAACCTAAATAAAAAATATATACAAACACTTTCCAAAATAAATGGAAAAGTCGGATTTGTAAGTAATTACAAAAGACTTGAACAAAAATACAAATTTATAAAGCAGCTGAACACAGTAACAAAAAATACGATGGAAAGAAAATTTTTATATGGACAGACTTCATAAGCAGCCTGCTTACTATGAATACGTATAACCTCCACAAAGCGCCCTTCCATAGATTTAAATTTTGCTGCATCTTTAATGTCGATTTTACGATGATAGATATTTTATAGATATGAGGCAGATGAAAAATATGTTTTACACCGGTTTAAAAAATGTGTCATATTTTTTTTACTTACTGCAAAGCCACAGAATAAAATTAAATAATAAAAGTAATATATAATTTGCTAAATTATATTTTTTTTATTTTGATTTGACTTTCTGAATTTATTTTAAATTTTTTAATTTAATTTCTTTTTTTTTTTTGTAAATTTAACAATTTATTCAGGTACTTTTAAATATGTCCAGAAACAGAAATATTTAATAATTAGGGTATCTATAGTGTTGTCACAGATGGCACTAGATGTACCTAACCTCAAGAAGATACAAGAAAAAAATTTAATATAATCTAAGTAGCAAGAACATTTTTAAATTGAAGTTAACTTAAATACAAACCAAAATTTAAAATAAAAATTCAAAGAAATTGTAAGGAGAATTAATTTAGCAGAAGAATACACAAATTTCTTTTGATTTTTAAAATTTTGAATTTGTATTGAAACGTAAAATTGTGTATTGTTAAATTTTGTATTATTACTTTAAACATTCTGAAAGTAAGTCTCTTATAAATAGTTTTTAAGCCTTTTTGAATTTTGTAATCCTATTTCTAGGAAAATTATAGAATTATATACATATATATAAAAAAGTTTAAACAAAAAACTAAATAAAATTTCCTTGTACTTTTATGCTTTATTCTCTTATAAAAATTGAGATCTGATGCTGGTACAATACGGTCAGAATCAGTGCATGTTGAGCAAATTTTATATTAAAAAATCCTTTCAATATTTGAATTATTTACGAAAACTTAAATAATTATTTATACTAATAATTATTATTGAATTATTTACGAAAACTAAGTGGCACTAAACGTAATCCAGTTTTCCATATTGAAATAAGTTTAAATACAAGACATAAAAAATTTAAAAAATATATTGTATGATTGTTATGCCAAAACTGGGCTCAAACAATTGCTTATTTTCCCTACACTAGACTCAAAAATCAAAATAATGGTTTTTTTCTTATCTATCAAAAACATTAATGCGAAAATTTTTAAGCCATGCGATTTGACAAATTGTTTCCAAGTGAGAAACTGCAGAAATTCAAAACATGTGGGGTAATTGCCAAGGACTTACAGTACAGTTACAGTCTAAAGTCTTTTTTCCAACTTAATATTCACCGATTAAATCAGGTAATCGAAGAGACTAGATCCAATGTAAAACACTGACATGGTTTATCACAAATCATGGCCCATTTGAGAAACATCTGTTCATGATTGATAAGTCCAACACAGACAAATACAGCTTCTGCTTAGCACAAGAGGCGTCCTTTTTTCACATTTTATTTGTTTGCATCGTCATAGCTCGCAAAATAATATTATTATTTTCCAGGAATACATATCGCCTGATTCTGAAATTGACATTGAAATAACAATAACGTTCATCAAGAATATATACTTGCAATTTTGAGACAACAAACGGGGACTCATAGAAGTGGAATTCCTCATTGAGAAAAAAACAAAAAAAAAGCTAAACGATACAATTTCGATTCACTAAAATTGTTAAATTCTTCTATTAATTTTTTTATTAATTTTTATTTCTCTAAGGGGACAGTAATATGCATAGCAAGTCAAACATGTTCTAATTTTGTAGTTTGAATAATACCATCTCTTTAAATATTTTTATTTAATGGTAAGTAATAATAATATAATTATTTTAATTCATTTATTATGTCTTAATTACATTAAATATAGGATAATATGTCTTAATTACATTAAATATACAATTTACATTTTGTCTTTAGTAATTACTAATTTTAAAAACACATACTAAAGTATTTATATTATAGTTATTGTGTAAAACATTTTTTTTATATGGGACCAAAATAATGGGATTAAAACCTTAATTACTTTCGCAGAATATTAGTCAGTTAGTAGAAAAAAAAAATTAGGGAAGAAGTAAATAAACAACAAAAGAATGGAATAGAAATAGAAAATAATTAAATAATACATATAAAAGTCTAGTCTCTATTCTATTTATTTAAATCATTGCGACCTTTCTATTTATATTAAAAAATATAATTTTATTAATTTAAATTCCAATAGTCATAAAAACCAGAGTTATTATTATCACTATTATTATTATTATTGTTATTATTATTTTTTTTTTACTATTATTATTAATATTATAATTATTATTATTTTAATATTCTTTACTAATTTATTTTCTTGAATTAACTTACTTTAAATTGCGGATTTGGCGATCACACTCCATTAGAAAATTGAATAAGCAAAATATGAATATGAATATTATTATTAATATTATTAATTTATTTGTATAGTTATAATAAAACAAAACACTTAAATTTAAAAATTATAATAAATTCACCTTACAGAAATATTAATAGTTCGGTAGGTAACAATTTTAGTTAGAAATTTCATAAAATATAAATCTAATTCAATATACTTAATTAATTTGGTAATTTAGGAAACAAAAATTTACTTAATTTTAAAAATTACTTAAAAAAATTACCTTTTAAATTTCAATATTGCAGTAGATGCATAGGTATACATACAAGTAAGTATATGTATAATGTATATTCCAAAATAAGATAAAGACCCCAACAATTAGAAAAGAAAAGTAAAAAAGAAGAGTACACTTTTTTCTTATAATTTAAAATTTTTTAAAAATTTTATTTAATTAATTTAATTTTTAATTTTGTTTTCAATATTTTCACTTTTTAATTCTTTGATTTTATCCAATTTAATGACACAGTGAAAATGATTAAAAATTTTTGTTTTTAAATTTTATTCAACATTTAAAATTTCAAAATTGGAAAATTTATGTATTTTAATAATAATTTAAATAATAGTATTGGGCCTTGCAGATTTGGGCCATATTGAAAAATTTTGTCAAATTCTTTAACAGACACTAAAAGAAAATTTGTGTTTTTAAATATTTAATTTACACTAAATCAAGAAAAAAAAAACACAACCACAAAAAAACACTAATAAAATATCTATTTATTTTTAATTAATTAATAGTTTATTTATTTTTCTATGGCTAATTTATAACACTCTAAGCAACTTAATTAAATAGATTTATTGTTGATTTAAACGAAAATTTATTCTATTTTCTTTCTTTTTTTCTATAATTTTGTTATTATTAGTAATTTTATTACCTTTGAATAAATATTATTTATATTTTATTTAATTTATTTTCTGCTTATATTAGAAATTTTAAAATAATTTTTTTTATTATTTTAAATACATCAGTGCTCACAAAATTCCAATAAAAACCACAAAATCTTTTAATTAGCTTTTAATTTATTTATTTATTTAATTCTTTTTTTTATTTTTTTTTTAATATATTTTACGATTCAATTAATCACCTTTATTTTAAATAAATTTAATTAAATATTTTCTTTAGAAAAACAAATATATATACATATAAATAAATTTTTTGAATTTTTTACCGGGATAACGACAAGACACATTCACGTGTTAAATAAAACTGACTCAAAAATATTCTGCATATTCTATATTTGTAAACAATTTTAACATTTTATCATCAGTGTTGTATAATAGTATAGAATATAATATGCGAATGCGACGATAATCAACCACCCCCAAATATCTACAAGATTTTATTATTATTATTATTATTGCAATCTATAGAATTATTATTAAATCAAGTTCAGTTTTTTTCAAATTCTTAAATTTTTGTTATTTTTGTTATTTTACTTTGTTGTTATTTTCTTTTTGTTTGCTTCTATTTACTGTTGTAATTATAATTTTCATTGTATAGAATTATTTATTGGTATAAAATTAGAATTGAAGATACAAAATAGAAAAATAAATAGAAAAAAAAATATAACAGTTGGCTCAATTAATTAAAGTCCACTTATCAGGGTGAAAAGCTTTTTATAAGTAAAGAAAGAGCTTTCAATGATTTGAATCATATTGAATAAATTAAAGTTCTCGTACTAGGGAAATGTTATTATTTTGTTCGTGATTGTACTTTTATTAAAGTTTTGATATAATTTCGAAAAAAAAGAATTAGTAAGTATACAGTAATCCATCTCCAAATAACATTTAGTAACGTTAATCGAAAATGTTTTAAATGTGTTAAATTTGAAGGATTTTTTAAATATTATGTTTATTGTTACGAGGGTTGGGGTTATTTTTGTAATAGTTTAGTTTTTTTTGTAAATTTTATCGCTGTGTTCACATTTTATTTTCAATTGCAGTTAATAAATTCTTCTTTCTCTTTCGCACTTATACGTTTCTGAAATGCATGTGAACGCAGCCAATAATTGTTATTTACAAGAGGGTTTCAATTAATCGTCGTGGGGCTTAAAAGTCGCTTCTATTAAATAGAAATTACCAAACAAAAAATATTAAAATTAAATTTGAATTGGCGATATTTTAATTAGTGGAGTTTTGATAAGCGAGGTTTTTTTGTCGAGATATCGTAACCCATCATAATTACATCTTAATTTCTATACCAACTGGTTTAATTTTTTAAAAATAGAACAATGAAAAAAAAACATTGTTATTGCAAAAAGTTATTTAAATTATAGCAAGAGTATATTTCGATCTTCTTTATAAAATTAATAATTACAAAACCTCTATTCCTGAAGAAGTCTGCAAGTATTAAACGAAATACGCGTATCTGTATGATAGGCATATCAGTAAAATTAAAAGGAAAATATTTGATGGGAGACAATTATGAAACCACAGTTTATCAAACCGGGATAAAATTCAACTCAGTTTCAATGATACAAGAACAAATAGTATAGCAAAGTTGAAGAAATACAAATAACAATGAGACAAAAATGAAATATAAAAAGAATATAACTCTTAAGGATGTAGAAAACATGATCAAACTGTTAAAACATTTAGAACGTATAAAATTCTGTGAAAGCTGAATGTCATAGCTGCCAAAATGTTACCTGTTGTTCTATGTTACCTTAAAATGTAAAATAATATTTAATAAAAAACATGGTAGGAATAAATCCTACCCACCCAATATTAGGGTCCGCTGCCTTAACTTTTGGGTCAACCATCTCTCAATCTATTATATTGTAAGTCAAAAATGTCATTTTTCAAAAGAGCATTAAAATCAAGCATAAAAAATCAGTGTCTTCTTCACGGATAGAAACGTATATGTAGTTGTGAAATTTATACTGGATAAATCTTCAATCAGTATCGTTGTTAAATCAATGACAATCTAAAGAGTTAAACATTTTAATATATTGTAAGTCGAAATGATTTAAATGTCGTTGTTTTTATATTATAAATAAATATCAGTTATAGAAATAGTAAACTAGAGAATAAAGTAAACTAGAGGAGCTTAAACGAATTTGTTAGGCATTCTAGCAGTCTTTAAGTCATATATATATGTAGTCTCTAAATATTTTCAACTGCATATATCTCACTTAAGGGGTTACAAAACATTGAACCACAAGACTAGATTAGATTTTATTAGGCCATTTAACCTCGATTAGTTATTAGGCCTCATTCTACAATATATATAAACTTAAGGACTAAAATTCTGTAATAATAATAAAAAATAATAATACCAAAAGAAGCAAATATATTTTTTGTATGTAATCGATTTTGAACCATTTCTCAATAATAAAATATTTTTGATTTCCTGTTAAAAACTGTGAGCTTATTAATAATATTCATCATTCTGACTCAAGCTTTTATTTGGAAAATCTTATCAAAACTTATTTGTTCTATATTCAATAGAATATGACTTTAGGCGAACATTTAAAAAAATAAAAATTAAAAACACTATAGATATGTTTCATTAATTTTATTTAATACCGTTAATGTCGTTTTCATCGATATTAAATTAAATAAAATTAGTGAAACATACCTGTAGTTTTTAACTTTAATTTTTACTTATTTTTCCTTCCTATTTTATCAGTAAGTTGATCTTATTTTGTTTCTACTTTTATGAAAGTTAAAAAAAAATGTTTTTGTAAATCAGCTTTCTCAATAACTTCTAACACTGTCCTGTCATGCTGCTAATGGACTGTAAATAAGTTTTTATTAAAAATCATCCCACATACCATATTATGACACATTAAATAATTTCTATTCCAAAACACAAAAAAAACTTAAAAATATTATACACTTACAACGTTAATCGAATTATTTTCAATTATGGCATTACTGTATAAATTTAAATTTTGTTGTTATAAAATATTGTTATTGCCATTGTTTTTATTGAAGATGATTTTAAAGTTCTGTTGCTACTTGTTGCTTCGTTACAAATATTTTGTGCGTGAAAATGTAAAAAAAAAAGTTTTTACTTAAAATCTTAAAGACCAGATTTTAACTTTACAAAAAAAAGGGGAATCAAAATGTTCAGCACGCATGTTGAAAAAAGCTTTTGAAATTTTTCAACAATAAAATTTATTGTTGAATTTCTGATAAGAAAAACTGGAAATTATTTCAAAGTACTGTAAAAAAAATGAATTAATGATTGCAGTATATAAAAGTTTAGGAATCTAGGTATAGGTGATATCAAGAAATAAATTTAATCTATTTTTAAAGCTATGAACCACAGGAAAAATTATGTAGAATTTAAATTTAAATTGATGAAAATTTTTGCAACGTGTTTTGGATACAATTCATTCAATTGAATGTAAAACTTTCTGGTTGAACTGTTGAACACTTATAAAAGTATGGGAGAGTTTCCTGATTGGATTGTAGTTTTTTTAACCAAAATAATTCAGGTATTTTCCTTTCTCACAAATAAGTTATTATAATAAGTTTTGTTAAAGTTGTAGATAATATTGAAAACGTGTTACACGGTAAATGCGGTTACTGAACTCAAATACTCAAATAAAGTTCAACTCAACAACAGAACTCAACAAAGTTTTCTGTTGTTGGTAGGTGAACTTTAAGTGAACCCACTCCAAAGGTATCTGATAAGTTGTTAAGGATAATGAAAACTATTATTTCAATCATTTCCGTGCGGGAAAATTATCGAACTGCAATCAATTTTGATATTGGAATGCATTTTGAATGAAAAAAGCGTTTTCTTTCTTTTGCGCAAATGGAGGGTTTTATTTATTTCAACTATCATTCCGACTTGTAAATCACAATGCATATCCATGTTGTTTTTACGTATCATGGGGCGTTGGCTTTTACTTGGAGGACTTTATTTTAATGTTTTGGTAGTTTCCATATTTGTTTTTTTAGTACAACTCCCATGAATCCACAGGTTCATTCCTTTAATTCATTTATTTTTTGTATCCTTTTGGAAAGGAAGTTTTCCAAAAGAATGTAAAATAATTTTTCTTTTTTTTCCATAATTCTTAAACGAAAAACCATAATTCTTAAACGAAAGAATTTAAAAACAACAAAAAAAACAGAAAATTTTATATTTTTACCTTTGAGGAAAGCACACTCTCCTAATCCCTTAGATAGAAACGTGGGAAGAGTTTTTAAAATTTTTATATTGAAATTTTTTTTATTTTTCTTATTTTAAATAAATTTTCAGTTGTCTAAGACCTTTCAGAAAATATTCCAAGTTTTTTAATACTTTTAGTGAAACATCGCATTTTTTATTCTATTGTTTTGCAAAAAAACATCGGAATTTTTATTTTATACTTACATTTTTTTCAAAACTTGCAAAACTTGTAACAAAGAATATACAGGGTGTTTTGCACATCAGTGCATCCCCATATGCCGTTATTAAAATCGTTCTTAGTAGGTAAACCTTTTCTATTGAACTTTGTTGAACGGTGTTTAAGGTATGGGAGCCTAAAGGAATATTTAATTTTTTAGAAATTGAATCATAACTTCGTTTCAAGAAGAGAGGAGAGCCATAATTTGAAAGAGCAGATAGAATGAGGATTCGAACTAGTTCTAACCATTACACACACAAAGTTCTCCCAATATAGGGGCCTAAAATTTTTTAAAATTTTTAATTTACCTTTCTATACTTACGGTATTTTTTGATGGATCTACGAGATTTACGAGAATGCACATAGATAAAGCCATCTGCATTCTCTTAACAAAATTATACATGAAGCCCTTGGAATAGAACAATTAATATTCTGAAGACTATTGTAAAAAATAAGTTGGGTGCAAAAAAATATAAAGAAAGCAAAGATGGATAACAAGCTTATTCATGAATTAAAGACAAAAACATCGAAATGAAAATCGCGAGCAATACAATCGTTTATTAAGTGTAATAAATGGTACAAAATTCGACAAAATAAAACGAACTGGTTTGATCGAGAATATTCAGGGATTAAGCTAGAGTTTACAACATCTTTACGACGACTTTAATGTTCAGAAAAAGCTCAAAAAAATACTTTGGGATTCCTGAATAACCTGAATAAAATATTTTCTGACACTACAGCATTCAACAACAACTTCGGTCTTTAAAATTTAACAGCATTGAGCAGAAAAACACTACTTTACCAACCCTGATACCGTTACAATAGATAACATTCTAATCGAGTGTCTAGTTTTAAATATTTCGATTGTTGGCTTGTAGAGGATTTTGGAACCCGGATAAGGAGATCACATGTTGAATAGAAAATCCGGATATAAACATCAAACTTCGATTATGTTATCTAAAGCCCTATGTGCGTGTACTTGAATACTTTTGTGCGGTATATAGAGTTCCAAACACTAAATAAATTAAAAGCTTTTGAAATGTGGTGTTACCGGCGTTTATTGATAATATCTTATATAGATAGAATCACAAACGTCAAACTTCTTAGAATGATAGAAAATGACAGTTAATTACTCCAAGTTATTAAATGGGGAAAGATATTTTGACCACATAAAGTTTTATAAATTGTAAATTGGATCATAACGACGTTCTTTAAATAAATATCGAAGGAAGAATTGAAGGCAAGCAAAAGTCGGTAGAAAACAGATGTCCTGACTGAATTGGACTTGATTAAGAATAATTGGAGAATTGGTCCAGTAAAGCAAATGCCGGGAGCAATTTGAGTAACAAAAAAAAGAAAATTCAAGCCATTGTTTAGCTTCTAGAAGTGTAAATAGCAGTAGAAGAAGAAGAAAACATTAAGTATTAAATTTTAGCAGATATTAATCTTAAACACCCTATAGACATTTTGAATGAAATTTCTTATTTTAATTTCAAATTGTATCCCAGGATATTTTATTTATACATGATTGTTTCAATAAAAATTGACGTTCACATGTAAAACTATTTCAGAATACTCTACTACACTACATGAATACATGCATGACATTCTATTAAAATACTACAAATTTGTTTTTATCCAGGACAAACAAATTAATAACATTAATAAATTTCTCTGGTATACATATACATTATATATTATTCTAAATATTATTCTATATTATCTTTAGACTCCAGAGTATATTACATACAGTTTTTTAATTGGCATTTAATTGAGTTTTGTAGGTATAAGATTGGAAAAAAAATTTTATTTTTAGCCACATAGTTTTTTTTCAGTAGAATTAATTCCCTATTTCAAATTCATACAAAAAAAATGAAAAAATTTAATTCATTTATTTAAAATATTTCTTTTTCATAGTAAAAATATGAATTGGACATGACTAAATTTTATTTATTGTTATTGTATATAGCCAACAGGTAAAACTCTGCTCCACTAACAACACATTATAATGATCAAATTATTGCCTCAACTGATGACCATTTTTGAACCAATTGCTTGAAAGAAGTCTGACGATTGAATAGCTATAAAAAGAGTTGGCTTAAAAATCAATAAAGAAAAAAATGTAAATTCAATCTGAGAGAGACAAAACTGTATTGGTAAAAATATTGACATTGATCAAAATAATGTTTTTTGAAATTGAGTTAACTTGAGCAATCTTCCATTTTGTTGCGTGTACGCTTCGAGAGTAAAATAAATGGAATAAGTTGCGCAGTTGATTTTGAAATGACGAAAAATATTTGTTTTAGAACAATAGCAGTACTGCCAGCGGAACCAACAGATTTTTATGATATTCAGTCCTTTACAACGGCACCAGTTTTCCTATACAGAACAAATTATTTAAATTATTAACTGGAAAATGGAATTAGTGCAGAGAAGAAATTAAAAAAGGTTTTTAATAAAAAGAGTTGCAGCATATTTGAAACAGATACAATTTTTGCCTCTATTTTAACTAAATTTTATTAAAATTACCGAAATATGAATGAAGTGTTAATTTATTTTTGATAATAAATTAAGATCTAAATTTATTGAATCTTTAATTGAATCATAAATTGAATTTTGCAAATAAGCTTTATAATAAATAAAAAAATTAAAAAAAAAAAACCTTAAAAAGTTATAAGAATAAAATTTCCTCCAACTAATTCAAGTTATCGGAACAAAATTTCTTCTAACTAATTAAATTCAATTAAAAAGTTGAAATTGTGAAATTTTGTATTCCCAATACCAGAAACCATATTTATGATATATGATGATATATATACATACTTACTTATGTATATGTATTAATATTTCTTGTTTTCATTTTAATAAGACTTTGGAAAATTTCACGTTTGTTTAATTAATTTATTTTTTTATAATAAATTATTCTAATAAAATAAAATCTAAATTTAAAATTTTATATGATTTCAATTAGTTAGCGCCTTTGTTCACTATTATTATTTCCTATTATTTCCTAGAGAACGTCATGATTTACTTCTAATTATGATCACGAGTTCATAATACTTCCTATACTATATTTTAAGTAGAGTTGTCATATATACATAAACGTAGAAAATAATGTATAAAAGTATATGAATACGATCACATCAAATGGCATAAAAAAACTAGAAGCAGTACACGCTGGGTGGCGCAGTAGGTAAAGCGCCTGCGTTTCAACCGAAAGGTTCCAGGTTCGATTCCCGATGAAGCAAAAAAAAAAAAATGCTTTATGGATTTTTCGACCTGGTCCAGAACCCTTTGTCATTGGGATATAATAAATGGGAAAAAATAATTGAGAGTATTAATGTAGAGTGTAAAAAAAAAAGACTTGCGTATCTCTGTGCAACAAGTGCGCGTGCTTTAAGAACCACACCTACAGCGGCTATGCAAATACTTCTTGGGCTTCCACCCTTGCATCTATATGTAAGAATGGAGGCCCTCAAAATTGCAGGAAGGTTGCAAGATCTAGAGAATACTAGAAGATGTAGGAACAAACATCAGAGCCTATGGAAAGACTTAGAAGAGAAGTAGAAAGAGTTCTTTATGCCAACAGATGAAATCACTACATGCGTATCCCTAAAGAAGAGATATGAAGTAGAAATCCCGACAAGAGAGACCTGAGATAGTTCAGAAATGCAGAATGGGTTCTCAAACATCTTGGAAATTTTCACACAATTTTCACATTTTTACCGTTTTAGTAGTGGGAGCTGGAGTTTTCTTTGAAAAAAAAACAACTTGAACTTCAGTTTCCTCTTGGCAAACACTGCACAGTCTTCCAGCCTGCAGTCTTTGCTTTAAACGCAGCAGTGAATATAATAAAGGAGCAAAGATGGTCTAACAAAATCATTAGAATCTTTAGTGACTGTATCAGGCTGCATTAAAAGCTCTTGAAAGTATCTTCATCAAATCTAGATTGGTGAGAGAATGTTCAGAAGCCTTAAACCTCATAGGGCTCCGAAATAGAGTACAACTGATCTGAATACCGGGTCATAGCGGCCTGACTGAAAATGAGAAAACTGACGAACTAACCAGATCATCGGCGGGTAACATTTATGGTCCCGAAACTGGCAGTTGGTATATCTATTGGTAATATTAAGCTATCGATAGAAAACACTCTGAAGAAGAGGGAAGTAAACATCCTTTGGGAGCGTATTGAAGGCCACAGGGTATTGCATCTACTGTGAATCTATTTTTATGGAAACTGAAACGGCTGATCTTCGCTCATAGAAATTTTTTCTGATAGAATATTTTTGTAAAAAGCTTTATTCCGGCACTTAGTGGTGTTGTTCCTCTGTAATTTTCTGGAACTTTTTTATTTCCTTTTTTGAAAATAGGTATCGTGATACTTTTCCAGTCAATTGGAATAATTCCACTGGTAATTACTCTTTGCAATAATAGTTCTAACTGAGGGCATAGATCTTTAACTCCATACTTAATAATAGTTCATTACGCCACCTCGTCGTATCCAGCTGCTTTCCCAATTTTTTAAGTTTATTCTACAAGTTCGGTTTTAATAGGGCATATTATTCAGTAATAAGGGCATTTATTTCTGCTGGCAAAGGTGTTTCTATATTGTAATTTTCTGAATTCGCATATTATAACTGTGTGAAGTAATTCTCCCAAGCTTGAATAGATATGGTTTGTGTCTGTACGTGTTCATTTATATCCTATTACATCTATACAGTTCCGATAATTTCATTTTTTTACGACATACGACATTTTCTATCCAACTGACACTTGACATTAAAAAAATCAAATTAAACAACCACAAAAGATGAAACGAGCTATGGGTATTTATACTATTTCCAAACTATTAAAATTACCAGCCAATTTTATATATACATATATATATATATATATTTTTTTTTTTGTTTTTTAACCAAAATACGCAAATTTCATATCCAAAAATAACTCAAAACCAAATTTTTAAAACAATAGAATAAATGTATACAATTTGAATATTTTTCAGAAGAATTTCTTACTAAATGGCGGCTTTTAATTAGTTACATAAAATATGATTGTTTAAAAGTAAAATAAATACATTATATTATAAATTTAGTTATATTTTAGAAAATAGTCTAAATATATACATGTATGTATATGTAATTAAATTAAATTAATTAAAAAAATAAAAAGTTTTTAATAATAAAGGGGAAAAATTTTTAATTTTAAACATGATTAACATGTTAAAGTACCCATCTTCCAGTTTAGTATAGTTAACATTGACTCTATAAAAAAGCCACTAATGAAATAGGAACTGAAAGTCAAAAATGAAAAGAGATTTAAATTAAGATATAAATTAAAAATAATAAAATAAAAACTGTAAGTTTAGTTCGACATTTTGAATTAAGTTCGAAACCAAAAATTAATTAATAGAAAATGTTAACCACAATTTTATTTCATTACTTACTTTTTGATTTTATATGAAGATGAAATAGAATTTAAAAATTTTAAGTTGGAATGTAAGAAGTGTTCATAACAAAACAACCGAATTTTTACACACATTAAGAAAATTTGATGTAGACATAGGAATAATTATTGAAACTTGGTCTCTTTCAAGCTTACTGGTATCGTGGGAATACCACAGTTTAAAAATTTATTTTCAAGCATGCTATCTTAAGAATACCTCCAAGTTTTTGCAGTAGTTGAGAGCCATCTGCTGGATTTTAAAGTAATTAAATAAAGAGTACTAAAATTTTAATTTGACATTTTATGTAAGATTTTGTTTTTTATTTACCGCCAAAATTTGGATTAAGTTTTATTTTAATTTTTTCGTGATTTTTTTTTTAACTGAAAGATAATGGCAGGTAAGATATTATATTTTTTTTAGTGTTTTGGAATCGTTATCATAATTTTATAAAGATCAGATTAAAAAAAATTACATTTGTGGTTGTAAAAGAAAGAAATGAATGTGGTATCTCATCAGATATACCACTAAGCAGAATCAAATGTACAATCAAATGTACCTAACAAAAATATTAGCCCATATTATAATCACATGTGTTATGTAGACAAAGCCGATATGTTAAAAAGTGTATACGAAATAGATAGGAAAAGTCTCAAATGGTGGCCTAGAATAGTTTGGCATTTCATTGATGTTGCTATAGTTAATTCTTACAAAGCTAGAATAGAAGAAAAACCAATGGACCTAAAGACTTTCTGGCTCGCCATTTTAACCGGTATAATAGGCGCTGGATCGAACATTATTTTGCACTAACATCATTTTGCAGTTAGTTTTTTAAAATACATAGAACACGTTGGTCATGTACATAGTGTATGCCAAGTTGGTCTCGTCTATCTGACAAAAGAAATTGTTTTTTAAAATACCACAAAAAATTAAAATAATATTAAATATAATATAAAACCACCTTAAAACTCTACTTTTGAAATAAAAATTTAAAAAAACAAAATTATTTTACTTATTTAAAGATTTTTAAGGTACTTCTTCAACAAAAACAAGTTGAAAAATGTTAAAAATGAAAATGCTGCCTGAAAAGGGTTACAAAAAACTATTTTATTTTAATTTTATTTTTTTTGTTTTTAATTGATTTTTATTTTATTATATCTTTGTAATAGAATGCCAAGAAAGGCAGGTGGTGTTGCAATTTGAATTAAAAAAGATATTAAACAAAAACTCTCTTCAAACTTAAAAACCAAAATTTTTTAAACAATTTCAGTAAAAATCGAGCTAAACTAATGAATTATTTCTAATTGGTGCTTATTTTGAAGGAGTTAATAGTAATGAAGATAAGCTAAAAATTTTTAAATACGACCTTAACCGTTATAATAATCTCAATAATAATTACATTGTAGCTTGTTCGATTTTAACTGCAGACATGTATCCTGAACTTGCTTAAAAAACAACATGTGGAGAAAAATATTGAACCAAAAGTGGTTCAGTATACATCGTATACATTATCGTTCACACCAATTCCAACTTACATACCTGTAGCAGTAAAAACAAATCCATCTACACTTGATCTCATTCTTACATTCCAAATCAATTTTCCGACCAATTCACGATAAATTAATTAAACTCAGATCATTTACCAAGTTTTATTTAACATTAAGCAGTCTCCCTTAATTAAAAATAAACCAAACACATTGTTGTATTAAAATACCAATTGGGAAAATTTGGCAAAATCATTAATAATAACTCATTCAATAATTTTAATAATATTTTGAATATTCAACAAACTAAAAAGGTTATTGAATATTTCCATAAATGCTTACAACATACAATAAATGAGATAGTCCCGCAAAAGCCAGTCAAACAAATCGACATTTTGTCGAAACTAGCTGATCACATCAAACACTTGATTTCTTCGCGGAATGCACAACATAAATGTTGGTATATATATAGAGATAGACTAGGGGCTCCTGTTGAGTAATTATAATTTAAGTTAATGCCAAATTTAAAGTTTTTAAAAAAACAGTAATTTACGTACTGACATAGACTTCTCACGATATAGCAGAAACCACTCATGTTTAATAAAAAGTTTTGTGGTTAGTACGTTTTATTTAGGACATATAAATACACGTCCCTCATATACTGTTTCGTTTCCGATATATTCCCTATAGTAAGTTGCATTTAGTGGATAAAATTACTAAAAATAAAAAATGTTGTCATTAAAGAGGTATATACCTACATATACATAATTTTAATAAAAACTATATTATTACTACAAATAACCAAAATTTAGAAACAGTTAAAAAGATAAAAAATGAAGAATTCAAGTGATTTGTTTTTTTTGATGTTTTTATATTTTTTATTTTAGATGTATTTGTTTTTATTTTTTATTTTATATACATATTTACAATGTACAGAGGTTCCATGCAAGTAATAATAATAACTGATTTGTTTGTTATTGTTTATTATTTAAATAAGAACCCACATATACAGAATTTATTTGGTGAATAATGAAACCATATGAGCAAAAAATTTTCAACTGTGTGCGCATTATAGTTTTATATACAACTTATTTATAAATTAAGAGTTCATTAAAGAGAAGCGAAATAAAATGAAATGAGGTGTCTACTGCGCAGGTCCTTAAATGCTTATCAATTATAATTATAGATAAAGAAAAATCTAATATGGTATTGGCAGATTTTTTTACAATTCAAAGTTCTCTTCTCTGAACATATTACAGCGAATGGAGGTCGTAATTATTTCGAACTGAAAAATAGGCTTTATTATGTTATATGGATAAGATTTTGTTTTTAATTTGTAATGTCAAATTTTTTTTCTATAAAATGTTTGATATAAATCAAGTTAATAACAAACAAGTGTAATAACTAACTTGCCTTGAAACAAACGATAAGTATTTTAAATTTTTTTATCAAAATGATATATTTTTAGAATTTTCTGTGTTCGAATAATGTTTAGAATTGTATTTTATATAATTTTTAATCTATACCTTCTTTTTCTTACCTAATTATTCTTTGTTCGTTTTTTTATCTTTAGCCAATCACCGATCCTAATAAGATGTTTCTTATGGAAATAGTTAAAAAAAAAAAATAAAAATATTCAATTACTCTACCACAATTACATATGCATATGTACTTCAATAATGTACTAGTCCCACATAAAACCAACTTTTCATATTTCAAAATCCAAACGCAACAAAACAATTAATATAAAACTAAACTAACAGGGGAATCGGTAGTAGTAAAGACCTCGAGTATAGTAATGTAACTACCGAGAACTGAGGAGGACGGATTCAAACACCGTGAAAACGAACATTTTTTTCAAATATGTAATGAAAATTCCTGAATTTTTAATACAACCAAATTGGTTCTAATATAATATAATTATTTAAGAAACAGAATAATTAAAAATCATTGAAAGTAATACAATATAAATAAACAAAAATATATACCAAATATTTACTATATAAAGACCCACATTTCTAAAGAAGAGAAAAGGACCTGTAAGTTGGTCTACAAATTTATCTGCAAGTCCCACTGTTGTATAAATCCGCGGTCACCAAACTAAAGCCCACTCAAATACATATACCTAAAATTAAAAATATTATCACGAAAATTAAAAATGTTCTATGGATCTAGAAATGGCGAAAAGCTATGCCCAGAGTCAGCAAAATATTTTGCTACAGTTAACCCATCTTCGAACACCATCATGAGGCGAATTGAAGACTTACTGCTGATATGTGTTGCCAGCTCAAAAAAAAGGCGGTTGATTTTTCATATTTTTCAATAGCAATTGCTGAGACTGGAAATTCAGGTCACATCGCTCAATTACTTATTTTCATTCGAGGCATTAACAAAAATTTTAAGATAACAGAAGAGCTAGCTGTACTAAAAAGTGTGAAGGATAGTACAACTGGTGAAAACATATTTTTAAAAGTCATCTGAAATGATGGAAGACCTCAAATTAAAATTGGAATTAATTTGATTTATTACTACAGATGGTCTAATTATTATTGATTTATTACTACTAATAGGTCGTATTAATACCATATTTGAAGGCAATAACAATATGAAGCTAATGCAATTACACTGTATAATTCATCAGCAATAACTCTGAGGAAAAAGTCTGAGTCTAAGCTCCGTCATGTCAGTTGTGATTTCCACAATAAACTTTATACGTAAAAAAGGATTGTACCACCGTCAGTTTAAAACTTTCCTGGAGACTGTTGAAGCTGAATATTGTGATTTCATTGTTATATCACAGTGCAGTAAAGTGGTTAGGTCGCAACAAATTCCTTAACCGGTTTTTTGAACTTCAAATTGAAATTGACATTAAAACTAAAACCTGTTACAGAACTATCTGATCCTGCATGATTGTGGGATGTAACTTTTTTAACAGATATAACCGAAATTCTCAATATCCTATCTCAATATCCTATTTTAAAATTACAGGGCAAGCAAATGTAAACTTCTTTCATATCAAAATAATTTCACACATTTTTAATCTTCTGAATATTTATGGGAAATGGAAGATAAGAATAGTTGTTCTATTAATAGAAGTATCGACAACATTGCATTGCTTCAAGATGAATTTAACAAGCGCTTTTGTGATTGCTTTCGGAATGAAAAATTGTTTATTTTGTTCCAAAATACATACATTTGAAATAAATGTGGATAGCATTTACATTTGCATTTGGAATTACATAATTGATTTGAAATCACTATTTAAAATTTCCACCCTTTTACAAATTTTATTCACTTTTTCCGGAAAATACTTTAAGCAATATTATAAATTTTATGTGGCCCTCTTCTTAAAAACATTAGGGATCTTTGATAAATAAATAAATAAACTGCTCTAACAAATTCTAATCCATATTAACAAGATCAAGTCAATCCCTACACATATATGTACAGTGGAGTGTCCTTGTACATCCCAACTAAAATAGAAAGCAGATAACTCTGAAAACAGGAATAGTCGTAGTAGCTCGTATTGTTTATTAATTAATAATATAAATTACAATTAATATTGTAAATAAATGAAATATATACATATGTATGTACAATACAAACATTTATACATAATATAGTACATATATGCATTTTATTATGAATTTATGAAGAAGTAAATACCAAATTTTATATTTTCGTGGCACCCGCACCATCATAACACAAATGCAAAGTTATTTTTTACAAAACATAATAAAAAATTACAATTGTATGAACATAATGAAAAACTAAGAACAAAATTCATATTTATATAAAATATTTGGTATTTTTCCTAAAATAAAATATAATTATTCTTAAATCAATATCTAAAAGCGAAATATAAAATTCATATGTGTGTTAAATAGAAACGTCAATTAATCAAAAATTCAATTTTGAACTTTTTTTTGTTGTTGTACTTGTATCTCTACATAATAGCAAAATAATTTTAGTAAAAAATAAACAAAAAAAAGAAATAAAGTTTATTTTTTTAAATCAATAGAATAAATAGAAATAATAAGAAAATAAATATGTCTACTAATATTATTAGCAAAATTTTGACCAAATTAAATAATATTATTAAAATATAATTTCGAATATATGCAAATACAATTTAATTTTGGATTTGAATACCATCATGTGAGGTGAGGGTGTAGTACATTGATAGGGTTAGGAATTTAGGTAGGATAATCTCGTTTTTGAAATAAATTATGTTTTTTGTTATTTTCGAAAACGTTATTAACGGTTAGAATTTTTATTTTAAATTATTAAATTTAATATTTTGATTGGTAGTGTTTCGAATATTTATTATGCTAATACTCTAACTTCTTTTACACAGAGATTGTGAATGCACAATAACGTATAAATACAATAGTTTTTTCTTTAGAATTTTTTTTTAGAATATCTTTTAACTTTTTTTTTTACTAACTTGGGTCAATACAATATCTACAATATTTTGAACATTTAGTTGTCAAATTACTGGCGTGTCAAGTCATTAAACGTAGAAAACTACTGATATTGTCAGGATCTAAGCTTTTTTAAATTGAATAGCTCCCAATTTAAATGTACTCTCTATTACTATACTCTCAATTTAAATATGGAAAGCTATATCTATTGTAGAGCAATTTCGTCTTCATAATAGCATAGTTATATTTTATTTCAGTTGTGATCAAATTGTGTTCCAAATTAAATGCAAAGAATAATTGAAAAAACCGTTTAAAAAATTCATATCCTGAGCGGGATTCGAAGTCGAGACCTTCTGATTATTAGTCAGATGACATAACCACTATATATAGTAGGTCGCCAATGTACAAAATTTAATCAGTTAGCCTATCTTCGAACACCATCACGAGGCGAATTACAGACTTAGGTGCTGATATGTGTTGTCAGCTCAAACAAAAAAGCGGTTAATTTTTCATATTTTTCAATAGCAATTGCTGAGCCTATGTACACAATTTAATATAATTTATACAAGTATATATATAAAAAAAAAAACACTAAACTTCTCTCTCTAGGCTTATAGGATGAAATATCTTTTGGATTTTTTACTTAACTTTAGAATCATGCATATTTCAAAATGTTTGAATTGCAATGGGAAATATTTTATAGAATTAGTAGATTAGAGGTAATAACTTGACTCCATTTCAATAACAGACATTTCTCGCCGCATCTTACTACTAAATAATGGAATATATGTTTTAATTGTGCTACCTCAAGCCAGAAATCTTGTTTTTCCAGATTTAAAAAAATATAAAGTAATTTTTTTCATAAATGAAGGTATTGGAAGCGGCCCAAACTAATTGTTGTCATATGTAAATTCGAAAAATATCTTTTGTTTTATACATAGTCAAAACACTTGGTGGGGATCTTTTATACCGGGTGATACGTTTGACTAGGTAGGAAAAGGAAAATTAGGAAAAGAGGACGATAAATAGTAAGCAGGTCATATGTAGGTCATAAATTTAGAATTGATCATATTTGGGGAACTAATAAGATGGAATTTAGTTCCACATTCGGGAAGTTCTGGTATTAAAAGAATTTTCATAACTTGATTTCTACCATCTAGGTTTTTCTATGGTATGGGTGTGTCAGACTTTTAACACTAGTTCATCCCAGAGAAACTCAGGTTTGGAAGTTACTTGTTACCGATGTCAACAGAAAGACCATTTTGCTAATAACTGTTTTAGTAGAGTTAAGAAATTTACAAACAATTATAATAATATTAATGATTTACGATTTAAATGTGATGAGTAGCAAATTTAAGGTTAGGTAATTTGTATTCTAATATAAATTATTCATTAATAATTAAATTAAAAGTGAATAATTGTTGGATTGAGATGGAGGTTGATTCCGGTGCGTGTTATTCAGTGGTTTCTGAAATTTTTTACAAAAAATATTTTTCTAATATCAAGCTAAGAATTCTAATTTTAGCTTGGGTTTTCAAAAAAATATTTTATACAAAAATTTTGTTTTTATTAATTTCATATGTAAATACATTTGCAAATAAGAGAAAAATTCAATTTATACTCTAGACATGTTTTTTTTTTTGTTTTTTTAATAAATTGAATTATAACAAAATTTAGTTAACAATATCAAGTTTGCTATTCGATTCGAATACAACAGAGAAAACGACAAATTATTATTTAAAATCAAATTGCAAATGAATTCATGATGATTTTTTTCCTTTATTTTATTTTTGGAGTATTTAAATAAAAAAGCAGATGTTAATTTAGGTATTTAATTTTAAAATTATCACATAATGAAAATATTTGATTAATTTACGCTCGTGTACCTACATTAATGTCAATATATGATGCGAATATTCACATATTTATGTATGAAATATTTTTATTCAGGAAACGGATTAAGTATACAAAGGTGCAGAAAACATTTTTGTGTTCGATGAACTATGGAATCTAATACCTTTCGTTGTCCTAACTAATTGTTTTTTTGTTTTTGTTTTGTTTACTTTCTTTTACATAACTTTTTGATAGTTTTGTTTTTTAATATACATACTTCATTTTTTTCATCATCTTAGTGTCAAGGCGCCGGAGCTTATTATGGATTATATATTTTTCTAACGAATGTCTTTAAATATATATATGAGATATTTTTGTACATATGAGCATCACCAAAGAATTTGGTATTCGGAGAAGCAAATGTTTAATATTTTATAAAACTGGAAAGCATTGTATGTTTGAACTCTTTAATTTAGAACAGCTTTAACTAATATTGATTATCATTTCGCCATAAAAGAAATATATAAAACAACAAGAATTAAATTATAGGAAAGATTCTCTTTCTCAAAGCTAGAAACTATACAGTTGAGCCTAGATAAAATAAAAATTTTTAGCTTAATATTTTGTATGTGTTTTTGTTAACGAAGTGGTTAAAATGACGAATTGCAAAATTTTGATAAATTTTATGCAAGTCCGGCGGTATATGGGTATATGGATCCTACTGCTCTGCTTCAATTTTTTCAAGCTAAAAAAAACCTCAACATTTTTGTTCTGCGTGATTACTCTATATATACCCTAATAAAAAAATTGTTGCAAAATTTTCAACTAAAATTGAGCTGGCTCACAAATTATAGCTCATCAATCCAATTACTTAAAACAGCCATAAAATGTTTTAACAGCTCAGAAAATTATTTATGTTACACACGAAATTATTAGCACATTAAAAATTTAAGAAAAAATATCAAATCAGCAGATCGCTGATCGGCTGGGCCAAAACCTTTTGTCATTTATTAAATTTATGATGTAAAATTATTTAATTGGAGGGTAACTAAAAATGATTTCAAATAAACGCAGGAATGTAGGATTAAATAAAACAGTGAATAGTTTTTTCATCATTCACAAAACGTCTACATTAAATTAAAATATGTAGCAATGATTTACGAAAATAAATAATTTTTTTTGCTATAAAAAACAAAATAAACTTTTTAAATTGTCAAAATAGAAAAAAAATTTTGTTTTTGTATTTCTTTACATACATATGATGTATATTTATTTTATTTTTGACGTTCGAAGCACACAGAATTCAAACCGATGACGAAACGTGATGAACCAATGAAAAAATTAGAATGATAACATTTACACACACATATGAAGATGCAATTGCCATTGATAATATACTTAATCTAAACGCTGAGAGCTGGCTTTTACAACAGATTTTGTTAACCACAATTGCAATTCAATGTGGTCACATCCAATTACCACGCGATCTATATTATGTCTTTATACTCAAAAAATTTTACTGGTTACTTGGGCGTGGTTCTGAGTTATCAGTACAGAACAAAATATTGATATATAAGAAGATATTAAAACCTGTGTGGACGTACGGTATCCAATTATGGGGCTGTGCAAAGAAAATCAACATCGAAATGTTGCAAAAATTTCAAAATGAAGTGCTCCGTGGTACGTACGTAACAAAGATCTCCACCGTGACTTGCACATTGAAACAGTCACGGAAGAAATCAAGAAACATGCAGTCAAACACGAGCAGAGACTGCAAACTCATGTGAACTCGGAAATGGCAGTAGTTCTTCATATCGACAGCAGTATCCGTCGACTCAAGAGAACGAAACCCCACGAGCTGGTCACTACCTAAAATGGACAATTCTACGATAATAGTTTCCTTTACGGAAATTATTATTTCAATAATTTTCCTTTGCGAAAAAATCTAAATAATCTTCCCACGCGGAACTATTGCTGTGGCTATCTCCTTCACGGGAAATATCATAGTGATAAAGTTCCTACACGGTAATTATTATGGTGTTAGCGATCCTCTACGGAAACTATCACTATAATAATTTCCTAAACACGCGACCGAAAATTGGTTATAACGGAAAAAAGATAGGTGGGCTTTAGTGGGTTCGATTCCTACACTATCAAGACGCACACGCGGCTGGAGCTCTTGATGTCCTTCGGGGATTACCTCCTATCTTTCGCAAAAAAAAAAAAAAAAAAAAATTCTCTATGCTACTTCCACTATTTCGTTTATGAAAGTTAGAGTTAGTTTAGATAAGTTAAAATATATTTTTGTGAAAAAATTTATTTAAATGATTAAACTGTGCGTGTGCAGTGACGTGTGCAGTGCAATGGGACGTTCGACTAGTGTATACAAAAGGGAAATGATTTTTTGCAACAGTTGATTTTGACAGTTTAACAATTTTTTTTTATATATAAAATACATTTCCCAAATGGTCAAATAGCAATTTAGAAAATTCTTTCCAGCGATCTATTTTTTTCGCATGTAAAATTTTAATAAGTTATCTCCCTCTTTATAGCCAACAAAATATTATAGCACATAAAATGTTTACCAGCTAAAATCCACCAAAATATCCCTAACTGTGGAAAACTATGTATTTACTTCTATTGTCAAAAAGTAAACCTTCCGTAATAGATCCATTTTATTTAAGCTTACCAGATTATACTCTAAACTATGTTCTGTCATTTATTTTATTCCAATGGCAAAAGGTATTAGACAAGGTTGAAAAACTTTTAAAATACGTTACTTTCATCAGGATCTAAATCTGGTACTTTCCGGTTGAAAGGCCAATACCTACTGCGCCACCCAGCGTGTACATATTCAGAATATGTGAAATAATTTGAGATCTTAAGCTGGGAGAGAAATCGGTCAAAAATAAGATTGACATAAAAGAGATAATGTTCAGGACCTACATAGTCTTTAGCGTCAATCTTGTAAAATAAGTAAATAATATATAGATGCAGTTTAGTTAGAGACTCCAATATCAAGATTTTCATTTGATTTTACGTTGCATTGTTGAGCTCTTATTTATATTTTTTAAAGTAGTTTTTCTTTTAAAACCAACCTTACAAGTACGTATTAGTGTTTTTGTTTTGTTTTTATTAATTTTAATCTATTTCTAAAACATTAATTATCTCAAAAATTCAGTTTTGTCAGTTACATCAGCTTGAGTTATCACTGCAGCAAACAGTTCAATGAATTCAAAAGTTTTATAACAGTAAAAACAAAAACAATTTAATGACGTAAGAAAATTAAAATAAAATTATGTATTTTCATTTTGTATTGTTAATTTTAATAAAATTAATAAAAAAATGTCATTGAGTAAATATATGTATGTAAATAGTTATATGTAGTTACAAGAACATGTTAGAATTCTAAAATATTTATTTAACTATATTTTATAAAATAGGTATAGTTTTGTATATTGTTTCAACAAATTAAAATGATTTATTGACTGGAATATATATATATATATATTACTGTACTGGAAGGATGTTGGATTTTGTTTAAAGAATAAACTTATAGGTGCATACAATATTATGTGATGAACATTTTTCAAATATTCATCAGTTAGTCTATAGATCCATAAAAATATTGTGCACAAATATTATTAATGTGAATTTTTATGATTTACCTCAATTGAAATATTGTACTACAGCTGATACAGGTTTTTCAGATTTACACACACGAATTAACAATTAACTTCAAGATGGATTCAATTACTTTGCTTGAACAATTGCAAATGTTATTTTACAAAAAAAAAAACAGTTTGCAATTACATAGCTCTTATATTGAAAATTAACACTAGTTAGCACTTACCTGGTGTTTTCATCTGAATTTTTTATAAACTTCTCCATTTTGAAAACAATTTATACAACAAAAATTCCCTTTCGTGATAAACAAAAAAAAAACATTAACGGGATTTACAAGATGCCAGTATTGATTCGTTTGTTTTAAAGTTGTATGTACATTTAGAGTAATTTAAAGTTTAAGGTTTTTAAAATCTAAATACACTTGCTGACGTGCTTATACTTTAATTTAATTTAACTAAATTACATTTAATATTTTAATTTAATTTAACCAAATTACATTTAATATTTTAATTTATTCACTGCAGCACTGCACTTTTATATAACACTAGACGTTACAAATTGTCAATTGTCATTTGAAAATTCCATAATAAAATAACAGTAGTTTTTGTATGTCAAGCTCAAAACCAAGAACATGTATATAAATATTTTTCAAATCATGATTTTTTGTACACTTTCGCCACTTGGTGTCTCTAAAAACAGTAAAAATATTATAAATCAGTATGCCGGTTTTTTATGTTTCAGAAACCAGTCAACTGAAACGTCAAAACATATTTTAGTAAGAGTAATAGGGTTGCCGTTTTTGAATTTTATTTTGTTAAAAGCATATAAATATTTAGCTAAATTATGTCAAAACCTTTATTTTTTTATTTCGAAATTATTGCTTTTTGAATTATTTTTTAGAAATTGATAAACAATTATGATTTTTCTAATTTTATTTGTATTATCAAAATGATTATTTGAAATGTATTTATCGAAATTGAAAGTAAGCAATTTTGGTTACAAAATATTAAACTATAAATAAATGTTTAATTAAAATAGTGTTTAAATTAAAAAATATTCTATTATTTATTAAAATAGTTTTTAACAATTGGTTACTCGACTATCTATTCGTTCCTTTGGAACATATTTAACACCAAAATTTTTGTTTACAAAACTGTTGCATGTAATTATTTTCGCCAAAAAAAAATTAATATAATCTTATATTCTTGCATTATGGCAATAATGTTTAGAACAAAGAAAATATATTTTCCAAGTCACTTTCTTCGTTTCATTAAACATATACAATAACAATTTAAATTTGATAATTTGATTTGAATTGAATTGAAACTTTTCTTTCATATCAGTTCAGTTTAGTGCGTTCTTGAAAAATAAATATAATATAGATTAGTCTAGTCTAGAAATAAAGTACAGTTTGATAGTCAATTTAGAGAATAATAAAGTCAATTTGAAGAGAAAAAAAAATAATTAAATTTAAAATATAAATAAAGATTGATAAAATGTTGAAATATCTACTGTTTACATTTTGTATACCAGTGTTATTAAACGCAGAATTGGTCAGGTGAGAAATAAAAATTTTCGACAAAAATAGTTATGAATTTAATTTATCATATATATGTACATACATATATTATTGATAAATATGTTTTTTTTATCTTAAAAATAATATATAATATGAGTCATATCCTTATTAATTCAATTTTTAATAAAAAAAAAAAACAATGGCTGGAAAAGAAGCCTTACACATTTAACACCATAACTAATATATTATTATAAATCTTAAAACTATTTTTATTTATTTGGATTGAGTTAAATAAGTTTCAAAGAAAGAGAACAATTTTTGTGGCACATAATGGCTGTTTTTAAACTCAAAGAATTGACTAAAGTTTTGGTAGATTTAGTTTTGAGGAAAATTATATTTGGAATTTGGATGCTTAAAGTCAAAATAATGACCAAATAACCTTGGTTTTAGTTTTTCATATTCTTTCTAATATTGATGTAATGTTGAATATATTATTTTGTTTTTGTGACAATTTTCAATTCTCTTTTTGTTTTTGTTAAATAGCCATGTAGAGCCAAATCAAAAAAAAATTATATTAATAATTTTTAACATGTACATTAATGTTTGTTTCCTAATATTGAATAATATTAATATTCTTAATGCTCTAAAATTCATCTTCTTCCTATTCGTATTAAAATAAAATAATTCATCTTGTTTTTAGACGTTAAGGACAATCGACATATTAAACAAAATTGAATTTTTTTGTTTAATCTCATTTTTAAATCTCAGGGTATTGTACGAAATTTAAGATTTCCAATATTCCAAATTAATTTGAATATAAAATGGATGATATTTTTTTTTAATCTTGTCTTAGGTTTAAAACACATTGTAATCAACATTTATTATTCAGCATTGTTTTCAATAATTTAATTTTATATAAGATAACAAATTTTAATTATTTTTATATTATGACAAATTAAAATTTATAATCTAAATTCTAAATGCATATACATATTACATATTTATATATGTATTAAGTTTATAATTAAAATTGATACGGGTTATTAACCTGGTCACCTTTTGTACATTCTCTTTAATTAATATTTCTTATTATTTTGATAATAAGTAAAAAAAATATTATTAAAAATATTTATTTAAATATATTTTAGAGTTAAATTAGAACCAATAGAAACAGTGCGTAATCATTTCCGAAGAGTTGATACAGAATTACAACAATTAAGATTAAAATATGTTGATGGACCTGTACCAGAACCTCTTTCAAATTATATGGATGTAAGTTTTTATATTTTTTTTTTACACAAAACCTAGTTATTTATTAATTTTAATTTCTTTTTTAGGCTCAATATTTTGGTGTTATTTCAATTGGAACACCACCACAAAATTTCAAAGTAATTTTTGATACTGGTTCTTCTAATTTGTGGGTTCCATCAAAACAATGTCATTTGACAAATATTGCTTGCTGTAAGATAATCAATTCTTTTTTTCAATTAAAATAATTTTTACATTTTTTTTTTAAATACAATTTTAGTGTTACATAATAAATATGATGCTAATAAATCAAAAACTTTTGTTAAAAATGGAACAGAGTTTGCTATCCATTATGGATCAGGCAGCTTGTCTGGTTATTTGTCTGAAGATACTCTAAATGTAAGGTTGCTCAATTTATTTATTTTTTTAAATTTATCAAAAAAATGCATTCTATATTACAATTCTAGATGGGAGGAGTGGATATAAAACAACAACTATTTGCTGAAGCTATTAGTGAGCCCGGTCTTGTATTTGTTGCAGCAAAATTTGATGGTATACTTGGTTTGGGGTATAGTTCTATTGCAGTTGATGGAGTAAAACCTCCATTTTATAACATGTATAATCAAGGTTTAGTACAATCTCCAGTATTTTCATTTTATTTAAATCGTGATCCTGCAGCAAAAGAGGGAGGAGAAATCATCTTTGGTGGTTCTGATCCAGCTAAATATAAAGGTGAATAATGAATAATAATTGAAAATTTTATTAATTATATTTTATTTATGTTAGGCGAATTTACTTATGCACCAGTAACCCGTAAAGCATATTGGCAATTCAAAATGGATTCTGGTATGGTTGGAAGTACAGAATTTTGTAAGAATGGTTGCCAGGCAATCGCAGATACTGGAACTAGCTTAATTGCTGGTCCAGTTGCAGAAATTTCATCAATCAACAAAGCAATTGGAGCAACATCAATTGTTGGTGGAGAATCAATGATTGATTGCACTCTTATACCAAACTTGCCCAAAGTTCAAATTGTTATCGCTGGAAAAACTTTTGTATTAGAAGGAGTAGATTATGTTTTAAGAGTATGTATTTATTTAAATTAAATTAAAATTTTGATCAAATTCGGAATAAAAATATTTTTTTATATTTTAGATTTCTCAATTGGGTAAAACAATTTGTTTATCTGGTTTTATGGGAATGGATATTCCAGCACCAAATGGTCCATTATGGATTTTAGGAGATGTTTTTATTGGAAAATATTATACAGAATTTGATATGGGAAACGATAGAGTAGGATTCGCAGAAACAATTTGAGCTATGAAAAAAAAAAATTGCCAAAATAAAACAAAATATATTTTAGAAGATTTATTAAATATGTGTATACATATTACAACATAATTATATGTTATTATTTCAAAATAAAATGGAAAAAAAAAATCAAAATTCAAAATTTTTGTATCCCATTAATTTTCTGCAATATGCATTTTAAAATCATAATAGGTACAATAATTTAATATTCATATACCACCATTAGAAGACATAAAATCGTATAATTTCTTTATGATAAAATTCAATTAACTCAGTAAGTGAATTTTAAAGAAGCGCCCGGCAATTTACATTCGAAATATTAAAATTCTGTTTTAAAAACAAATAAAGTAGACTTAGAGTTTTTCAATCTAATCAATGCCATCTAATATTTCATATTAAAACAGATGAAATTCAGCAATGCTGCCAATGCATACTAATTTATGTATAAAGAATATGTCTTGGCTGAATTTTAGTACATATTTTTTTTAAAAATTTTTATTTTCAAAAAATTTAATAAATAAACCATTTTGATATTAATTTTTATTGCTAGTATGTGTGTAAATAAATTTTCTTACACTAATAACTAAATAACTGTGAAAATTTAATATTTTTTATTTTCACGTTTATTACTACAAATTAATTGTCAAAAAGCAGAGACAAATTTTCTCTTTTAAAATTATATAAATTTAACGAAAAAAATTTCTAATTAGAAAATGTGGATTCCATAATCCACACGGTTACTATCAAATTTTTAAATGTCAAAATTACAACTGATGACAGTTTTCTATTGTAAGGAAAAAAAAACAAAAAAACTTCGACGTGTTCGTGTGGCATTTTAATTTAACTTATTTTTCATTCATATAAATTTTTGAACATTACCAATTATTATTCAAATTTGTAGTATTTTAAAAAAATAAAATGGTTTTAGCAGATTTAGGCCGTAAGATAACAACGGCCCTACACTCTTTGAGTAGGGCCACAATAATTAATGAAGAAGTAAGTTTAAAAGAGACAATGAAATAAAAAAAATTCATGTGGAGTAAATGTTTTCAATTATTTTTTCTCCATATTTATAATAAATTTTTTAAATTTATTTTAAGGTTTTAAATTCTATGTTAAAAGAAATATGTGCAGCTCTATTAGAGGCCGATGTAAATATACGATTAGTAAAAAAACTTAGAGAAAATGTAAGAGCAGTTATAGATTTTGAAGAAATGGGTGGTGGACTCAATAAAAGGCGGATGATTCAATCAGCTGTTTTTAAAGAATTAATAAAAGTAAATAAAGGACATACATTTTTTTCTAATTATTTAAAAAAAAAATTAATTTATTAATTTAAAATTATTTGTAGTTAGTTGATCCTGGAGTCAAACCATACCAACCAGTTAAAGGTCGACCAAATATTATTATGTTTGTTGGCTTACAAGGTTCTGGTAAAACAACCACATGTACAAAATTAGCTTATCATTATCAGAAAAAAAATTGGAAATCTTGTTTAGTTTGTGCGGATACATTTCGTGCGGGTGCTTATGATCAAATCAAACAAAATGCTACAAAAGCACGTATTCCTTTCTATGGTAGTTATACAGAAATTGATCCAGTTCTTATCGCCCAAGATGGTGTAGAAATGTTTAAAAAAGAAGGATTTGAAATGATTATTGTTGATACAAGTGGTAGACATAAACAAGAAGAATCATTATTTGAAGAAATGTTGGCAGTTTCAAATGCTGTTGTAAGTACAAACATTTATTTTTGTTTTAACCATTTTATATCAGCTTTCTCTTTTTTAAGTAAATTTTCTTTTAATATAGAATAAAAATTTTGTATACAAAAAAACAAAAAATAATGTAGAAACAAAATATTTTATTTTAAAATTAATGATAGTCGTTTTCTAATTGCAATAATATTTATAATTTTTAATTTAAAATTAACTATATTAATTTTCAATTTTGTTGTTATTACCCTCAGAAACATCAGTTTCCTCCAAATCATCTAAATCAAAATTTTAGAAAAATTATTTATAATTTATTATTTGAAAAAAATAGATAAACATACGATTTCCTTTTGCAATTCGTCTTAATCGTTCTTGTTCAACTGCAGCAAAGTAATCAATTTCAGCTTGCTCACAAGCATCTGCAATAAAATTATATTATTACCAAAACATGTAAATTATGTTTGTATCAAATAAAAAACAAAAAAGAAGTTGACATACTTTTGTATGGTTCTATTGAAAATTTTTCATTTGTTGAATCTTGTGTTTGATTATTTTGTGCTGGCTTATTTTGTTTAAGCTTTATTTCTCGAGATTTCGCTTCCAAAATCTTTTCGCGTCTATTTTCACGTTCAAACATCTTAACAACCAACAAAAAAGTCGTTAGATTATTTTTCATAAATTATATTAAAATAATTAAATTATTACCGCAGTTAACAAAGGTTTATCATTTTTAGCACTAAAAATCATATTTTCTGATACTTCAATTAAAAATGTTGCACCTTTTTCACTTCCACAGCTTACAAATTTTCCATTTTCATTTGTTCTCAAACAAAATAATGGGTCATCACATACTTTAATACTCAATATTGGATCACTTAATTGTTGTAATATATCCCATGCATCAAGAACTCCATCCATTCGTGTAACAAAAAAAAGTGATACCCTTAAAATTTAAATTTTATTAAATAAATTATCTAATTCATATATGTATATATATTGTATGTATATATTGTATTGTATTGTATGTATAAAAAATTGAATAAGGGTAACACTTACTTTGTATAACTCCAAGCACCATCTGTTAAAATAGATTCATGATTTTTTGTCCAAATTATAGAACTTTCTCTGCAATCTTCTGACCAAATTCTAGCTGTCCAATCACCAACAGTTAAAAAATTTTTTACAAAAGCTGGATTTCTCATTATTGCATTAACTGGTCCTAATTGGCATTTCATCTGTATAAAAAATTAAATAAAATTCTAAATAAATCAAATTTAAATTTAATTTGTAAATTTTTAACTCTATAATTAATTTTTTCTGTTGGTGTTTTTCCTTTTCTATTACATGCAAAAACCATTCCCATTTCAGTTCCGACCATAAAACGTGTTGGTATTGTTGTTTCATATTCTAATACTGAAACACCATATGAACGTCTTAAATCTTGTTCATCTGTTTTCATTGGATCCATTAATAGTCTATCTAATGGCTCATTTAATTTTCTGGTATCCCACCATAGAACTTGACCATCAGAACTTCCCGAAAAAAATTCTGTTCCACTTTTTGAGTTTATCCAAAGTACAGAATTTACAGCTTCTCTATGGCATACTTCACGTTCGGTAATCATTACTGGATATTTCCCAGATCGTGTATCCCACGCTGCAACCTGCCCAGAATACATACCACTCACCAAAGATGTTGGATCTTTTTGATTATATTCTAAACAAACACATTGTGATTTCGGTTCTAATACTAATAAGGGTTGATTTGGATTTTCAATTTCCCAAATATAAGAATTATTTAATTGACCAAGCTTATCACCCTGAAATGTCATATCGCAATGTGATACCGCTAATTTGACACCACCATCCGGTGACCATGACAAATGTGTAACTGGAACTTTCACTGGATTAGGATCACGATAAACATTAACTGTTCTAGATTGACATGGTTCTAATAGAGGTGCTGGTTCCATTTCTTCAAAATAATTTTCATAAATATTTACAGCATTATTTTGAAATATATAATGTTCCATTGGTTTTGTTAGACTTAATACTTGTTGAATATAGTTTTCATCCTTTTCAATTTTACGTTTGTATCTTCAAAAATATGATACAGTTTAAAAGAGTTTGTTTTTAAATTTGATTGAAAATTAGAAACTACCTAACTGTTTGTTCAGGATCTTGCATATTAATATCTTTAGGCCAACCACCTTCATTGTGAAAAACTCCACAACTTTTATAAGTAACACAATCCGTGTTGGCTTCACTGATTGCCATTTGAGCAGCATATTGAGTTGTTACATCAACTGGATTTTTTGGAATAAATTGTTTGAATAAGTCACGATTTGCTGGTTCATTAATAATAACTTCGTCACGATCCGAAAAAACATGATATCGACCAAAATTTCTACGTTCTCTTTTGAATACGTGTTCCATCTTTTCTTTTTTATTAATTTAAAAATTTTGTTAATACCTTTTGTTAATTAAGGACAAAGAAAATGCCTAATCAATAAACTTTGTAACCATTAGTGATTTTAAAAAAAAAAAATAAAATCGAGGCTAGGATAAATATCAACAAGTTAACAAAAAATGTTGAATCAAATTAAAATAGAAATAGTAATAATGGTTCAACAGGTCCTTTAAATTGACATTTTTTTTATATTGTTTTGTAATTTAGTAAATTTAAAATGCTCTCCAATTTAATTTTAGAAACCAGACAATATTATTTTCGTTATGGATGCAACTATTGGTCAAGCTTGTGAAGCTCAAGCTAGAGCTTTTAAAGAAAAAGTTGACATTGGTTCAGTAATTATTACAAAATTAGATGGCCATGCAAAAGGTGGTGGTGCACTATCAGCGTGAGTAGTTATATAAAAAAAAACTTACAAACTCTAATTAAAAACTGTTTTTTTTTAGTGTTGCAGCAACTCAATCTCCAATTATATTCATTGGTACTGGAGAACATATCGATGATTTAGAACCATTTAAAACAAAACCTTTCGTTAGTAAATTGCTTGGTATGGGTGATATTGAAGGTTTAATTGACAAAGTAAATGAATTAAAATTAGATGATAATGAAGAATTATTTGAAAAAATTAAACATGGTCAGTTTACAATACGAGACATGTACGAGCAATTTCAAAATATTATGAAAATGGGACCATTTTCACAAATTATGGTAATATAAAAAAAATGTCTTATACATAAAATAAATATTTTGATTTATCATATCGAATATTGTTTTAATTTAGGGTATGATTCCTGGTTTCTCACAAGATTTTATGACAAAAGGTGGTGAACAAGAATCAATGGCACGAATCAAACGTATGATGACAATAATGGATAGTATGTCAGATGGAGAATTAGATAATCGTGATGGAGCAAAATTATTTAGTAAACAGCCAACAAGACTTATACGTGTTGCCCAGGGTTCTGGTGTAACAGAGCGTGAAGTTAAAGATTTAATAACACATTATACTAAATTTGCTGCTGTTGTTAAAAAAATGGGTGGTGTTAAAGGTTTATTCAAAGCTGGTGATATGACGAAAAATGTAAATCCAACTCAAATGGCAAAACTAAATCATCAAATGGCAAAAATGATTGATCCAAGAATGTTGCAACAGGTAAAATAATTTTTTTATTTTTATATGATAATTGTTTTTAATGAAATTTTTTTTTGTTTTTAGATGGGTGGAGTTAATGGTTTACAAAATATGATGAGACAATTACAACAAGGTGCAGCTGGTGGATTAAGTAATTTAATGGGAGGATTTGGAAAATGATTACAAAAGAATTTACAGAAAATTGTACTCGTATTAAATTAATTTAATTTAAAAAAAGAAAATATATATTTTTTTTGATTAATTTTTTGTTTGTAAACAAATAAAGTTGAAACCCTGTACTATAATAAATATGATATTCTAAATTTTAATGTTATTACATTTATTAATTAGATTTATTATCTTGGTACATAGAGACAGATACATTTTGTTTATCATATCTATTTTAAATTATATAATTGAATAAAAAATGTAGAATTAATAAACTTAATATACATACCTGTTTTCAAATAATTAAGTTTTGTACACAAAACGAATGTACACAAAACGTTTTTTGTATAAATGTACAAAAAACGAATCAAATCCAAGAATTTTTATTAAAGAAAACATTTTTGACTAAATGGTGTAAAGGGTTTGTTACTTGACTTTCTTGATTTCTCCATTCAATCTGACCATGTTCTAAATCTTTGATCATTCTCTAAAATCAAATAAAACTTTTACAGCCAAGTATTTTAATCTCTTGTTTTCGACTTTTTGAATTTCATCCTAATGATATGATCACCTCTTTATAAAAGAGTGGTGCAAAATAAATAAAATTAAAAGCGATTCTGGCAAAAAAGAGAAGACTTATAAAAAATGTATAACAACAATTAAACAAAGTTGTGTAATTAGTGTACGGTAAACTGCAAAGTTAATTAGAATTTTAATCTTACCTTTTTAGCTATTTTTCAAAAACTTTTAATTTAAATCTTTAGAAAATTTGATAATGAAAAAACATGTAAGGAGGAATAAATAAAAAGAAAATAAGTCAATTTATTTTTATATTAACTTTAATAATTTTTATTTATATCACTTTTATTTTTTAATTATTTTAAATGATTAAAAATTTAATATTAAATATTTTTTACTAAATTTTACATTTTATTTTACTAATTTTTTTTTTTTTTTTTGTACTTAAATATTACCAAAAATTATAACCTTTTTGTTGTTGCGCTTTTTGCCATTTTGCAACCATTTCCGTAACACCTTTATCACCCATACTTAAACCAGATACTTTGGCTTTTTTACGTTTTTTTCGTTCGATTAGTTGTTGTTGCTTTTCATTTTGTACTTCGCTAGAAATTGAGGTATTTAATGTATCATTTTGATTTTCAATTTGAGATGTTTGAGGTTGTTGGTCTGAGGTTTCTGAACTTATTTTTGCTATATCTGAATAAAATGCTGATAATTCATCGTTAATAATTACTGAAGCCGAAATAGCTGGTGGGGATGGAGTCTACATAAAACAAAAAAAATTAACGAAATAAAATTTAAAATAATTAATATAAGCTAATATTTTCAAATTACCGTTATTCTTGGAGGTGGCGGTGCATTATCAGCAGTCCAATTGTGTTGCACTGTACATTTCAATAAAAAAAAAAAAAAATTATGGTTATATGTAAGTTATAAAAAAGGAAAATGTATGTGACGATAATTTGATTCTTACCAATAATTTTTTCATTTTCATTTGGTGGTGGTGTTGTACTAATATCCATTTCAATTTCACCTTCAACATCATCAAATTTTTTCAATTCATCACCTTGATTTTCTATTAAAAGTTCATTTTCAACTTCGTTGTGGTCATCTTTGGCACTAGAACATTTACTAGAATTTGTTTCATTTGTATTGGGAAATTCCCAACGAATTTCATTTGTTGTTAAATTTTCATAACAATATTGAGCTGTGGTCCTGTTCGCATCCCATTTTGGTAGGTGAACGAAAAAAGAAAAGAAAAAAGAAAAAACAGTGCAGTTTTTCTGATCTATGAGAAATTTTTATATTTTTAATTTTAATTGTATTTTTTTTTTTTTGTTGTTTATTTTATTAAATAAACCTAATTTGATATATAAATAATTATATATATTCTTATATTACATATACATAAATAAAAAAAAAAAAATTAAAGGAATAAACTTTCTAAAAGTATCGTCTCATGGATGGTGTATGATGGTGAACCTTTCTTGTGTAGTTGGTTTTTTTTTTGTTCAAAAAAAAAAAAATTGTTTGATTTTAAAATTACATATTTCTTCTTTATTTTATTTATACTTTAAAATAAAATTAAAGTGTTGTCAGAATACTTACAATTTAGCTGAAATAATTTCAATAAAAATTTTACTTACTCGTTATGATGGTTTTGGATAAATTTAATTAATTTTTACAATTGTCGGTTAATTTCTCCGCCAATACAATTTCATCTTTGAATAGCTTTAATTTTTTTTTCTTTTTTTTTTCATATATTTTGCGATGAGTAATTAAAGTTAAAGTCCTATTATTTGGTTTATTAATGATTTTTTTATATCAATTATATATTTTTGGAAATTCAATTATTAAATAAAGTACGTGGTTAAAAGTTAAAATTAGCCGGAAGACTTTTTTAGAGCTGACGAAATTTATTTCAAATATTTGGCTTTAAATTCAATCCAAATAAGATAAAGTGAAATCTAAATTTCAGCGTAAATTGAATTTATGTTTGAATACGATTGAATTTTCTTTAAAAATTCTCTAATTTTCCTCAAATTTTTTTTTAATAAAAAAAATACTCTTAGAATATGCAAAGTATTTTGAAAATAAAATTGATTTTGTTAAAATTTATTTTGAAAATTATAAATTTATTAGTTTAACATTTGGTTACAATTGATATAATGAAGTACATGAATTTTCTAAAGAATTTAGTCTTTTCATTTCCTTAATTAAGTTTTAATAAAGTTTCAATTTTAAAATATTGAAGCATTTTATTAAGTTTTTCTGATTTTTTTTTTTTTTTAAATATATGACACACTATAAAAATTTAATCATAAGAAATCCAGAGTCCATAATAATTTAAAATTATCAATTCAATAATTTATTTCATTAATTATTTCCTTATAAATCGGCTCTAAGTAGATTCTAATAGAATCTAAATTACATGAAAACATCGTTTTAATTCGAATATTTAATTAAATAAATATTTTTTTTAAATTTAATAAGATAAAATTACTTAAAAAATAAATAAAAAAAATAAATAAAAAAATAAAATAATTATTGAAAATTTAAATGATTTTTAATATGTATTATTAAAATATTTAATAAAAACCATGTAGGTATACTTAAAAGTATTTAATTGAAATTTTAAAATATTAAAAAAAAATTAAGTGTTCTTTGGTAATCTTAGATTAAAGGGAATTAAATATTTATAATTTAAATTTAAATGATACATGTAGATATAAAATTCAATATTAAAACAATTCATTTAAATAAAATTTCTAATTTTTTCTAAATAAATTTAAAATACAATCAGAACAACTATTTGACATTATATCAAATAATCAGTATTAAATTTTGGACCATGCTTTGATATTACGCTACTTACCTGAAATTTTTTTTTTTATATATAATAAATTATAGATATTACAAGAATAAATTTAATAAAAATTTAATTTATATGCTTTAGCATTTTTTAAATGTTTGTAACAATTTAATAAATTAGATTAAAATTAAAAAAAAAAAATCAAAATAAATAACAATTATGTAAAAAAAAATCCTACCAATATTATAATTTTGTCATAAATATAAAACTACTAAAGTTTTGATTATTTTTAAAAATACTAAAGATAAAAAAAATTAAAATTAAAAATACCTGAAAAATGATTAATTATACATATATATGTATATTTTGTATTTAAATTGTTTGTGCTAATTATACAAAATTCATTAAAATGAAATGTTTAAAAAAATTTAATTATATTTAATAACTATTTAAAATAAAACAATTTTGTATTAAACAAAAATAATTTAATAAAGTTTTCGTTTATTTATAATGACGTTATTTTAATTTTTCTCATATAAATTATTTATATATTATTGAAAAAAAAACGTTTATTTTTTTTTTAATTTAGAGTTTTACTAGAAATAGTTTAATTTAATTCATTTCTTATTTGAAAGATATTTATTATTTCAATAATAATTATTAGATTAGCAGTATAAATTTCAAATGAATAAATAAATAAAAAAATATTATATATGTATATTAGATGTATAACAATCATATAAATGCAATTTGTTTATATATCAGTTAACCAAGTCTAAAAACATATCAAAAAATATTTCAATTTTTATTGCAAAAAAAAAAAAACCTATAAATTAGTATCATAAAAAATTCTTTTTAACGAATATTAATTTTTATACCATTAAAAAAAATTTTTTTTTTTAATTCATTTTAACTATTTTGGTTTTAGTTTTTTTTTTTTTTATTCTGATATGTTTAAACCTTCATAGCCACATTTTTTAATAAATATTTTATCACTTTTCACTTATTATCACTTTATTTTATTCACTATAATACTTTTTTTTTTGTATATTTTTAATTAATAAACACAAAAAAAAAAAAAAAAAAAACATTAAATTTAACATTTGGTTTATATTTTAAACTTAAGAAAGGCATATATTCACATACCTGTCCCATTTACAATTCCATCCATTTGGAGCTGCATTTTGTTCTAATTTAAGTAAATCATCTGAAGTTTGTTTTAACCATTTAAAAAAATAATCAGATTTTAATGAAGAGCATTTAAAAGCGGCCAATAATGTCTAAAAACAACATAAAATATTTATATGAAAAAAATACAATTAAATTATATAAATAAAACCAAAATTACTTCTAATTGAATACGCATTGCTTGTACAGTAGAAACTTCGCTATGGCCAACTGATAAAAATTTCACTTTCCCAAATATTATATCACATAATTCGTTAATTTCAATTTCATTTTCATTTTTAATTTCATCATTTTCATCAATTTGATCTTCATTTTTATCTTCATCTACTTTTAAGAATTCAACATGACTTCTTGTAAAATTACTATATAATTTTTTTTTTGTTAATAACTTTTTTGAATTTGAATTAGCTTCTTTAGGTATTATATCTTTAGAATCTTCAGAATATCCTGCTAATGTAACTGATGATCTAGAATCATTATCATTATCAATATCAAAATTTTGTTGTGCACTTTTTCCACTAGTTCCAAATTCAATTCTTCTCTTTCTTTTGAAATTTTTTTCATCAAAACTAGAATCTATGGAATTTTTTATTGTATTAGTTTCATTGATTTCGGCAGTTTCATCATCTTTTTGATTTTTTATTAAATCTTTTTCAAGTTCTTCTTTTAATTTATTTATTTCATCATCAAATTCATTTTCAATTTTACCCCCAGTTATAATACTTGCAAACGATGTAATTTGTGGTTTTTCACTTTTAATAATCAAAGATTTTTGTGATGTTTGTGATGTTTCTGGTGATTCAATATTTGGTTTTATTACATCTTCGATATTTTCTTTAGGCTTTTCTAAACAATCTTCTTCTTCATCATCTGTAGCATATGCTGCTACTAAATTTATTTTAGTAAATTTTTGATTATCACTTTCCAACTGTAAAAATGTAAACATGGAACATAGTTATTTTTTTTTTACTTAAATTTCAAACATTTGTTACGTAGTTGCTTCTACAACTGTGGTCTCTGTTTGAAAACTTTTCATCATTTATAAAAGCAAATTCAAGAATTAACTCTCTTGTATTTGCTTTTTGTTTAATAATAAATAATATAAGTGGCATATTATTCTTCATTAACCTTTAATAGAAAATTCAATGTCAAAATAAATATACTTGCCTTTGAATTTGATGCTATTTTTTTTTCATCATCTGAACTTGATGCTGATTTATTGCTGAACGAACTTATTAATTCAATTTTTCTGAACATATAAATTTAAATAAATATATAAACTCAGTCAAATTTTAATTGTGAAAAAACTTACACATCTTCATCACTACAACTTTCTAAATTTTTTGGATATTTTTTCTTTACAGGATTTACTAATTCATTTTCATTTGGTAATTTTAGATGTTTTCTTTTTTTAGGTTTTTTCGACTTTTTCTTTTCTTTAAAGTTTGTAGGCTTTTGCCATGATATTTCACGTGTAAATATATTTAAATAATATGGTGTTTCTGAATTTTCTGAGTATCCTATTACCCACGAATCATTTGGAATTTTCTTAAGAATTCTTCCTATTTCATTTAAAAATTGTTCATATTCATCTGGTTTTTCCCATGTAACTTCTTTTGTAGTGATATTCCAATAATAAGGATGACCCGTGTTTGGATCAATACACTGTGTCCATTCTAAAAGTATTTATGAAATTTACACTATTGAAATTATATAAACATTAAATATATATTTTTACCTGTTTTTGGTAATTTTGATTTTTCTTCACAATTATCTCTACTTATTTCATCAAATAAATTTCCAATTTCTTTGGAAAATGAATTCGATGTTTGACCTATCTCATTTTCATTTTCACTGTCGGACATATAATTCCTCAACAACGTAGATAAGCTATTTTTACCTAAAAGTATAATATGTGTTAAAATTCAATTTAACAATAGAATAATAATTTACCACTCATTTTCAGTTAATGTAATCAAAAATAATATTGTATATTGTATTTTAATTTTTTCAGCAAATGAGCAAAAAAAAAAAAACGAAAACACATTTATTTAATTTTTAATTTTTAGTATTTAACTATTGACTTCTATAAAATAAATTAATACAAGCTGTCACTTTGTCAGTTGTCATAAATGTGGCAGCAAACTGAACTGGCACCCAAACCCAACTAACTACATTAATATTTTGGCATTTGAAATTTTGTCTTATGACACTTTTCTTATGACGCCAAGTCCATACTAGTTTTCACGACTTTCGATTAGCGTTTGATAATTTGGTATACCTTTACGTTGTAATTTGCAATTACTTTTCTATATGTATTAATTATTTTTAAGATTTATTTTTCTTGAAATCGTCGCCTGCAATTATATTGTCGTACATCACAAAACTGAATAAAATGAGCTGAAAATGCCATCTTTATTATTTTTTGAAGCTGTATCGATCTGTGTATTTGAGCGTTATATTATGTAACATGGATGCAGAGATAATTTATTGCTACTTTGACGTAAGCGAAATCGACATTGATATTTTTATTCTTATTTTGACTTAAATTGCGAATTTCTGGATATACGACAAAACGCTGTGTAAATTAATGTTTTCGAATACATGTACGATAAAATAATTCGGGGGCGACTAAATATTGTATTAAAATTGAAGTAAACATACATATTTGTTTACTAAGTACGACATTTAAAAAAAATTGTTATAGTATACTTTGTATTAACTAAATAACAAGAGAAGAATCACTAAAAATTTTGTTGAAAATTCTCAATCTCTGAATCAAAAATAACCCAAAATGAAGGCAGTATATAGTAAAAGAAAATGTTATTATAGCGTTTTTCATTTTAATAACTTTTAAGTAAAGAAAATTAAAAGAATTCAATAACGTGTCAAAAACACTCAAAAGTTTTCTTCGTATTTATAATTTTGTAACGATTGCCTACTTTCCTGAATAAAAAAAGGCACAGCATTTCAAATGTATTTTTTTTTATTGGTAAGCTTAAGAAAAACTGCATACCGGCCTTTACTTTGAAACAAAAATAAAAATGTGGTTTATTTGATATCAATCGTACATTCGGTTACATAAATCTATAACATAATAAAAATTATAACAGAATAGGAAAATTTGAAAATGTCAAAATCAAATATGATTTTCGTTTGGTACACTTAATTAATATGCGTTTGTGAATTGTGATATTCCAACCCATTTTAATTGTCATTATTTGCGGCGAATATATGAAATCGTTGTTATTTAAAAGGCTTTCATTTGTCATATAAAAAAGTCAAATAAATTTGCTTATCATCAGATTTGTGAATGTGAAATAAAATTTGGTTTTTCTAGTTGATTCACCTGTACATTCTCATTCTAATTATTTTCTTGAAAACTAAAATGGGAGATAAGGATAAAGACAATAAACCAAAAACTGATTTGGGTATTCTTGAGGAAGATGATGAATTTGAAGAATTCCCTGCTGAAGGTAAGAATTTTATGAAAAGAAAGAAAAGTGTTAAATCTTAGAATGCATTTCAGATTTTACTACATCAAAGGAAGACGAAGATGAAGTAAACGTATGGGAAGATAACTGGGATGATGATAATGTTGAAGATGACTTTAATCAGCAGTTAAAAGCTCATTTAGAAAAACAAAAAATGGAAACGTAAAATTATGATCCAATAAAATATTAATTTAAAGTTTAAATATAAGTTTATTTTTTTGTAAAACACCTTTGCCTTTTATTTTGTTTACTCCATGTCATCATAATCATAACCTTAAAAAGATACGGCGAATTTCGATTTGCGAAAAAGATTTCGAGTAAATTAATAATTTTAAGGAGAATGGCAAGATTTCAGGTAGTGCTAAAAAGTCCTAATCCGCTTTTTGAAAAATGGTTGAAGGAATGGTTGGATGAAGCAGATAGGAGAAACTTAAGATCAGCTAGCAAATTAAGAGCAGCTTTAGAATCGTTAAAAATGTTTCCATTGCCTTTGAAAAGTGGTCGAGAATGTGCAGTGCTAAGAGGTTTCGGTTCAACTTTATGTTCTTTGATAGATCAAAAGGTAGAGGAATATAAAAAACTTAATAGATGTGATTTTGACAGGAGCATGAATTACGATAATGAGATTACAGCACTAACAAATAAAATTCAAAATAGTTTAAAAAAGAAAATGTCACCGAAAAAACCATCTCCTTCAAAGCTTAAAAAACAAAAATCCAAAATTGAATCAAATTTAAATATTATCGAAGATGAACTTATAATGAAACCAGGAAGTTTTAAAATAATATTAATTATAGATACTCAAGAGACGAACGGGTAAGTTTATTAAATTAATTTTTTTAATTATTTCAATTTCGTATGTACATATCTATTTATATTTGAAATTTTTTACATAAAAAAATGTTTTAGGAAGTATAAAACAACTTTAGATGAAACGCGATCATATATGGAGAAACAAAAAATTGATTATGAAATTCGTCGTTTATCAGTTGGAGATTTTGCTTGGATATGTCGTGATGACCAAAACAATGAATTAATTTTGCCTTATATAATTGAACGTAAAAGAATGGACGACTTTGCTAACAGTATTAGAGATGGAAGATTTCATGAACAAAAATTTCGACTTAGAAATAGCGGAATAGAAAATATTATTTATTTGATAGAAAATTATGGCAATAATCAGCATGTTGGTCTTCCTATTCCTAATTTAATGCAGGCTGCTATTAATACTCAATTACATTGTGGTTTTCAAATAAAATTTACAGATAATCATAGAGAATCATTGTTATATTTGTCAATACTAACTAGGATTCTTATACAAAAGTTTAAAGTAATTTTATTTATTTATTCAACAGTTAATTTTAAAATCTTTAATTTTATAAAAATATTTTTAGGATAAAACTTTAATGAGCTTAAACAAACAAAGCTTGCAATCTTCTGCTTTGAATTTAACATCAATTGACAAATTAATGAAATTTAATATATTTCAAGATAGTTGCAGTAAATCAAAAAATCTTCGTGTTCGAGAAATTTTTTTAAAACAACTTTTACAATTAAAATCTTTATCAATTGATAAAGCTCTAGCTATTACACAAATTTATCCAACACCTAAATCACTGCTGTTAGAATATCAAAACTGCTGGGACAAAGATGAAGCTGAAAATTTGTTAGCACTGATTCCAAGTGGTAAATTAAGTCGTCCAGTTGGAAAACAAATTAGCAAAATTATATACCAATTTTATAATGAAGGTTTTTAATTAAAAAACAAGTTTTACAAGATTATAAAAAAGATGTATTACGTAATGTATCTACGATATAGTAAAATTTTTTCTTAAAATAAAGTAATTTTTTTATATAATTATTATAAGACTGTCCCACGTATAAAAAAGGAAAAAGTATAAAGTATTAAGTATGTATGGATGTGAAAAATTGTATTTTATTTTTATACTTGCACGGATCTGTTAAATTGCTTTTTACTTTTTGAAAAATTGTATTTCCTAAAAATTAATATATAAAATTTAAAATACTCTGGACGGTTTTATAATTTACAAAATATTTCTAACAGGTTACTACATATATAATTACCATACGCTTTGGTTGATAGATACAAATAATTTGTTTTTCTTTAGGATGTACTTATTATATTACTATTTAAAACAACGTTTTTTTTTTGTTTTTATACAATTGTAACTAAATCATTATTGGATTGTAGCGTAACTGGATTTTCGTTATACTGGATTGCCTTAATACGGCTTTATTTTTAGAAAGATTTTTTGATTTTATTTTTTAAATACATATTTGTTTTTTTTTTTCTATGAACAAATCATGGATCAAGGAGCACCAAGGTGTTGAGAAAACAACATTTCTTTTAGTTTTTAATTTTAAACTTGGCCAAACTTGTAAAATTGAAGCTTTCCAAACGTTTGTAAATACGTGGTATAATTTTTGATTTGTCCTTATGAAGTTTTGTATTTTATTGATAAGAATTGCTTATCAATTGCTACGCATGAAATACGAAATTATTTAATATTTAGTTGTATGTATACAAATACAATCTAATTGAATTAAAACGGTTTTCCAAACATAACATGTAACATGAATATTTCATATGATGAAGAGAAAGGGAAGATCAAAATATAAAGGATATAAGATATGGAATGGATTACTGGATTAATTTTAAAAATTATTAAAAAAACGAATTGACGCTGCCATAACTTTAAAACGAATATTTATGTTATGTAATATGTGTGTATACCTAAGCTAGAAAATAAAAATAACAATAAATTGGGTGGAGCAATTTATTTCTATGTTGACTTTGTTGACTGACACACTATATAAATCAAATAGCAGTAACTAAAATAGTCAAACGTTAGTTTTGCAACAACACAGTTACGGAATATTGCCGCTATAATAAGTGAAAGTGTGAACGATGATTTGAAATTTTTAATTCGCTCGGGTTCGTAGATTTTAGGTTTTTCTTATAACTCTCTTTGGCGCATTTGTGTCTGAACTTGCACTTACAATAGTTACATCTGTATAAAATTTAGTTAATGTAATAAAAGCACAGAGACCATGTATGTATAGCGAACAATTTACTCAGATTGGGTGTTAGAGCAGAAATAATTTGAAATCTGAGGAAAATCCTAGGTACTATTTATTACATGTCCAAAGATACGTTGTTTGACGAGCATTGTTGTCTTTACTTTACTCTTTTGATGGAACTTCCATCCATTTATGTATAAAATAAAATTAAACTAGAAACCGATGGTACCGCGATGACTAAACAACCGCAATTGTTTGCCGCAGCTACTTCACTGTATATCTAAAAAAAGAAACCAAGAGATTAATAGGAGCTGTAGGAGTGATTTCGGTATAGCGCTGTGTTTGGCACATATCGTACCGTCTTTGAAACTGAATTACAATTCAGTAAAAGAGGGCACAAAGTTACCAGCATATCCATGACTTTAGATATAGCTAAGCTGGTTTAAAATCTTGGGCTCCCCCAATTTTTAAATCCAAACTTATCCATAGCTGCTATAAAAGCTTAATAAAGCTAGCAGAAGAAAACAGAGTTATTTTTATGTGGATTTCTGGACATGAAAGAATAGCAGGTAATGAGTGAAGGCTCAATTTTTAGGATCAGAGCAGAGAATTGCTCGTTCAAATGACTACTTACAAAAAATTGTTTCCAACTAGGAAACTGTACAGAAACATAAAATAAATGGGAAAGTTGCCAATGATTTACACACAGTCTAAAATCTTTTTCAACCTTATAGACTAGATCCTTAGGACAAGGTCCAATGTCAGTAGACTGACATGGTTTGTCCTTGGTCATTATCCATTAAACAAACATACAGGGTGATTCGGTCTAAAGCAAAAATCTTTTAAGGGGTAATTCCTTGGAGTATTTTAGAAAAAAAATTGTTCTAGACGAGGTGCCTATCTTCAAATTTAACCTGGGTTAGAGAGGGTTAAAGAAAATCAGATTAGAAATATTATGTCTAGCCAATATCCACTATAGCTCAGAAGGAATTGAAACTAGAGCAACATCTTCTTCATAATTTTTTTTTAAATTAGCACACCTAATTAACGGTATGTGTTAGATGAGTATTAGAACTACCGTTTTTGAATAATAGCTGCACAAACTTAAAATTTTGCTTTTAACAACTGAAAATTTTGTAAAAAACGTTGGTTATCTCGAAAAAAACTTGTTCATTTTTTTTTATTGTGTTGATGCAGGTTAAATTTCAAGATAGACCCTTCCCCTCGTCTAGAACAATTTTTTTCCTGAAATACTCGAAGGAATCAATATTTTCAATATAATTATACCTTAAAATATTATTGCTCTAAACCGGAACACCCTGTATATTCAAGATTGGTAAGTCCAAAACAAAAAAATACAGATTCTGCTTATAAAAACCGAAATTACCCTCTCACATTCTATTTGTTTGCGACGCCATAATAGCTTGTAAAAGATATAAACATTTAAAGGAATACTCATCGCCTAATTCTGAAATTTACATTAAAACAATAATAGCTTTCACCAAGGACATAAGCCTGCAATTTTAAAATTAAAAACTATGTGGAAGTGCAATAGACCGGAAAAGATTGCGTCTTCAAAAAATCAATCAAACAGTTATTGTACAATGAGTTATATAACAACTACTAACCACAAATAGATCACTTGAGTCGTGGTGTCAAAAAGGTATACGGTTTTCCAGAAGCAATTGGATTGGTCCCTTCTACAAACTACCTACCTACCTACCTACAATGGGCCATATAGATAGGGCTGAATAAAAATATTTATATGATAATGAAATAAAAACAACGTTCTCTGTTAGTGATTTTTTCTTTATTATTATATATATATATTTTTTATAATAAATTTTAATTATTAATTGGTTTTTTAATAAATTTTTTTTTTGTTTTGTTAATAATAAATTTAAAAAAGGAACAAAAGAAACATTTTTTTCTGTGTGTATTTTTTATTTCACATACAATTTAAATTTTCTAATTTTTAGCAAGTATATATATATATATATATTTTTTTTTTTTTTTTAATTTTTGTCTTTAAATGTATAACTAAGTTTTTTTCTTTTTTTATATTCAACTTTGCTAATAGGTTTTTTTTTATTAAATATTTTTTTATTTATTTTTTTTTCACTAAATATTTTATTTTTAGAAATTATTTATTTCAATTGTTTTTTTTTTTTCTTTTGTTATTTCGTTCAATTAAAATAAAAATGAAAAGTTACATATTAATTTGTAATTTTCATCAAATTTCAAATTCCTCGTTATAATTTTTTATTTTTATTTAATATACTTTACGTTGTTGTTTTTGTTTTGTTTTGCTTTTTTTTTGTAATTTTAAAACAATAGAAAATACAAGGAATTTATTTTTATAAATGGTTGAAAAATAAATTGATTTTTTTTTATTAATTTATTTATTTTTGTTTTTTTCTTTTATAATAATTTATTTTTTATATTCAAAATATTGATATTTATATACATATAAATTATTAAAAATAATAAATATAAATGTTAAAAAATTATAAATTAATGTAATTATATTATAATAATGTAATAATTTTATATAAAAATTAATTATTTAACCGTTCTTTTGCTAACCATTTACACTCAAGTTTTTAATTTTCAATAATGAAAAACGATTGGTATTTGAGGGTGTCAGATTGACTTTAAATTTTCAGCAGTTGCTTAAAAAGTGTTGTTGGTAGTAACAAAATGTTACAGTTATAAATCTTAATTTATTATTGTAACATTAATTAAAATTATAAATTAATTTAAAAAAAAAAAAAAATAATTTAAAAATGAAATAAAATGTTATAAAGTATAAATATTAGATTCAAAATTTTTAGCAACAGAAAATAAATTCCTAGACTTCTTTGCTTTTTAATTTCTTTTTAAAGAGTTATAGTTATGTATTTTAATTTTAATTTTTTTTCAATATTTATATATTTATTTATATATATATATATATATATATATATATATATATACATATATGTATATAATTAATGTATAATTTATTAAGTAATAATAATTTATAATAAGTATGTATATATATATGTATATATATATATATATTTTTTTTTTTTAAATATATATATATAATTTGTTTTTTTTTTTTTTTTTTTTTAATAATAAAATGGTCAAGTTTTTCTTTACTAAGCTTAAATGATATGTTTGTCAATGAACATTTTATTTCCTTCTTAATTTTATCATATTACTGCTTAAAATTTTAAAGACTTTTATTTCTTCTAAATTAATTAAATATTTTATTTAATTGTTTTTGCTTTTGTTGTTTTTTTTTTATTTTTTGTTTTTATTTTAATATATATATATCTATATATATTTAAATATATAAATATGATTAAGTATAGTATTTTTGTGTTTATTTGTTTATTTTTTTTGTCAACAGATATTAATTGTATTTGCATATACACAATAACAAAAATAATATAAACTATATTGTTCATTTTCTTTTTTTTGATGCGACATCTTATAGTTTATATTATTTTTGGTCATAATTATGCTTTATTTTTAAATGAAAATTTTTTTTTTTTGATTTTTGTTGTTAGATAAGAATTTTATTTAAGAGAACAATAAAACTAGCCATCATTTATTATTATAATAGTACTATAATAGTAGTGTACTATTAGGGTTTAATATTTAAAATTATAAACATATGTAGACAATAATTATTAGACCATGATCATTTTAAAATAGACAATTAAAAATTAGTGTTGTATAAAGTTTTGTATTTGTATGTAGTAACCCGTGACTTGAACTTGTTATTATTATTCTTATTATTATTTTTTTTTAATTTTTTAAATTTTCGATATTATTATAACAAATATATATGTATATTATATTTTATCAGGTTTTAATATGAATTTAACCATTTAATTTTATATAAAATTCATCGGAACAATTTTGAATGATTGTTTGATGATAAATTTTTGAGTTATATAATAACTCTAAAAATATTTTATTTTCAATAATAATATTATATTTTAAAATAAACTAAATACTGTTATAATTAATTATTAATAAAAACAAATTTATTTGGGTTAAATTTTGAATTAAATTCGTTTTAAGGGAAATCAAAGAAAAAATTTTCATTGTCTGCTTTTTTTTATATTAAATAATTTTTAATTTAGCACATACTCATATGTATACACATATACATTATACATATCTATCAGATATATACATATATAGCTTTTTTAACAATCCAACTATTCCCTTTTTAAATAAACTATATATATATGCATATATATATATATATATATATATATATATATATATATATATACCTATATGTATTTCATTTTTAAGTAAATTAAAATTTTTGTTCATAAACTGTAAAAAATTTCGCATAAAAAGGAAATTATTTTCATTTAAAGCCGAAATGGTGTATATTATGTACAATTATATTTTTTATTTGAATTTTCGTAAAGCTTTTATTTATTTTAAAATTAAGGTTTTTTTATATATATATATATATATATATATATATATGTATTTAATGCCGACTATAAGTGTTATAATATTTTTTTTTCGTATTATTTATTTGCTTTTATTTAACTAATTTTAAATAAATATATATCTATCAATATGTAATATTATTATATATTTAACTTTAATTTTTTTTTATTTTTTAAATTATTTTAAAACTTATTATCTAGAACATTTACTAATAAAAAAAAGTAGTTTCTGTTTGTGTTTTTTCTTTTTTGGGTTTAGTAATAAATAATTATTTTCTAAGAGTCATAGGCCAAATTATCTATAAGTGTATAACTTATTTTTTTCATTAGAAAATCCCGAAAAACCTAATAAATTTAGAGGCTTAAAACGCTTTAATAAAATTAAATAATAAAATAAATTATTAATTTATATTTAAAAGAAAGATACAATAAACAAAATAATGAAAAAAACGCTGATTTAAATTATTAGAAAAAAATTTTGCTTCACTGACTCTATTTAAACTTGACTCCTTTGATGTTCAACTCATTTGGAAAAATAAGGGGGATTTTTATTTTCATCGATCTAAGCAATCTTGGAAAATTAATGACAGAGGATGTTTGTATTCGTCTTTTTATTTTGGTCTGATTGGTATATCTTTCTAGTGCCATCTATGGACAGAGCTGGAAGATATAGAAGGTAATTAATGAAAATTAAATGTGTAATGCAAATTTATATACAGAGACCTGAGCGTTGTTAATATTTTAGTGGTATTTTTTAATATTGCCTTTCTAAGACACATTTAACACCAGATTTGTGACTTAATATAAATTTATATGAAGTTGTATATTTCTTAAAAAAATGTAATATTTTGTAAAATAAATTAAGACATGGGTGCATATAAAATTCGAATTGAGAAACTGAAACGCTGAGAAGCCTACTACATTTTAAAAGAATTTCTTCTGTGGTAAATAGAGAAATATTTTTAAAAATGAACTATACATTAAAAATTGCGAAATATAGTAGTAAAAAGGAAATAGTGAAATAGAAATAAATACTACAACAATTGTATTAAAGTCACAGCCCTGCATTACTCACGTTACGCGCCAAGTTTGTGTGCATAAAGCATATTTGCAATTACATAGTTTATATTTAATTTATTAATAATGTATAAGTTTTTTAATATTATCATTTAGTTAACAATATATCATTAAAATAAAATGTTTTGAAAAAAATATTATATTTGTTGTGATGGGCTTATCCTATTATAAATAAAATTTAGTTTTAGTTTTTTTGAGCTTCATTCATGTCATAATGAAATTTGAAACTTATAATGTTAAAGTAATATAGGTATTTGATTGGTTGTTTATTACTAAAGCTCAAGAAAACGATTAAAAATTAATATTTAATTCAATATAGTGTATTTAATTATTAATTTGGAAGAATATCTTAAATTCAAATTTTCTTGTATGTGTGGTTTAATAACAAAAAGTAAAAAAGTAAAGAAAGTGTTATTTTAATTTTAAAAAATATTGCTTCGCAATTCATAAAACGAATTTGAATTGAATCGCATTTATTAAAATTTTAATTCAAAGTTTTTTTTTCAATTATCATGTAAGTAAATACCTAATTTGAAAGAATATTAAATCATTAAATGTTTGTTATTTGTTTTAAAAGAAAAATTTCTGATGTGAGAGTATTTAAATTAAAAAAATAAATTCATAATTAAATTTTATTTTTTTGTAATTTTAAAATTTTTATTTTATTTATAATAATATAATTATAATAGACGATGCATTTATGTACGAGTATTATTATAGTATTTTGAACATTGTACATACAACATATATTATATTATTTGAAAATTCTGCTTATTATAAAAACGTTAAATTTATATATATATATATATATATATATATATAAACAAAAATTTCATATAGAAATAATTAGAAACAAATATTTTTTGGAATCATTAAGTTCTATCAAATATTTGAAATCTTTAATTAATAAAATTAAAAAGTTTATTTTTGATGGCTTTAGTTAATATCATTTTCTAATATGATAAAATTCTTAAATATATATATATTTATGTAATATATATATATATATATATATATATCTGTGTATGTATATGTATATTATACATGTGTATTTGTATTTTTTTTTAATTAAATAATTTATAAACTATCTTTAGATTTTGGTATAATTAATAATTATTTTTATTTTGCATTTTGTATTTTAGTACTCAATTTAGGGCTTGTTCTGTTGTAATTTCGTTTTAATTGGCGATTTATGTCTTCTGCAAAATTGTTAAGTATATTATATTAAATTTGTTTTTACATATAAATTTAATTATTTTTGCGAATGACTGCAACAGTAAAACAATACAGTTTGTTGAAATTTTTATCATATTTTTACATAATTTTGGTCAAATGCTGAGATGTTGTCATGTACATTCGAAAATATTGATATTTTAACTTAACCAAAGAATAATCCCTTAATAATTAAATTTACTTATGATATTTTGAAAAAAGCTGTTTGGGGTGATGCCTTTCTAAAAAAACTATCAATTTAAAATTTAAAACAAACATAAACTGCAATCAATCTATTTGCTTTTATTACGTACTCTTTATATCTTACGATATTTTTAACAGTAGCGATGATTTTGGAATTCTAGATTTACAAATCAAATCAGATTTATTATTTATATCGTACCCTGTGTTTTGCTTCTCAATTATTATTTCGTATTAGAATAAGGTTAGAAAGAATAAGGATATCCTTAAAAAAAAAGTCTTGGATCGTAGGATCATTGGATATTTGTGACAAAAATGTTTGTTGTACCTATTGAATTTTTGTGAATATTTATCTTTATAAATATATTGTTGTTGTTTGTTTTGTAATTTTTTATATTGCAATTTGTATTTTTCAATTGGTCTTTCACGATCAATGTAGGATCTTAAACCAGTTCCAATAATCTTAAAAATTTAGATCAAATCTAAAACGAATTTGAACATACATAACTTGATGTTAAATTACATTTTACTTGGACATCTTTAATAATAACTTTCCTTATTTAATTAATTAAAGATTTATGTTAGCGAGATTGTAAAAAATTAATTAAAATTTAGTAACTAAAGAAAGTGGAATCTTAACTTTTTTTAATTATAGATATAATTCTTTGATTTTAACATATTTATATGTACATTATTTATTTTGATTTGTTCTTTTTATTTTATTTTAATTGGAATAAAATTGACAACCCCAGAGTGAATGATGCCCTTTCTCTATTATTATTATTATTATTAGTTGACTTTGAATAATTGATTGAAGATATTTGGTTTGAAGAGAAAAAAAGTGAATCTTTATTATGTTAAGGCATAAATGGCCAAAAAAAGAGAGAGTATATATATATATATATGATAGCGATAGAAGACGTTCTTAACCCAAACTTTTTTCTCTAAAATTATTTCAGCTAGAACTTTAAAGTTTAGGCAGAATACGTGGAAATAACTTTTTAGTTGGAGCAATTTGAATAGATAAACATATCTAAAATTATTAATAAATACTATATAAATTTCATATTTCATAACAAAAGATCAATTTAAAATTAATATTATAATTGATAAGGTTTTAATCCAGGATAAGATAATGTAGCGACTAAATTTCAAAATATATCTTAGATAAAACAAAAGATTTAGCTCTAAATGTACTTGATGTACTTAAATACAAATAAAAAAAAAATGGTTCTCAATGTTCCCATCAACGATTTTAAAATATTTAAAATGTCTTTGACATGGTTATTGAAATAACCAACAATGGGCTCGCTGAGTTTATTATTGATTCCTGATATGGATAAAATGGGGGAAAAATAGTTCCATCTATAAGCTGCCAAAAGATTTCTGGAGGCAGCAAAAATCTTCTTTATTGCTTAATTCACTTTTGTATCGGAACTTGTCGACAGAACTGTTTCTGGTTGAAATTATCTAATTAGATTAGCTTAAAAACACTTTTATCGTTAACATATATACCAATATCGGGCCTCCTCATTAATTTTCAAGTAGTTTAAAATGAAATTTTAATTTATTGGGTAATCTATATGTATTTATTTAATCAATTTTGTTTTTGTTATAGATATATAGTTTTACAATGTGTTTTGGTGTAAGTAATAACGTTTCATAATTTTATATGTAAGAAATTAATTAAAAAAAAAACATGTATTAAGTATATTTAATTTATTTGATATTTTTAAATTGAAATTTTATTGATTTCCTTTTTCGTTTTCCTTTTTTAACTGTTGGTTTTCTTCTCGTTTTAATTAATTACTTCAAATTCTTGTTCTCTATATTAATATTTTTTATTTTATTTTTTTTTTTTGATAATTTTCTGTGAATTTAAATTTTTGATAGTTAAAATATAATTTTATTGATTTTGGATTTCTTTTTGTTTTAATTTATTTATTTGTTTTTGTAAAGAAGTTTAAAGAAGTTTTTTTTTGTGGTTTTTCTTTTTTTAAATTTGTATGAAAAGTATGTAAAGTAATTTTAGTTTTTTTTTTTTTTTTTTTAGTTTTAAAAATGGTTTTGTATAGTGTAAAATTTTTTCTTGAAGTATTAGAAGTATTATTTAATTATAAAATTACATATTTTATTTTATTTTTTTAAATTTTTCATTATAGATTGATTTAATATAATCTATATACTTAGGTGAATTGTATTATATACTTTAGTTTACTTTAGAGTTGTGTTTTTTTGTTTTTGTGAAATTTTCTATTTTAAATTATTAAAAATTTTTTAAAGATAAAAAGTTATTTTTCTTATAATTTATATTAATATAGCAATTATGTATAATAAAATTCATACATAATTTTAATTGTATGTATGTTCGTATGGATGTTTGTATTATTAAAATTGTAAAAAAAAAAATATTTAATAAAATTTTAATTTTGTGTTTGAAATAAAATTCGAGTTAAGTAATTAGGTATTCTGAATTTTTCTTAGAGCGATCATGAATATTTAAAAAAAATAATTTTAAGTTTAAAATTAAAAAAAAAGACTTTAATTACAAAAAAACAAAACAAAAAACAAATGCATAAAAAATTAGAAAGAAAATGATTTTGTAGATTTGGATTTAAATGCTATATATATACTAAGTATATTACATACTATACTTACTTATATTACTATTACAATATTAACAAATTTAATTTATTCTGTATTAACTATATACAATTTTCCATTATTTTAATTTATTTTTAAGTTATGTAATTAATTTTATAAAATAAGATTTAAAAAAAGAAATATAACCCGTTTTTAGCCTTTGGTGCGTTTTTGCACCACTAACCTTGCAACAAATTTCAAGATAAAACATTTCCTTTAACGGTTGCTAAATCCATAATTTTATCTATTTCTGGTTTTTATATATCACTGTTTTGCATATCTATAAGTTTACAAATAGTAATGTTACAAAGAAACTATTTGGTAAATACTTTTTGAATTGAGGATATAAAAAAAAGCATTAAAATTAGTTAAAAATAAGTATTAAACTATACCAAATAAATAAAAACTGATAACAGTTCAAATTATTGCTAAGAAAAATATTTTTTTTATTGTTAATTAATTATTATTTTTTTTTTAATTACTTAGTATTTAAAATATATAGTTTATGCCGTAAAGTTTATATATTTTATTAATTTATTTTTATTTCAAATTTATTTTCTATATAATATTAATAAAACAAAAACTAAAGCTATATATGGGTGTATAATATACTCACTATGTTTGTATAAATATATTAGGCGATTTTAGGATATAATAATTAATGCAAAATAAAAACAAAATTAATCACGCATAAACAAAAATAAAAATATTATGTGTATAATATGAATTTTTAATAGAACGGACCAAAAACGGGATCAAATTCTATTAAAAAAAAAAAACAAAACCAAAAATAGAATTACAAAAAAATTAATTATTGAAAAATAAACAAAAATTTGCGTTTAAATTGATATTTAGTTTTTTTTGTTTTTAAGTATACATATAATTAATGTAAATTTATTCATTTATATATAATAGTATATATGTATGTATATATATCAATATTTATTTAAAATTTACAAAATTTAATACATATTTGTTTATACTTTTATTAAATACTTAAGTTTAGGCTTTTTTGAAACTGTTTTCATTTTTCATTTCATTTGGTTTTTTTTGTTTTTTTTTATTTTAGTTTTTCTTTGGATTTTTAATTAGTATTTAAAATTATTAGTTTATGCCGTAAAGTTTATATATTTATTTAATTTTTTTTTATTATAAATTATTTTCTATATTATTATTAAAACTAAAGTTACATAGATATACATTATAATATACCTATATATTATTTTTGTATAAATATTAGGCGATTTTTGGATATAATAAAAAATTAAAATAATAAGAAAATTAATAAAGCAAGCATAAAAAAATAAAATTGTCATATATAATCAACCAAATGTAATTTAAATTATTTTTTCATTTTATATACGTTTATTTATTCTGTCTATTATTTTGTAGACATTTTTTATCATTTGTATTTGCTAATTTTTAAATTTAATTATTATTTTTATGCATTATTTTAATTCGTGTTTGTTATGTTGTTTTTGTATATATGTATTATGTATGTTAATCGAAAAAAAAACATTTTAAAATAAAATCAGATAGGTATCAACTTGAGATGGAAAATGAATGCTAAAGAGAAAAAAACATAAAAATGTATTGGTTTCTATGTCCCAAAATCGAAATTAATATAATGTTGATTAACAAGCAAAATATACTAAAGCCTATCTCGGTATATGTAGCCAAACCAAATGACGATTTGCATTGCATTGATATTTTGATATCTTAAAAAATATGTAATAATTCTTCATTTGCAAAGAAAATGTCGAAGCGGCTCAACTAATATGTACTAATAAGTATGTATACTAATCCTATAATAATATTACAGCAGTTGCTCCAGTGCTTTATAGGATTCTTCATTTAGTGCTGTAACGTATTTATAACGTTTCGCAACAATTGCGGAGCACTCAAATTAATACTAATACTGCTATAATAGTGTTTTTAATAGTGTTATAAGAGTGCGCAAGAGACAGGATTTAGGCTATAAAACAAAAAATAAATATTTCGATATAGTATAGTTTTGAAATACATTTATTAATAATCCTATACGATTTACAACATCTGTAGAAAAAAAAGAACAGCTAGATATATAACAAAATAATAATTACAGTTTATAGTTAAGGCTAGCATTAACGGAGAATCATCTTTTATGTAAAGCAAACAATCTGAGAAAAATTTATCAGTTGAAGTGGCTAAAATGTCGTGACCGGCAAAAATGGAGGATACTGAAGATTCAGATCCAAGATCTACATAGTCTGTTGGCCACCTAAGTTAAGCAAGTAGTTAAAATCAAACAGCAGACTGAAAATTCGGATTATTCTGAGACTTGCAATAAGGTTTATCAGAATTTTGAAAACTTTATAATAAGAAATTTGGATAAATAACTTTTTAAAGACTACTTATAAAAATTTGGAACAAAAAATAAAAATAAAATATGTACATGTATTTGTATAGATGCAATATAAGTATATCTTATATACATACATTTTAATTAAATATTTATTAAATTAATAATATAAAAATAAAATTGCATATTAATTGTATGTATATATTATGATATTTGTCGTTATTTTAGTTTTTTTCATTATTTTTTATATTGAATTTTTAATAACAAATAATAATGTGTATTTAAAAAAATTTTTAATTGAATTTAGTATTATCATAATTTTTTTTTCTTTTTTAATTATTATTATTATAATGCTTTTAAATTTAATTATAAGCGCGCTTATTCAGCTTTAAGTATATATAATTATAATATTCTTAATTATGTGTTGGTATTTATTTTTTTTTGAAACTAGATATTTTAATTTTAGTGTGCTTTTCATTATGTATTAATGTTTTATATGTTTATAAATAAAAAATATATATATATATATATATAAATATATATATATATATATATTTGTAAAGATACATATCTAGATAATAGCAAAAATAATTAAAATATATAAGAAAATAAGAATTATATTGTACAAATTGGTAATCTAATAATATTAATAAATCAAAAAATTTTTCTAGCCAAACGAAATGTTGTTAAACGCGTTAAAGTTAATTATTTATTTAAATAAAATATAATTACATAATTTATTTTTAATTAAGTATTTTCGTAATTTGAAATTAGTTAATATCAATTGAATGTTGAAATTTTTGTTTTAATTACTTTTATTTTATGTATACATAGTTTGATAGTGTAAGTTGATTTATCTTTTAAATATATAGAATTATTTTAATACTATATTTTTTTTTTTGTTAAAAATTACATATTGGAAGTACGAGTATAAGAATAATTATACTATCAAGTTATAACATTTCATTTAGTTAAAATTTCTGTGTAGTATGTATTAGTCAAAATGAAAAGAAAAAAAGTAATTTACTGCATTAATTTATTTCTGATTATAAATTTATAATTGAATACAATATTGGATTGAGGGACAACCAAGAGTTACCAGATTACTTTTTTATAGTGAATATTTCTGCTCTTTTTAAAATTCTTATTTTTTTTTATAAAATAATATGTTTTTTTTTTTATTGTAAAAATCAATGTTTCTTTTTTAAGTTACTATTTATATTTTGATATAAAATTGCAAGAGAAGTGCTATTTTCGAATTAATTTCTGTCAATGATAATGGCATGAAAGAGCTATTTTTTTTATTTCTAATTTGTGGGACTTACGTTGATCTTATTAAATTGAAAGTTTATGGCTAATACAACGACAGGTTATAAATATCATCTTTTAAAGAAGTTTTAAGTACAAAGTACACTCTGGTAAATTGCAGTTTTTTGTTTTTTACTTTTGTTCTTTTTTCTTTATATTTTAGCTGATATTCTTGATTCTCAGGCTATGTGAAATTAGGCATACTTTTTCTGTATTTTTAATATTCACCAGATGTTGTTTGTTCGACAACGTCTTCTTCTTTCTTAAGGATTCCATTATTCACTCATTATCATCACATCCATTATCGCTCATATATGCTCGACAACATAATTTAAATTAATGTTCAAATATTTAAGTTTAGAAGAAGTTTTTAGCCTTTTTTGTTTAACAACTATATCTTGTCGTATATGTTTGAATTATCAAATCAATGTGAAAAGTAAAAAAAAGAATAAGAACAGTCTTGTTTTAACTAAAAAACGTTGTTACATTTGCGTACGTTGGTTTATGTAAAGTTTGCGTACACTGTTTTTTATTTTAAACAATTTTGAGCATATTCAAGTTTACACAACATTTAACTACATATACCGGAAACGTCATTAAGATAAATTAAATTTTCTTCAGAAATGTTAAGCTTGAATACCTATGAACTTTTTATGTCCGAAGCCGAAAATCAAAAAAATTTCTTGACATAATGACATAGAAGACAATTTGTTAGAAACTTTTAAGGACTTTTCAAGTAATAATTTTGAGTACATTTTAATACAAAAGTTGATATATTTAAAAATAAAAGTAATATATATATATTATTATAATAAATAAAAAAAAATAATATTAAATAATTTATATAATAAAGATATAAAGAAATTAAAAAAATTTAAAATAAACGAATTTTATTGAGTAAATATTTTTTTTATTTCTATAACAAAAAATTCAAAACAACGCAAACTTTCCATGTGATAATTACGAAAATAGTGATTCTAAAATCACTGACTTTATTGTATACCTATATGTATATCATACGAAAAAAATATATTACAATTAAGAAACTAAGATATGTAGTTATTTTTGTTTCTGGTAGCACTAAATTGACAGACAGAGAAAGAGAGAGAGTGAGAAAGAGATATATTATTTGGTTTTTCAGAAAAGTTTTATGGCTAGTTTTTTTTTTAAAATAATTTTAATATTGCGTAATTTAACAAAACAAATCAACATAATTAATAACAATAAAATTTTTCTATATAATGTTTCTTGTTATATTATTTTGTTTTTTTTTTTCAAATATAACAAGTATTTTTAAATATCTAAGATTTATATTTATATCATATATTATATAATGTATAATGAATTTATTTTATAATAATTTTTTTCACGGATTTTTTATTTTTTTTTTCGTTTTCTTTTTTGATTATTAATAATTTTTTTTTTCCTTTTGGTATTTAGAATTTAAGTTGTTCTTTATTTTATTTGTATATTAATTTGTTTAATTATTAATATTATTTTTTTTTGTTTATTTCTATTAAATTTTGTAAAAATTTATTGATTTCATTTTTTTAAATTGTTTATTAGATTTATTTTTTGTTTCTTATTTTTTTAATGAATGTGTATAGTGCTCCTTTGTTTTTATTGATTTCATTTATTAAAATGTAGAAATTGTAGAAAAGCGATTTTTATTAATTATATTAGTTTTTTTTTTTACTTTTATACTTTATAATTTTATTATTTAATTTTGTAATTTTTCATATTATATCAAACATATCAATTTTATTTTTTTTTTGAGTGAAACCTTCCAAAAACACAGCTAATTTGTTTAAGAAATATTTTTTAATACAATATTTTTAATTATGAATTTCAATTTAATTTATTTTTGTTTTATTCTTGATTACATGAAGTTTATATTAAGAATATGTCACCGATAATTATAACTGTAAGAAATTATATAAATTCTATAGGAGATATAATTTAAGTACATAGCAAGGAAAATATTAAAGTAATAGACACTATTTGTGAAATTATAATTTGGAGGGTAAAATACGACAGACTTTGATAAAAGAGATAATCTGGAGCGAATTCCTGACAATTGAATTTTCTGAAATATTCTTTCCGGCAAAGCGCAGTTAATTAAATAAATAAATAAAAATTACATTTTGATTGACCAGCTGGATGATCATAATTATTTAATATAAAAAATTGGAGAGCAGGTGACGGTTATAAAGATGTATACCTCCATATTGTATAGTATACCTCTGTGTTATATAGCACAGAGGAAGTTCAGTTTTGACTGTAGTGGTATCAAAAAAAGAATTTAGATTTATGGTCTTTGGATTTATGATAGATAGCAGTGGCTGCATTTCCATGGGCATGGTCTTCGGACATGCTGTATGTATGCTTCTTCTAATACATTAACTCATATATTTTACTCGTATTTTTGTTAAAAAGTATTATTTATAAAATAAATTGAGCGTGTTTTTCGAAAGTTTCACTTCTTATTGTTCTGTAAATTTTAATTATAATCTTAAAATGTTCTGACTATGATAATAATTTTTGTTAAATTAAAAACTAAAATAATTAAATAAAAAATAAAAGGAAAAACAAAACATGTTTTGAATAAAAGTAATAATCTATAATTTTATATACTATTATTTAAATTAACATACATTTGTTTTTATATATTTTTTTTTTTTTTTTTATTTTTTTTTTCTTGTAATTTTTTAATTTAATTATAGTTTGTTCAGAATTAAATAAAAATTAATTCTGATATTGTATTAAATATTTTTAATGTCTACAGCAGTCGCATTTTATATATTTTTTGTTTTTTTTTTTTTCTAATATTATTTATATATTCATAATATTCTCATTATTATTTGTTTTTTTTTTTTTGGTTTTTGATGAGCTTTCAGAATTGATTTTATTTTATTTATTTATTAATTATATATTATTTAATTTTATTTAATAATTAGTATATATTATATCAATTTATGAATTTTATTATTTTATTTTTAAGATGTTTTATTTTAATTTTTAATATTTTTAATTTTTTACTTTTATTTCCTGCGAGCCTATTCTTATATTATATCATTTTGTTTTAATTATTAACTATTTTCTGGTTTTTATTTTTATAATATAATTTTATAACTTTAAATATATTTATATATATTTATATATATATCTATATGTAGAAATTAATTTGACTAATATTAAAAATTATTTATGGTATTAATTTTTAAATTCAATTATTATTTTTTTATTATTATATTTAAATAAATTTACTTTTATTTAATTAATTATCAATTAGTTATTTAATAATTATTAATTAATTTGCTGCGAATTATTAATTGAGACTATAAAAAGCAGTCCTAAAATTAAAATTTTCACTAAATAATTATTATGTATTTTAATAGATAAAGTTCCTGAGTTAACACATTTTGTTGGCGTAGTTGGGGCTGGTGTTTGTTGTTCTAAAAATGAAAATAAAAAAAAACAAACATTTTATTATAATTATGTAGTTTGGATTTGATATAAAATATAATGACATAAATGTAATTTTAGGAAGTTGAAGAAGTATATAGGGTGCTTTTCAGTACTGTATTATTTTTCTGAAATTTTATAGATGTGTAATAACTTGAGTGATGACATTAAGTTTTTACAAAATATCGATTACCTTCGATTTTTTTAAGTTATAACTGTACTTGAGTTTTTTAATGCTCTGTATGGATCTTGATTTGGATCATTAAAAAAACGATTAGGGAAGATTTTTTATTTTCTGCTTTGATTTGATTTTGCATTTAAATCTATGTAAGTATCACTTTTAAAAAAGGCAAGTTGATAAATTTCCCATTGATCTGTATGAAGATTATGGATAAAAAGTTGGATTAAATTTAAAAAAACACCGTGGTTGTGGTCTTTGTAGACAATTAAAAAACGTAAATAAAGATGAATTTCACCTTAGCAATATTATCAATTTTTATTATGATCAAAGACAGTGATAGGGATATTTTTTAAAAAAGAGAAAAATAAATGGTTGCAAATAATTTTCTACATTTCTATTTACTGAATTTGTTTTTATACTAAAACGTTGTTCATATACAAAAATGATCACTCCACTTACAAATAAATATGTTGCCGTTTATAAAGAAAAAAATTTAAAACGGACATCCTTTCAGGAATGAAACCTTAAAAGGTGTTACAGATGTCAAAAAAAGTGTGATACAAAAATTATCGCAAATATATTTTTTTTTAATTAAAAATTAAAAATAAATGTATGACTTAGCTATTTAAATTTATTATGCTTCTCCATGTCAGGCTTAAATATCCCCGATAAATAATATTTACTGCTTTTGTCATACAAATTGAATTGTCATAAAAATTTAAGTCATAATATGATATTTCTCTCTTAATTGACAATAAAAATTGTCATCCACGATAACATTGCTAAGCTTAAATCTACCTTGATATCTTCATTACGATATGTATCAGAACCATTTCTTAAATTTAGACATTTGTTGAAACCCCAATCTTTCAAATATGACTTTTTTTTAACAGTTATTATTTTTTGTTTTAAATTTTAATTTTTCTAATTAACGACGGGAATTGTATTTTTCAGATCTAAAATATTTTATGTGCCTTTCTATAAAGCCAAACATTATAGGTTAGAAACTTTTATAGTTTGGACTTGAAGAATATATAATGGTAATATGAAGTTATTTTGATTCAATTTAAATTGTTAAAATCAACTTTTCGCGTGTAAATTACATTGTTGGAATTTACTAAATAAAATATAATGAGTTAGAGGTATTGCAAGATATTTAGGGCATAAAAGTTTCGATTAAAAACATTTTTTTTTTAAATTAATAAAAATAAAAAAAAAAACATTTTACTTACTTGTTGATGTTATTAATTGCGGTAAATATTCTTTCCAGAATGCACATTGTCTTAAACGTGGCCCCTTACCCACATAAGATGTATTTAATCCCAATTCTAAAAATTCCCTAGTTTCGGCAGTATGCTTTGGCCATTCAGGATCACTACTATCAATTGAACCAGCATTTGGATCACTTTTAAAATAATAATTATATATATTTAATTATTAATTTTTACAAAATTTTAATTTAATAAAATGGATATTATTTACCCATGCTTTGCAAAATTACTCCAATAACGCATTATTCTTCTACTAAATGCCTTTTCATCGTCCGTATATGAATATTTTGAATTTAATGGCTCACCAAATACATAATTAATTTCATCACCATGCATAACACCTGTCCATCTTGGCCATGGATTAGCTCGACTTCGATGTGTGTACAAATACATATAAACATTATTACCATCTTTGGCATATCTGTAAATAATTATTAAAATTAATAATTAAATAAATAAATACTATATGATGGTGGTATTTATTATAATTCAAATATCTTAAATTTTTTTTAATAGACTATAAGTCTAATTTCATAACATTGTGAAGAAATATACACATATATATATATATACATTATGAAAACTGACCTGTTAGCAAATTCATTAACATTACATGTAAAATGATAATCTCCAACCATTTTATCTAATGCATCACGATTTGTGTTAATATTATTTGGATCATCCCAATCTGTGTATTCAAATATTATAGCTTGACGTGCTGGTGCATTTACATATGGATTTAATTCTTTAACCGCCTTATATATATATAAAAAAAAAAGTGGAATAAGTAAATATAAATTTCAAAAATTAATAACATTTTTTTATATACCTGCAAGAATTCTTCTCGTGTAACTGTAACATCCTCTTCTTTACGAAGTAATTCTGTTAAATAATAAATTATAAAATAATAACCTTCTTCAGAATTACTTCCAGTTAATATATCGGTTTTTTTATAACGGCCATGAGCTAAAGCTTTTTGTGGGGTTTCATCAATAAAAGCACCATCAACAACTGGAACAAAAGGAAATTCACATATTCCTAATGTTCCCCATTCATTATCAACAAGAGTTTTTGCATCTTTTTCTCTTAGGCATTCTACAACCTCAACTAAATTCTCTTTACTATGAGGACATTGTACTGCTTCAGCTAACCGTAATGCTCTGATGTAGTTTTTATTTTGAAACAAATGAAACCAATCAACATATCAAATTTAGAATTATTTAATTATGTATTTAAATTACCTTAATATTGCTTCTTCGCGTGAAACAAGAGCCCATGGTGCTGTTGGTGAACCACTTTCTAATATAGCTCTCTGAAATAGATCATGAGACATAGCTGATAATAGATGCATTGAAACTGAAACAGCTCCAGCACTCTCACCAAATAATGTAACACGTTGTGGATCACCACCGAAATGATGAATATTTGTTTGCACCCATCTACGAGATATTTTATTAATCGATGTAACTGTTTATTAGCAAATGTTTAGCAGAGTATTTCCAACTTACTTTAAAGCTAAATTTTGGTCTAATAGGCCGGCATTGCCAGGTGCATTAGGTTCACCTAAATAAAGGAAACCTAATGATGCAACACGATATTGCATTGAAACTACAATAACATTTTCTTCTGAAGCCAAAGTTCTATATAAATAATAAATTAGAAAGAGACAAACAAATAAGTGTAATTAAATAAAATTTTCAAATATACACGAGTATATAAGGTATATGTATTTCTAAATTGAATCATTAAAAAAATTTTTCTTAATGTGAATTTTTTATTTAAATGATTAAATTATTGATTTTTTAATTTGAATAAAAGATGAATTTAAAGCTTTAAATGTATTGCATTTATTATTTCAATAAAGGAATTTAAAAATAACCTTCCATTGTTATACTTATACCGTATAAAGTCGTTTTGATGTTCATTAATTTTTAAAATTTTACTACTAATATTTTATTTTTTATTTTATTTTTTTTTTCTTTTTTACATAGAAATAGATGGACATTTTCTTTTTATTATATTTTTCAATAAAAAATTCACTTTTAATATTATAACAATTCTCTTTGGCGAGCAAATAATGTCAAGGAAAAAGATTATAATCTTTAGGATTAACTTTGCAAGGCGACAATTAAATATTTAATCAATATTTATTGATATAATTTATGGATCAATAATTTAAGATTAATCTATAGAAATCCTTTTAGAACATTATTTAAAATTTTTTTTTTGTTTTTTTTTTCTTTTCCTTTTTTTAAGTATTAATTAGTGTGTTGAAAAAAATTAAAAAAATTTATCGATTTTAAATTACCTATGATCATAAACATCTAATGTTGCGGTTCCTGAATAAAACCCACCACCAAATATCCATAACATAACTGGTAAATTTTTTTGCCTTGGTCTAGGCACTACAACATTTATATAAAGACAATCTTCTGATAATTGAGTATTAGGATTCCACATAGTTGCACCGGGAAAATCACCAAAAACCGTATCCACAATTTGAACACATGTATTTGGTGGTTGAGTTGCATTCAATACACCCGACCATTTTTCAGCTGGTCTTGGATGTCGAAACCTTAATGGACCAATTGGTGGCTGTGCATATGGTATACCCATCCATGCATCTACTTTTTTACCTGTTGGAGCTGTTAATGTTATACCCATTACTTTACCTTTATCCGTTTGTATCAAAAGTGGATTTTCTTCATATTCATTATTTGATTCCCTTCTGCTTAGGCCTCTTCTTCTTTGATGTGATATCTGTGTTTGATGTAATATTTCATGCTCATGCTGATGATCGGCTGATTTTTCCAGTGTACCTAATTCGGGATCAACTACACGAACAATTTCACCATGGCCTAAATATGGTGTAAAAAATGCATCTGCAAAACAATTATTTTTACATACACCTTTTCTCAATATTAATATTGATTAACCAGTGCTCAGAACTAATAAGGTGTGCATAAAGATAATTGCTTGATCGGCTTGCTAATGCTTACCATCATCCTTCGAAACAGCTGATGACGATGCTGACAATGCTAATGATGAAGATGATAATGATGATGATGACGACACCGATGATGATTGTGATTGAAATTTATCTTCACCTAATAAATTATATTGTTCAATTTCACTATCACGCTGATGTTCACGTTGTCCAATTAATACAGAACTATCTGCTGCTGCCGCTGCTGCTGCTGCAGCAGCTACCGCCGCAGCTGATGAAACGTCATGATGTCTGGCATCTATAAGGCGTCCAACAGTACCCAATATACCTAATGTGCATATTAACAGGTGACCAACGTTGCATGGGCGATATGAATAGCCCAAAGCTCTGTTTATCTCCATTGTGGAGAAATCTGTAATATAGAATAAACAAAAAAAAAAACAAAAAACAAAACGCACAATATGGGTAGAATTTTATAATTCAAATTAAATTTTATAATTCAATAAAAAAAATAATACTTTAGTAACGGTAGTATTGTATCAAATATCAATATATGAAAATTATCTATACGTATATTGTCAAGATGAAGTAACGAATAATACTAATAAAAACTATTATCTCATTTATATAAAATTAAACTTAAATCTATGAGTCGCTAAGCAATCTATCTTCGAGTGTTCGTTTTTGAGCATTAAGTTTTAAATTCTAAAAAATTTTACAGTAGCAGAAAAAAAAATTTATTTCAGATTCTATATTCGAATTTCGTATCTGTCAATTAATATCATCATATTATCACCGCGACAGTTGCTATCAATTATTTATTGTTGCATAACTAAATTCTCTATTTTTTTTTTTGTGATAATATTTTGTTTACAATGAAAGTAGCAATCTATAATTTTTTTTTTTAATTATTAATTCAAATTTTTTTTAAGTATTTTTGTAATTATCTAATAATAATCTATAGTTTTTTTTTTTATTAATAATTATAATGATTAAGTAATTTATTCAAAACTTACCGAATGTCAACATTTACCGATGACTTTTAGCTTCATATTATATTTCCTAAAATTTGAAATAGAAAATTTCTACCACTTGTTTTTCCGGATTTTCAATTAATTATTATTTTTAATTCTTTTAATAAATTTATTTTAAATTAATCTTAAAAAAAATTTCAATTTGTTTTCCTGGAAAGAAACAAAAAAAAAAAAATAAATAAATAATTAATAAACAAAATTTAATTATTTAGAATAAATTTGAGAATAATTTAAATATTAAAATTTGTAAAAAAATGTCAACAAAAATATCAAAAATATAATTGGTAGACAACACTTCTAATTATAAATTTAACTAAATAAAGTTTTTAACCATATCTGTAATTCAAATGAACAATAAACAAAATAGAATGTAAAAAAAAGTGTCAAAATAATTAATGAATAATGTAATGAGTGAGCAATCAAATCAACACTTTGATTTTTGCTTATTTGTGCTTAATTTAAAATTTGAATTCAATTTACTACGATAGTAAAATTTTATTTGAATGATTAAAATTTTTATTCAGTGAAGTAAAATAAGAAAAAAATGTAATCCAGTATGTTTGATCTGTCCAACTCTAAGATTTCAATATACATTTTTATATTTTACGTTCACTTAATTCCTTGAACTTGTCTTTATATTTTTTATTTTTGTACACTAGGTAGGCAGATAGGTTGAGCTTGAGTGGTTAGCTAAGTTGGAATATTTTTTTACACTAATTAAGTTTAAAACAAATTGGTGTGAACTATATAGCCATCGACTTCGTGTTGTTTAGTTATAAATTGTATAATTTATTATTTTCATATAGTTTCTTTTAATATAATCTGATGATGACTTGATAGCTAAATTAAATATTCAAAATTTATTTATTTATCAAATAATAGAAAATTTGGCTTATTAACGTAAATGTAGACGTGCAGTTGTCAAAATGCCATAACCTTATATACTTTTTGATATGTCTTTGTTACTCTAATTGTCAAATTTCCATTTTATAAATAGATTTCCATATTCTTTAATAAGATTTAAAAAATATAAGGAAAAGGGTTTTTCAAACTTGAAATTCGCCGAAAACTAGATTCTCATATAGGAGAGGTATTGTTAATGAAGATTACGTCATACAATTGAAAAATTATTTAAATATTTATTAAAACAATTTAGCTTTGTATATATTATTATTGTTTATTAGATTGTTTTTTCAATTTGTACATATAATATATACACATATAATATATACATATATAAGTATTGGACAATATATTATTTTCTTCATATAGACGTTAATTATATATAGTCTATAGAGTCTATTAATATTTAATTTACAAGTGATTCTTTTCTCATAGTTAATTTTTTATTCAAATGTTTCAATCAAATGATTGCAATATCGTACAATTAATTAGATTTGTTGTCGAGGATTTTGGATTTAAGGCACAGATTTATATTAATAATGTGAGGGGATTTCTTTTTACATAAATCATAAATTTGATAAATTTTTTCAATAATAACGGTAAAAATTCGTTAAAAACATCTTAACGTATTAAACAACATATTAAAAGTATCAACAAAATATTTCTTATTCGAATTTTCGTTTGACTAATTTGTTACAAAAATGGCTTTTGGATTATGAAATTAAACCAAAACGGAAAATCAAATCTGTTATACCTTAAATATAATCATATAAATACGAATATTAATAATGTAGTCGCGTTACTTCTCATTCGTTGTATTTGTTTACTATACTGCCAGCTTCATTATTTATTTAACGAGACGAGAGTAAATAGTGTAAAAATTTTGCCAAATATTTTTCTATCTTCTTTTCAGTTGGGCATATGAATGATGAATGAGACAAGGTATAATAGAGTAAAGTAATGATGAGTGAATTTATTTTTAGCTTTTTATAAATACTAAAAATTATATTTAACTTTTTATGTTTGCAATTTTTTTTCATTCTTTTTTTTTTTGAAGAATAAAAAGAGCAGAATAAAATTACAGTTTTATGATATTTGGTTAATATATTACGTCTTGTGTCGTCATTAACGTATAATTTTAATATTTTTATGTTATTTTAAAAGGCACAGTGAACTTTTATAATATATGATGAACTTTACTAAAATGTGAAAAATATTTATATTTACTTATTTATATTTTTTTTTCTATATCCTAATGAATCTGATTAATATATTGTCTTCACTGACTTTTTCATGCATAGTTTTTATGTACACAACACCAAAGCTTAAAATTATATTAAAATTTACAAACATTTGAAATTGAAAAGGAAAAAAAAATAAAGTAGATTTCATTTTATTTTTTAATTACAAAATTATTTATTTATTTTTATTTAATATATACCGTTATTTCGACATAAATTACATTTTCATTTTCAGCATTATATGCGTAATTTAATTAATTTGAACTGAAATTATTATTCTTACATATGATTGAATATATATTTTAAAGCCGATAGCCCTAGCAGCCAATGCTTGTAAATCACTATTTAAATACACAATTTAAATTATATTCAATAAATAATAATTATAATAATAATATTAAAGATATATCTACTGGTGACTAATAAGATTCGAAATTAATAATTGTGGTCTGCTTAAAACAGAACTTGTATATTTTTTTTTATTATTAATTTTTGTAAAGGAAATTAAAATTTGTTGCGGAAAACTCATTTTTCATACGATTCATACAAATATTATAGTTACAATAATATCATATACAGATTATGCAAATCAATTACTGTACTGTACATTGTATTCATGCTTACATAATCTAACAAAAAATTATGATATATTTCTAGTTTGCGTATTTCATAATGTAGAATATTATTGTAAGATGATTTGAGTTCGAATCGTTGATGTCAATCAATTTAAATTATATTTTTTGAATTTATAAATTTGATAACAGAAATAAGGTTGATATTATTTTGTTAACTAAAGTCTGTTTAGTGTTACTGTTATTCATATAAATGAAAAAATATTTTTGAATTCGAATTTTGTGTATGTATAATAAGTTTGTTCACTAGATATAGAACAGAATCGAACATAACAGTTTTTGACAATTAACTGTCTAACACTTTAGAACCACTTGGAACAGAAAAATCTAATGAACACTTTTTTTTTATCTTTTTGAAGTTTTTTGTTCGAGTTTTTGTTTACTCTCAAACTTTTTAACTGTCAAAATGCAAAGGAAAAACAACAAAAGTTGTCCAAAACTGTTCAGAACAAAAGATATCAATTTAGAACAGCTTTGCACAATCTAATAATAGATCATCGATCAGAACATTTTTGGACGAAAAATTTCAATTAACGGAAACTATTCAACACAAATATGTGTTCTTTTTTACTCTAGATTGTCTTAGAATGTTCTAGAATAGTTTACTGAACAAACCTAATAAGAATTGCAATTAAAATAATGCCTAAAATCTAAAAATATACTCTTTTATCTAAAAAATAAGCCAAACAAAGATGAAAAAGCGCTTTAAAATGGCTTTTTAAAGCTGAAAATGGGACATTTAGATTTAAAAACTAAATATAGGATTTGAGCTGTTGAAAGACAAATAAAAAAATTTCACTTAGACTTTATATATTTCATTCGAATGAAAAACCTAGCCATTCATTTGAAATACTATTATATGCCATTCATTGCAAATACTAAAATATGCTGTAACAGGCGAAATATGCAAAAAAATATGTAAAAAAATGCTCTCACAAATATATAACTTAAAATGCATAATTTTCCACGAAACAGACGAATACCTAGTTGCCTAATACACGTAAGAAAAAAAAAATGATCGTGCATGTTAGATTGTTGTCCTTGATAGGGTTAGGTTACAAAACATAAACCAAAAATACAAAATATATACTTATTTTTGATATATACTTATTATACAAAAAAAAGCTGGCTTTTTAAATAGAAAATAGAGACAACACTTAAAATATCTCAAGTATAATGAACTGTAGTGTAATGTAGCTGACAACTCAAAATGAAAAATACATTTTCGGTAAAAACATTCGATAATTGTTTTTTTTTATTTAATTTTAAAAGCATACAATTGATGACTGTTGAAAAATAATCTGAATAGTGGTTAGTGAAGTTATGGTCAGTTATGATAATTGGTTTTAAAGAGTTTTTTTTATTTATTTATTCATTTACCCGAAACAAAAAGGTATTTTACATAAATATAATATTAAAAGTATAAAGTATAAAATACAACACTATATAATACAAATACAATAATAAAATATAATAATACGTTTATAATTCTACTGCCTAATTGCAATCTGATGCAAACTTACTTAATACATTGGTGATTGTGGTTAAAAAATATAAAATACAAAATAAATTACGTACCCAATGTTCGTCTTTTAACAAAATATATTTTAATGAAAATAAAGGCCCACATCCCGAAAGGGAAAAGGGTCTGTAGTTGTTTGTTTAATAAATACTGTTTAATAAATAAATAAATAAATAAATAAAAATATTTGTGTGTCAGCAATTTATTAACAGCATAATATAGTTAGGAAATTATGAGTTGTTTAGTAAAATAATCTGGTAAACAATACACGGTAATTTAGTCAATAGTTTCGTTTATAATTTTTTTTTAAAGATATTAAAATAAAATGTATATGTATGTAGATTTCAGATATCATATGTAGTATATACTCATAATATGTACCTCAAAGTATTGATATCTTCAATTTGGAAGTATAGTTAGAATTACAGTTACTGAAAATGATGACAAAACTAACAGACCCAATAATTATAAGAGTTTATATATAAGCCAGATCCAATAATTATAAGATTTCATAATAAATTATTTCTGGCAATATTCTAATCTAATTATATCAGATGTACGAGCGAAGAATGTGAAAAGTTCAATATTAGTTCAATTTAATATTGTACATAAGTATATTATAAAATTTATTATGTATTTATATTTTTATTACACTCTGTGTTTGTTTGAAAGAATGAAAAATGTTTTTTTATTCATATCTACATACATATATGAGAATCAATCACATAGTGATTGTTGTGATTCTAATACGAGTATATGACATTAATATGAATTTAAAAGATTTTAATCGTAATCAATCTATGTCCCAATTTAAAAAAAAAATAATTTCATATAATTTGGGTTATTTTTTTAAGATTCTTTGAACCAAAAAAAATTAGATTTCAAAACTCTTTTTGTATGTACATATATATTATTTAGAAATTAATTGATCGATTTTAATTTTTTTTTTTAAAAGCTTAGTTTGTTAAAATTAAAATTAGATTCAATGTAAAAACTGTATGAAGGAAAAAAATGTTCATTCATTCATCATTAGATATGACTTAAAAATTTAGGTCGTAACAAGCAAATTGATTTCACTCTTTAGAAGAGAAAAACTGTTCATTGAGTTAAGTGGAACAACAATTGATGTAATTATTTTTTTAAAAATATATTTATGTTGGTTTGGTTAGTACCCAAATATTCTAATTTTTAGACTGATTTAGGAAAATATTTACGATTTATATTCCTTTAAAGTTATACACCACAACCCTACTCACCACATTTTAATTTTATTTTTGGTATTACATATTTGTTTTCAAATAGTTCATTTGAAAGTAATATTGTTTAATTGGAAAAAATATGTCCTAAACTTTTGAAAAATGAAATTGAGAAGCAAAAATAAAATAAAAGAAATAACAAAGTAAGATTGAAAACGTAATAATGTTGGAATATTTTTCAACAATTAACTATTTTTGATTCTTTAACTCTTATTGTGGACATATGTATATGTCTTGGAAAATGGACATAATGAATTTATCATAAATTATTTGTTTTAAATTTTATAAAATTGAATTTATTTTATTCCAAATTATAATTTCAATGTAATTTTTGTGTGAATATTTAAATGAATTTAACATTGACATAGTTTAAATTAACACTTGACTTATTTTAATAAGAATATGCAAATTCTTCTTCTATAAAATTCATAAAGAATGATATGACAATAATAAATTTTTTATTATTTAAAAAACAAACTCTTTTGTAAAATTTATCATTGGAAAAGTGCTTTTAAATATTTAATGCTCACCTTTAAATTTTCCTATCCAATTTACATTTTAAGAACAATCAAATCACTGAGTAACAGACCGATTATTTAAAGTAAAATGAAAATATAAATTATGGTGTAGAAAAATAAAGTATATGATAATAATAACGGCAGTAAAAACAAAACAAAAAACAAAAACTGGATGATCACTTCTGATTAACCTGAAACTATTAATTGGACTTATTAATAAAATGCCAAAATAAAATTGGGTCGTGTTTTACTTAACAATTTACTAGTATATTTTGCTTTCCTCTCTTTTTCATAATTTTTTTCTCTCTATCTTTCACTCATATAATAACATAAGAATAAAATAAGAAAACTTTAATTTTTTGTACTCTTTAAATTTTTTGAATTCATTTCAAATTCTAGTAAGTCTAAGTAGAGAATAGCAAAATTTTATGTTAATTAAATGAAATTATGAAAAAGTAGCAATACTTGAATTAAATTCAAGTACCAAAATACACGAAAACTATTCGAAAAGGACTAAAAAATATCATTTAATAAATTAGAGTTAGCAAAAAAAAAAGAAAAAAAGAAGTATATCTTCAAAGAGAATTAATTTCATTAAAGTGGATTTGTAAGTAGGTACATATATGTACATATACATATGTACTCGTACATTTAAGAAAGACAAAAAAGATTTTTTTTATTCATATGTCATAGAACATGAAACTATTCGGCATTCGTTGATTATATATTTCTTTAGGATTATGTACATAATATATATAATATATATATATATATGATATATATATATATATATATGTTAAAAGGATTTTATATAAATGAAAGGGTCTTTGAATGCCTTCATATGTACATATATATATATATATATATATATATATATATATATATATTATGTATATATATTTAAATAAATAAATAATGAAAATGCATTTCTTTGTTTGAATTAAATAAATAAATAATAAATAAAATTAGGACATGGACATTTATTCACTGTTATATTTATAAAAAATATCAATACATGTATATATATATATATATATATATATTAATCTTTAGATAATTAAAATTCCTTAATATTTATGTCAAGAGATATAAGATGATGAAGATTTTCCATTTTAAGAAACTGTATTTATAAAATGATTGTAATAGTTTGAGCTGGACCATATGTATATATACCCCAAGAAGAAAAGGACCAAAATTTGTATGCATAAGGAAAATAAATTAAAATATTAGTTTGAGTAATTAATAAATTAAGAAAAGGTATTCTGTGTGTAATATGATAATTGATGTGATATGTAATTTTATATGATTTTCTTCTTCTTCATTTAACACTACAGTTCAGTGTGAATTTAGGCCTTCTTTTACTGTATTCGATAAATTTTTTTTCTTAAAAAAATTTTGATTTTGAAGTTCTTACTCTCAACATTTTAGTTACTTGTTCTATATTATTTTGATCTTCATTTTCTCTTAAGCCCTTGTCTTTATTGAAGTATTATATCAAGAGTTTCTAAATATTCCACACTGAGCTATATTTTCATCGATAATTTCTATACTATTCATTACTAATCTAGTAAAGGTTGGATGCAGTTTAAAAAAGTATGCAACTTTACAACTCAAAACACCAACAATGTAAAGTAAATATGTATCATCTATCATCAAATACATTAATATTATTTTCTCACTATATTTTACTTCTTATTACACATACCGTGACTTCTAAAATGCAGTGAAACCGTATAATCTACAATGTAGCATCTTCCAAAATGTATTTCAAAAGCTCTTGACTTTGTAGACTTATTCCAAATGGTTTAAAATACGTAGTAGAAACGTAAGATAAGAGCAGAGTGTGTAGCGAAAAAATTTATAGGTTATAGGTTATTCTTTTTTTTCATTAAGTTTTATGCCAAATTGTAGTAAAATATGTTAATAAATTGTATTTTTCCGACGAAAATATATACTGTCCATTGGTCAGGAGGCCAATGGAGGTCTGGCAATATTAATTTTGATGTAAGGAAAGATAAAATATTTTAGCTTCAAGTTTAGCAATAGTTATTACACTCGTTATTTAATTAAATTATTTAAATATTAATATATTAATAAAAACATTCATTTTCAAAATTATTATTATAATTATTGTCGTTTTATATTACAAAAACACAGCTATAATTCAAACGGCAAAGATGTATTTTATTTTTAAAATAGTATTCCAAAATGTAGCAAAAGCTTTAGTTTTTATTTCACATTGAAGTGGTTATAAAAGCTTTAAACGGTAGTTGAGCTGTATTTAATCTGTATTAAAACGCATTTTGGAAGTCACCCATATATTTTTTTAGAACATGAAAAAAAAATTACTATATTTTCTCAATTCTCATTCTTTCATTCATAATGAAGTTCTTTTCATTATTATTGTTATTGTTATAAAAGGCTTCAGACAAAAACAAAATCAGTATATTATATAAGATATACATTTATTCAAAAAATTGTTAAAAAAGTGTAAAATATAAAAGAAACTATCTCTGATATTTTCAAAATATACTTGATCAAAGTCCCAAACTAGTATGAAAAATGTCCAATGTCAGGGATAAAAACCCCCAGTAATCATATTTACTGTTTTTGTCGTACGCATTGTGTTCTCATATAGAATAATGTCATTCTATATTATCTCCCTCTTTAGAGCCAACAAAATATTTTCACACCTAAAATGTTTATCAGCTAAAATCAGCAACTTTAGTATGTCAAAGTTTTACACAAAGCGGTTACGTTACGATTTGCAATTATTTGCAATTATTGAAAAAGAAAAATTAGAAAAATATTCTTTTTCGTCCTAATAAATATAAAATAATTATGTACTTATGTACAGCAGTGATTTAAATTTAGAACTTCGTCTGCTGCAAATGTAATGATTACGCAATATAAAAAACTGGATTGGGCTTGTTTTCGATCGAATAGGGTTGAACAGAATTTTGACCAAGTTATACAAAATAAATAAGGTATATCGTGTCACTAATTTCTAGGGTTCGACAGCTACTGAAAGAAGAAAATATTTTATTAATTACTTATTAATATATATAATATATATAAGAGGCCAACGCGTAAAAAAAGTAACTGATGAATGGAATACGAATTTTAAATTTATTTGTATTTTATAAATCAATCACACCCAACATAGTTCAGCTACTTCTATTTAATAACCAGCTAACGCAAAATAGTTCTGATTTTAAATAATTATTTTGTAATTTTCCATATAAAAGATAAATTTTATTTCAATGAATTTTTTTATGTCAATGTTATTATTTCATCAATATATATATAAAAAAAAAATAAATAAAAAATGTTGGTAAAATGAAAAACAAAATAATTATTTATCAGATAAATAATGGCTTAATTACCACTATTCAGAATAAATTTTTAAATATGAGATCGTAAAGTTTATACTTTTGACACAGGGTGTGTTTCTTTTTTTGTTTATAATGATAATATTTTTGACAACGGTATGGTGAGATCAAAATAATAGAGTCTTAGAGCCCAATAATTTGGATGGGGGAGCTAATTCGTTATTTCAATTAAGCCAATGGACATAAACCAGTAGAACATAGGGACACCAATGAAGAAGAAATGTATTACTTTTCAAAAGATTTTCAAATTAGTATATGTATAATTTTCATAGAATGTAAGTTAGAAGCTTTTAAATTAAAAATTTTTGATTTTATTTTTTGAAAAACTGTAAATTTAATAGTTTTTCAAAACACATTAACATGCTATTTTTTTCTTTAGTTACTGACAGATATTTGGTTTGTTCAGTAAATTATTCTTGAACGATCTAGGAAGATCTATAGTAAAAAAGAACATTTATTTTGTGTTCAATAGTTTCCTGTAATTAAACTTTTTTATTCAAAAGTGTTTTGATCGGTGTTTAGTAGAGTGAATTAATCATTTATGTTCTGATTTTTTTTTTAGAACAATTTAGGACAACTTTTCTTATTTTTTCTTTAAATTTTGACCTTAAACAAACAAAATTTGAGAGTAAACAAAAACTAGAACCAAAAAGTTAAAAAAAGGTGTTCAGTAGGTTTTTTTTTGTTCTAAGTAGTCAGTCCTAAAGTGTTTGATATTTAATTGTCACTGTCCAAAACAGTTCTGTCCGATGCTGTTCTAAATCTAATGAACAAACTTGTTATGTATATATTGTCAAGGTTATGGATAATTTTATCAGTTTTAGAAAATTGACTAAACTACAACACGGTGGGTAGCGTAGTAGGTAGAGCGCCGCCTTTCAACCGAAAGGACCGAAAGGTCCTATCTTTGATTCCAGATAAAAGTAAAATACGTTGTAGGCTTTCGACCTTTTCCAGTACCATATATCATTGGGATAAAATAAATGACAATAAAAAATAATAAGCCCACATCTCGAAAGGGTAATGGGTCTTGAAAATTTGGCTGTATATCAATATGCATATAAACTGATATAATATAAATAAATAAATAAGCTAAACTACTTTGCGGGCTTTCGGATCACTTCTCTTCAACAGTTGATCATTTGAAAGCTTGGTTAGATGTATTTCTTTCAAGTAATTTTTATCGAATCTAAACTTGCAATTAGAGGTAGAGCTAACAAATTTTAATATAACGAAATTCAATATTGGTCTTCTAGTAATCTATATTGAATTTATCGTTTCAAATTTATTGCAATATTTTCGTGATCTGATTTTTATCGTTAGTATGTATGCATTATAAACGAAAAAAACAAATTGTTATTAATTTTTTTTATTGAAATAAAAAAAAATGTGGAGTACATTCTTGTGAATTGCTTTTATCTTAAAAAAGGATATTTACAGGATTATTTTAATTAAAAAAAAAAAAACTAAAACAAAAAAAAAAAATAGAACTAATTATGATGCTTGAAAAATGAAGTGAGGCTTTAAGTCTTCATTTAATCACTTTTAAATTAGGTCTTTATAAATTTCATTTAATATTCTTTATAATCTATGAATTAGATATGAAAATATTGGTCTTTTAATTAATAATAATAAATTTTAAAAATAATTTGTTTTTAAAAATAATATTTACCTGTTTCTGTCTGCTACTGCTGCTGCTTCAAAATTATATTATTGATAAAAAAACAATTTTTTTTTTGTAAAATGGGTGTTAATCTGAAAGACAAAAAAAAAAAAAATTATTAAAAAATTATTAATTAGGAAAAATGAATATAAAAAGATTTCATTTCTAAATACAGGATGTTTTCTATTTTTTAACAAAATTTCAACATATTAATTGAAAAAAATTAGAAGGATAGAAAAAAGAAAATAAATATAATTTTTTTCTCGCTTCAGCAAAAATCTCTACTACTCGTTGCAATCCTAGTAGTTGTCTTCCCAAAATATTCAATACATGCTCTGATAACTATAAACAGTTCTTCAATGAAATATAAACATGTTCAAAAAATAGCTAACAACATGCATATTAGCAAAAAATGTACTCAATAGATGAGAAAGAGAGCCATCGAAAAACACAGAAATGTATTCGGGAATGACATGGGGAAAGATGCTTTATTGGAAATTTTGCTTATATTTCATCGAAAACGAGCTTATGCATTTTTTTTCAGATAGGAGAAAATCATCAACAGGACTTTCAGCTTTTGTTCTATGTGCCAGGAAGGACAAAGTGAACGACTGTGCCGATTTTAACGCACTAAAAACTCCCATCATTTTGTTAAAATTTAAAAAAGTTTTTAAGACTAACCATTAATACAATTTTTGCTCTTTTCTTCAGATATCTTTTATCAAACAATATCCTATTAGGAACTCTTGAGAGATAAAAAATTTTAACCTAACTAATAGTTCAAAAGGTTTTGTTCGTTTCAGGCGTCTAACAAAGTTTTGATTATTAATTAGCTAAATGTGAAACTTCGAAATGTGAAACTTCGACACGACATTGACATGTTGAGAAAGATGACTTTTATGGTGTACAGTAAATTTTTTTATTTCGTCTTTTATGAAAGGGATCCTGAGATCTCTATGAATATCAGCTTTGCGAATAAGCCAGGGGACATTATCAATGTTTCGCAATACTTTGTTTAACATTTGGATATACGTAAACGTTTGGATAGTTTGAATATGTAGTTGTTTAGCACAACCTTATATTTGAATACTGTATGACCAGACTGTCTTCAATATTTGAATGTAGATCAAAATTTTGTTATATGTTGCAAGCGTAGATGTCCGATCACATTTAAGAGATATCAAAACATATTCTGATGTAGTTTTTAATGCATACACGAAAAGTAGTACTTTGCTGAATTGAAGGTAGGTATATACTATTTCATGGTATTCAATTTGATAAAATAAAATATTGAATAAAATTACTTACTAAAATAAAAATCTTGATGAAAGTAAATTATGATGATGAATTAATGAAAAGTTGAAAAATTACTCGTCCACAGATGGACAATTGATAAAATTATATCACAGAGGAATTATTAACGGAATTGTTATTGTTATTACGCAGACGTTAAAATAAGCTAAAAAAATGTAAAAATTTTTGTTCTGCGTGATTACTCTATATTTATAATTCCGTAATGATTACATATGCATTGCTTTGTATACTGTATCAGGCTTCCATATTAAATTTTTTTTCCGAACATTACATTTCGTATTATTTTCATCTAAAAGTACAATAACAATTGAACGTTAATTTTTTACGATTTATTTTTTTTTCTTATATTTTCTCATATTAATTTTTGCTTGCTGTGTTCAATAAGTTTAATGTGTATTATGTTTGTTTTGTCAAATTAAACTTAATTGAACAAAGTAAGCCTTGTGTGTAAGCAATTTTGTTTGAAATCAAAATAAAAAGAGATTTTTTTTTAGTCTTTAGTTCTGATAGAAGTTGAAGTGAAAGCCTGTTTGTAGAATAATTTTGCTTATTAATTTTTTTAATTTGTAAAATTATGAATGGAAACATTAGCATTTTTTAATGCGGCACTAGATACATATAAATAGTTTAAACACTCCCCTTCCATATTGGTAAATTAAATTTAGTCCAAACTTTGCCAGAAGTAATATCTTTTGAAAAGAAAAATGCCCATTTGATTTACACATGACCTGGATATTATTTTTACTCAAATTTTTTAATCTACCGGCCTGTTAACAATATACAAGGCAATGATATATGCATTAAAGAATTTTGTATTTTGCAAGACGTCAGAATGGTTTATCTTTTATGTTATTGACATTAACTTGGGTAGAATTACCTTTTCGCAGTACATTAAGTACGATACTGCAATTTTTTTTTGTTAAGTTTTATTATCTTTAAAAGAGTGTCCTGCTCATACAGAGTATGTTTATATATTTTGTATAATTTTAAATATAGTTTTACAATTAAAAGTAAAAATGGAAACTTCAACTTAAATTGACAAGTCTATAATTTATGTACATATTTATGGAATATCAACAAAATAATGTAAAAAATTATAACTCTTGTTAGGCAGTATGCAATAAGCCTTTTTAAATAGCGTAGTTCCAATTTATTTAAGTTGATACTAAATTCATATTCTTCATTTCTTTTTGTCATTTATTTTACACCAATGAAATCAAAGGATACTGGACCAGAACGAAAAGTCCATAAAGTAGTTTTCTGTCATCGGAAATCGAACCTAGTCTATCTACTTCGCTACCCTACCGTATAAGTATTACTTTCAAAATAATTGGTTTGACAATTTTTTTTTGTTTTCAATTTTTGTTAGTAAAAGTCTTTATTTCTTTAAATTGTTTTGGAATATAATTTTATAATTATTTTAAATACTTTTACATTTTATTAATTTTTATATAATAAATTAAAATAGAAGCTTGCTATTATGAAGGTAAAATCACTTTAAAAAATAAATGTAGTTTTCCACATTTAAATTTGTTAGCATATAAAAAAATGTTGTAATTAACAGTATGCCAAAACTTTATGTCTCTTTGTTTATTTAAAAATAGTTATTGGCAAAAAAAGATGTCTGAAAATCTGATTAAAATATTTCGCTGATCAGATAAGAGCTTATTTATGTAACAGAAAAAATTGTAAATTATATAAAAATGAAATTAGCAAAAAATATAATCACTTGAATTAGCAAAAGAAGTGTTTTTATGAGAGATTTCTCAGCAAAATATTGAATTTTAAATAAAAATAATGAAAGAAGAAAAAAATGTAAATTTAGAATAATTAAAAAAAAATAAAAAATAGAAGATTATTGGTTTATTTAAACAAAAAAAAAAAAACGTGTCCTTAAAAGAAATCCTTGCAATTTTGACATATTTTAATAAACAGTTTTTTTTTGTTTTATTAATAATAATGGTATATTTAGGGACGCCATTAATTATGAATTAAAAACATTTTTTTTTAGTTTCTTTTCAATTAATATTCTTAAAATTTTCATTTACTATAGAATTTCTGCTTTTTTATTTTCTTTTATTTTTTTGAATATAAAAAGGAAATGACTTCTTTTAGAAATAATTTGTAAGAACCTCATTTTTTATTTATAAATCTCAGTTATTTGCATAATTAAAATTAAATTTGTTTTTTTTTCTATTTATTTTAATTAAAATTAAATTCATTATAATATTGCAGTATTCATTTGTTTTCTTTTTGGTGTACCTATAGTTGTCTTTGAAGGGGAAATTCTGGTGTTGACAACCACTGAGTCATTTATTTATTTTAATTTTTCCTGAGTTTATAATACATGTAGTACATATAGTACATACAATGTTGTGTTATACAGATTTGATATTTCTATTCTAAGACAATTATATATATATAATATATATATATTTTATTATATATTATGTATTTTTTTTTGTAAATTGGTTTGCGATGTCATGAAAACTTGTAAATGATTCAATTGAACATAATGTTTGTATAAATTAATTTTGAAAATAGAATAAATAGTATTACGTCTTTGAAGAGAATATATAGAGTCTGAATTTGGGGTAAGTATACTTATATTTGTATTCCATACGAAATTATATTCCATTTGTGAGCATAAAACTTTGATCTATGCTATGATCTCTTGTTATTTGAAGGTTATCTTTAAGTTTTTTGAAATCATTAAATTTTTGTCAAGTTAGTGGATTAATCTACTGTTGCTGTAGCGAATCAATTCACACAAATTCAAATATTGAACAATATAATATTATTGTGCGTACGATTGAAAACGCGTGGTAAATTTAATACTTCAGCCGCAACGTATGCAGTTTTAATCGCATTCCTAAAGAAACTAAAAATTAGAATAAGTTTATGGTTTGTAAAAAATTATTTTACATTAAGACCATAAATCCCACATCCCAAAAGGCAAACGGACCTGAAGTATGCCTTCCTGAGGATTTATCTGCAGATCCACTGATAAATAAATAAATAAATAAGACCATAAATAATAGAGTAAACATTTTAGCTTGTCAGGGTCTTATCAGGGCCTTATCAGGGCCTTATTAGGTCGACTATATCATATGCTGGACCAATTTGGTTCAATATTAGTGCAAGTCAAATGGAAAAAGTTAGGAAATTATGCTTAAGAGCTTGCGTAAATCCACATAGAAAAGCAGAAACGGACTGGAAAGGCGTTTTTATTCTGGTAAATGCTTGTACCGAAAAGCGAATATTGTAAGACTCGATAATTTTTTAATAAAAACTATTCGCAATCACTTTGGCATATTAGAAAACTGTTTAGTATCCAATATATGTTACCAAAATCAGTAGTACATTAAAAATACTTTGAAAATAGGGTTCATTGCGCCCGAACATTTTATTTAACTTGACTCTAAAGGGTATATTAAAAACCACGAGCATGTCCGTCTATTATATCACTAGAAGAGCTACATACAATCATATAGAATATAATCCTCAGAATATTGAGACTAGTCTATTAAAATATGACTCGTTTATCCTGAAAAGGATAAACAATTACCAACAAACTATTGGCGGTTGAATATAAGTAGAATAGATTTAGATTTAAGTTAGTTATAAAAAAATATAAATATAATATTAATAGTGTGTAAATAAGTGTGTAATAAAATTAAGAAATAATATTAGTTTTCTAAATTTTTTTCTAATTGTAAGCAAACTAAAAAAAAAAAAAATTAGAATTAGTTTATTACTATACGGTATATGTTTACATGTTTGTGTCTTCCGTCATAAGTACCATTGTTTCGAAAATTAGCTTATGTGCTTCATCTTTATAGTAATAAATGTCAGATTTTTTTACGTCTGTAAGTATTTACAAGTAACCGTTCATTACGCTAACATTCCGAATATTGTGTATGTATATGCTATGCAGAATAAGAAGTGAAATTATTATTCTTGTTCTTTAAAAACAAACCTGGAAGAGAAGATACTTAAAAATAGATAATTAAAAATTTGAAAATTTTCATTTGATGTATTAAAATTGAGAGGGACGATTTCAATAGATGAATATAACCGTTGATATGATGCTATGATGATGTTATCTAACTACTAATGAAAATCTATTCACCTCGGTTTGAATCCTGCTTATTTAAAAAATAATGAAATTTTAGAAAATTAGATGAAAGTATAATTTGGTAAGTAATAACTTAATAAAGTGAAACTATGCTATATAAAAATGCCTAGTTCCTAATAAAATAGTTGTTAGCCGAAAGCCTTAGATGTTAGTGCTAACATTCACTTTTTAAGAGAAATATAAATTAGTTTTATATTTTGTCAATAAATAATTGAATAAAAATAATTAGTTGTAGTTTTTTTACATTTAAATTAATTGATGTTTTAGAAAACTGATAAATATATCAGTAAGTGTAGATGAAAGTGACTCTTCCAGTTGCTTCTGCATAAATATTTAGTTGTGTGTTTTTGATGCCACGACTAGAGTAGCCTATTTGTTGTTGTTATTGGTTGTTTTGGGGTACCACTCCTGTGCATAAAGCCACCCTATGTGATTCAGAAAGTCAATTAGGTCACAAAATAGAATAAGATATATTGAACGATGACATGTCGTGTACGTATGTATGTGTATCAGTTTTTATTTACATTTGAATTAGCAAGTACCATTCCTATACGTTAAGTACTAAACAGTTCAGTGTCATTCTTAAAGTTCGAAAAACATAAAAAAAAACCTAAATTTATTTCGATTTAATTTGAAATATAATTGAACAATTGGATCTAATTGAATAAATTTTAAAATTAGAAGTTTGACAGGAGTTAGCTAAATTAAACACAAATTCCACAAAAATTTCTATATACATAAATTAATCAACCCGGAACTATTATAAAGAAGCATTGTATGATAATTGTGAATAAGGAGCGCCAAAATTTTATTGTGACAATCAACATCCCAACAAATGATGATATATTATAGTTTTCAGTCAAAAAGAAGTAAATGACCATTCTGAAAACCCTGGCTGAACAGTATGAAAATGCATATACATTGTAACTTTAGTAAAATGATTTCTCAAATAACTTAAATGATCAGTTCTATTCAATCTATTATCAGAAACAATGTAAAAAATTTCAACAAATCAACAATTTTGCGTTGAAAGCAAGATCTGTCGCATATCAAAGAAGTATTATAAGAACATTTAAATTCATTAAAGTTAATAGGAAATTTACTACAACTGGGAGAGTGATAAAATATTTTATAATTATAATAAATAAGTATTACCAGTCAAGCTGAATAACATGCACTTACTTTTGTGACTCACAAGAAACCCTAATACAATACCTAATAGGAATTATATTCTATGTTATTTTAATTATTAAATTTTCGATTACTGGCTTTTGGAACTGAACAAAATTATATTCAAACGGTGTATTATTTTCATGAATAATCGTAATTTATTCCCGTTTTATACATTTTTATTTCTTATTTTAGTTGTTCTTAGTTTGTTCTAAAAACAAAAAAAAATATATTTTTTTTTTGTTTTTGTAATTTTGAATTTATCTGCATAGCTCTGACAATACTCATAAATAAAACATTTTTTTGGTTTTTTTTTTTAAAGAATAAAATTCAACGGTATTCAACTGGCACTTACATTTAAATTTAAAAAGGATTTTTCCTTTTTAAATAAAACAAAAACAGAGAAGAGAGTTCAAAGGATATACAAAATCGGTTTTGTTAAGATTTCGGTATATTGTTTTTTTTTTTTAATTTTATTTCTTTTGTTATGTTTTGAAAAAACAAAAAAAAACATCAAATACGAAACGAATGTATATACATATACGCTAGGGACAAAAAAAAATTAAACCAAAACAAAAGAATCACGTCAAAATTTATGCGACTTTTTAGCAAATAAATCCACAGAATTGCCAGGATAAAGTTGTAAAAATCAAGAACAAAAACAAAAACAACAAAGTCAAAATAAGAAAAATACTTAAAATATAAAAAAAAAAAAAAAAAAATAAAATGGTAAAATAATTTTATGTTTTCATAGTACAGTAAAAAGTAAAGTTACTTTGAATGTACGAGGTCAAGAGCTCAATGTGAGCAAAGTGATATGAATAAGTTCTGTTTGATGTTTTCATTTTTAGTTGTGCAGTAGATTACTCTGAAAATACCCAACGGTAGAAGACGTTCTTCGTCACCCAGTTTTGTCTAAGATTGTTATTAAATTCATATAACATTCAAATAAGTAGGCAGTACTATCAAGAATATTCATCTTAATTTTTAGGCTCATCTAGTCTTTCCTAAGATTATTCCAAGCTGATCAATTTAACTCAGTAACGGTTTGAGATGTTGTTGGGTAATTGTCAAAACGAATATTCTATTTATTGCACCGAAGTAAATTTATTTTGTATATGGCAAAAAAATGTTGACTTTTGCGAAAGTTTGTTATTGACATTTTTCAAATAATCTTCACTATGATCGGTGACACTATGGCACTATCGGTGACAACTTGACACTATGATTGATAAAATTAGTAAAATGGGTTCTACTATAGTAACATACATAATTCAGTTAGCAAACATTATTGTATGATAGGTTAAATTAATGTTCCGGCACAATTTCTGTTGTTTGTATGAGAGCTGATGTCTTGAATACATCCCCCAAAAAAAAATCTGGTACTATCTATATATTTTATGAATAATTTTAATTTAAATAATATAATTATCTATTTTGAAAAAGATAGTTAACTTTTGAATTTAATAATTTCTTAAATGGCTAATTCTTCTATTAAAATTCCGGTTCTAGTTTAACTTGTGTGTATTGAATCCATTATGTTGCAAATAAATATTTATGATTTTGTTTTTTGTTTTTACATTAATTTCTTCTCAGTTTAATTTTATTGCAAGATCATTTCAATGTTTTGATGAGCAATTCAAGACGGTAATGAACAATCATTTGGAAATAGGAAATATAATTGAAGTCAAATATAGATTTTGAATTCAATAACCGAATTTAATTTATAATATCCATTGCCCGAATACAAATTTGAACTTGCAACCGATTAGTATTTATATATAATATTATCAATAAAAAAATGTTAACAGACGATAGATGAAATGTGAGCTTTCGCGTTCAGCTATTTACTATAATAATCGTATATAAAAAAATAACATTGTAACATTTAGAAAAAAAAAATAAAAAAAATCATTTGAAATGAAAGAAATTTCAAAGAGATAGGTTTTATACTAACTTAAGAAATAAAAGAATAAATTTTTAAAGATTATATATTTCATCTGCTATTTACAAGGGGAAATCATGTACCAATGTCAGTACTACTGAACTTTCTTTAAAAAAAATTTCTATCATATTTTTTGTGTAACGTTTGAAATGTTAAAAATGGTAAAAATTTTTAATATGAATCCAATATTTGTTCCGAAAATACAAAATAATTTAATATTGATAAATTTGTTCATTTGATTTTTTCTTATATGTACTTGGAGATTTGGAATTTCGAGTCTGAAAGATTATCCTGTTTCAACTTTTTCTAACCTCATTTAGAGTCATTATGGTTCAACTACATTCATTATACATTTTGTTTTTTAATGTAATTTTCTTGCACTTAAGTATGTCATTATTTTCTCAAACAAAACTCTGTTTATAGACCTTTAACAAGTAAGGCGAACGAAACTGTAAATGAAATGTTAGACTAAAATTTTCAATCCGCCAAAGAACCCCATTTATGTTTTTCTTGAATTAAAAATAATCTTTATATAAAATTACATCAAAATTAATGATTGTATCACTAATACATCATTAATATCATTAATACATAGGCATACATTTTCAACGAATTCGAGTTTTAACAGAATTATAGCTAGCGGTTGATCAAAGTTGTGCTATTTTCATATTTATCTAGCTAACTATGATTAAGTCTCTAACAATAGTATAAACATAATTTAAGTGTAATTTATTTATTTTTTTTTTAAATAGAATTAATTATACATGTAACCCTAGTTAAAAATAAATTACACTTAAATTGAGTTAAAATCATGTTGACAACACTACCCTACTCTTATGTTATATCATAAATCATATTTATTTTTATCGTATTTTTTAATTTTGTGCAATCTTGACAATGACATTTCAAACCAGTAAAAATGTAAACAAAATTGAAATCAATTAATACCTATTTAAAAAATTATACCAAATTTTTTTTGATTAAAAAATGATTCTAAATTAATCCATTTATTAATTTTTGGATTCATATCGGTATTTTCTATTCAAAAATAATCTCTCCATATTTTTTGGGTTTGACAGCGAAAGCGAAGTAAAAACAAAACGCCAAACTTAACTGTGATTAAAGTATAGCGCGAACATTTTTTTCCAACTAAAGTTAAGAACTGTAATTTAAAGACAATGCGAAATGGTATGTGTAGCTCATTTACATTTTATAAGGAGATTTAATGGAAGGATTTTGTGCTCAATATGTATTGCTTTTGTAGAAGTTCTTTGATAATTGTTTAAATAAGTTTTTTATGGCTTTGTTCTGAAGAATTTGGAGTTTATTTAACTTTTTATCAAAAGCCAGCTTTTTATCTTTATTTGAATGACATATGTTATATTACTATGAAAAAGACTATAGTAAATAGATATTTTCAGGCTCATTAGAATTCGATGGCTTAGTAGTTTGAAGAGTTCAGCAATTCTTCGTGCTTTTTTATATTGTTGGCTAATTTGTATATTCTGTACAGATGTTGTTATTTTAACTATAACTATAGATTTTGAATTGCTCTATAATTTGAATGTTGCAGTTACCAAAATCTATATTCAGTTCATCTGTTCTAGAATTAGGCAGCATATATTTGGTTTTATTGGAATTAATGATAAGCCGGTGTTTATGTCTCCACACCATTATTATTAGATTATCTTGAATTATTGCGCTTTCCAGTTCCTTGCATGTATTTTCATCCTAAATAATTGCCAAATCATCCGCATACATAATGGAGATCCATGCAAATGAATATTTAGTAGTCCACTTATATAACAGGAGAATAGAGTGGGCCCAAGTGAACTGCCATGAATTAGACCAAACTTCAGTATTTTCGATGTTACTTTTAGCTCTTTCACATTTAGCAAATTTAGTTCAATTTGACACACTCATATAAATTTCTTAATAAAATATTTCTGTCAACCGTATCAAATGCTTTTTTTATGTCGTAAAATACTAATGCAACTTTCTTTCTTTTATAAATTTCAGGTTGAATTTTAGACACAAGATAGGCCCCTAGAGTATTGGATTGTCTTTTGAATCCATATTGCTTATTGTTTGTCAATTCACTTCACATTTTTTATTCACATAATTTTCAATAATTTTACTAAATGTGGTGGAGATAGGTCTGAAATTATTTATATCTTCTCTGGATCCTGTATTTTTATAAATCGGTATAACTTTATTAATTTTCATGCAATTTGGCATTTTTCCTTCTCTCAATGAAGAGTTTATTATCTTTGTTAAGTAACCGATTAGTTCAACTTTACATTATTTAATAAATGAAACATGCAAAATTCTTAGCTCCTTTTGTCGATCGAAAATTGAAACTGCAGAGCTCCTGTCCTACCACCTAATAAAAGATAAAGTATTATGGAGTCAGAAACCGTTTCTCTTCTCTTTCTTTGCCAAATCATGTAAAACCAAAGAAGCTTATTTCATTGTGTGATTGACTCCTAGCCAGTTCTTATCGCTCTATAATTAAATAAATAAACAAAAAATTGCATTCTTTGAGGAGCTGACTACAAATCAAATGAAATGGTGTGGTTCAGTTTACACATAGTTTTATTTAGGTATAAAAGAAAGTTTCCTAATGATGATAGGAATAATTTTTATTATTAATTTATTTCGCAAAAAAAAAAACAAAAACATAATAAATTCGCGATACATTCTATGGAATAAAAATTTAAAAATAAAAAGATGGCAAAGCCCTTCTATCAGAGTTATTCTTCTTTTATTTGGCATCAACAGCAGCATCATCAATGACAAAAATTTCTCTTATTTTTGTAATAATATATTTTATTATTTTTATTTCATTTGCTTTTGAAAGGATCATAGTAACGAATCGAAAAACAATAACAAAAAAAAAAAAAAAATGAAATGTATAAAATTGCCTAAAGATGTAAGTAAGCAATAACAATGTTTCCTTGAGGTCATGGTTAAATTTGTTTTGTTTTCCTATTAACTTCGTTTTTTTTTCGTCTTTTGAATTTTTCTTTATTTTTATTTTTTTTTGTTTAAATTTTTTTTTTTAAATTGTAAATGTAATATTTATTGTAATACAGTTATATATACGATTTCAGTTGATGTAGTATGTGTTTTTGTTTTCTTTTTTTTATTACTTTTGTATAATATAATGGTTATAATAATGGATTAGAGACAAAAACAAAATAATAATAATAAGAAGAAGGATCCATCATTGATTCTTGTATCTTGACTTAGTCTTTTTTTTTGTTTATTTTTATTATGTTTATTTTATTTGGTGAAAATCTTAAAGTGTTTGACATTTTTAAATAGATTTAGAAAAGAAAATGAATATAATTACGTATAAAATAGAAATAAAAATAAAACAACAATAAAATTTAAATTTAATATTGTTGTAATTTTTAAAACCTTAACAATTTTCGCTAACATGAATTTAATTTAAAAGAGTGAAAAGAAAAAAGCTTTAAGGAATGCTGTGAGTTGATTTGAAGTTTTCAATGTAATTTAATTATTTTTATTATGAATGAAAATCTTCAAATTTTCATTGATGTATTGTTAAACCTATTATACATAGTAAAATTCTAGAACTTATATCTGTTCGGTTATAGTTAGTTTAATTGAGATTTATTAAATAGTCAATTCAATGTTTAGTAAAATTCGGAAAACGTGACCATTGCCAAAATGTGTAAAAATCGCGAAAATTAATAATCATACATCTTATGTATCTTGGTGACAAATTAAAAATTCTCGCAGAAAGTTCAATATAAAAAGTTAAAGTTTTCAACTGGAGAGAATCACACTGAGATGCAATCATTTGAACTATAGTCAATAAAGGACTTAATTAAGTTTAATTTATTTTTTTATGTATATATATATATTATAAACGAAGTATGTTTTCGAGGGTAGCTGTGAAAATGCAAATTTTGGAAAATACAAAACTAGAAACTAAGTGCACTGATGGTTTTTTTTTTCTAGGGTTTTAAAATCAGTATTTTTTAGGTATATTTTAAATTTTATTCAATAAAAAATAATAATAACAATAATTTTTTCAAAATAAACGCTAAGCATATTAGTGATAATTTTTCTAATAATTTTATAATACCCTCCTTTAGAATATTACCCTTATATATATACCTTAATTTTGCATGTATGAATTTCAAGAGAAACATTTGGAAACAATGGAAATTATACTAAACTAACAAGAGAAACAATGGAAATTATACTAAACTAAAGAGAGGAATTGAATGATATTAGTAGAAAATTTAATGATATCGGGGCTAAAAAGAATGCCCCGTTTTTAGTCAGGGTAGTCAGGTGAATCTGAAATCTCTTTAAGAGTAATTTCTCGGAGTATATTACAAAAACAAACCGTTCTAGACAGTATGTTTGTTTTTAAATTCTAAGGTCCAGTATGTTTGTTTTTAAAATTCTGATCTAAGGTACAGGGGGCTTAAAAAATCGGATTGAAAAATCGTTTCTAACAAATATCGACTAGAGCTCTAAAGATATGCGTTCTTCACAATTTTTGGAATTATCTAGATGTACCTAATTGGCTGTAACCCTGTTTGGAACAATTTATATTTTAATATATTCCAAGGAATTACCCGTTAAAAGGTTTTCCGGTTAAATAAGTCTTAAGTACATCAATAAAATAAATCGCATTCTCAGCAAAAACAATGAAAAATAATATTGCCCCGGATTCAAAACCTTTATGCCCGGTTTTCATGTAGCCGATATATCGGCGAATGGTTAAAGCATAGGCAGAAGATATAAAAATTTCATAAGTGCGATAGAGAAACAATGATAAAATATCGGGAGAATGACAATAATATCGGGAGAAATATCGAGAGAGTCGCCATAAATATCGGAGAATATTTAAAAAAACATATCTTCGCAAAGATATGTTTCCTATAATTATCGCCGATATTTTTAATACTAACATAAAAAAATGTGTAATTACACAAAAAAAAATCGCACACTACCGACACATTTTATGGATACGGAACGACATTGCAATTTTTGAATTTGAGTAAAAACAATAACAAAAATTAATTTTATGCATTGAATATTTGAATGCGTGTAAATAAAAAATAATATTTTAGCTTTTAGGTATAATATATTTAAACTAAAATTATACATATTCTATTTATCTTATACATAAACTAACTATTTAACACATTTAAAAAATTTACTTTTAATTACAATTTTAACTTTAATTTTTTTTATCTGAATGAATATTTTAAATTTTGTTGAATGAATTTTTAAATGTATGTATGTATACATTTTTTTTCTTAATTCATTATTTAGTATAATATAAAAAAATAATATTTTAATTCTAATTAATACTTACGTAAAAATGAAAAACGTATTATAGAAAAATAATAAATACAAGTGAATTTAAAATTTAAAAAACTGTTTGATGTAATGCAATTCTCCACATAAAAATTCTACAGATGAAAATCATATCATATTTCACTTTTTTTCACTTTATTTAATTTATTTATATACTTTGGCGAAATTTTAAACAATTCTAAGGAAGATTGCTTAAATTAAATAACCTTGATTTTGTTTACATTTTGAATGTTTTAAGGTTATGTATATAGATTTTAGATTTCAAATCATCTATAAAAGTTACTATAAAAATAATATAATTTTACTCCCTCATACACATTAACGGTACACTATACTCCTCTCTTTCTAAGCTCCAATTTATCAGCTAAAAATTTATCATGAAAACCGATTAGCCTTTACTAATATGATTAGTGCCGAGTCTCACGTACCATTTTTATTAAAAGTAAATAAAATTAAGCACAAAAAGAAACTTTGTAGACAAAAAACAACGGTAAATCTTATTATTTATTAATTATTACGGTTGAATGATATTATAGAGAATCAACAATATTTAACCGTTAATTCGGTTTTTAAAATCTGAAAATGAATATAAGATTTTATATTTGTTTGCATATACTGAATGGTCTCGGTATTTTTAAGAATTCCGGAGTCATTCAACTGATTCGAACTTTTTTATTTTTAATTTATTTTTACTATATTTTTATTTTTAATTTATTTTTACCTACCCATTAATTTGGCTTCAGCGAAAATCATAGCACCTCAGAACAAATACATCGAATAGTCAGTCAAATTAGCAAAACATTCGTATAAAAACAATACTGCTCCGTCATATTCCCCGATATATCTCAAGCCTTCGTTAAAGTACGGCATGAAGGTCTTATTCATAAAATAAAGAACTAAATGCCATTTAGTGTCACGATTTATTGAAAAATTACATCACAGAGAAAAAATTCATGATCAAATACAAAAGCTACTCCTCATTTGTACACCCAATTCAAGCTGGAGTCCCTCAAGGTAGTGTCCTAGGTTCATTGCTATACTAATTGTATACGCCAGATATTCAAACGATCATTTCTACTTTTGCAGACGATACAGAAATTTCAAATTCTAATGCGTGCCCCAAAATAGCTTCAACACACAACACAACACACAACACAACACAATGTTTCCAATCATTTAGAATAAATAGAAAAATGGCTAAATCTATAGAAAATAAAATTTTTTTTTTTTTTGCTTCATCGGGAATCGAACCCGGGACCTTTCGGTTGAAAGGTAGACGCTCTACCTACTGCGCCACCCAAGCGTGTAAAACAAAAATAATTCAAATGAAACTAGAAAACAATAAAATGAGCTGGCTCTTGAATAGAAAGTAAAAAATGCTAACATATGCAAATATTTAAATATCCCTACGATCGAAGAAGAGTTGAGATAATTAATTTGAAGAAAGTACACATCAAAGCTGGGAAAACATCCCAACTCACTAGTAAGAGATCTATTATTTGGCATAGGTTGTAAAACTATAATAAAAAAGTAATGATCTAGCAATGGCAGGGATCATTAACTAAATTATAAGATTTGAAAACAAATTGTTAGTTTCTATATAAAAGTAAGATACAATAAATAAAAGAATATTTTAAATAAAAAACGAAAATTTAATGAAATTCAATAGCTACTCAAGCTAAAAAAAATAACAGGAACAATTTTTTTATTTTACATTCATCTGTTGAGAGAAAAATATAAAAGAAGTATATAAGATCTATTAATGAAGAATGAACCATTAAACTGCTGGACCATTAAAATTCAATAGACTAAGTATACTAAGTTTCATTTGTTTTTTTATAACATGAAATAAAATTGTTAATTATTAAAAAGTACAAGTTATAAAGGGCTATCGGATTCAATAACTAATTAATGAATGGATAAAATACAAAGACGTAAGTTTTTTAATAAATGAAAATACATAGTAGTAGAATTATTTGAAAAAGCAAAATAACAAAAGAAAAAAATTAGATATACATATAAGATTCATATGTAGATCAAAAGTATGGTTTTTTAAAAACTTTTTCCATCGTATTTAAAAAAAAATTATAAAAAAAAAGTTATTAAATGAAAATTGCAAAACTATTATTATCTTTGAAAAGGTTAGGATTAACTCAGTTTTTTGTATGAAATCAATTTCTTCATTTAATCCTCATTAGTTATCAGTTATGGGTATAGAATTTATATATTTAGATTAAGTATATATACATATGTATATTATGTAGTCAAAATAGTATGGATGTATGGACATTTCGATGTATATTCCAAAATTGTGTGTACATTTGCAATGCCTCACACAAGTAGTTTTTTTTATACGACTTTCAATTATTACTAATAATTTATTTACTGAAGAACTTAATAACATAGAACTCTTTTAATCAACCCAAAAACTCCATAAATTTAATCAAACTGTTTTTATATACTTCGAGAGAATGCAGCTTCTACACACCTTCTTCAACGTATTCTATTTATTCTTCTCCTACATATAAGAGACAGTTTACTATATTGAATTAGAAATTGAAATAGAAAAACCATTGACGAATTTGTTGAAAAGAACAGTTTCTTACATATGAGAGTATAAGATATGTATTTTCAAATTATCAGCAAAAATGAAGGACCTATATGGTCTGTTGGCCACTTAATTAAGTAAGTAAATATATTCGCTATACGGCTGATGTTTATGATCGTTTTTTGATGTCGTCATGACAGATACCAATATTAAAAACTTATGGATTTAGTTGCAGTATTATTATTACATACTTGAATAAGATTTAATACGTTTAGCTGGAGTTATAGTGTACATTTTAATATAACGTAAGTTTTCAATTTTACTTCAGCGATATATAAAATTTTTTAGTATAAAATAATTCGGAAGGATAACAACAGTTCTAAAAAATTCAGAACAAAATTTTTAGCAATGTTTCATATAAATTTTTATCATTTTACAAATAAATATTGATTCAAATTTTATGTGTAATATGTATATATGTATACTATGTTATTATGTAAAATTAAAATTTAGTTGACAGAATATGTATTCGAGTAAAATAATCAGTTCTTTAATTCGGAACCTCTTAAAAATTAGAGGTAATCAGAAAAGTTGTAAAAATGTCAAAAATGTTAAACAATCCGAATGGAAGAATCGACTTTGATGTACGCAGGATCAGAGTAATTGCTTTATTTGAGCTCTCATGTTGTGCCACATCCAATCATTTCTTTATTTACTGATCGTATATAGCTCATTCGTTTTCTCGTATAGTAGGTGTAGGTGTTCGTTATCATACATATTCATGTCAAACCACGTTTTATTTTCATATCGCCGGACGTCGGACGTAGATCGTTTTATTTTTAATAGGATTGGTTTGAAATAATTTGTTTATAATCGTGTATCATATTTTAACTATACCTTAATATGATTTACTTAATTATAGTGCTTCAAAAAAATTGTTCATTAAAGATGTAAATTGTAATATTTTACTTATAAAATTGAAAATGTCAGAGATTTTGAAAGTTTAATTAATAGAAAGTTTAATTTTTGCTCAGAAGATAAACCTTGATTAAAGTTGATTTTAGATTAGAAGTTACAATAAGCCCGTTTGCTGTGTTCAGTTGCGAACATATTTAAACCAATCTAAAAGTTGATTTAGTTGTCAGCAGCTGCTATAGATTTTTCTAATAGTTGTGGAAATGAAATAAAGAGGAAACCCATTAATTATATTATTCTTGTAAAATACTTAATATGTAAGAGTTTTGATATACTGTCTATCAAAAACCGAGCAATTTTTTTTAATAATATATCTATGAACCAGTGACGGGGCGTGGAATTTTCAATTGGGGAAGCACTATAAAAGGAAACATTAGTTTGCTTTGGCTTTCCTTTTCTATTGAAATTTTTGCTAAATTCGACAGTTAAAACTGTTCACATCTATTTCTCAAAGTAGTTTTAATTCTGTTTAGGCAGAAAAACGATCGCTCAACTGAAATAGGTGTTATAGAGACGTGTTATTATCAATTAATAAAGCTTAGAATATTCATTAAAAGAGTTGTGTAATTCTGTTTCAATTAAAAATAATAATATTTCGCTATAATTATTAAAAATAATAATTTTAATCTGAAAATATAACTTTAATTTAAGCTCTGACTTTAAGAAAGCAATGTAAAAAAGCGTGAATATGAACTTTCATCAATCATCACAATTACGAATAAAAAAATTTTTCTGAAAAATGCTGATTACACCGTTTTATTGTTGTTGTTATTAGTAGATCAAGCATTGGTTTATCATCCTTAACAATTAATAATTTTTCCTCAAAACTTCTAGTAGAAAATTATTTTTTCTTAAACTTTCAATAACACAATTACAATTTTCTAATATAATTATTTATAAATAATAAAAAACAAAATGTTTTAAATTTTTACATTTGTTAACAAATAAATTGTTTCAAAACTGCATAAAACAAAACTATGGCTGAAAATAAACAATGTAGCATTCAATAACAAAAAACTAGAGAATTACTTAACCCAAATCAATACTACTCTCTAAAAAAACCCAAAACTACATACATTATTTATATAAATATTAATTATCATTTAAGTCAACAACCACAATAATGCATAAAATTAATTCATTCCCTGCTATTTTTTTTATTTGTAATTTCATTTTCTGTCATGCGATATTTTGTTGTTGTTTCCCTAGATAATCTATTTTCTATCAGATATTTTCTAATTATATCAGGTAAATTTGGAATGAATATCAGCGACTCAATCAAATTTTTTTCCTTTTGATTTTTTTTATTGTCGCTTCTCTTATTATTTTGTTGCTGTTGCTAAATAGAGACAGTGTGTGTTGATGTTGAGTGTATGTTGTATATTGTAAATGAGGAGAATGATATTTAATTTGTCATTATAATAATTATGCAATGTATAATTGTTATAGCTATATTGGTAAGAGAAGAATGATTTTTAATAGGTATTATTTTCAAATATTTTAAATTTGTGGTTGTTGAATATCTCTTGTTGGCTTGCATGATTGAAAGAATAATAGATGATAATAGTAATAGAAAATAATGAAGTTTATATAGGCATTATTTTCTAAACATACATAATGTAGTTAATATCATTCTATGCATATAATTTTTGCTTGAAATTTTTTTTCATTCGATTTGAATTTTTGTAATTAAGTAATTTTTATATTAAATTAAATATAAATTTTATATTAAGCTGTAAAAAATAATAAATAATATTTTATTTGGGGAAGCACTCATTCAACTCAATATATGGACGCTTCGTGCCTGCTATGAACCTATCTTAGAATTAACAAATAGAGCTGAATTGAATTTTAATTTATTGAATCGTACGTTATCTACAAAGATCAAATTAAAACCACTTAAAGTGTTATACATTTTCTATGTATGTATATACCAAAAATAAAATAAGAAATGAATCCTTTGATAAAAATAGTTAGGTTCTTTTTTAATTACATTAGTAAAATACCACATGTTATGTGTGTTATTGGTTTTTTTCTTTTCCTGTTTTTTTTTTAATTTTAATAATATCTGACATCGCATTGAGTATAGATGTAAGGAAACTGAACCACTAGAAAGAATTTACATAATATGTGCATATCAAATTCATATTCAGAGGAGGTACACTGAAATGTTTAATTGGTACGGTTAAAAAATATTAATGAGTTATTCAATTTATTTATTTTGTAGCAAAATATATAAATTACCAACATTTTTTATGAATTTTCATTGACGGGTTTGTTTCGATTAGTGAGAGAGAAATACTCATTAGAATAAGAGATTGATATTAAATGATGGCATGTCATACATTTGCATGTGTTGAATATGCATGTACATCAGTTTCTGTATATTCCAATTACGAAGTATCATATGTTCCCATGAATTAAGTACAGTTCACGTTTCACTTCATGTAGTAAAAATTGCACTATCGTATTAAATGTACGTAAAGGTAACTCTACCTCAGTTACTTACAAGACCATAAAAATAATATTTATAGATAAAAAAATAGTTTTCTTTTTAAACATAACACGCTTTTAAAATGGATTAAACAGTATAAAATAATTTCTCCTAAAACCATATAGATTCCTGGTCCCATACTGATGTTCCTGAAAATGTGTTATTGCGTATTTTTAATAGGGTTGTAAAAAGTTCAAATTTCAACTGAACTTATATTCAGTTAAATTTTGAGCTAAACATAATAATTTCATAATAAGTTGGGATTTTAGTTGAGTTAAAATTTGAACGTTTAATAGAGCTATATGTAATAGCAAAGGAAATACTTGTAAGATTCAAAACGAAAAACATGAAGCGCGCATTTAATACATGGTTGATGCATGAATAGTTCACTTAAGGCACTAACAATTTTATTGCATCGCAAGTTATATTAACTGTTGTGAATTTTTCTCAATGACAGCTATACTACCTACCCTTCTTACTATTATCTGAATCATCAGAAACCAAAATGTGTATCAACTTTGAACTAGATTGGTTCAGTTGTTTCTGAGATATAAATTTTGATCTAAATAAGGACTTTGGCAGGAACCAGGTCAATCAAACTTTTACAGAAAGTGTTGTCATCTGAAACCAGATGTTTAATAAATTTAAATCAAATTACCCCATTATTTACTGAGATATAAATTTAAGTCTAAATAAGCATTTTGGTGGAGACCAGGTTCATCAAATTTTAACAAAAAGTGTTGTCATTAGAATTAAGCTGTGTCCAACATTCGAATCTCTAGCTTATTTGAATGTTAGTTTAAAGCGTATAACAGTTAACTGATATTCGATTAAGGGATTTAGAACAAAAACGAATCGCTTTAGCAGAACATAAATGAACCGTATTTGGTGAACTCTTCGTGTTACGTTTTTTATTTCTCTTCACTTATTTTAACATTGAAATTTACGGTTTGTTTACGAAACACAAAAGCGGTTCGTAAATGAAGTTTTCTGTGCCTGCGATTCGTTTTCATGGCGTTTTTCTTAGAGAGAAGTTTAAATTTATGTAAGCTAAACTTGTAGCGTAGATGTGAAAACTTTGAAAACTTTTTTAACATTGGTGTATACCGATTGTGTTGGTACGTAGTATCTAAGTATGCTTCACCTCAGATATGTAATATATTATATATATATATATATGTATATTTTCTATCAATGAATCATATTTGATTTTTATTTGATTGATTTTTGGTTTTCTTTAAATAAAAAATATGTTTTTTTGTTTATTATTATTATTATCATCAATATTATTATTATTTGTTGTTGTATTGATAGAAGAAGTGTGTGCAAAATTGAATATGGTTTCATTTATATATTAAATAGTTTGTCTTTGAATTTTTGTTTTTTTGATTTGTAGATATTGACATGAAATGGGCTTGGTATATTATTTTATTTTTATTTTTTATTTTTTTATTTTGCAAAATGATTTTTGAATGATTTAAATTTTGTTTTTATGATTTCTTATAACTGAGGTTTGTGATTTATTTAAATTTTTAACTTTAGTAAAGCTTTGTTTTGAAATTTTGAAAATGTATATACTAAAATTTATTATATTTAAATTAAGTTCTAGTTTCTTAAAAAAAATAAAAATTATATAATCTAAAGTGAATGTAAGTAATTACATATTATAATTCTATACCATGAACAAATTAGAAATTTACAAACATTTTTTAGTATCAACTAACAACACTTGTTTATATGATATTTTAACTTATTAATAAATGCTGCTAATTGATTGTATGACCATGAAATTTAATGCTACAAGATTTTCATTTAACCCAATCTGATTTATTATTTATGATGCAGAAGCAAAATGAATACTGTCAAAAAGTAATGAAAACAATATACAGTAGAAATCGCTTATAACGACATCGGTTATAACGAAAAACCGGTTATAGCGACCAATTTTATTGACTTAATTGGTTCTAATATAAAACTACATTAAAGTATTATCGGTTTTAACGACATCGCTTATTACGACAAACCGTTTATAACGATCATTTTTTTTTACATATTATGAAAAAATGTCGCTTATAACGACAAATACCAAAAAGCAAATTTCGTAAAAATAATTATTTTATTATAAAACGAAGAAGACGATCTACCTTTAAATGAATGGCTGAGATCTACTACCATTATTGAAAAGATGTGTTCATCAGATGAGTGGAATAATTTTGTTTCTGTGGATAAAGATGTTGTGACAGCAGACTATCTTAAAGAAAAAGATTTAGTAGAAGAAGTAATGCAGACTGACCAAAATAATAATGATGAAAGTGATGATGAGCACGAAATAGTGTTACCTACAATAACTGAAGCTTTTAAAGCCATAGAAACATTAAAACTTCATTTTATTAATAATGACAATACCAAATATCACGTGAATTATTTAGAGCAAAAGTTAGAAGAAGAATTTTTAAAAAATGTCGAAATGAAACAAATGAAACTAACAACTTTTTTTCAAGCTATTTAGATAATACCGTGTAATTTTTTATCACTGTATAAAATTTGTGATTTTTTTTGTTTTTGTTTTGAATGGACATTTTGTTAAGGTTTTATAATATGTATATATTTTTTTTTTTTTTTTCGTAAAAATCACCTTTTCGTGCTTTTAATTAAGCACGGTACTGCAATTTTTCACTACAATATCTACAATATTTCAAGTATTTATTTAACAACTTACTGGCTCTACTCATTAAATGTGGAAAACTACTGCTATTGTCAGGAACTAAGCCTTCTTAAATAGAATAGTTTCATTTTATTTAATTTGTTACCAGATTATATTTATTCTAAATTATTTTGTCATTTATTATATCCCAATGACAAAGGGTACTAGGCATTTTTTTTTTGTTGCTTCATCGGGAATCGAACCTGGAACCTTTCGGTTGAAAGGTAGGCGCTCTATCACTGTACCACCTAGCGTGTTAGCAAATATATGTGATTTATGGAATATATAAAAGAAAAAAAAGTGTAAATTTAAGATATTCTCTTTAGAATAATGGAACATATTGGTACTTATTAAAATTCCTATTAGAATGAACATCATAAACTACTGTACAATTACTACATATATATGATAGCTCCAAGAAAGCTTTAAGTACGCTTCAACATCACGTATACGCTAATTTCTTAAAATTATCTTCACTCAAGCCAATTACAAAAATTTACTTACTTGACTTGAAAATTTTATGAAGTCTTACTTGACATTTAATGTTAAAAATTTTACGAAGTTCTATTTCATGTTTAAATTTAATTTAAAAATAGAGGATTTAAAATATGTTTAGTGAATTTAAAATATAGAGTAAGTAAATAAATATTTTTCAATTTTATATTTTATGTTTTGTTTAATTTTTAAATTTATAGAAAGTTTTACAAATTTTAGGCGTCAAAATTTATGTCACCAAAAAAACATATGTAAAACTCAAGCTAGTTTCGAATTGACATCCACTCAAGCTGGGTTAATCGAATCCACAGCTTGAAAACTCAAGAAGAATTCAAGTCCAGTACTTAAGCTATCATGTACACGTAGTAAATTATATTGAATTAGTTTAGTTACAACGAAGCATGGCTAAATGTTGCTGAGTTGGTAAAGGAAAATACAGGCTTAGGTTTAGGCAACATTTATCTTGAGTGAACATAAGTCTTTCAATACTTGCTGTGACCAATCGAAAAGGGTCCGATCATGATAAAATCGCTTAAAACGAAATGTTAAGCGAAACGGCTTTTATACTTATAAGTAATTGATTACATGACATTCTATTTTTTTCACAGCTAAACTAAATCTGCACAATTATCTATACTTATAAAAGGGGAAAGTTTGTTTGTTTATTTGTTTCTTCGCTATACCCTATATACTTTACAAAGCTATCAAGTGATAGGTTTGGGTAGCTGCCATACAACTCCTAGCACTTATAAGGAATGTTTCAAAAACCAAAGGTGTTACAGATCTGAAAATTTGCATATGGGTACTCTTTCTCAAATAAAGAAATACGACGGTTACCGATTTTGAAAATTTATACTGGTTCGGGTCGGTGCCATACAACACCTATAACTTTTCAGGAATATTTCAAAAACCAATTGTGTCACAGACATGCAAATTTTTACATAGATACTCTATCAAAAACAAGCAAATTTACGCATTTTACAGTTTGTCAAAATTCGGGCTGGTTCGAGTAGCTACCGTGCAACTCCCAGCAGCTATTAGAACTATTTTCTTAAACCAACTGTGATACAGACATGAAAATATATATTTAGATATTATTTTAAAGATAAAGAAAAACGACTGTTACCGATTTAAAATTTTTTGACTGATTCAGTGCGGTGGATTGCAACCCCTAGCACCTAGCAGGAATGTTTCAAAAAATAATCATGTTACGGACTTGAATATTTATAAATATGTACTCTATGAGAAATAAACAAACACGTGTCTTCCTGAAGGAAGGATCCAAAACTATGGTACTAAATTTATAATAAGACCTTTGCATCCTCATTTTTCATTGAAGCATTAATTCTGATTGTGGAAAAGACGAATATACTTTTATTTCAAGAATACCACAATAGCAAGGAACATGTTTCTTTATACTCCATCAGAAAAAACCCGAAATATTGTTTATAAAGAAACAATTTGAATATAAGTATAGTTTAAGTTGTAGTATTGTTGATTTGGCTACTGTAGAGAAAAAAAATATATATATTGGAATATTTTTGATAAACCAATTTTTTCAATTGGATTCATAAATCAAACTTAATTGAAGTAAATTCAATACATTTTGTGTTCGACCCGGACAACGTCGGGTAACTTTGCTATTTTATATTCTACTATTAGTACCACAAGTCATCTTTTTGGTTTAATTTGTCTGTCTTTGGTGGAAACCACTACTACCTACCATTATATTCCATGTTCAATAAATAGACATTAGTCTGAAGTGGGTTTACTATAAGAATGTTGACATAATCCTAAATTAGATAATACCAGTGTTATGTGTGTTGATGTTTAATTTATATAAAAAAAACTCTTTTCAATTTCGTAATTGTTTATATGTAATGCTAATAATATTTTACTTAGTTTGTAATTATAATTATCCTGCCTTTTTGAATTAGATTTGCCTTTAATTTTAAATCATCCCGATTGATATAAATTACTACAACTTCCGACATAAATATGCGCAAAAATTGATTGAATTTTTTTTTTGTTATTTAATTTTTTTGTTTTCAGGTTGATTTTAAATTGAATTCTCTATCTAGATAATTGTTTTTTTTTTATATATTATACAACTATAGTACCTAACTTTATACGTGTATATTATATATATATATATATTATTCACTTATATAGTATGTATATGTAATTCTGTCATAGATTCAAAAAATAGATAAAAAATAATTTATCATTTTTGTGGATAAATATATGTATTTAATGTGTCTGTTCATATTTACTAAGAATATATATATATATGACATTTTAATGTATATAAAATAAAATTTTAAGTGAAAATCTTATCTTAAAATGATGTTATTTTCGCTGTCAAGGATATAATTATTATATTCTTTGAATAGAACATGATCCCATGTGATTTTTATGAATGAATAAAAATATATATATGTGTATGTAATATATAATTGTAAGAAATTCTAAGAAAGAATCATCGTAAAAAAAAGAATAGAAGATAATAATTAATTAATTAATGAAAAATAAATATTTGTTATGAAAATTGGGTGTATATTTTTATAACTTATATATTATTATATAGAGAATTCGTTAATATTTGTTTTTCTGTTCTATTTTTGGATGATAGTTAAATGTTCAAATATATTTTTTTAGTTTAAAAAAATTAAAAATCTATTATTAGATACCAGTGACAAAAATTGTGATCAAGGATAATTTTAGACGAGTATAGTTGTAATAATTTAATACTTATCAAAATAATGCTATTTGTTTTAAATATAAAATTAATCCTTGTAATATAGAAAATAACGTAGGATTTTAAAGTATTGAATAATGGTTGGATGTTAGATTGTATTAGGGTTAGATCTATATATAAAAAATTTTGATTTTCAAGACCCTGTTGAAAATAAAAAAGATGAATTTCGTATATTCTGAAATAATCTGCTTTGAATAGATTCCTCATAGGATTTGTAGGGAAACTAAAAATAGTCTGGGAATAGAAATTATAATGAAAAACTAATTTTGCTCATTGAAAAGTCATGTCTAATGAATATTCAAGAGTTGGGAATCAGTGTCGAAAAAAATTGAAAAAGTTAATGAATCAACAATTTAGCAGGAAAAAAAAAATTTTCCATTTTGTTATAAATGAACATAAAAAAACTTGTATTAAAGATTTGTGGTTAAAGAAATTGGTTAAAATATTATAATATAAATATAGGTAATAGTCAAAAATCAAATAAAAAAAGGAAATTAGTTGTATTAATAAAGTTAATATTAATTAAACATTTGACCATTTTAAACAATAATGCAATTAATAGAAACGATTTTTTAATTATGATTTAATATTTTTTAATTTAATTTAATTTAGTTTTTATTTCAATTGACTAAAATTTGTTCCATCACATCACGTTGTTGGGATAATTTTAATTTATTTTATTTTTTTTTGCTTTATGTTTTGTTTTTTTATTACCTAAGACAGATATTTCGGTTAAAATAAATAATTGTAATGAATGTACTTTTAACCCTTGATAATTTTCTAAATTTATTATGTTCCATTTATATTTTATATGATAAATCATTTTACAACACACACACGAATCACATTTTCCTTTGAGAACAATCTAAGATCATCAATTATTTATATTCTTGGCATAGTAAACACAATATTAAAAATTTCATTGAAAATGAGGAAAACAAGAAAAAAAAATATATACACTGCTTACTTTCAGTTTTTGAACAAAAAAAATATATACCGGGTGTCCAGAGCATGCGTATCAGCTTTTTAATAGACGAAACCGTTATTTTAAAATAAAAAAAAAATTATTGGCTAAATCGAGGGTGTTCTATCGATTGGTGATATTTTCAACTTCCGGGAAGAACTGGAAAAGAGGTTTTTAACCACAAAAATTCGCCGAAATTCGCCGAAAAAGCTGATAAGCATGCTCTGGAACACCCGGTATATATTTTTTTTGTTCAAAAACTGAAAGTAAGCAGTGTATGCATATATATAACTTTTAAAATAATAAAAATTTATATCATAAATGTCATCAACGAGAAAGTATTTCGGGGGCTACAAAATCTTGAGAACTATTGATGGTAATAAAATGTAGTAAAATAATTTAATAAAACGTAATTCGAAATATGATACTCTGCAATTATTTGTTCAAGGCTAGAAAACAATTTTCGGAAGAAAACAATTGAATTAGTTATAAAACATTAAAAACTGGACTGGTATCAGAACAAGTTGAGAATTAGCTATTTTTTTTTTGCGGAGGAGGTCCTAATATGTCAGAGCCGGTATGTAGCACTTTATGCCCCCTCCACCCCTAAATTTCACAGTCGACCGTTTTGATAAAAGCAGTAGTTAATTACTTATTAGTACAGAGTAAGTTTAATTACACATAAAAACAAAAGAAAAAACATCTGCAATGTATCAAAAATTTTTAAAATATTAAAAAAATAAAAGTGAAATTTTAATGGCAAATGGCTGATAAAAAGGAACTATATAACGAAAATGTAGGTCTACGTCAGCAAATGCTTGCAAATAATATGCAAAATATTCTGGCCCAGAATAACTAGAAATAATGAACTCTGGGAGATGGCCAAGCAAGAACCAATAGACACTTAAATAAAAAAGAGAAAATGGAGATCACACCCTCAAAAGACCTACGAGCAATATAGCAAGGCACACAAAAGAGGAATAGATAGAACGAGGGAAATATGACACAGATCAGTCCATAAAGAAATAGAAAATAACAACACATGGAGTGAAATTAAATACCTAGCGCAGAACAAAGTCGGTTGGAAGAGCTTTTTGCAAACCCTATATTCCCAAATAGAGTGAAGCAGAAAAAAAAATTATACTTAATCAACTAGTTGTGGACCTAAGAATAACCCTTATACAGCCAAGATAAGAATTCGCTTCAATTATCATTTTCATGCAACAATATTATGAACACTGTTATTAGTCATACTTCATATTCTAGATAATACCTTCCTAAATAGTACATGGGATATTTCGGGGAGTAAATTTAAAGATCTGATCGATTTCAGTAACTGCACAGGTAAAGCCGTAAAACATACAATACAGCTTTAAATCCCTGCAAATGTTCAATAAAATAAAATGGATCACTCGAATCAGTCCATGAAAGGCACTTACCCAACCTAGTGCTAATTATTTTCATAAGAGCACATGGGAAACCCATTTTCAGCTTACTTTCCACTTTACATAGAAAAAAGTCATTTAATATCTAATACCACTCTAAATTTGGTGTACAGACCAATTTGGAGTGTTAACAAACAAACAATAATATAAAATGGACCATTCAAGTTAGTGCATGAAAAGCCACATAACCTAGAATTAATTCTTTTCATAGGAGGAAATGGGTTACACATTTCCAACCAATTTTTAGCTAACCTTATACAAACAAAAAGAAAAAAAAATATCATTAGATCATCCTATATCACTCTAGAACTTGTGTAGAGGGCGCTATTGACTCAATATCACTTCTGATGCGAATCACTACTAAATGAATCTATATGAAACGAATTGTTAGAAAGGGAAAAAATCGTTCGAAAAGGGGGTTCTTTTCACTGTATCGGATTTCAAAGATTTTAAAATTTTTAAAGGCTTTCGTTTCTTCTTATAACCTTCATAGCTATTACGGTTGAAAGTCTAGATTTTATTAAATTAAAATGAACGATGTAGGTTCATATCATTATAGTTTTTTTAAGTTGGCAAACCTGTTAATTGAATTTACAAAAATTTCTATTGAAAAACTACGCAAGCGCCACTCCTGATAAATATAATTACTAAATATTTGAGACCTGTATAAAAACCAGATAAATATCTGGGTTTTGAGTTGTTATTGTAATTTCATATTAAAGTATTGACCTAGACCGCGAACCGGATGAAAATACCACAGCTAATATCGAAGCCATTAAGACATAAATAATTAATATTTTTATTGCTGATTTGTTCTCCTTTATCAATCATTTCCAACTATCATTGTATGACTCTTTAATCAGAAGTTATTATGTAGATCAACGTCAAATATTAACAAAATATGATTTCAAATCCATTTATTAAAAAATGAATGGCATTAACACAATAACGCACATATGTTATATTTTTGATAGCTTAAAAGAAGCTCTTAAGATACCCACATTGAATATTCATATTAAGAATAGTTTAATTCGAAATTAGTGAATAGGATATACCTATTGATCAGTGGAATCAGCAGCTACTAAATATATCTTTTTAGTTATTTTCTTCTGCATCCAATTAGTATAATCAAAAATAAAAAGTTCAAATATTAAGGAGAGCTGATGGCGAGTTATATAAATATATTAAATATTAAATTTAAGAATTTATTTTATTATTGCTGTTAACTGATCCAAAAAATCAACAACTAAGCATTAAATAAATATAATTGAAATTAAATTGAAATTGTAAAAACGTAGCCAAGCATAACAAAAAAAATGTTTTTCTTTTTTCAATTCAGCTCTATTTTATCATTACATTACCACACATTCTCACAAATTAAAATTTATATACATTTATAAAAGAAAAATCACATTATAAGAATATAAAAAAAAATAACAAATAAAAAAGAAAATTTGTGAATAATTTAAAATTCAAAAAATGCACACGTTTATAAAATATATTTTTTAAGTTTTTTTTTTCTGGAAGTGTTAAAATTAAATAAATTTTATGCTAAATTTTGAAAAAAAAAATATGAAAATTTCATAACAAAAAAAAGTAGCTGAGAAAAATTCAATTTTCTTTTCTTCTGTTTTCATTTTTTTTATTTTCTTTCTTTTTATACAAACACATCATCGTCAGAATGAATTTTTGAAAAAAAACATAACCTTTGTAAACACATCACATGTGAATCATGGTGAAAATATGCTGAAAGGTGAATTTATGTTTTCAGCATAAAAATTAATAATATGTTTATTATATTTTTGTGTAATATGAATACATATATGTATATATACATAAGGTGTGTTTGTATGTAAATTATCCTATAAACAATGTTTATATAACTAAATCGGGTAACTTTACATACTAGATTTATGTATATTTAACACAATATTACTAAATATATACTAAATATAGAAGAAAAAGAAGAAAAGGTACGCGTTAAAGTGAAAATATTTTGTTTACATATTGCCGATTAAATTACATTTAGTTCTATATGCCATTAATTATATTTTTGAGTATGTAGTTAGAACCAAAATAGAATTTAATTAAAAAAATTAGGTACAAAAAAAAATAGATAAATAGATATTATCTATAATTTGTTAAATTTTTAGAAAAAAAGAAAAATCGTTTCTAAAACAACCCAAATCATTATATTTAATCTGTAAATTAATAAAACTACGGTATAAGTATTTGAACCATTTCAAAACCGATTTTAATTATTATTCTTTTAAATGATAGATATTTAAGAGGAGACATTGTGAATTCAAATATAATTTTATTTTTTTTTAATTTTCAATTAGAAATTTCAATTTAAAATTTCATCCAATGTATAAGTAATTTTAACATAAAAAATTTTGAATTTATCAAATTTCCGCAACAACCACCACCACCCATATAATTGTGGTGGTTTAATTATAATCAAAAGTGCCGTACAATGGTTAGATCTGTTGGTATGATGCGATAAATATATTTATAATTTAAATATATTCTAATCAATGATGACAAGTGCAAATAATGAAAAAGTGAGCTGTTAATAAAAAACATTAGCATGACATACAAATGTAAATGTACCCAAATATATATAACTTTGAGAATAATAATATCTTGTGATAACACTGTTAATTTTATTTACATGACACTCGTCCTTAAATTGAATTAATAATTTCCTAGTTATAATCAATTTATATCAAGGGACCGAAATATTGGGTTTCTTTTTTGGTCATCGAACAGCATTTAACATTCTTATTTTGTTCGTCTCATCTTAATAGGTTCGGGCTAGTTAATATTTAGTTAAATTATATGTTTCAGATTTGTAAAACTTATGTTTACTTTGGAAATTTTATATTTCATATCCAAAACCATTTTGCATTTCATCAATTCGTGTATTGTTTAGTTTCCTCAACATAACCATTTAGATTACTGTGCATTATTTTAACTTCATTTAGCAGAATTAATTGCAAAAGTTAAATTTAATTAACAGAATACTAATGGTATTCATGATTAAGTCTACACTACACGTAATCATTAATACCATTAGGTGTAGATCTACAACAATTTCGTGAACACACCCTTGTACGTTTGATGTTGTACTCGATGTAGAATTGTGACAGCGGTTTGTTTACATATTAATTTAATTTATAATTATGAGAATAATTGAGAAACAAATTTCTTTTTTTCACTTGTAACTACATTCATAAAATAATTCAATTAAAATTCTGTTTCAATTTAAATTTTTGATTAAAAAAATTACATATGTTCTTATCTCAGCCTTTTTCCAAATACATGTATTGACTTTACAAATGTTAAACTTAAAAAGTACAACTGAAATACAACATACTAAAAGTACGATATGTTTCAGTCTTGTAAAAATCTACAAGCCTTCTAGAATATTTTTTCATATACAAATTTTACAATGGCACCTACAAATACGCCTAGTACAAGACTATACCTTCAATCTACACCTATTCGTTAATATTCTTAATAATATTTTATCTTGTAAGTTTTTGTGAACGATAATTCTTCAATCAACATCATTTTGTTTTTTTATTATACTCAATATGAGTAGTAAAGTTTGTATTTATGGCTTATGACCTTGATCTTTGGTTTTTTTTACATTTTCTTTTTATTGAATAATTAAATTCTTAAAAGTGACATCGTTCTAATATATTTGGATAGAGTACCAATATTCCAATTAAATTTTTTTTCTATTAAATATTGTCAATTTCTGAAGACCATTTTAGTATTTAACATTTAGTATTTTTCTTGCTCCTATTGTTTTAGTTTTTCTTGCTCTGTTTATTTTGTTATGCATAATATGAAATTGATTTGCGTCGTTTGATTGATGTTGATGTTGTATGCTGTTTACCAAAGTCAATAACCTTCACCAAATGTTATGCGATATAGTTTTATAGAAGATGACAATAAGCTGCTGTATATAATATAACTTTCTAAGAATATGTTCCGGCTTCTTCAACATCATCTCACGTTTGCCCTTTATTTTACAAGGGTTGTTCATAGAATTGATTGATCATAATTTCTCAAGGATACGAGAGAGAATCAACGAAGTGTGTAGAGTATAGGAATTGAGTAGGAGAAGATTTTTAATAAAACCGGATAATTAATTTCGTTATCATTATCCTATTTGCGGATGTTACTATTCAAATGGGGGGTATAGTGATAGCATTTCATTGTATATATTTAAAAAATATGGATGTAAATTTGTAAATGCTACTTAAAGACTAAAAAAAGGTGAGTTTATAATTTGAATAAAAAAAATAAAAAATTGGCGTATACAACCAAAAGAGAAGCAGCCGATTTATATATACTAGTATATATGCATGTATTAAGAAGTGTGTTTTTAGGCAAATTCAAATATATAATAATTTTTTTTTTCTGTTTGTTTTTGTTGAACTCTACATACTTACGTTGTATATTATGAAATGTTGGAAATTTTTGTCTTTATTTTTTTTTTGTTTATTTTTTCGTAATTTTGTATAAATTTCGATTTAGTTTTTGAATAATTTATCAGTATGTATTGGGGAAACGATGATATTCTTAAGGCAATTTGAATATACATATATACACTTAAAGTCTATGTGTTTACTTGTACATATGAATGTATAGATTTTTGTATATATTTATATAAATGTATATTTATGTATAGAAGAAAATGTTGTAAATAAATTCCATAGAGTTTTCAAAAAAAGGATACTTTAATGAACTGAAAATTAACTTAGAAAAACAAAAAAAAAACAAAAAAATGAGAAAAGAAATGTATTTGTTGTTTGCTTTTTTTTTGTATTATTTTGAATTGATTGGGATATTAAAGCGAGGTTTCTAAATGCATTATTTTTTAGTATCTCGATAATTTTTTTTTCTTATTTTGATTTGAGCTTTTGTTTTTTTTAATAATGATAATTTTATTAAAAGATTGAAAAAATTAATTTCAAAACAATAGAGTCAAATTTTTAGAAATGTAATTTTTGCAAGTTATTAAAAAGAGTTAATAAGAAATTTTTTCATTAAAGTTGAAGAATGTGAAATTAATAAAATGTACTTTTAATTATTATTGTAATTATTTTATTTCAATTGTCTTGTATTTGTACAATTTGCTTAATTTCAGAATATGTTTTAATTTAATATTTTAAGAGGTTTTATTATATTAGAATATTTACATTCTTGTACTGACTTATTTTTTTGTTTTATATAATTTCAAGTCTAAGGTTGCTTTACCTACTGGGCCACCCAGCGTGTGAACTAATTTGTACTTATTTAGACTATTTTGTACTTATTTAGACACATTTGCACTTATTTAGACTAATATGACTTAATTATTTAAATATAATTTAATTTTCAAAGCAAAAAAATGGCAAGTAAAAACCATTAATTAATTACGTATTTTTAAGGTGTTGCAATATCGAATTATTTGAGATATAAAATTACTGTCATCGATGGATGATTTTTTTTTATTATAAGTTGTATCTAACAAGGTTTTTTCTATTTATTTATTTAATAAAAAGAAAAGAAAAATTAATATGCACGATATAAATGAGTCTATATAGAAGAACAAGTGTTAAGTGTACATAAATATAAAACATTAAAAATTGGTAAATTGATTAACCTCTTGTCCGAATTAAATATTTTCATCAAATTTTTCACACCTTGACTTTTCATTTTCAATTTCATTATTTCATTAATTGAACCCTTTCTCCAACAAGTTTTAATTCCACAAATATATTAAATATATACTTACTATCTAGATTATATATAGAACAATAAAAAGATAGCTTATCGCGCTAAAACTTCTATAGCTGTTCACATTTTTAAAGTGAATGTCATTTAAAGGTCAAATTTAATAAAATTATTCGTATTTAAATAAGGAAAATAACGGTTTTTGTAAATAAATAACAAATATCTATGTACCATATTATATTTTTTTATAATAATTTATAGATACATAATATATTTTAGTAATCAATAGGAGGTCTATGTAATATACAGCACGCTATATAATTTATTTCACCTGATATCCTTTTATTAAGGATATAAAATATATATAATTGCGTCCTTTAATCTATATACAAAATGAAAAAAAAAAAATTTTTTTTTAACAACTGTTGTTATTTATTTTTATTTTATTTTTTTGTTACCCATGATCATAATGATCACGATGATAGTATTACAATATTTGACCCTCTGGCTGACATGTTTACAACAATTTTTCATTATTGTTTTTGTTTTGTTGTTGTTTTTGTGATATATATTACAGGTTCTAGTTTGTTTGTATTTAATGTACGTTATATACATACGTTATAGGTACATATATATACGTAATTTTTACAATTACATTACATTACGATGATGTATTATTTAATTTTAATTTTAATTTGTTTTGTTTGTTATTGTTAATGTTTTTGAAGTTTTTCTTTTTTTGTGTGTCATTTATTTTTATAATAAAACTTCAAAAAACAAAAGAAAATAAAAAAAAGGATGGGAAACAAGATATTCTACAGTTACATCCTTATTATATTGATATTCAGTTACATTACAATGTTTATATTGTTTTTGTTGCTGTTTTTCATTTTTTTATGTGTGTTCTGTTTGTTGTTTTTTTTTGTTTTTTGTTTATGAAAATCACATTTTAATATAGATAGGTTAGTTTCATTTATAGATATGTGTATATGTATATAGATTTAATCCATATAAAATTTCGTTTATCATTATCACAACAGTATTCTTGATTAATGTCAATGTGCACAAAGAAGGATTATTTTAATATTAGAAACATATAGTAAAGTTGCCATACGTATATGTATTTTTGTAAGGTGAAAGAAAAACTTCAGTATTATTTTTTAGTGTTATAGCAAATTTTTTTAGTTGTGGAAAATGGTCAAAATATTGTAAAAATAATTATCGCATTTCATCTACTTGCAGACTTCCTCAGACTTTTGTACTCGACTCAGGAAAGAAATTTTTAAATTTTTCACAGCACATGAAAAGCGGTTGATTTATTATAGTGCTATTATTTATAATATCATTTTTGCCTTAAAAGTGATAGGTTGGGGTAGTTTCATTAAATACATTATACTTTTGTGTACTTTTAAGCAATGAAGAATCTTTATCGTATTGGCATTTGTTCAGGAGTGAGTCATTATTGGTCTTATATATTTTAATATAGTATATTTCAATTAATTAGAAACTTTTAGTAACTCTTATATTATTTTCTATTCCAATTCTGGTTGTGTCCTATAATTACATAAAACTTAATATATATACAATATTATACTTAAATCGATCTGGCCATACGGATGCCAACTGTGAAGGAGTACCTACTTCAAACTCTAATTTGGGGACAATACAAAGAGCACAATCAAAGATACTAAGAGTAATAACGAATGCGGCTTATCATTTTGAAAATAATAAAATTCATACAGACTTAAATAATATCAACAGTTCTTGAAGAGCTCAACAAAATAACAACTAACTACGCCATCAGACTGTCACATCATCGAAATTCATTAGGAAGGATCTTGCTAAACATACCAAACAGTAGCAGAATGAAAACAAGGCTAAAAGAGGTAGAATAACTAAATTGTCTTATCATTAGAATAAGACAATTCGAGTACCCACTTTATATTTTAATTCTAAGCTATTTAAAAAAAAAATCATTTCGAATTAATTTTTCAAATTATAAAATCAGCTGGCAACCCTGTTATAATATAAATATAATTTGGAAAAAATAAATCTACATTTTTCGTTTACATAAATGTCAAAAAATTCAGTTATTTCTATAAATTTACACGTGGAGGCATTCGCAAAATTTACTATAAAGTATGTTATGTAATAATATTATGTAATATGTAAACCTAATTCTTTGTGTAAACTTACACCAGATCATACGTCTACATTTTTTTATATTAAAAACAAAATTATGTGTGAAATAAAAAAAATAAAAAAATAAAAACAGAAAAAAGAAAATTACTCTCTTATCGAATTTTATCGCCGATTTTAAAGGGTGATTTTGTTTTGGCTAAAGGACTTCCTAAGAAACATTAAAAAAAATAATTCACTAAAGTCACCATTCCATTAGGGTTGTTAAAAATTTTTATATAAAAATATGAATCTACTTAAATGCGGTAAAATGGTGTAATAATTTCAATTTTCTTTTTTTTCCTTGTTTTTGTTTTTTATTATTATTTTTTTTTTTATGAAAATGACAGTCATTTTAAAAATTTTTGCAAAAAAAAAAATATTATAGAAAATAGAGTTTGTTGAGAGGGGTTTATCGTCAATCTTAGTCAAGGTGATTCTAAATTATATTCAAATACAATTAATTGGAATATAATGATTTTCATTATTTTGATATACTCGTATATTATTCTGTTCAAGGATGCAAGGAATTTCGATTGATTACATTTTCTATTAAAATAAAGCATTTTAATTAAATTCTTATTTTATAGACTTAAATATCACAGCTACATTAATTATAACATAAGCTCAATACATTTGACATTTTAAATATATTTTCATAAAAAAATACATTTCTTCGTTATAACGACTCGTTAGGTGAACTTCTGATGTGATTTAATACAATATTTTTATAATTTTGGTGTTAGTTTTAGACAATGAATAGTTGAAGAAAAAACAGAGTGTTCTTAGAATACTTTTAAGTAGTAATATAGGGCATACACTTCTACAGGCTTTGCCGTAAACCTATTCAGTTTTTGCAATGAAAATGTTTTCACTGTTTTTGATTGAAAAACTACCATATTCGATAACTCTACTCTTTTGACAGTTATCCTTGACTTTGTCCAAATACCGTGAACTTAATCTACCTTTCACTCTAGTATTGTACGGTACTATGTTTTATATTTCATTGGGCATCATTTGATATTTCCCATACAGATTTGCGAATGCTCTTAACTAATAAAGGTTAGAATTAATTATTCATAAAAAATGGGAGCGGGGCGGGAAACATGTTTAGTCAGCGAAAATATGCTTAGTCCGACGTGATGTGAACTTAGCAACACCGAATACAAAATGTAAATAATATAATAAAATAATTTACTTTTGCACTTAGTGATTGATCTGAGTAGCTCTGAATCTCTCATACGATTCCAATATGCCACGAATCCAATATCAGGTTTTTTTTGAAAATATTCAAAATAACGTTCACATTGAAATTCAAAACTTGTGATTGACTGCAATTAATTTAAAGTAGAAATTCATCATTTAAAAATGATAAGAAATTTAATTCATATATAATTTTCTTTTTCCTTACTTCTCTTGGAAGGATAAGCGAATTTCATTTGAAATTTCTATCGTACTCGATTAGTATCTGCGGTTTACGACATGTTTGAATTTCAAGTTCTTGTTTTATTGTTCACCATTGTCCACCGCCAGGTGTTCTTTGGACAACGAGGTCCTCTTGTACCTTTGGGGTTCCATTCTAGACTCGTTCGTTCCAAAATTTATACATAATATATGAATAAAACTATAGTCTTAGGAAATTAAACTAGTCTGCTAAACAAATTAATTAAGAGGAATTCGAATGATGTTATAAATTTGCATAAATAAATTAATATTGGCCCAAAACATAATTCTAGATGTTTATTATATTTAAAGAAATTTCTTATAGCTCATTTTAATAACCAGTACTGTGCTAAAATGCTTTAAAAAATTCAGCAACATCGAACAAATACAATTAAGGGGCAAGCTCAAGCTAAACGTTTAGCGGAAAATGATAATTTGAACTATATTTAACGTCAATAACTCTAATTAAAATTTCCACCTTATACCCACTGAATGGATTTCACCAGGACATCGAAAATGTTGAAAAATATAAATCAAATGAAGAATAAAAATAATTGTAACTGTAATGTCAAAATAAATAAATAAAAAAAAATATTTTTTTTGTTTTTCTTTTTTGGTTCGTAAATGCTTCAGGGTTAAATTCTTTGTCATCATTTCTAGGTCATTCAGTATAATAATAATTTGTGATTAATGGTTTTTATAAAATATTTTATTTTTATTTTGTAATTTATATACTATGCATAAATATATATATATAATATATATATATATATATATATATATATATATATATGTATTTCCATTATACTTTATTGCTTTATTTCAATTATTGATAATATTGTATAACAATTTTTATATTTAAATATGCAAAAAAAAAAAATAAATATTATTCTCATAAATTATATAAGAATCCAAGGGTTAATCAAGAATTTTAAAATGGTGAATTTTTTATTTTGAAAATTAAATTTTTAGATCCTTCCATTTGAAAAATATCGTATTTAACGGTACTTAAAAAAATTTTATTTGGGTATCTATATTTTGATTTATAATCAATCGTTTTCTTAACAAAAATAATACTTAAAGTTTTTTTCCTTGGACAACTTATATAAGTATATATTTTTTTTTTTAAATTTTCATATTGAATGACGTTGTAGGTTTTATAATTTAATTTTTAATTATTATTTTAAAAAAGATATTTGAGACTAATTTGGAAATTAATTAAATATTGAAAAAAGACTGTGGGATGAGTTATTGATTATTGTCGGGAATTTTGAATACATTCGATTATTTTTTAAATATTTTTGTTATATACTAATCATTACACGTATTTGTAAAATGAAATTTGTAAATTTATAAAATGAAGAATAACTGAAAAATCATTAAAACTAGTTAATTTTTTCAAAGTTTTTAAGAAAAATTTAAAAAAATCTTGTAATTCATTCTTGTAAAAAATGATAATAAATTATATTATTCAAAGTTTTGCAAAGTAATTGGACCGTAAATAAGTTTTATTGTACAATGAAATGTTATTTGAATTTTTATCGTATTTATAAGTGATTTTGTGAAATACGATAAATTATAAATGCCAATGGATCAAAGCTATTTAATTTGATAAAAATAATACGAAGTTATTAGATTTGGTCTTTTTAATATTTCAGTGTTCAACCAAAATCAAACCTAATTATAATATATTTAATATTTTTTAATGTATAGTTTTCTATTTCCTATACTAAAAATAAGTTTGTTTTTTAAATTTTATAGTGAAACGAAAAAAAAATCTTAAATCTAAAAAAATTTATCCATTATATTGAATTGAATATTAATAATTTTTTGTTTTTTTAATTTTAGCTGAGATAATTTTATTCTGACAAAATTATTTTATTCTGAAATGTCTAAAGTTTAAATTTGTGTGAATTATTAAAATATTTTTTTTCCGTTTTCTTCATACCAGTTTAATAATTTTAATATTAATGGCTTTCCTTTCCTTTTAATATTTAATTCCACCATTTTGTCATCAACTTCCATTTTCCAAAACTTTGCAAAATTATTTTTAATTACCGAAAAAGAATGAAATAAAAAATGGTTTTTTTTTCATTAATTATACACTATATATATTGACTTGAAGGTTCAAATAATTTTTAGGTATCTTTAAAAGCAAACATTTTATATACTTTTATATTAACTCGCCAGCATTAATATTTGCTTAGTTGTTTTTTCTTTAGATATTTTTTTATCACTTACGAACAAAAACAAATCTAATACTGATAAGGGCTACTAGAAACATAACAAGGTTCTATTAATGGGATCAAAATACAAAATCTCAAAAACTTAGCATGGCTCTTTTAACGTTCATGATTTTTAAGCCTCAAATATTCCAAATTTGCGTAAAAAATTTTACAGTAAGTTTAATTTATTCTATTTGTAGAATCTCAAGATTTACCACGATCCATTTTATTTTCTACTTTTTAGGGGAGTAATTTTGTTTCGAAAAAAGTATATATACTAAAAATTTTCTTTTTACGTATTATTTTTTATTTCGTCAGTTAAGCTGTTTATTTGTAGTTCATCTATTTCGCAAATGTTTATAGTTCGATTGTATTGCGGAGGATAATTTCTGTAATGTTGATGTTTTATTTAATTTTTCAAAATGAATTGAATCAAAATGTTCTTTCAAGTCGTTACCAAGGTCAGAGAACATTTATAATGGAATATCAATCGGAGAAACTCTGTTTGACAAAAACAGAAGAGCGATGGTTAGTAGTGGAGAAGAGTAATTGGGTTTGCAATGATTCTTCTTTTTCTTCAACATTTGTATCTTGGTTAGAGATTATTCTGTTTGATATTTTGAAAGTTGACCAAACAATCTTAATGCAGTCTATGCACATGGTTTCTACGTTTAATGTGTTGTATATATTACAGATATTGCGGATATGACTATTCTGAATTTTTTTCTCAACAGTTCTTGATATAGACAACAAATGTAGTGTAGTGTAAATAGTGTAGTTCTGCTTTATTTAAATTATTACCGAATTATGGACAAATTTCTATCAAATTAGATTATTTTAGGAATAGGGAAATAAAGAAGAAACATTTATTAAAGCTTCATATTTTTAGCAGGAGTCCAATCTGAAATTCTCTGATGCGGTTCAAGTGTTCTACTAGCTTACTCTTCTATAATAAAGAGAGAATAGTCTTTAATTAAACACTCATAGTTCGATCATCTGGAACAACTTAAAGAACGTTTCTGATAAAGAAACTTTTTATTTTTTACATTCATTTAGAGAACTTATATGCTTCTTCAAGAAAAAAATATGGAAAATATAAGATAATGAAAAATTGTGAAACCATTATTTTAAAGTTTTAAGGTGAATACATTTACAATTGTACTACCACTAGCAGTAAATAAGAATAACGAAAAAATATAATCGTATAAATTTAACACTTAATGATAATTAAGTAGTTGAGAAATACAAAAAAAATTAAAACTATGCAAAAAAAGAAAATTACAAATAAAAAAATAAAATTTTCAGCATAAACGCGGATAATTTGTAAAATATTAAATTTTATCTACAAAAAAAAAGAAAAATGAAAATATTTAAAAGAAAGCCATTAAAAATAATTAAAAAATTCCACAGTTTTCCAGTTTTTTAGTTTTGTTAATTTTATTCCGGAAAATTCATTTCTTAAAAAAAAAAAAAATATATTTTCTTTCATTAACTGATAAAATTTAATTTGAATTTATAGTTCAACAGGGGGGTGCTAATTATCGAAAATTTTCTTAGCAACAACAAAAACAATCTTTTATTTTTTTTTATTAAATATTCAAAATTTTAATCCAAGTTAAATAAAAATAAATAAAAAAATACAAAAAAAAGAATATAAAAGAAATTAAAATTTCTTATCGCCTTTAAGCAGTCTTGATATTAAAAAACAAAAAACCAAAAAAGCAGAAAAAGAAAAATTCGTTAAATGACATTTTAATTTTCATATTAAAAGAATTAAAGGATTTTATAAAATCAAAACAAAAAATTTTTTTTTAGTTTCCTTTTAAAAATATGAATCTTAAGATAAAAGTTTTTCTTATTGAAAGGAGAAGAAGTAACACTCAATAGAACAAAATGCACAAAAGTATGACTCATACAACAGTTTGGATATATGCGTATTAAAATCGTAAACACTTTAGAAGTTAACATACTCAAGCTTCAGTTCTGGAATAATTTTATTTTTATAGAATATATATATATATATATTATAAAAAAAGCGATTTTGGGAACCTGGAAGAAAATATATAATGTTGTACTATGACGTTTATTTGTTTATGAGCTATAATTCTAATATATGCGATGCAGTAATTTGTGAGTTATAGTTTAAAGTTCGCAGTAGAATGAACTATAAGGAATTCGCTGGGTTGAACACTAATACATATCAAAACAAACTTACGGGCTCTGGCATGTTAAGCAATTAAATACATAACCCTAGAGAATATTAGAACTGATATTAATCGACCTCTGTGAAAATCAAATGTTCAGATTTTAAGCTCAAATGAATTCGCCCAGCGATACAATGCCATGATTAAATTTTCATCAAATCTAGGACATATTATATCCTTAATATCCTTAGGAGGTGCAGCTTTTCAAATACTGAACAGATTAAAATTATTATTAAAGCTTCATGTATGGCATCAATTAATTAACAAATTTCTAAACACATTTACAATTTATTCAGATTTCAAAGACAAGCGAAACATAGACAATTGGAGAAAAAAATTGCGAATTGATTAAGCAACGTAAAGGATAAGATACTAATATAATTTTCTTTGCTGGTTTTGTTTTCTTCACTTTTTTTTTTACTTTGAGAATAATATCAAAATTTACTTAATTTTAAAGTTTGTTAAACAAACAATTGCAAATAATCAAACATTAAGTTGAAAGCATTTTTTTTTTCGATGGTGAGTTCTATGTAGACCAGACCTCTTTAGATCAATTGTACTTCCCCATTTGCTATCTTAAAATTGCATATGCCCTTCATGAGCGGTATTATTGCTTTAATGTCAATTTTAGAATCAGGCGAGGTGTATTCTTGGAAATATTTGTGTATCTTATGAGCTATGGCGTCGCCGCCGCGTAGGATGCCTCTTCTTCTAAGTAGAATCTCCATATCTTGAATAACAGTTTGTTAAATGGACAATGACCTATGATAAGTCATGTCAGTATCAGGCAAAAGCATTTAGTATGTTGAATTATTGAAATTATAAGGAAAGAAAAGGAAGGTATATAAAAATATAATAATTAAATTTTAGTGAAGCTTTCGGAATTTAATTAAGTACAATAGGTTAGTCAATCTCAGGGCATAATCCAGCTCAGGGCATTAATGTTTAATTTATTCTTTTATTATTAATTATAAATTAATACTCGACAATCATTACACGTTGGATTTTATTTAATAAAAATTCCTGTGCCTTACTTAATGTACAAAAAGATAATTTTATACGTATAAGTTACTGAAAATAGCATAATTTATCTAGATTTTTTGTTGATAAATCTAAAAAAAAAATTTAATTAAATAAAACTAAACTCTAGCGCGCCCTATACCATTATATTATTTTTTAATACATAAAATCATATAATCAAACGCTATTTATTTATCACTGTTTATTTTTTTTTTGTTATTCCAAAATCTCCCACATAAATGCACCCTAAATACATATTAATTTTCGTTTTTAAATTAAAATTTTATAATTTTGAAATCTAAAGGTTTAATTCACCATCAATAATTTAAATTCATTAAATTTGATCACAATAGAAATAATTCAATTACAATTACATACCACATTAACTATATTGCAAGGATATTTCTATATTATATAGGAATATTGCATCCTATCTAACCTATATATTATTCCAAAACCATATAGGCATGTATACTATTAATTTATATAAGTTCGTACATTTTATATTAAAAATTTTATTTTATTGTTAAATTTAAATTGAATTACAAATGAAAAATAATTTAATTTAACTTTGTTTGCATGTATATGTATATACATAATAAATATAATTATGCCATTGGGAGAATATAATTAGTTCTCTTGTTAACACAAAACTATTATGTCCGTATATAAAATCAATTTATCACAACCACATCATTGCAATTTATATACATATATATTATATACCTATAGTTATATATATACATATATAGTTAGATGCAATTTCTATTTTAATTTCTCATTTATATATGCTTGTAGGATGCATATTTTTGTCCTTATAACTGTGTTACCACATACATTACGGTATATTGGTATAGTAGTAATTATGAAGAATATTATTGTATTAAAATTGAAATTTATTAAAATTTAACTCTCATTGTTATGTACTCTAATGATTTTACAAATCTAATATTATACTCTAAGAAGAAAAAGTTAAATATATGTACAGTGATTTTATTTGGCACCGGACACTAATAGAAGAATGCAAAAAGAGTATAAATGTTAGTCATAAGGTTTGGTTGCTGATCGATATTTTCGATTGACTGATCAAATTGGAGTCACACCCCAAAATCAAAATCCCCAAAAAAAAAGTTTTTATCTTAATTATTTTTATGCATAACCTCTTTGCATACATATAATAGAAAAAGCGGGATATATCCCTTTTACAGAATATTTATTTTTTTTTATTATAATTTGAGTTCTTCGAAAATAATTGAATATTTACATTCAAAAAACAAGATTTTAAAAACCGAAATTTTAAGAAACGAGATTTTGAAAAACAAGATTACGTAGTAGTAGACCCCTTTCATCTTATAATTTTTCTTTATTTGCCTTATATTTATATCTTTATTTCAATTTTTTTAATTTTTTAATTTTAAATTTTTAACTTCAAGTTTTTTGAATTATTTTTTGTAACTTATTCTTCTCTTATTAAATTTTGTATTTCTTAGTAATGTTTAAATTTTATATCTAATACCTGTCAATTGACTTTATTTTCTTAAATTTTTTTGATTTTAACATCCTCATTATCATTTTATGTCATATTTTTTTATAGTTTGTGAAGTTGTTGAATTTAGTTTATTATAGCTAAATTCTACTATTTTTTTTGTCTTTGAAATTATCTTAAACACTGTTATGTATTTTTAAACAAATAAGATTGCTAAGTATTATAACTATTATAACTCTTATAACAATAATTTAAATTTTATTTTAGATTTTTTGTTGCATTTATCTTTGTATATATTGTATTAAATATTGTAATAGTTATTAGTTATGCGAAAATAAAGATAAAAAAAAATAAAATGTTATGATAGTTAACACTAGGTAGGTAGTAGTGACTGTCTGACTCACTTGAACCCTAGAAGTCCATTGTGTTACACTGGGAACGACTTCCCACACATAAACATATTCGTTGAACCAATTAAAGCTCATAATGGTTTTCCTTTTATGATATACGATAGATATATCAGTGCAGTGCAGTACAGTGCAAATGAGTTTTAAACTGCTTGAGCAAATGAGCTTTGACAAATTTAATGCTTTTGAATTAATGTAAAAAAAAACTGTTATTATTTTGTTAAAAACAATTTTTACTTAATTAACAGTTTACTTAATATAATGTGGATGCTAGGTGAACTATTTAAAAAATAATTTTTTGTCAATTTTTGTCTTCTGATAATAATGGAATACGAATAGTTTTTTTAAGATTTTGTATAATACTATATAATATAGAATATGATATCATTTTATACAGTATCATGTCTCATTAAAAAACAAAATATTTTAATTTATTACAAGTGTACTGTTACATTCGATTCTCAGTGTACATTAAATTAAGTATGAATTTAAATTTAGAAAAATAATTTCGGAAAATTTTAAGTCCGATTGTTATAATTTGTATAGGTAAATAAAAATAATGATGGTTTTTATCGATAGGATTTGAGAAGTAGGAAGAGGTTTTTAATTGTATTTTGTTTTACCGTTAATTGTGTCCAAAACCTCCTGAGAATTATTAAAATGAACAGAGAATTTTTAAATTGAAAAAAAAAAAAATAATTTGCGCATAGCTGTTTTTATTTTTTTTTTATTTTAAATTTTAATTATAACGGTTTCAAAAAAAATATACAATAGAAGTACATAATATTATATAGTTTTGTAAAAAAAAAATAGTTTTAATTAAAAAAATTATTTTTGTTTGCATTTTATTGTAATTATAAAATAAATTCAAATTCTACTGAATTTTAATACACGTATTGCTATTAGAATGCATTTGGGAAGTTACACTTATAGAAATAATGAAAATTAATAGAAAAAAGGAGAAAAATTGAAAAATTGTTGAAATTGGTTGATTTATTTTTCTTATATGTTCTTTTATAATATTTAAACTGAAAAATATATATAATATGTACAACGGGAGAGAAAATGTTGGATTAGTTTTAGTAATTTTAAACTTATTTTGTTAATAGGTATTTTTATTTTGTAATATTTTGCCAAGTCCCAATTGATTCAAACTAAGTATTTTGTAATGTTATTTTAAGTGCTTTTTCTTTACAATTCAAGAATCTTAGCTAATTTTAAAATGAGGGTTCAATTATGATTTCATTAACTCTTGTATATATAACTATACAATTAACAGATATAAGGAATATTAAAAAGTATTATATTCAATCTAAATCCGATTTCGGAACACTGACATGATTTGTCAAAGGGCATTGTCAATTCAACAAACAATTGTATAAGTTTAGTAAGTTCAACAGAGACAAATATAGATTTACTGGAAGGGGAATTCTCATTTAACTTTCTATTCAAATGCGATGCCGTACCTCGCAAAATATATAAATATTTTCATGTACACATCACTTAATTCAGAAATTACATTACCGCAATAATAGCGTTCGCCAAAAATATAAGCCTGCAAGTTTGGACAATTAGGTGGGTAAGTTTAATAGATCTGAAAAAGAGATCGCGTCTTTGTAGAACACCGCAGCGTAAAAAAAACAGTCATATATTATATTCCACAATTACAAAGCATAAAAAAAATTATGAGAAATATCTAATAACTGAATGAGTTTTAATATTTAACGTGCAAATGTGGCTTAGTATACATATGTGGTATATGTGATGACAATAAACTATTTCATATCACTGAGTTTATCAACCATATTTACTTGTATTAAATTTAATTAAGAATTTATCAAACTGTTCAGCCCTGAAAATATACCCAAATTGTTCAGATAACGAAACCAAAACAGATATATCCCAAAATATGTATTACATTTTCAGTAGCTAGCTAGTATTTCAATTCAGAAGATTATTCTTACTCTATTTGCTATATATATTATGAAATAGAAAGCTGGAAACTCAAACAACCATTCGGTCCCAGTTGTGACTATTTGAATTATGCAAAATTTTGGTGTGCATTTTGACATGATACAGCTTTATTATTATCCTAGACAAACGTAATATAGGTTTTAAAAAAATAGAAAGCCGAAAACCCAAGCAACCATTCCTTCCCAGTTGTGGCTACTTGAATTGTGTAAAGTTTTTTTAAGCATTTCAACATAAAATATATCTTTAATTATTTCAATTTGTTATATTTTCATGTTGAATCATATGATAATGTAGAAGTGTCTTGACCCAGGTAATTAAGATGAATCATGTACCTTTAAAAGATAAGACATTATTGCTAACGATATATGGTGCACTCATTTTGTTATCTGACTACTTTTAGTATCCCGTTAAGGTAAATTAATTAGTTTTTTCAATTATTCTTTAAAAATAATTTGGAATACAATTTAGCTATCTGATATATTATCATCAGCATGAGATAAATTATGACGAAACTAGCTATACGTAGTATGGTAACACCAATTACATAATATTTCAAAATTAGGTTTTGAGAAACATAAGAAAACCGGATAGAGCTAGTTCAGCTCAGTTTGAGTGAAATAACTGTTAACTGTTTAATTGCGATGAAAGATGAACTTCAATAGATCACATATCAAGTATGAAGGTTCTGTTAAGCTGATATGTTGCAGACAATATTGGTTAATGTAGTTGTATGCATCGATTCCATTTTAAATTTTCAAATTGTACTATACCTGGCAATTTTCTAAAAAAATTATGTTCCTACCCATATGTTACTACCCATCGACCCATCATAGCTTGTTCACAATATAAATAAAATGTAATGTTTCTCTTTACTAATAAAATTAATGCACTTATCTATTGTGGCTATTGGATCGAAAGTTCGGTTTTCATAATGTTAGCTAAATCGTCCCTTCACACATTTAACATACATGTATGAATATTTGTTAATATAGAACTTAATGTATATTTTTCAATTTTTAATAATACAGAAGGTAAATATTATAATAAAAATTTTGTACGTACTTGAAAATGAACTGTGCCTGTATTAGGACTAACATTCTATGTACGCAATAAAACTTTTTGTGGTGAGTGAAAATCACTCGAAATTTTGTTTTAAATCTCGGTTCCTTTCTATTATTGGAACCAACAATCCAAAATTCTAGTAAGTAATAGAACATCTTCAGTAATGGATTAAACAATAATAAACCTTTAAATAATAACATATAATCAGAATAAATGTGTCAATCGAGTCGTTGCATCACAAACGTACAATTTAATTATCTTTCCAAAAAAAAATTCAAATAGTCAATTGCATCTACTTTACTTATGTACCTGTATTTATTATTTAAGTTGTTTTTATTCTATTTTATATTTATGTATCCATCCATATATATTTTTCGTTCTATTTATTTTAATTCAATTTCAAAAAATATTTCTGTAAAATTTTTTGTTATATCTGTCACATATTCGGACATTTTACTTTAATTTTTAATTCTGGTAATGCCATTATTCATATGAATGGAATGTAATACTTACATATGTGTGTGTCTGTTTTTTTTTTTACAAATGTCATGTGATACCAATTAAACTGAAGTATCAAAATCAATTTTATTTAAAATGAACCAAATGATATGGGTATATAGAAATATTACTGATTTTGAGTGCAGGAAATAAGGAAGGAAGTAAGGAAGGAAGATAATAGAAAAAAAAATATTTTGGATATTAAACGGTGATAATATTGACGGAATAAGATTGACATTTTCTAAATTTTAACATAGGTTCTTTCATAACAACAAAAACAAAAAATAAAAACGAAAACTAAATATTTTCATTCACAAGAAAAAATAACATTGAATATAAAAAAAAAAAAAAAGTAAAAAAAAAAAAAAAATAAAAGGGATATTTATTGCATATAAATTTTAATCCTCGATATTTATTTATTTTTTCTTTTGCTGATTTTTATTTTTGATAGTAGTGTGCCACAAAAAAAAAAACATAATAAAACATAATAAAAACAAAAAAAAAAAACAAAAATGAAAACGACAAGAAATAAAATAAACAAAAAAGAATTTTTTTTATATTGTTTGGCAAGTTTAAACCTATAAAATATATTACATCAACCTTAACTCTATTGGCATTCGATATCCTTTAACCCTCTTGCTCTCATATTGACTAATCTATGTTCGTTATATAAGATTTATTTTTCTTTATGCATATGTTTTATATTTTTATATGCTATTGTGTATTGGTGGCAAATCTGTTGCCAAATCTAATTTTTTCTTTAAATTTTATACAAACATGTAGTTAAGTCTTAGCATCGCTGTACTGAATTTCCATTCAAATGGAATGCTACAAGGTTGAGCGAATATGTTACGGAGGACTGCTAATAATTAAAAGATCAAGGAGAAGTTTCTTCATATTGTAGAGACTATACTTTAACAGCATTCAACGGGAATATTTTGCATATTAACAAGCTGTTCTTATTAGAGTCTTATTTGGTTAGATAATTTTACAAATACAAAATAAATTAATAAAAACTGCCAAAAATCTAAGATATTTATTTTATTTGTTAATTTATTGTTTTATTTTTTATAAATATATGTAATTTTCGAAAAAAAAAACAAGGCAAAATCCTGATTATGCATGAGCAGTTAAACTTTGTAACTCTCCAAAAAATCGGACAAATTACAGATTTTCCGTATAGGTGCGATATCTTTACTAGCATATTTAGCTTTGAAATTATTTTTTTTAAAATTATTTCTATAGTATCAGATACACAAGACATTTTCACAAACGCATAATGCAATACATTAATCTCCTCGTGTGTGCATGATACATGATTCATATATTTGTTTACAGATCATAAACTAGATTGAAAGAATCATAATGACACAAAATTCATTAGCAAACCAAAATGAAATTCCATACTTTACAAAAAATTTTATCTTGTCAGTTTTGTTTTTTATAGATAGATTTGTTTAAATTTCTAAAATGACTGAGGGTGAAAGACAAGGTATTATCAAAATAAATGGCTCCATTTTTATTGTAGGCATTATTTATTTATTTTAAATTTGCAACAAAATTAAGACCAATGAAAACTAAATTTTAAAATTCGTGTTCATTAACGTCAATAAATTATTGTAGTGTGGCCGTCATAAGGTAGAATCATATGATTATAAGTCATATATAACTAAAATTTCAATTAAAGTTAATTTTGGGCCTGATTAGAATTCTCTTAGTAGATGCATTCAGTTGATATATATATATATAAATGGTAGTGTATATATTGATATATATATATAAATGGTAAATGGTAAATGTGTGGCCCCACTGTCATATGCTGCATATTGATAATTGACCTTTTTAAAAAATGGTTTTGTTTTAATCTTACATAGTCGTAATTTGGGGCACTGTATATTAATTTATTCGTTTGTTCTACAAGTTCAGTTAATTTCCGTATTCTACGTTTGTGAACTTATTTATGATAAAATAAAATATTTGAATTGTAATGGAAAGATCCTTTCCGTGGCCTAATCGGTTGGAGCACAGAAGTGTGTTTCAATTATGATGTGGAAATCACGGGTTCATTTCCCATATGGGTGATATAAAATATAACTAAAAAAAAATATCACCACAATATATAAAATTTATAATAAATACTTTTAAACTAAAAATAAAAAATGACCTATTTCAATATTGATAAGAATACAATAACCAATAATACAATAAATAAATATTGACAAAGCTCTAATAATAATTACACAGTAAACATATGGTAATGTCAGGCATCTTAACATCAGGGATGGATGAAATCGTTGCGACAGTTTGCTGTAATATGAAGTCGTCTCACCACGTAACCGCAGATAGAGTTATCAAAAGTTATAAAAGTGGTCTTCTACAGTAGGCCAATCCTATCTATTTAAAAAGTTTAAACAGATTAAAGAACATTAAATTATTAGATATTACCTCGGAAACAGTAGTTAAGAATCGAGTACGATGGAAATGTCAAGTTAAAACCTCATGCTCCCAAGAAGAGTACAATGGGAAAAAAATGCAAAGATACCATATTTTCTCGAAATTAAATTCAAATTTTCGGTAGGCCACATTCAATAGTGAAAAAAACAATTTTGTGAAACAAACAAGAAGAAAAATACTATGGGGCGAAAAGGTTAAATTACTCCATACCCTAAAATATATATATATATATTACTACCATGTAGTTGATGTTAGTATATACCAAAAACACTTATATAATTTGAATAAAGTATTGAAATCCTTTTATAGTGTCCTTGCTTTTTATTATTGTATTTGTTTTTTTTTGTTTTTTGTTTTCCTTTAGTATTTATATACTAAAGGATTAAGTGATTCGGGGTTGATTCGAATGGACATTTTTTGTTTTTTTACAATAAACAAAATACAAATAAAAATAAAAGATTCTGTAACAAAAAAAAAAAAAAAATATGTCAAGTCATGGAACGTGATAATTTTGAAGTTGATACAAAAGAATGAACATTGTTATTTTGTTTAATTTTTTTATTTATATTTTTTTTTATTTTTGTTTGTTACTATAGTATTGGTGTGAGTTTTAAAGATAAGACAAACATTTATTTAAAAAATAAAGGCGAGCTTCGTATATTTTATTTAAATAAATTTTATTTTTTAAAGAATTTAAATAAAATTGTCGTATTATTTTTTATTTTCTGTTTTTTTTTTTTTTTTTAAAAGAATTAAAGTTTTTAAAGCGTTGTAATAAAAAAAAGTGTTTTTCGTTTTCTTTTTATTTTTCAAGAAAATTCCTTAAAAAGGATAATATTATCATTAATTGTAAGTATAATATTATCCTTAATTCAAGGTTTGGGACTCATTTTAACTTTTTCTGTTTTTTTTTTTGCCTTTTCAAATATATTTTGTGAAAGTTTATGAATACCCTAATCCCATCTCATCAGCAGCATACTTAAGGTGGGTTTTAAGATCAAGATGATTTTAATGTTTGAACTATTTAAGAAGAAAAGATGATAATAATTTAAATAAGTATTTGTTAAAATTATTTTTGATTTAACAGTTGAGATTAAGCAAATGTAATGGAAAATTTGGTAATCCCAAAAGGAAAATATTACTTAACAGACCCAACTTTTGACTTGTAGTTAATATAATATTACAAAATCGAAATATTATTGAGTATATGGAATTAAATAAAAGATGCATTAAAAAATATATAGCGGAACAGAAAGTATGGGAAATTGAAGATAATGTTACGCTTGTAAGAGGTTGATCTGGAATCTATAAACTAGTATTTTTTGATAAAATCAGGCACAAGAAAATTAGGCTACCTTAAAAAAAATAAAATAAATAGTGTATTCAGAAATTGGAAAGACTGGAAAGATATGAAGGGTAAGTAAAATTCGTTGTACAGAATTGTATATTGAAAAAAAAACATAAATGTTGTTATACAAAATCACATTAATAGAACATATTTTGCACAAGCGAATTTTACCTATAGCTTTAAATTAGGATTCTCTGACAGAAACCAACATTTCACTTAAACTGCTGTGTCACAATAAAGCAGTATGTTAGTTAGTTAGCTTAAAAGGGCGTGACAGTTATAACAAACCGTCGACGTCACTTCACTTGGTCTTATATGGGTCAATAAGAATCCTCTTCATAACATTATCAAAGCAAATTATGTTTTAGTAGTGCTAATTGTTTTTCTAAAATCTCTTAAAATAGTTACTTTCACCTGCTTAAACAGACTATAAAAGGTTTTCCAATAGTGATGATACAATTTGAATGGTTAAACTGGGACCATTTAGGCTATACCATTTAATCATGGAAAGATGAAGGCTTGAAGAACTTGAAAATGATGAAAATTTACTGATAAATGGTTATCTAAACAAACATAATTGCAGAATTTGGAGTGCTGAAAATCCACACGAAACTGTTCAGACACCATTACATCCAGATAAAGTTTAAGTCTGGTGCGCAATTCATGCCGGTGGAATGATTAGTCCATATTTATTTTCCATACATAATGGTATGATGTAACCTTTCAAATAAATTTTTTTTTGTGTCTGACTGAATAATTTATGTTTTTTTAATTTTTAAATTGCCCCTATTGGAAAACCCTACAGTACAAGTTTATATAAATTAATAATAATAGAATGTAATTTAAAATTAGTCAAACAGTCGATGATAGGTGTTCAGTAGATTATCCGAAACAGTTCTAAACTAATATTTTTTAGAAAGGTTTTGGAGAACAACTTTTTTTGTTTTTATTTTTTTTTAAATTCGGCAGTTAAAATAAAAAAATTGAGAGTAAACAAAAATTAGATCAAAAAAGTTATATTTTTTTTTGTTTCTAGGTAATCTCAAAGGGTTTGACATTTAATTGTCATTGTTCAAAACAGCTCTGTATGATTCTGTTCTAAATCTACTGAACAAACTTATGATGTGAAGTAAAGATTGATTTTTTAGTTACACAGCTCACAACCACTTCTTATAACTGTATAAATATTGTTCCTCTTAGAATCAAATTTATGACATCTTAGATTTTTTAATAAAATTAGAAAAACTTTTCAGTGTTTTAGTATTGTGTTGTATAATGCCCCTCGGATGGTGTTACAGGTGATAATGATAATGATTCTTTAGATTCTTTTATTTCCATAATTTAATCCAGTTTAAACTTAGTTTTACATCAGTTATCCAATGGTTCATTTTATACAAAATGGTAATTAGCATGTGTGAACATAATTCTCTTATTAGGCTTACGATTATTTGTATAATATATCCTATGCATCTCTACGATTATGTGTATATATCTTATGTATTTATATATATCATATGAAACTATATATAGTACTTTGTCAAAGTCAAAATAATATTTTCATATTTGCTTATAAAATAATTAAATGTGTTCAACTCTATATTAACTTCTATTTCTAGTTTATTACTTTATTTTGTGGAAGCTTTAATTAATTTTAGATGTTCTAACTCATAACTATGTCTATAAACTTTTGTGGTCAGTTTTTTTTTATATTTTAATAAACTAAATTTTAATTTAAAATTTTATTTCAATTCTTTTTTTTATAGTGTAAACTTAAATTTTGAAATTTACACTCCCAATTCAATTTCATATCAGTTTTGTAGTTTATAACTGCTGATGCCATTTATAGAAAAGAAAATGATGACAAATAATATCAATTGTTGTTTTATTACAATTTTTATGAGGTCAATTACAATACACTTACAATTTAAAATATAATTATAGGAGAGAGAAACATTTTTTCGAACTTATCTTTACTTTTTTTCTTAGTTCCTTTAGGTCCTTTTTTTATTATTATGTTTACTGCTATTATTTGTAATCATTGGTTTTTGTTTTTGTTTTATTTATTTTCTTTTAAGATTATATTTCTCTGATATTCTGTCTATTATTTTTGTAATTTTGAGAATGCTCTCTTTTTCAGTAATACAAAAAGAATGAATTTTAACTAGCGCAGAGGGAATGCATTTCAACTGATATTATATTCGTTTGTATAAAGAAAAAAGCATAATCAAAATATTGTATGGGACCTTTTAAGCTTGTGTATTTGTCTTTAGGTGAATTTTAAGAAGCGCTGAATTGAAATAACATTTTTCTAAAAGGTTGTTAAAAGTTATAGCGTTATAAGAGTATATTTTAGTTATACTAACACACTTTACATATTAAAACACGGTATTTGTTGGATTGAGCTTATCTGAATTCAATGCAGTTCATATATTATTTAATTCATCTATATTCAATTCAATAATAACCGACGCAAGTTTGATCATATATCTGATATCTGAACTAATATTATCTTTGATTATTAATTTAAGAGTTACTTGCATTACTTGTATGTTAAGTATGTAAAGAAAATATTATGTTACAAATCTCCACTTTACTTATTATGAGTTAAACTCTTTTGTCTAACTATGCCTAAATATTATGGCAGATTTAAATATATTTTTAAGTTGTTAGGTTTTAAGATTCGTTTTTTTAGAATTTTTTCTATATTATTTATAATTAAAGACTGGCCTAGCCTTATGTAGTTTAGAATAGTAAATAAATATTGTATAGAAATAAATAAACAAAAATAGTTAGATACTCTTTTCCAACTAAAAATTACAAATTTTTCTTTAGCCAATTTTTTTTGTCTAACTTATCTGTGATAATGATTGTCTACAACTTTTTTATGAGCAAAATGATATGCAATAGAAAAGTGAGTATACTTTTCTCTTAAATATGATACAGTTGGAAACGATGAGAATGATTAGTTCACATGGTGAGAAAAATGCTTTCACGATCTTTTAAATTTAAGAAAATAAAATAAAACCATTTCTATGGCGTTCTAATTACACATTCAGTTATTTCCGGCCAGTGTTTCTCCGCACAAGGTTCATTATAGTATCAGGTTTAATTTACACTATTTAACATTTATTACAACAATAACAATCGAAATAGCAACCACAATAACTGAAATAAATTAACAACAACAAATACATTGATCTTCAGTTAAAACTGACTGAAACACTGAACTTATTATCAATCAGCGCTTATGATAAGTGTTTTATTTTTTATTGACGTTCTAATTATTTCTTTACATAATTGAGGTGTACAGTTAAAGCTAGAATTTTGATCAAAGTTTTTATATTCATAGTGTTTTTATGACTTCTTTCAATATTTTAAATAATAATAATAATTAAATTAATAATAACTTTCGTGGATAAATAATTCTTTTAATTATGTGGAGTGCATTCATTTTTATTCAGCATTATTTAAAAAGTTTCTACAACTTACTTTCAATAAAAAATATATAGTTAAAATTTAAATTATACAATCATAACTAAATTATACTTCAATTCAAATGATTTTTTATTTGTGGTGAATTTATTCTCTCTTTATATTCACTTTTTTTCTACACTCACAAGTCACAACTAAAAAGTAAAGCAAATTCTTATTCAACATTTGTTTTTTTGTTTTTAAAGTGGTATTGCAAATAATACTTAGAATATCCACTTTTCTTCGATTTTATTCAAGGGGTTCCCTTCTGGCCAATAATAATTTTGATCGATTGGATTGTAAATAAAAAAAAAAATAAAAAAAAAATCAAAAAACATTAGTAAATAAAAATAATAATAGTTTCTTGTAGATCCAAACAGTTGATTTTCATTCATTCGATTACAGTATTGTTTCGTCAAGGTTTTTTCTATTTTTTCTTTCATTTTTTGAAATTGTACATTTGAATAAAAACCCCGGCAAAAAAAAAATGGAAAGTAGAAAAATTGAAATATTGAAAAAGGTTGAGTTTGAGTTAAAAAAAAAATTATACATAAATAATAAAAATAGAACAATTGAATCATAGGATTTCTATATTTAGTTAGAAAAATACAAAAACAAAACAAAAAGGTTAAAATGAAAATGTCAAAAGAATGAAATGCAAAAAAAAAAATGGAAAAACGAAAGAAAATTATAACGACAAATGAAGAGAAATTGAAGTGTATTAAAAAAAAAAAATACAAAACTTAAAAAAATTAATAATAAAATATTTTTTCTTCTATTTTGTTTAAGAGGTTAAAAACAAAAATCAATTGACTGAAATAACACAAAAAAAAAACAAAACAAAAAACATAGAAAAATGAATAAAAAGTAAAATTTTAATTTTATTTTCTATCTCTTTCTATCTTCTTCTTTGACATTTATTATTAATTTTTATTGATATTTTTTGATTTTGTTATTCATTTTGTATTATTTTAATATTAGTATACAGTGATTGACAAAAAGAAATAAATAGTGTAGGTATTATATTGAATAAATTTATTTAGGTAGGTAGGTAGGTTCAAGTGACCACTCCAATTGCTTTTGGGAAACCAATTAGGACTTAAATGTGCTGAAAATAGTCGTATATATTTCTTTTTTAATTTTACTAAATATGCTCATCAAATAGATATGCGTATTTCGTCTAATAGTCAATATTTTGTACTCGACTGTATGATAAGCATATTTAGTAAAATTAAAAGGAAATTATTCGGCTATTTTTAACAATTATATAAAATTTACTATATCGCTAAAGAATATTTTTTTCTAAATTGTGCCTTTCTGATACCACTAATCGGTTGACCTATTTAAATGTAAATGTATACAGAGTAAAAAAACTGACATTTAATAATTTGTACTAAATTGTATTAATAAATAAATGTTGCCAGCTGTCCGTTCAATTTATCCATCGTATCTTAAGTCTATTATGATACCAATTTCATACTCAAGTGACACAATTGTATTCATGTGAATCGCATATCCTAGTCTAGTATGATAGGGGTATATTACTTTTAAATAATTGCACAAGATATTTGAATTGTATTGTTTAAATTGGATATACAATTGGTATATACAGTTTATGTCTCGTATTTAATTTCTCCCCACTTATTGATTAGAACTTTTCTTAGTTCTTAGATTTACAAATGAAATTTGTTATCATTCATCAAATCAAGAGGAACATTTCAGAATTAATGTCGTATATCAAACGAAATAAACTAATCAAAGCCGACATTTCTACTATATAGATATTGAATAAAATAATATATAAAACTAATTAAATTAATTAATTAACAAATCATAACGACTTCAATATTTTACTTTACTTTGAATTGAAATTATTTTTGCTCTCACTGTTTTAATTTTTTTTTTTTTCTAAATACTTAATGTGAAATATTCATTAAGTTGCCTATTATTTTTTTTTTCTTTTGAATATGAAAAAAAACCATTTAAAATATGAACTCATTAAGAAACTAAAAAGGATTTTAAAGGACACTTAGTTAATTTATAATTAAAATTATTGATTAACATAAGCCAATTCTTTTAATTTGGCTTTGTGTAATTTAATATACTCCCCACAAATATTCTATGTTAATAGAAACATTTTTTAGAATTATGAAATTTATAAAGTATATGACATTAATTAAAATTAATTTATAATAATTATTAATAATACTTTGATATATTATAATCGTATATTTTCTATATATTAAATTTTTTTTGTTCAAATTAATTATTTGTTTTAATAATTATTATTGAATTAATTACACAGTACTTGACCTGTAAATTATATTAAAATAAATTTTAATTATATTATGTGTATAAAGAATATTGAATAAATATTTATAAATATTTTGGGATGTCATTGATTAAATTAAAATAAGTAAAAAAAAAAAAAATTGTGTAATAAGGTTGATGAGAATAAAAAAAAAAAAAGAATTTTTAACTATGTCAGGGTTCAATAAGAGAAATTTAATTTTTTTAATTTATTTTGAATAAAATGTCAAAAATATAAGTTTATTGAAATACGAAATAAAAAAAATATTAATTTTAAATTAATTTATTATATTTAAACAAAATAATTTAAAATCAAAGCTATTATTATTGCAGAGTATGTTGGTTGGCATTTGTATAGGCGATCAAGGTAAATGGCGGGAATTCCTCACGAACAAAAATAATTAGATTAGGGTTAAATTTAATATATTATGTTGGTAAATATTCCACATGCGAAAACACATTCAATACATTATAATTTTTGTTTCCGGTATACAATGGTGAATTTACTGTCCATAGTATACTCTAAACAAATCAAATTAGAAAGGATATGTATTTTCGATTATGGACTTAATATTAATAAAAATTCAAAGATAATTTTATAGATTTCGGTTGCATCTTAATCCATTAGTATTTTGACTGTAAAATATACAACAAAAAAAGACACGCAAGTTGTTAACATTCAAACTAACAAAATTTCGGAACAGGATTCTAAAAAATTCTATTTAACCTTCGTGTAAATATTTTTGAACGCTAATGATTTTCCTCTTCAAAATTTCAATTTTCTTTTTTAATTTTTTGTAGTAAAGTTTCAAGTTTCAAACACGAGTCTCAACGAAAACACAATCAGAACGTTGTCACTATTCTAAAATAAAGGAATAAAAAAAAATAGCAATAAAGTAGAGATAATCGAATATATAGAATTTCTTATACAAAATTTTCCTATACTACACTGTTAGATATATTGTTTGCTTGGGTGCATAAAACTGAAATTTTGGCATAATAATCTCTTAAATAAATCGAAAAATTAGTTACTGGGTCGGTAGGATTTCTTCAAGTCATAGTAAAACATCAATTCCATGTCTAATTAAAAGATTTGCAAAATAATGTATAATGTAACAAAAAATTGTATTAAATAAAGAATAATGATAATAAAGAATAAAGCAAGATAGAATTGAAAAATTATTAAAATGTTTAAAGTAACAAAAATTGAATTTTAATTTCTTATAATGTATAAAACTTGGTATTTTGGCTTTACAGTTTAAATTTTAATATATGTTATTTAAAAAGTGTAATTTTAAAAGTGCATCCAATTTGGAATTTTATTATATTCATTAATTGGAAATAAGAAGGATAATCGTCTTATGTACAATTTATATAAATAAATTGAAAAATAAAATAAATATACATTGCTACACTGGATATACCATTTAACCCTAGTTGCGTTGTTTTTATAGGTACATATTTGTTGTATTATATTCATAAAGCGCAGAGCTTTGTAGTAATTGTGTTTTTGTAGTTACTAATCCTTGAAAAATCTTATACATACATAATGTTCGAGTTGGAGTAGCTTTAATTGTAGTTCGATTGAATTAATTTTAAATGCATATTGTATATTATAATCTGTTGAATTTCTGTGACGAAGCGAATATAGATTTATTATGGCTTTATTTTCTAATATTTTTATTTTATTTATGTTTTGAGCTTATTCCCATATTATAACGTATACTATAGTAATATTTTAATCAATGATAAAATGTAAAATTATAAATAATTATAAAAAATAATTATAATAAACTTACTGAGTTCCAGTACTAGAGTTTCCAGTTTTAATAATTGAAATTACTTTTTCGATTTAATCTAAAATTTAAGAAAAAAAAGAAAATTAATAATGTATATTTAATTTTTTTATAATAATTTTATTTTAGTATATATTTTAATAGAAACCTGCCCTTCAATCTACATCGCTATGCCGACAAAGCACCTGCTGTAGTAAGACTAATCAGACCTATTTGATTTTTTTACAAAAGTTTTTATACATAATTTAGAAGGGTAAAACTTTCGATACCTGGAGCCTATTCGGGAGAAAACTATTTTAGAAAAGGAAAAAACATCGACTAAAAACCGTACACGACAAAAACCATTGCCGTTAATTTAAAATTGTACAGTTAGAATTCTTGTAAGAATTCAAGCAAAAATATAACAACGGACGGATTTAATAAATAATAATAATAACGGATTTTAATATCCAATTAAAATTTTTTCATCAAAATGCAGACATAAAATAAAAATTTATTTTGATCCACACAAAACCCAATAAAATAAAATGAGTATACACAAATGGGATATATGATATTATCATATTTATGTACAAAGGCACACAATCAGAATCATGTCGTTTTTAAAAAGGAAATTCTTGTTAAGATGAATACTCAGAGAATGCGTATTCTGCTCATATATTATTTTGTTTTGTCTAAACCAACACATGCAGGACCTAAATTTTTACCTCCAACTGATAATACATATTTCAACAAAATCAAATTTGATAAAAAAAGAAGTTAACAATGTCGTTGCTTATCAAAACGATGTCCATAATTTATTGGTATAGCCTTAAGCAGTGGATTAGAATAACCAAAAATGTACTATCATTGTATGTAATTATATATCTGATGGTTATTATATGTTTAATGCACCAATACTTTTTTCACTATATTTGTCAGAACTACTGACCTTACTAGATCGAGTTAAAGAAAATAAATGTATATTGACGTTTGCCGATGATATCATATTCTACTCTGCCGATAGTTTAGTAAATTCCATCACAAACAAAGTAAAGAAAATGTTTCATCATTCGTTCCTACTGCAAAGTAAAGCTCCTGAAAATCAACACCAACAAAATGCGAGAAAATTTTGTTTCGTAACACGATTAATAAAACCAGTGTAGATATAAAAAAAAAACCTGGAAAGATTTTACAACAAAATGAAAAGTAAATGTCACCTTAACTAATAAAAAAATAGTTAAATACCTAAGAGTACAATTATATCGTAACTTAAATTATATAGAGTAAATCAAATACAGTATAGCAAAAGGTAACAAACCTGTTATGTCTTCAAAAAAAACTTTTCTACAACCACTAGTTAAGAGTTAAAATAATATTTTACCAAAAATTAATTAATTGTGTATGGTGCACCAATATGTTACATTGTTACATGTATATTCAAAACCGTAATAATGTCTCTTTATTATATATTTATATTGCACGGGCTACATGTAAAGCTATTATATATACTTGTTACAATATAAACTTGAAATTCAATATGTCCATCCAACAAATTAATTAAATCAAACTATTGGCGGTTGGAAAATTCTAATTAGAATTAGCACTAAAATGTAACACATTATTTTGGTCTTAATTAAGTTAAGCATTTTTAAGATAAATTAAGTTAGGCTAAGTTTTTTATTTTTTATTTAGTTTTCAACAAAAATTATTGGTTTTACTTCCTACTTTTCCAATATTATAATTAAAAGACAAATTGCAAAATCTGTTTAATTGTATCAAAAATTATTAAAAATAGAACGTAAAATTAACATAAAAACTAAAAATTTGTTTAGATGTTAATTAAATATAATAAAGGAGCTGTTTTTGTAAATTTTTGTAGTTTAGACTAGTTTTAGAAAATGTAAAAATAGTGGGAAAAAATAAAAATTTATATTAAAAAAAAAAATGATTCACATTTTAGTACTTTCTACTTTCCTTTTCCACGCCACAAATAAATTTTTTTTTTATATTTAACTAGGAAATATTTTTTATGTTTTTGTTGTGACTGTTTACTGACAACTTAAACGTTGTCGAAACATGTATAATTTTTAATTTTAATTTTTTAATTTTAATTTTTTAGTTAAATATAAAAAAAAATGGTTTTCTTAATTTGATTTTCCTTATTCATAAAAACCAGTTGCTGACTGTGATGCTAAAACGTCAGCGAATTTGACTAACATCAATGTTTTTGATATGTGTGAACGCTTTAAAAATTTCTTTTCGGCTTTCTTTCTTACTTTATAATTTTTTTGATTATACATTTTTCTAAAGATTCAACTGTCCATTATTCCAAGATTCTATACATCATTCAACACTTCAAATGCAAAATTTAGAACAGTTCAACTTTATTTCTTATTATTTAATCGTATAATAGAATATTTATTAATTTTCATTATTCAATTTATATCTACAGTTTTTTTTTTTATTAAAATTAAAAATTATTTCCATTTTAATTAATTTGTCATGTAGTACATAATTATAATTCCAACATTTACTCCAATTATTTATAATTATTTTTTTTTATCAAGATTTAAATACCATATTTCTTTTCTGTATATATATCCTGTTTGAGCTCCTTTGTTTTGTATTTGTTCACGTTTGAATCCTTAAATCTTCAAATCGGTCATTTAAATCCACACGATTCATTATTTTGAATTTATTTTTCGATTTTTCTTCTTTCTCTGTTTTTTTTTTTCTAAATTAAATATTATAATAACTCTCTACTCTTATTTTCTAGTATTTATAAAATTCAATTCAATTCAAATATAATATTCAATTTAATTATATTATATTCGTTTACCATTCCTTGGTATGTTATGTATTGTGTATGTATATATGGTATGGATGTGTATTAATGCTTGGATACCAACACACTACTGAAATATATTGTGACATTTTTATTTTACAGACTAAATTGGGTGACCTTTTATCATTATAGGAAGAATATACATTTTTGTTTTATTTTATTTTTTCTCATGTGTTTTTTGTTTTTGTTATTTTCAAATTTTTTTTTTTGTTTGATTTTACAAGAATTTATGGTAGAAAATATTTAATTCAACATTCTGAACACAGTGTACAGAAAAAAAAATATATATATATAAATAAATATTATAATCATTTTATTTTCTTTCAAATATACATATTATTCGTACATTGAAGCAATGATATTATCCTGTATATCCTTAACCAATGTAGAAGGTATAAAGAATGAATATCCTGACAATGAATAATTTATGTTGAATAGTAGTAGCAGCACTAGATATATTACAAAAACTATAACGTGAAGATTTTATCAACAAAGTTCTCTCCTTCCTTATAATAAGGATACGTTTTATTTTTTTTTTTGTGCTTTTTTATCCTATGTAATATGCAGGGTGTAGAAAAAATTATGTTATATTTTCTTGTAATGGACAATTACTAGGTAGACGTAGAATACGTTTTTGTATATTATATACGATACTAAAATAAGCTTAGATTAGGTTAAATTAAGAGTGGATTCAATATTGTGGTATAACAATTTATTCAAGTACAATTAATTATTAACTTAAATTTTTGTGGTTGTCCAAGTAAAATTATAATTCCATTCCATTCATTTTTCATGATGCACCACCATCTGTTCTGTATTTCATTGTAACTATTAGTCCAATGTTGTAATGTGCTGTTAATTCAAATGCAAATTTTAGAACATAATACATAGCTCATATGGCCAATTTTAAAATAGTTTGAATGTGTTTTTAGAATTAAATTGTGCCTTTGAACAATTCAAGATTAATTTTCAACAATGAGAAAAGTATTGAAGTAAATTTTCAATAAGATTTGAAGTACATCTATCTTTCTGCATATTACAGCAGTTTGATGTATCTCCTTAAAACAGTGAAATTTAAATTCTAACTATTTAAAAGTGGACTTCGCTATACACAATTGTTTTTATAGCTAGTTATTTGATTTTACTTGGTTATTGGGGAAAAAAAATGTTCATAATAACGAGCAGGAAAATGATTTAAAACAAACCATCTTGCTTATATTATCTAAAGTTACCAAAATAGAAAGCTCTATGGTCGATATGGATTGTAGAATAGGAACACTAGAGGGCAGTACCGGAAATCTGCTTCGAAACCAAAAAGATTTTAAATAAACTGAAAACTCTTTCATGGAATGCCAATGGACTGCAACAACACCAACAAGAGCTACAAGCAGTCCTTGACATAAAAAGTATAGATATTTTTCTTATAGCAGAAACACACTTTACCAAACAAACACATATTAACTTTCGTGGTTATAAAGTTTACCATAGCATACATCCGGGTAACTCTGCTAGAGGGGGAAGTGCAGTGATTATAAAACAAAATATACAACATTTTGAAGAAGCCAAATTTGAAACAGAAGAAATACAAGCTATTGCCGTAAACGTAAAATGTAAGAATTACTTTATTGTAGTAGCAAGTATATATTTTCCACCTAAGTACTCTTTAAAGAACCATCATTATCTAGATCTTTTTAAGAAACTAGGAAAAAAGTTTATTATAGGGGTTGATTTTAATGCCAAAAGTACACACTGGGGATCACGGTTAACAACAACTAAAGGCAGGGAATTTTTCCAGGCAACAAGCGAATTTGGCTGTGAAATAATATCAACAGGAAAACCTACTTATTGGCCTACAGATCTAAATCAAATACCTGATTTAATTGATTTTTTTATAATTAAAAACATTTTGAATAATTTCATACAGATAGAAGATAGGCAGGAAATGAACTCTGACCACTCTCCAATACTACTAACTGTAAGTGAAGACGCTATTCAAAGGAAGAGGAATCCGGTTCTGGCAAATAAATACACTGACTGGGAAAACTTCAAAGTATGTCTGGAAGCAAAAATCCAGTTACAATACAAAGAACAATTGGATTAAGAGGTGGAGAAATACATTAAAGATATCCAACTAACAGTGTGGGAAAATACTCCAGTGTTAAAACAAAGAGTAAAAGGAAACAAATATTCACCAGAAATCTTAGAACTAATTGCAAAAAAACGCAGAGCAAGGAAAAAATGGCATCAAACTAGAGCTCCACAAGATAAAACTAGGCTAAATAATCTCACGCAACAACTAAGAAGAATAATTAAAGAAGTGAAAAACAAATCGATTAATATATATTTAGAAAAATTAACAAATGATAAAAGCACTGATTACTCTCTTTGGAAGGCAGCTAAAAATCTGAAAAGACCTATTGAACAAATTCCTCCAATTAAGACATTGGACGGAAATTGGAACACTTAGAAAACATATTTCAAATAAACGACGGTGAAGAAGGTGAAAATCTAAATATAGAATCAGTTCAGGAGGAAGAAGAAATCGAATTAACAACCCCAGTTGAAGTGAAAAAAAAAATAAACCATACTAATTCTAAAAAAGCTGAATGATTTGATAACGGGGCAGATTCTAAAGCAACTTCCAGAAAAGGCAATAATTAAGATAACGAATCTTATAAATGCTGCATCTTATAAATGCTGCAAAGACTGAAATATGTGCCGAAATTGTGGAATCTCGCCGAAGTCATTTTGATACCCAAAGCTGGAAAACCACCGAATGAAGTATCATCCTATAGACCAATTTCACTGCTGCCTATAATGTCAAAACTGTTCGAAAAAATTTATCTAAGAAGACTGAAACCTATTATTTAAAGAAAGAATATAATCCCGGATCACCAATTCGGTTTTAGAGAAAAACTTGCTACAATAGACCAGGTATACAGAATAACAAACACTATTGAAAAAGCTATAGAGGAGAAGAAGGTCTGTTCAGCATTCTTCTCGGATCTGGCTCAGGCATTCGATAAGGTGTGGAATAAGGGGTTGAATTGTAAAATGAAAACAATCCTTCCAAAAGAACATTCGGAAATCATTGCAAGCTACTTATCAGAGAGATACTTCTACATAAAACAGGAAGGAGCATATTCCGATCTTAAAGAAATTAATGCCGGGCTTCCTCAAGGAAGTGTACTTGGTCCGGTACTGTACCTGCTGTACACTTGTGATTTTCCTGCACTAGAAAATAATATTATTGCGACGTTTGCAGATGATACAGCGGTTCTGGCTGTTGGGGGAAAAAATAAAGAATCCATAGAAAAGCTGCAGAGAGCTATAACAAAAATCCAAGATTATACAAAATGATGGAGGCTAAAATTAAATGAAGCTAAGTCAGTACATGTGGATTTCACAAATAAAAAAATTTACCATAAACCAATATATATAAATGGTCAAGAAATACCCCATTCAAATACTGCCAAATATCTTGGTATGACGTTAGATGCGAAACTTCGCTGGAAAGCTCACATAAAAAACAAGAAAGAAGAATTACAAATCCGCTATAGAAAAATTAACTGGCTCATAGGTAAGAATTCTACCTTAACAATACAAAACAAACTTCTGCTCTATAAACAAATACTGAAACCAGAATGGTCATATGGCATTCAGCTATGGGGATGCAGCAAAAAAAGTAATAGAGATATTATTCAGAGGTTCTAGAATAAGGCCCTAAGAAACATTGTGAACGCGCCCTGGTTCATAAGAAACTATGACCTACATAGAGATTTGCAAATAGAATCTGTCGATAAGGAAATACAAAAATTTGCAAGAAGTCACGAAAAAAGCCTTCAGCACCATGTAAATGTGGAGGTAGTCGAGCTCCTGGATAATAGAAATATAGCCAGACGACTCAAAAGAGTAAAACCTTTTGAGTTAGTGCAGCAATAATCACCCACGTTCTTGAGGACTCGTCGCGCTGGTGATCGGAGGTTGACCCGCTCCCACGTTCAGATAGATTGGTTTTTACGGGATTTGTGGAGAATTTCGTTATGTTGACTGCCAACGAAACGAGGTTTTTCACATGTCTTCCATAATTATAAATTCGTTCGGAGAGCTGGTTGGCTTTTCGTCGCTGATGCGATGGGTCTTCAAGGTTATGGATGAATACGCCAAAGAAAAGTTAGATAGACATCGCTGGATGTAGTCTACATTAAAACATAAAATAAAGCCAAGAAAAAATTGCTCATTAGTCCTGTAGGACTAGATCGCAATATAGGAAGGGTGTGGTTTAGTGGGTAAGAATCCCACACACAATGTCCAGCTACGGGGCTTATTGTGTCTTTTAAAGATTCCCACCAGCCTGCGTAAACAAAAAAAAAAAAAAAAAAAGACTTGGTTATTGGACACTGGCAATCGTAATTATTGTTAACAGTTTAGTATAGCAGAACATAAAGAATATCAAATTGCTTTTATGATACAGAAATGCTCAAGTAATAGTGAACATTTTTAGAACATATAAATTAAGAAATTGAAAATCAGTTATAAATATTTGAGTGCATATAGGTCTAGCTGAAATGACAGTATTCTATCATTACATGTGGATTTTTTTATCAATATAATATTTAAAACTATTTACTATAAAAATGATCATCTACTGAAATGTTTCAATCTCAGATCTGTAGTTGTGACAGGAATAACTTAGTAAGTATTTATCATTTATCATGCAGAACTGACAAAATTACTGAAAACGTTTGCCCCTTCACTTTTTCATGCAAATTAGTAATTGTAAAACTAAGGCAATAAACAGGACGAATTCTTGCGCAGACCTAGTCCCAATAAAAGCAGTAACAGTATTGAAAATTGAAAAAAATTTATTTAATAAGTAATTAAAAAAAAAATTAAACAATATTTTAACAACACCATGTACTTATATATTATTTAATAAATTGATGCTCCATTCGCCAATATCATTTGCTTGTATTTATTGAATAACATAGAGAACAAATAACAAATAACATAGAGAGAAAAAAAAGAATTTTAATACATTATAGAAAACCTGCAGTAGTAATATTTCAATTTTGAAATTCTAAAGTAAAGTTGGACCTATTATACAAGGACACCATACATAAATAATCCTTTAGATTTCAATTTATTTGAGTAATCTTAAATAACTTGAATATGTATAAAAAATAAAATAACAACAAATTCAAGTTCCAGTTTTCTTATAAAATAATTTTCTATCGTTTCATTTTTTTCCTCTGTATTTTTTTTTATATGAAAAAAATGAGGATTTGAAAAAGTGTAAATATGAATTCAGCTTAAGTTTAAAAGATAAGATATTAAAAAATATATTTTATTCAATTTATATAGTCTTAGTTGTTTTTAAAAATTTCGGGATTAAATAATATCATTTTTTGACGAAATTAAATACAAGTTATTATTTGAACTAATATAGGAGTGAAGGAGTTAAAGAAATATTAAAAAAATTAAATGTTGATTACGAAAATGCGAAGGATAATAATGGGAAACGCTGATAAATCCGACTCAGGATATACATAGAGTCTGTAGCATCGGAAAAGGTAGTATAAGTAAGTATAGAATAAATTCGTTTACATCACTTTCATAAAACTCTTGATTGTCAACTATGCTAGTAATGGTAGAATGCGCTTGAAAAATTTGATAACAGACATATAATATTATGTAACTGATCTTTTTGGAAATATATTTTTGTATTTTCGTACCGATATTTTTAATTTACAATTACATGTTATGAAATCTAATGCGCTAACTATAATGACATAGAAATGTAAATGTCAACTTGCCTAACGAAGCTGACACAGATATTTGTCAAAGCATATGTCAATCCATAATGACATAGGAACATTAGAAAATATTTCTTAGAAAAACAACAACAATAAGAAATTGCATTATGTCGAATTCGGTTTGGATGGAATTTAACAGTAACGTACTTAATTAATCACGAAAATATGATTCTACAAATGAATGTGAAGAAATAAAAAAAAAATTAATAAAACAATTTTATGAGTAAATTTGTTACAATTTTTTTTAATTTTTTGTTTAAAATAGCTTCAGTACCTACGATTATTTATGAGCATGTATTTAGTTTTGCTCATATTGAACTTAAACTTATTCACGCATAGCCAATCAAATAAACTTAGAAGATCTGCATTAAATTTCCTTCAACAGTCCTTCAAATTGTAATCGAGAATGTTAAATAGAGCATCATCAGCCAAAATAAAAATTTTGCAATTCAATTTTAATATCATGTATGAATAATAAAAGGTTAGCAAAAACTTAGGTTTTAAACAATACCTTTATACTAGAATGCATAGCTTGAAATAATGGAGGATTGGGAAAAGAAAAATAATGTCCCTATGATCAGTAGAATTTTTTTTTATTTCTTTTGAACTTTTAAAAATTATATATCAGGATATTTTTGAATAATTGTAGAAACACGTTCGTTGAAATATGGTTCCACATTTGAGAAAATTTTGATTACAAACGAATTTCCATAGCCACTTTTAAGCCAACTAAGATTTATCAAACTTAAAGTAAACAAAATGTCTTTAACTTTCCTAAGATATATATATATATATATTATATATGAGATTTAGATAGTGAAAGTGTTTGTTAAACATAAATAAAATAATAATGTAAAAATAAAAATTTTTAAAATATACTTTTATCGAAACCAAACTAGCCTCCTAAAAAGTAGAAAATAAAACTAGTGGTGGATGTTGAGCATCTAGAACTACTATAAGATAAAACACAAAAGTATATAATGAATCTTGCTGGAATATTGTTAATGGGAATTTGGAAACGCTTTGTGATGTTCTTTTAATATTCGTGATTTTTTTCAAGCGGCAAATATTAAAAATTTATTATAAATGTTATCCAAGCCCGATTATATGTATAACTATACCTATACCTTAGCTTAGATAACTAAATCTTAGATGATATATTAATCTACATCTACCTAATGTGGTAAATATGAATCTATTAATATAATACGGGTAGAAAAGTGATAAAAATCTACCAAAATTTGTTGGTAAGGGGTTATTTTGGTAAGCAAATCTACCAATATTTAAAATTTTTGGTATGCTTATGACTTAACGAATGATTTGAAAAGACAACGAATGATTGTTATGACTTATATAGTTGGTTGAATGGAATGTCATGTTGGCGTACAAAATCATATGATATCACATGACGCCTTATGACTATTATAGTTAGGGGTAATGAACCAACATAAATTTTACACTAAAATTAACTTTACACTATCAAAATATTCCCAAAAACTAAAATTTTACTATCGATATTGTTAGGATTTTTCTATTCTTTTTTTGTTTTGCTATTTTGTGTATTGATTAATTATTTTAGTTTTAATTTTCAATTTTAATTTGCTACAAATATGCAATAATTTTGTTTTATAAACTGTTTGTAAATACATAAATAAAAAAAACTTAGGTTTTCTAATTTTTATTATTAAAAATGTTTCATCTATAGGAACTATAGCATATTCGATTAAATACATTTGTTAAGCATTAGCTAACCTGCTTTTATAATAGTTTTAAATTGACTTGAGGCGACACCCCACTTAGAAGCTTCAAAATCAGTCAATTGTTAAAATTTATGAATTCTATAAAAATAATTACTGTGTAAAAATTAATGGTTATAGTTGATATTGGCTAACTTAGATATCTCTTAGATGAGAACAATCAAAAGCTGATGCTTATAGTGAGATAGATTCCATCACAATTGACAGCCTTTATAATAAACATTCCTTGCCTCTTATGATATTTATTTTATCCTCTCAAAGAAAGAGGAAAAAAAATTATAACAAAATCGAATTCAATATAGCTATAGTCATACAAAAGAAAATGAATTTTTTAAGCTCAGTAGGACGTTGAAGTGTTATACTCATTTGAATCTCAATAGCCTCAATCATTATGATTTCGATACTGTGTTTAAGTTTCTTGTAACCGTAAAGTTTTTGAATTAACCTTTAATAAAAATACTAAAATAGTTTTAAGTAAAAATTTCTATAGTATATTAATTAAATGTTATAAATCCAATATTAAAATCGTAGCCGCTAGAAAAATACATGAATAATGTCTAAGCTATATAAAAATATATATATATATATATTATATCTATGTTATAAACACGTTGTGTGGCGCAGTAGCGCAGAGTGCTTGTATTTTAACCCAAAGGTCCCAGAGGTTTGATTACCGACGAAGGCACAATGAAACACAATGCTTTATGTGTTTTTCGGCTTGGTACCATTCGTCATTGGGATATTTATTTTATCTATTCTATTCTATTTAAAAAGACTTAGTTACTGATAAGAGCAGTATAGTTTTCCACATTTAATAAACCAGAAATTTTATAAATAAATGTTCGAAAAACATTGTAGTAAAATATACAAAAGGTAATCAATTCTATCTAAATTACTGTCAAGAACATAAAAAAAAGAAAAAAACAATTATTATTATCATGTATTATTAGTAAAATAGTTAAGTATTAAATAGATTAGATTATAGAATAATTAAATTCGTCTACTGTTGATATTTTATATAAAGCGTCATTGTCACCTATATATTATGTCCAGTAAGAAAGATGAATTTAAATTTGTAACATCGTCCGACTAAATTTCTGATTTGGTTTTATCTGTGCGTTGTTACCCCGGTTAGACTATACGGATATATGAAAGTTAATTACATGCTTAGTAAATGTAACTCAAATAAAAACAAAAGCAAAAAAAAAAATTATAAGTGCTTGTGTAAGTTAGTACTGTGTAAGTTAATCTGTGTAGTTAGTGATAGCCAGCTCAAATATACTTTCTATATAGTTAAAACGATGTTCCTTGTATAATTGAAGTTCAAAGTTAATTTTTTTTTATTCTTAAATCTGTTAAATATTTTTTTGTTTTTGTTCAATTTATGTTCGGCTTAGTCAAACGAACATCTTTTGAAATTGGATTTTGATTAATCTAAAAAATTTAAATATGACCTCTATTGATACCCTTCAACAAATGATGAGGTGCTTTTAACACAATAGTACTTTATTCATGGCATCCCTGAATGTAGTTTGAATTAACATTACAATCATTTTCTATGTTTTATTTTTATTTAGTTTTTTTTTTTTTTCATTTTTTTTTTGTAAAAAAAATTCACAGTTCTACACTATATATAAGGATTTCATATCATCTAAGATTTTCATTTCTATATCAAAAACAGTTGTTTTTTTGTTATAATATTATATGCACACCATTCACCATTGTTAGTTCTCAGTTTTCTTATTCTTGTTTTGTATGTTTTGTTTTTCTAATACATTATTTTTCTATCTCTGTTGTTATTTCATTTGAGAGTTCTTACTCTGCTAGCTGCTTATAGAATTTTTTTCTCTTTTTAACTATTTTACTATCTTAAATCTTTATACTTTGTTATATTATGATGCTATATATATATATATATATATATATATATATATATAAATAAATTATTCTTTAACTGTAGTAAATGACAATAACAAATAATAAGAAAGAAAAAAGAAAAACCTAAATAAAGGGGATACAGGATACTATATAAGGATAAAAATAAAAAAAAACTATATATTCTAGTATCGTATATATTTTTGAATATCCTCGGTAGGAATTCAATACAACTGATCCTTCTTTTTTCTAAATTTTTTTTTTTTTTTTGTATTTCATAAAATAATTTTTCACAATAAAATTTTTAAATTTTTTTTTTTATATTTTTATTTTGTTTTGTTTTATTTTTTTTTGTATTATATTTGAACAGGTATAATGTTGAATGTCTTATGAATTCAAACGATGGCAATGTATGGGTTCTTAAAAAAAAACAATAAAATAAAAAAAGAAAATTCAAAGAAAATGAAAATCTGTGAAAATGTCCTTGGGCTGTCTCAAGAAAAACTGATTTAATTTGTATTAATCACAACAAAAAGGAAAGGTAAATAAAAACGATATATAACGGTACTTATATACTTAAATTTATATATTATATAACTTTATATACTCAGAGCTGATTCATATAGTTGTTCTCTGGTTCATTCTTATTTGTTTTGTGTATTGTACTCAGTATTCAGAACTTGCTCTCTAAAATAACTTAAATTAAATATCATAGATACTAAAATACTTTTGTGAATATTGTACGTTTCATTATAGTAACGGTATTATCTTATTATATATAAGACAAGTGTACTGGGTCTGACCGAATCTTTGTTTTATAATAATAAAAACTGTCAATGATATCAGGCATAGTATCAGGTGTCCCTAGCTTATTTCATTTAATTATTGCTTGTTACCAAACGTAAATAAATAAATTCTTCATCGTCCTGTAATTCCATTCGTGGGGCATAGGGCTCAAAATTAAATATATAAATAACAATCGTCAAGATATGAGTAACAATTGGAGAGTAAAACTTTGAAGAGGTTACAAATTTTTCAAAGCTTGGAGTTACGATAAGAGGTGATAATAGCTTTCAAGGCTGTATCAATAACAAAATTCATGCAAAAAAAAAAAGAATGTTTTATGTAGAACACGTATATTTACGTATATAGAAAATGGGTTTTGGTCAAAATATTATAGCTTAACTTACAATATGCAGAAAAAAGGCGTTTTATGAATGTGATTTCTGATTACCGGATGTAATTTTTTCGGTCCAATGTGTGAATAAGAAATTTTGGAACTTACTGTAGCTGATTCAATTAGCCTAATACTTAAATTTTTTAGGCATTATAAACTATAAAATGGACAATAAAACAGAAAACAAAATGAAGTTACTGAGCCAGTAAAAAAATCCAACATTAATTAACTGACTACAACTTCAATTACTACAATCGTTGCATGTTATTTCCATTTCGTCTTCTACAGACAGAAACAACCAACAAATCTACCGAAATGTATAGTTGAACAGAGTGGGTAAGTATGAAAATGTCTAATTTTGACAATATTTTGAATATGAGTATTATATAATGTCAATAGTTCGGAGAATAAAGCTTAGTTAAATATAATGTGGATAGCAACAATCCACGCACTTCAATTAGTCAATCTACTAGGTTTAATGAACATTCTAAAAGCTCCTAGACTATTCTTTGAGAGTTCCGGAAAACAGTATAACATATTATTTGAAAGCGTACCTCTCTATTTAAAATGTACACCTCTGGATGAATAATACATTCATTTAAAAAACAACAAAAACAAAAAACATAATACCATCAAACAATACACCAGCTTTGTTAACTTCAAAATTGATGGTTATAATGGTTCGAAAAAAAAAATCATTTGATGGTAATGGCGGGAAACTGTACGAACCAAACAATTTACAAAATAAAAAACAAAAAAACAGCAACAATAAAAAACAATAACAGCATACCTTTAGGCTGAATACGATTTAGGCTGATGCTGGTAAGAAGTGAAGATGAATGTGACTAACTGTAAGTGGTAACGGTGTTTTTTTTTTTATTTTCTTTGCTGGTTTTTTTATAAGTGTTCATAAAGAGGATAGAAGAAGTACATTTTTTTTTTTTTTTTTGTTAATTTGGTATATTTAGAAGAGTGATTGTTAAATAACCTATAGGCAGGTAAAGGTAAAAAGCAAGTAGGGATACAAGCAAACACAGCAGTCATTAATACCTACAATACTAACCAAAGCAAAAGATAGAAATAGAAATACTACTTGATTTTACAGTTATTACAAAAAAAAAAAAATTGAGAGGGATAATTAAATTCAAGGTTGGCTAGGCTATATTATATTATTATATGTATATATTTGGATGTATATTTCTCTGTGTATTTATGTATTTAGGCAATAATAAAAATTCAAAAGGAAACAAAAACAAAAAACAAAAAACAAAATGGTTTTTTTTTTTCTTTTCTTAATTTTGCTGATTTTATGTCTTTTGTTCTGGCAAAAACGATGAAAGAAACATAAAATAACAATCCAATTCATTCCCTTTAATTTTTGTTAACATTTTCAGTTATTTTTTAAATTGTAAGGACGTATTTTGAGCTGCCTATAATGTTAATTTCAGAGAACTGCTTTTATAAAGAGTTTTCTGGAATTGATAAATTTTAATTAGGTACAATTCTTTTTCTTCCTTTGCTTTTTTCAACTGAAGTTAGTTTAGAAGCTAGACATGGCGATTTTTTAATACGTAATATAATGAATTATACAGAGTGTTTAATATGTTAGTTAACTGATATACGTAGGACATTAGTTAGTAGGTAAATCTATATGGAACTTATATTTGATTTCAAACGGTGTTTAAGATATTAGGGTTTGAAAAATCTAGTTAGTAAGTTAGTTCATCATTATTTCGATCAACTCTTCCTTCGTTAATTAATTAAGACAGAAATTATTTGACAAATAAATATTTAATTAGAAATTTAGAGTAATATCTTTTTAAATTTGTTGGTATGACTTAAATTGAAAACTTTGCAAAAAGAAAAGAAGACATAGAAAAAACTTGATTCAATGTACAGGCAGTAGTTTTTGGAAAAATTATTAACTGTCGAAATTCGGTTTAACGAACAAATATAAAATTAAATCGTATTTCGTTGAGTCATAACAGATTTAGTTATACCGGCATTTTATGAAATCAATGTAGGTATATTTTGTATATGAAACCTTATTAAGTCTTAACATTTATTATATTTAATTTTGCTAAGCAAGCAGTTAGTTGTTATTGTTACTATTTAATTGTAATCAGGTTATACCGTATATATATAAGTATATCTATATAGCCAACGGTACATGATCATTTTAATATTTTTTATTATTGTTGTTTTTGGTGTTATTATTTTGTTGTTGTTATTATAAAAATTGATTTTAGGTTGTTTTTTAAATTTTTTTTTGCTTATTTTTTTTATTTTTATTATTTTGTATGAATGATGATGATTGAATGGTGATGAATATACAATTAGAATTTTTTTTAGCTATAAATATTAACGAATATATCGAAGATTTAACGAAAGTATTAGTTAGAAAATAGAACAGAAATGTATAAATTATATTGTTAATTAGATTTGAAATCAAATTGATAATTAAGTCAAATCGAAATAAACGGTGAAGAGTTTTAATATAATGAAAAACTCTTTGTTAAAATGGATTCAAGCCTGGTATTCGGGCTATACTTCAATAAAATAACAATGCAAATTAATTTTAATTTCTTGAAATTAAAGCTATTTGAAGTTAATACATTTAAAGTATAAAATACTGTAAGTAGCAAAGATGTAGGAATAGATACTATCCTCAACAAATAAAATTATTTAATTTTTGATGGACAGACTTTCAAATCAATATTCCTTTCAACACACAGATTCAATGTAAACATTTATTTTTATTTGAAAATGTTTAAAAAAAAACAACAAAATAATAACAACAACAATAACATTGAACAAAAACTGAAATTGCTTTGTTTTATGCTTTTTTGTAACAAGGCTTAAAGGTGTGAACAATAATTTAATTAAAGTTTTTTATTATTATTGTTTTTTTTTTTTGTGTTAGTTATTTTGTTATTTTTATTTTCAAAATTTGTTAAATTTTTTTGCAGTAAAATGAACATTTTGTATTTTTTTAATTTCATTATAGATTTACGCATAGCACCCATCAGAGGTCGCAAACATCATGTAATTAAAAAGTCTTGAATTAAAAATAAAAAAAAATATTCTTCTCATTCCTTTAAGAAAAACTCTCCTTTCTTGACTCTCCTATTTTTAATTATTATAATCAGGTTATACCATATATATGTATGTATCTATATAGCCAACGGTACAAGATAATTTTAATATTTTTTATTATTGCTGTTTTCTTTTTTTTTTGGTGTTATTATTTTGAAAAATTGATTTTAGGTTGTTTTTTTTAATTTGTTTTGCTTATTTTTTTATTTTATTTTTTTTATTTTGTATGAAGGTGATGAAATATGAAAATTAGGGCAAAAAAAAAACGTTAACGGGAATAGGATAGAAGAAAAGGATGGATGATATTTCTATAGTGTTGTTTAATTTTCTTGATTGTGTAATTTTAGACATGGGGTTGAACAAAAAAATACAATTAAAATGGTCGAATAAGCATATTGGAAACAAAAATAAATGTCGATCGTCTTTGAATGTGTTTTAATTCTTTACTGTGCTTTTTTGTTTTGGTTATTGTCATTAATTTCGTATATTTAGTACGATACTGTAATTTATTACATATTGTACTATTAAATAATCTTAGTTTTTTAATTCATGTTTTTTTTAATTATTTTTATGGAAATACTTTAGAATAGGACATATATATATATATATATCAGTAATCATACCTCAATTTATAAAATATAATATAAATTGATAAAAAAAAACACTAAGCTATATAGTAGGAATACTGATATATTATCAGATATCGGTGATTTAGTCGACGTACCAATAAGCCGAAATGAATAGAAAATAATTTTAGGTAACATAATAAGACATATGTGCCCTCGGAGCTGAGCAGTAAAGCGTGTAATATAATAATCGAGTATAATAATGCAACGATCAAAGGATACAGGGTTCAAGCCCTATGATAATCGAAAAAATTATCTTAAAAAAAAGCAAGATATTGGTACATAACTCGTTATTAAAACCTCTATGGATATTTAGCATACAAATGTGGGGTACAGCTGTAAATAACTACAAAAGGAAAGTGGAAGATCATCAAAACAACCCAGGTCGACTGATATTTGTTACACGAAACACAATGAGACTAAAAAGAAGAATGCCAAGCAACTTAATATAAAAAAAATAATTAACTAAATTAACTGTAACATGTAAAAACTTCAAAACACAAAAAACAAAGGAAGTAAAAAAAAAATGTCTATGATGAAATTTTCTAAAAGTAATTTTCAATAATACATCGGTTCTAATATGATATAAAAATTAATAAATATATAATAATTAAAAAACTAATAAATATGCTATAAACTATAAGAAGTGCACATTCCGAAAGGGATAAGGACCTGTAGTTGGCCAGCAGATCCACTGTTATATAAATAATGAAATAAATAAACCTAAGCCATGTGACCGCTTACATTCAGTCGTGGTTAGGTAGTTATAAGAGATAGCCAGAAAATGGGGGGCGAAACATTTTTCTTAGTGTCATAGGATATGCCTCTGTAATAGGATACTGCCTCAAATTCTCACTTTAGCTTATAGGAACACTTGCGTATCGTGTCGGTATAAAAATTGATTCCTTTAACAATATATTAATTTTTTTGTTGACGTTTTTTGGGAAAAAAATTATAAACAAAAAAAACGAGATTATGTGCTCCCATTATATATTAAGCGGAAAGAGGAATATTTTACTGGTTTGAACTATAAATGTTATCTAAATGTATCTTCTAAAATAGATTGATTCTATTTTATTTAAGTTATAATATACTGATATATCAGTTGCATAATCAGTACACCAAGCTCTGTCTATTAATACTCTAATACACAATTGGGTAATTTTTAGAATATTTTTTTGTGAAAATTTAACAACGATTCAGTGCCTGTATAATTTGACATTTCAAATAATTTGACACTGTGATATTATAGTGGATAAATAGTTAGAAAAATACCAATTATGAGTAGTAGATTACACTCTATGTGTATATTTGTACAATTGGGAATTGAGAAATACTGCGGCAGATTTTTTTATAAAATACTAACTAGTTTAGCTCCGATTAAAATGATGCAATCTAGCTTTTGTTTTTTTTAATAGTTTCTTCAATCTTATTCAATATTGTCCAAGAGAAAAAAAAAACAATTTTTTGTAATTTATGAAAGTCATAATAATTATACATGGTCACAGATTTTTTTGATGTTTTTAATTAAAAAGTTTTTTTTTTTAACGATTATACGTTTGTTTTTATAACAAATTACAAAAAAGAAATATATATATATCTTACAGATATTTTTTTTAAATTTCGAAATTAAAAAAAAAATTAGAAAAAATAATATTATGTTAGCCAGTTGTGTTTTATTGGTTAAATTAAGAAATCAAGAAATAAAATTATAATGAAGAAATAAAATAATAAAATAATAAAATTTGGTATGAAGATAGGTAGGTGTTCGAGTTTTGATATTTGAAGGGAATAGAAAAAAAAGTCTTATGAGAAATAAAATGGAAATTGTAATATCTAACTGCCCTATTGGTCGACATGCTGTAAATATTTTTTTTTCGTCAAATTATTTAGTTTTATCATTGATTAAGAATTATTATTCTTAATCAATGGTTTTATTTATTTTTTTTTATTTGAAACTGACAATTGGGTTGCAAATCGTAAAAATATTTTTTTCGAAATTCAAAATCTAACAAAATTGAGATCCTTGTGATATATTAGAACATTATTTTTACAGTTAGTTTTATGTTTTATTATACAGGACAATCGACAAGCGAAAATGCTTACGCCAATACCCCCGCTCAAGAAAGCTAAAGTTGTTTTAAGTAATGAAAAATATGGGGTATACTAGTTGGGATAATAACTGTTCACTACCTAGTGAAGAATAATATATATAAAATTGGTCTAACGAAAAACCTCTGCACAAGTGGTTTGAATCTATTGAAGTTCGATTATATGAATTTGAAGATGTCATTTGTAGTATTCTGCCTAAGTGGTTTGAAGTAGAGCAAGAATCTATTGAACTTCGATTATATGAATTCGAAGATCTCATTGGTAATAATCTTGCCATTTTGAAACAGTGTTTTCTAAACAATGACTGAGTGCATACTACTGAACAATCCTCAGTTTAATTATTAACTCAGGAACCCTTAAGGACTTAGATGCACAATTGCATTAATATGCAGTCATAAAAAGCCCATTTAGGGCTGTGGTGACAATGGAGACACACTCGTGCCCACAAAAAATATATCTATATATCCATCTAGGTTTCTATGTTATTATTAATCTATATTTGCTATTAAACATTTTCGTTTGTCGATTTTCCTTTCAAATCAAAACCAGTATATTATGTTATTATGTTTATTAATTAGTATGTATGATAAAACACAATACAAAATACAATAAACAATGTATACTAATTTATGTCAAAATTTTATTGAGGTAATTAGACACACATCTACTTTGTTCGTTTTTTAAACTAAATCAAAGCTATAAAGGCTAAGGCATTCCAATTAGAACAAAAATACATTTTGTTAATTTTCATATTTGAATATTGAGATTTCGGATTCCCATTCCCATCTCACACATAACAAAACAATATAAAGTGTGAGTTACGTGCAAACGCAAAGAATATGTATACAAAAAAAGATACTCCGAAGTGAGTGAGAATGGGGAACTGAGAAAAATTTAATACATCAAATTTTTTCCTTAACATTTTGATCGCTTTGGCTCACGTTCACAATAATATCACTGTTTCTTTTTTGTTTTTTTTTAAAATTATTTTTTATTTTTGAAATAACAAATTATTGAAAGATGTTCATGTTAACATACAATATTTATTATGATTGCATGTGTGTACATTATGCTTTTAAAAAATCCATGATACAATAGAAATCGGAAATTGTTATTGTTCAATAAATAATAGTTAGCATTTTTTTTTACTTTTTAAAATACCCAGTTTAGAGTGAGCGAAAGAGTGGCTTTTTAAATCTTTAGTGATCCAGTTACAGTTTTTAAACAATAGTACGAGGATCATAAAATCTAAAACAAATTTTCTATAACCGAAACATGTATTTTCTACATATAACCATTCTGGATATTGTTCATAGGTGGTTTTAATGCAGGACTGAACGAATTGGTTATTTGACAGATCAAAATCAATTCTATTTATTTCCCATAATAAGTCTGACGGTGGTGGTAAATGTATTACGCTTCGATTTTCAGAAAAATAATCTTATTTAACACAAACGTTACAATAAATTGTGATATTTTATGGTCTTAGACCCGCTTCGATTTTATCTAAAAAGTTTATGCACAGAGTCCCGTTAACTTTAATACAAGCATTACAATAAATTGTGATATTTTATGGTCTTAGACTCGCTTCGATTTGATCTAAAAAGTTTATGCACAGAGTGTGCTCGTTAACTTTTTAGGGGGATAGTAGAAAATTAAAGGATTAAAGGAATTTTTTTTATTTTATTTATTTTTTTTATTAGTTTTGGAAAAGACATTTTCTAATATTAAAAAATTATTACAATCGGATTTTTAACTTTGTTAAATATCAAAATTCGATCAAAAAATTTTTTGAATTAATTTTAATAATTAAACATAAATTACCAAATTTCAAATTTTTTTTTTTTGTTGAAAATTTGGTTTTATAAATTCAGGTATTGATTTAATAAATTTTGTAATGTTTGATTCCACTTTAATGGAATTTGGCAATTGATTAAAAAGTTGCAAGTCTCTTGCAGTCTAAAAATTGTATTTTTTTTTATTCATATCTGTTTATATTTTAATTTATAAAATTTAATATTTTTATACTACCAATACCATTGTTCTTTGTAAGTTCGACATTAAAAGTATATAAAGAGCGAGTTAAAAGTAAGAATTATATATTTTGTACTTGAAAAAATAAATTAAGCAAAATCATTTTTCTGGTAATTTGATAGTAGTAAAAAACATTGTGTTATTGAAATAAAATCCGTTTAAATGAGAAAAAAAAAACATTAATATTAAAATGCACGTTTCTCTATCATATACAACACAATCATATATTTTTGACTAATAAATAACATTTTCTTCAATTTAATTCTGCATTTATTCTTTCCTTTCAATATAGATTTTTTATTCAAAGTTTCCCAAAACCTTTACAAATCTCATTTCAATTAAGGCGAATAACAACGTTCGCCGGGTATGCTAGTAATTTATAATTATAATGATAAAAATAAATATTTTTTTTTGTTAAATCTAATTATTTTAAGCTTTTAGTTAAAAATGGAAAAATCATTTTATTTTGTTTTTTTTTTGCTTATCAATTTAATTTAACGCTAGATTTTTATTAACTTGAATCTTTGAAATAAATATAAAACAATTTTGATTAATTATTCAATCTGCTATTTTGCAAACTAACCTATTACTTTAATTAGGAAAAGGTTAATTATCCTTGATACAATTAACAAAAAATTGAAGGAGATTTAATTTTTAGTTAAATTAAAATCAAAAATTTATTTATAGCCAATTATGAGGCGTAAAATTAATTCAAATAGAAAGCTTGAAATCTTAAAAAAATGTACTTGTTTTTGTTGTTGTTTTAAAGTTTTAAAGTTAAATTCAGTTTTAATGCCATTAAGAAAGGTTAAGTGTCCTATATTAAAAAAATTTGATTGGGTTTAAATAATAAATAAAATAATTAATAAATTAGATTGGAATATGATGTGTGTTTTAGGGAAAACAAACTTCAAATATTGATGGGTCCGTTATGCTTTCTTTTTTTTCATGCAGTCGAAATCAATTTTAACTTTAAATTGTTTATTCAGATCTATCTGTACATCAGATTCAGGTTTGTGATAATTTCTTAATATTTATAACAATGCAATGAGGTTGATATATTTTAAATCTATAGTCTATATGGTGGCACCGTAGAAGGAAATTTAATGCGACAAATATTGGTATTAAGTGAGATATAAAATTCGCGTTTTCTACTAGATCAAATTTGGTTTGAAAAACATAAGGAGTAATATAAATAGTAGAATAACAGATTTAGATTTAGATTTAGATTTAAAATTAATTTATTTCCTTAAATATAAAATTTTTTACAAACTACAATATAGAAAATCTTCTAATAATATAGAAAATCTTTAATGATATCAACAAAGTAAGCCACAACCTCTCAATTACAATGGATCCGAGGTATGTTGAAGTAAAATGAAAAGTTTTTTTTTTTTTTTTTTGCGTGGATTGGTGGGAATCTTCATAGACACAATGAGCCCCGTAGCTTCCATTGTGTGCCAGATTTTTACTGACTAAACCACACCCCTCCCATTAATACTAGTCCAACGGACTAACCATTAATTTATTGCTATTTTGATTTTCTTAAAGAAAAAGTTTACGAAATTCTATCGTATTAAATCTAGTGGCTTAGTTCTTTTAAGCCTTCTGACATCATTTTGATTATCTAGCAATTGAGTGGCCTCAACGTTAACATGTCCCTCCAGACGAGCTATATGCTTTGTTGCATATCTTTTTATTTCATTTTCTATGCAAGGAATTTTTAGATCTCTGTGCAAATCACTGTTGCGAACATACCAGGGGGCATTTACCATGTTGCGCAAGACTTTATTTTGGAATTTTTGTATACAAAGTACATGTGTTTGTTTGGCACATCCCCATATTTGTATGCCGTACAACCATATCGGTTTGAGTATCTGATTATATAACAAAATCTTGTTATGTATAGGTAATTTAGAATTACGACCTAAGAGCCAGTACATTTCTCTATACTTATTTTCAAGCTCAAATTTTTTCTTTTTAACGTGCTCTTTCCATCTAAGTTTGACATCTAATGTCATTCCTAGGTATTTAGCATTGTTTTCTTGGGGTATATTGACCCCATTCATTGGTAACCATTGGTAAATCGGTGGTTGATTTTCTAATTTTTTATTTGTAAAATTTACATGTACTGATTTTAACTCATTGAGTTTAATTTTCCATTTCTTTGTCCAGAGGTATAGCTTATCGCTTGCTCTTTGCAATTTAATTGTAGCCTCGTCAATATTTGATCCTACTGCCATCAACGCAGTATCGTCAGCGAATGTAGCTACAGTTATATTTTCCATTTCTGGTAAATCATTGGTGTAGAGCAAATACAGTATGGGACCCAGAATACTACCTTGAGGCACACCCGTTTTAATATCTCTAATAGTAGAATACTCTTCGTCTTGTTTTATTCTGAATAGTCTGTTTTCTAGATATGATGAGAGTATATCTACGTATTGTTTAGGTAACATATTGTTTAGTTTATTTATTAAGCCTCGATGCCATACTTTATCAAAAGCTTGGGCTACATCTAGAAATATGGTAGAGCATACTTTCTTTTCCTCTAAAGCTTTTTCTATTATGTCTGTTATTCTATGAATTTGATCGCTTGTCGAGTGCTTAGATCTAAAGCCAAATTGATAATTTGGAATCAGATTACTATTTTCTATGATCGGTCTCTTTCGAATCAATAATAGTTTTTCAAATAATTTTTATACTATTGGTAGTAATGATATTGGTCTGTAGGATTTGACCTCATTTATGGGCTTACCTGGCTTTGGTATCATAATTATCTCTGCTATTTTCCACATATTCGGCACATACCTTATTCTTATAGCAGCGTTTATAATGCGTGTTAGCATTGTTATAGCTTTTTTCGGAAGTTCTTTCAGGACTTCCGATGTAATTAGATCAAAACCTGGAGCTTTTTTATCTCTGAGTTTTTTAATTTGTTCAACTATTTCACTCTCTGAAAATGGTGATATAACATTTTCTTGCCAATTATTATTTTCTTCAGTGAGATCATCCGAATCTGTCTCGTCTGGACAAAAAATTTCTTCAAGATGATCTGCGAATGTTTCAGCTTTATTTTTATTATCTCTCGCCCATTCACCGCTTTTCATTCTGATTGGCGGGATTTGAGAGATCGAGGTTTTTGTACTCTTTGTTGCTTTCCACAACGAGTAGTTATTTTCTCTTTTAGCTGATAAATTTTTTATATATTTTTCAAAATTTTCATTTTTAAGATCTATAATTTTTCTTTTAAGATTCTGAGTTAACCTATTTAGCACAGTTTTGTCTGCCGGATCACGCGATTGTTGCCATCTGCGTCTAGCTCTTCTTTTTATTTTTATCATATTTAATATTTCTCTAGGGTAGTTGAATCCTACCGATTTATATTCACAATATTTTGTATTATTCCATCCAGCATTTTGAATAATTTTAATAAAATTTTCTACTTCAGAATCTATATCACATTTGGATATTAGTTTTGTTTTTATGTTTATTTTGTTTTCTATTTCTTGTAAAGCTAGCCCAGTCAGTTGTCTTGTTCGTTAGCAGAGGTTTCGACTGTTTCTTAATAACCTTTTCATATAGACTTAGTATGACTGCAGAGTGATCTGAGTCCAAATCATGGTTATCTTCTAGCTTAATATAATTGGGTGAAATTTTTTTTGTTATATAAAAATCAAGCAGATCAGGAGTTTTATTTCTATCAGTTGGCCAATACGTAGGCTTACCGGTAGATTGGTAAATGCAGCCTTTTTCTTTTATAGCTTTTCTTAGCTCTCTTCCTGAAAAGTGTTAGAAAATAAAAAAATAAAATTTTTTAATACAGGGGCTACATATAATATTTTACAACTCATTGAACACAAATTTCTTTAATCGTTTTAATAAGTTTAGTAACAAGTCAGTACTAAATATCTCTTACAAAAAATATTAATAACAACATTACAAATATAACTTTGATTCAAACTTGTACTATTTCAAATTAAGAAATCAGGATATAAAAAATTTGTGTTTGAAAGGTAGAATATTTTATTTATTTTTGTTTGGTTCTATATTGCACATTAGAGGACAAATTTAGATCTCCAAATAGACATAAATTACCATGGTATATAAATAATCAAATCTCAGATATAAACAAAAATGCTCAATATGTAACTATTAAAAGAGTGTTCCGTTTCATCTAACACCACAGAAAATTACCAATAGTAACCGTAGTGTTGTACTACCGTAAAAGCTCTTGATTTTTAATTCGGATTGATTCTATAACTTATAAAAGAATGCTATCAACATCATCTGTCAGTTATATAAACCATTCAAAGTTTTTTAACTGAAAACCGATTATAAATTGTTTCTTTAATTTAGCAAGTAACCCTAAATTATATTTGTATTATTCAAATTTCAAATGTATTGAATTTGATATGATTTTCTGACGGTAATTGGAAAAACATCATCGTAAAATCAATGATATGAAGCAGAACATAATCAGTATATTGCATTCATTACAGGAAGAAACAACATTAACATAATTTTAATTAAAATATATGCAGTTGGTTACGAATAGCCATATCAATTTGTTACATCGGATACATCAAATGCTAAATCGTAAGCTGGTATTCGTCATCAACAATGAAATACTACAGATTCCAAAATATTCTAAATATTGTCGTTAAATTATAAAATTAAAAATTATAGCCAAAAAATTCGACTTTCTAATTTCCTTATCCTTTTTCACTTTAATATTTATTAAGAAATTCCACAACAACCACCACAACACAAAAAATAATGGGGACATATTTTTATTTATTTTTTATATATATGTATACCTATGTATATATTTTTTTATAATTATAATTTTTGCTATTCTAAATACGAAATATCAACAACAATAAAATTAAAGAAACAAACTAATTTTCCATCATCAATTTACGATATAATAAAAACAAAAACAAAAATTGGGTAAATATTAGGTATCTTACCTATTACTATGTATTTGTAACCAGTTCAACCACCATCTTCTTATTTATTATTAATTTCGACAGAAGAAAGCAATAAAAATAATAAAAACAACAAAAATAAAGAAGAAAAATTCTAATTGACTTTTGTTGTAACTTCCAATATCCTTGTGTAATTATAAATACAAAGTAGAAATAAAATAAGAAATAAATAACAAAAAAAAAACAAGTAGAGAAACGAAAATCAATTGGAACTGTAATATAACTTTTCTTTACATTTCCATATTATAATACACCACATAGCTTAATTTCAATATATACATATGAAACCAAATAACAAACGCAATTATAATATTATATAATTGTGTAGGTATATAATATGCAGGTCTCTTATAATAATCTAACTTCAAGGACATTCTAATATTTTTTTCTTCTCCTGGAAATCCTTGATATCAATAGTTTATGTGCAGATTGTTATTATATGTATATATACAGTGTTTTGTAGGAATATTGTGATAATATCGACTTCACATTTTTTTTGTATACATATTATGGTAGATTTAAAGTTATTATACTCGTATATCCGATCCACTATTCTAGTGATCTAATATACTGATATAAATAAATCGATCAGGACTTTGTGAACTATTTGTAACATTCATGTAATTATTACTATCGTAACAGTCGGTATCCAGAGAATTAGAACTATAAAAACTAGATATTCAATAATATTCATTTCAAATAAATTCTAATTAGAACCGATTTAATGCATTTTCAAACTATCTTAAATCAAACTGGTGTGATTTTGTGATTTTCAGTGAACTGGTCTAATTTTGTAATGTAAGAGAGAGTAATAGAACTATATGCTAAAACAGGTATGAAACTAGTGATCTCCTAAACATTACTTCAATTTGATGAATGATACGCACAATTTCTGCTCATATTATGTACATTCCCGATACCATAATGGATTAGGTAAGCGATGTTCTATGCTTTCCAAAGATACAAAAATTACCAAAATACGAAATTGTTATAACTTTATAATAATGAACTTATATTATTATTAATGGGTATCAAGAAGTTAAGCGAAGACTGTACAGTTATTTTATCATGCATATTGAAAATTTAAAACAAAAAAGTTAAAGAAAATATTCAATTAAATTAAAGTTATAGAGTTTGATAATAACACGATTACTGATGCGACTGAAACTTGTTAATAATGATAACTGTCGAAACCGTAAGATCCTTGACACTCAGGAAAACATCAAGGATATCCTCTGAGACTGCTCAAGTCTAGCGAAAGCTAGTCTTTTATTGTTGAGAAGTCAGATATTTGACAACCTTGAAATCTCAAAGGATCCCCTTCAAGATTCACAGATTCGTCACTGCTACATGTCTACTTGTGAAATAGGTACAAGTGCAGTGAAGAAGATTACTATGAGGTTTACACGTAGCCTAATATCGTGGCAGAAACATATTGCTGCGGCTGCCACCATTTTATAAACTTAACTAAACTAACACCATACAGTATCCGATTCAAAATTCTAATAAATTGATTGATGTTACAATAGAATTATAGTATAATTTTAACATCTACCGTTATAAATGTATTATTAAACGACTTATATATAATATACTGTTCAATATGAACTCTTTTTACGCAATGAAGTAAAATGAAGTAAAAAAAAAAAACAAAAACAAAAAATAAAAATATAAATATAAGAAAATTACTTTTCTAATAAGAGTACAAGACCAGAATATCCAATTAAAATTATATATTTGTATTTCATAGTTACTATATACAATACTATATAATATCGAATATAGTATATAGATTTAAATATATATATATATATATATATAACTGAATAACTTGTGTTTACCTTTTTTAGTACACCTATAATATTATATCATAAATATAGAAATCAAATATAATATATTTTTTTTTTAAATATTTGCAGGGTGTTATAAAATTTTTATTACAAAACTAACGTTAAGAAAAAATATAGTTCAGAAAAGCTATTGGATTCGATTTATTTTAAATTTTGCGTAAAGAAATCTTATGCCTTAACTAGAAATATGCATGCCTCGCTGCAAAAATAAATTAGAATGTATGGTTTTATATGGAACCAATTACACGTAATTCTGCTCGCAGTGCGTTTTGATGCAAGATGTCTCTATTTATAATTTTTGCTGCGCAGCGGCAGAGCGAAAGATTGTAAAAATTGTCATTTTACTCACACTAATAAAAAAATAATGACGTCATAAAAGTCATAAAAGTTATTTAATATTTACATATTTATTATTGTTTTTTGTGGTAAACAGGTTATATAATAACAAATTTTGAAAAAAATTATTTTAAATTAGTTAATGGAAGAAAAACTAATTAATTTAATAAAATTAAATGATGAAATTGGTCTTCATCTTGTATAATTAGGAAAAGTTGTGAGAAAACTCTACTCTCTACTTTTAATTAATTAATATATGTAAAAAAAAGTAGAATACAATGTTTATCAATTATATATGGAAAAACAGTGTGGTACAATAACAAATTAACTTTAAAAATTTCTTTTAACAATCTTTTTTTGTCCGGTTTCACTCCTTTTGGGACCTAAGGACTTCCATAAAGCTCTCCCGTCTGATTCTGTTATGTGCTAAATGCTTAGCTTCACTCCATGATCTATTGATCTTTCCTATTTTCTTAAATATCTCTCGTAGGCACAGTACCTACATATTGAATGGAAATTAAATTTAAACTACCTCCGCTCAATTGATTTCTTGTTATTATTATTTTTTGTTGAAAATAGTCGAATATTTATTTCCCTTTTAATTTTACTAATTATTTGTTATTAATCGAAAAATGTCCAAAATAATTTTAATTAAAATTTAAAAAAACGTTAATTTTATGTAGTTCTTAAAATTTTAATTCAAAAATGTTAAAAAATACTTCATTATTATTTTATTTTTATTGTAAATTTGGAATTTTATTTTCGAGATTTTGATTTGTGGTATCGAATTCAATCCATATAAAATTAATTACTGAGATCAATAAAAATTCATTGAATTTGTATTTTTTGACAATATTGTAAATTGCAAGTCAATCTATAATTTTATAACAGTGATTTTAATTAAAATAAATAAATTTATCACCATATACCTATATTTCAAATTACAACCTATATACTTATGTATGTTTTTGTGATACACTCTGTGTTGTTTTGGCTTATATACATATATGATGTATATTCTTATATATATATATATAATAAGTATATCAGTTTATTTTGAAATATTTTGTTTATGGCAGTCACTGGTAATCATAAACCTCATAAATTAATTAGATGTTGTTTAGAAGCTCTAATTTCACCTTTTATATCCAATTTATTTATTTTATATTTTTCTTTTTATAAAAGGTATACATAATAATAATAATTTTTATTTTGTGTTTTTCTGATTTTTTTTATTTTTTTTTTTTTTTTATTTTTGATGACAGAAAAATTATGATAATAATGATTATTATTGTTTATTTTTTTTTTTTATTTTTTTTTTCTGTTTATTTGTCTTTTGCTAAAAATGATTTATTATTGCGTGTGCTCTGCGGTATACGAAAAACAACAAAAACAATAATAAAAAAAATAAATGAAATTTTATAGCGAACAAATAATGGTAAATTACCAAAACATCTAAATTGGATGATAATAGAAGTTGCGGTGGTGGCGGTGGTAGTGCTGTGGTAAATGATGGTGGGTCTACATACTTGTATATTATTTAAATGATTAAATATTATAATAAAATATTATAAAACTATAAATTATAATATATATATATATATATATATATATATATATATGTACATACAATAAAAGAAAAAATATATTAATAAAGAAGTTTTCACTAAAATAAAAGTTTGAGAAAAAATAGCTATAAGGAAAAATGGCGGCGGGATTCTAAATATTCGGATATTATAGAAAATTTATTATTTAATTTGCATAGGTAAAGAATTTTGTTTTTTCTTTTGTTTTATGTATTACAGTGAAGGTGAATTATAATAATATCCTTGAAAATATATTAATAAATATGCATAATTTAATTACAGTCATAATTTAGTAATAATTTGATTTGAAAACTTATAAAAAAAGTAACTGTATAATTTTGTTTATTATTTATAGATTGAGAGAAATTTATAAAATTTTTAAATTTTATTCTCATCATAGATAGTGAAAATTCTAATTGTTCAATGAAAAAAAAATATGTCTAAACTATGTATTAATAAATTTTACACTGTACAGATCTTATAGCATCTATTATTAGCCCTGATATTTCTGAAGATATTTTCTACCGACCTTAACTGTTAATTGTAGTTATTTAACAATATTTACGTAATAGACCATAATAATCCTGTTTAAGACAGGATTTGTCTATCAACTATCAGAATTTGATATTTTCAAAAACTTTTAGCGTCAGTTAAGGGTAATTGAAAAGCTCAAAACAAACGAAAAAATGTATTGGAGGATGATCTGTTCTTCTCTGCAGGGATACCTTTCAGAATCGTATAATATATTAATATAGATAGTAGAGATATAATTCATAATATTCAATATGGCTTTCGAGTCCAACAATTCAACGGTGATCTCATGACATGCCTCTGCGAGAAGTCAACACCAGCTTTCATCAATTTGGTGAAGCTACTTTTGTAACTCATATTTAAGGCTTTTGATCGAGTTTGGCGTTCTGTTTTTATAGCAAAATGCAACGCTATAAGTCTTGGTTCAACCTTTTCTAAATGGGTTGAAAGTTTTCTTTTAAATCGATCTATCAGAGTTTCGATTGATGATTTTTTTTCCGACCATCTTCAAATCAATGCTGGTGTTCCACAAGGCTCTGCTCTTTCATCCACCCTATTTCGCATTTTCATTAATAACATTCTCAAATTAACTTTCAATCCATTCCATAGTTTTGCTGATGACACGACATATGATTTCCTAAAAAAAACTAATGCTACAACTTCCGCAGTCATCTCCAAAAGAGCAATGATGGTCGGCGCGTTTTATCATGACTTAACCAAAATTGTCGAAGAGGTAAAACAAACAGAGTCGAGCTTAACACTTCAAAAACTCAAAGCTGAACAAAATTCGAACCAACTCTCCGGTTTCAAAATGAAGGTATTCAGCGACTCAAAGATCTGAACATTCTCGGAATGCGAATGAATAAAAATATGCAATAGAACGAGCATATTTTCGATATTGCGAAAAGCGTCGCCAAATGTTTAAGTTTTTTGAGTCGCTGTAAAACTTATTTTTCATTACAAGACCTCTTCAAAATTTATAAAGCACATATATATATACGATCCAAACTCAAGTAACACATTTATGGGCAAGTGCGGCTTAAACTACTTTAAATTTTTTGGAAAAAGTGCAAAACCGCGCCATTCGTCTTATAGGCGACATAAATGTGACCTCATTCTTTATACCACATGGTCATCGTCGTATTGTTGGGTCTCTACTCTATTTTATAGATATCTACTTGATGTTGGCACTTGTTCCGAGGAACTAAGATCACTTCTCTCTCCTCTCAAGCAATTCCATCGCATAATACGATCCTCTTTCGCAGTGGAAATTCCGAGATGGTTTAAGTGCGGTTATGGAAGTTTTTTTATAGTTAGAACGTCTCGATTCTAGAATCCCAATCGAAACATTCCAAATGAGAGAAGGATTTTTTATTTATGACTTACAGAGGCTTAAGACGAATATTAACAACGTTGTTCATTCTTTCCCACAAAACTTTTCTTCTTCATTTTTCTTTCCTTTCCTATAACTATCCTTTCCTTTTCAAATAGTCCCAAAGGTTCAAACCTAAGTTTGGCTGAAATATACAAAAAAATCGTAAGTCCCTATGCAGTTTGAAAACTGTTTATATAAATAGGAATAACATAGACTATGACGGCCAATTACAATAGGCTTGAAGACTATAATAACTTTGGGACTCTGGGACCTACCCTCACACAAACACAAAATTGAGGAAAATCTGAAATCACTGAATGAGGAAAATCTGAGCACTGAGCACAATTAATAGCGCTTGAACGTCATCTCTTTACTTAAATATGTTTTTTATTTTTTATAATACAATCATTTTATATTACAGTGTCTATATGTAATGATACCAATTCTTCCAAAAACATATCCATTTAAATAATGTTACCTGAGACCCATATTATTAACGGTATTTTATTATAGTATTAATTTTTTTTTTTTTTGTTAGTACTGTTGTAAATTAATGTAAATTTGGTATAAGTTGGTGGTTAAAAAACCGAAGGGAGAAAAATATATATATTTTTTTTTTATTTTTCTGAGTTGACCACGAAGAGTTTTTTAATTTCTGGATATGAAAATGACCCTTTTTTGTTCTGTTTGTTGTTTTATTTTTTTATTTCGTATTTAATATTGTTTTTGTAATAAACATTAAAAGCTTTTAATTTAAATAATAATGTGGTAAATAAAAATGGTTTTAAAAAATGGCTCATACATAAAAAACAGATTCAACGATGCTTCACATTTTATGGGTTAATTTTTTGTGTTTTATTTTGTTGTTGTTGTTTAAGAAGGACACTCAGTTTAAATGTCATTTTAGAGGAAATAAATTTTATGTAAAAATATTTAATTTAAAACTATACTGCATTTAAAAGGAAATTATTTATTTTTTAACGAAGAATTAAAAAATTAACTCAGATAGTGAGAGAGAGAGAGAGACAGAGAGAGACAGATAGAAAGAGAAAAAGGAATGAAGGAGAATTAAAAAAAAATGTACTTATTAAAGACAAAAAATTATTTAATTTTTAATTAATGGTACGTAAAGTGCAGAACATACTTTAGTTCTTCTTTAAGTCTTATAACTGAATTTCATATGTCCAAATGGATCCAAAATATTTTTATTTAAAACTGTTGTGAGAATTTGAAAAAATTAAACTATGATAGAAGTGCAAGTGAAGGGTTTTTTCTTTTGTGGGGAGTTCTATATATGATTGCGACCTCTTCAGATCTATTGTACTTCCTCGTTTATTATGTCGAAAAATTGTCGATACACCAGAAGAGAAATAAAATGTATGTGATTAGTTGTTCGATGATTGTACTGAAATCAATCATCTAATGGCAAGTTGATTTTAGTATAATTTAGACATGAAGAAGATTATTTAATCATCGCGAGAGCTATAATAATCATTCCTACAGCAGCTCTTGAATTTGCAATTTCTGATTATGCAAATATAAAACGAAACATGGCTAAAAATGTATTTTTTGTCGTAGAATCTGAATTTGCATTAAAAAGTACCCCTTCCCATTTGAAAATTTCGATTTCGGACAGTCTCGGCGATTTTTGGTCTTAAAAAACCGATTTTCGGTCCTTTCCGGAAGTTGAAAATACTACCAATCGATAGAGTACCCTCGAATTAGTTATCAAACTTTTTTTAAATTTAAAAATAACGACTCCTTCCCCTCTTTAATTTATCCGACTCCTTCCCCTCTTTAAATTAATTTACCGCGGAACTCTTTTTTATTTTTATATAAGTCGAGCATTTTTTTTATATATATTCTAGAAAAAAAATTGTTTCCTATTGTTCAGGTATATTTATGAGAGTGATCCCCTACAACAATCAACATTGTATTAATAATAGATTAGAGACTCGAGTCGAGACATCAAAAAGTGCTAATTAGTTTTTCGGGAGCAACTGAAAAGTTGACTTCTACTGCCTGCCTAGCCTGCACATGTAATACAATTAAATTTAGTCAAATAATCAAATACAATGATATTTTAGATGAAAATCGGGTAAATTCAAAAACTCTATACAAAATATTCAGGTAAAAAAAAACTTTTACGCTTGTAAGACCTGCCTATTGATAAATAAATTTAGTGCCAATGCAAAGGATTAGATTTACTTTTTGTACTGTCGTCTTAACACTAACATTAGTATCTCGTATTCCTATCTTAATATCAAATATTCCATTAATCAATCTTGTAAAATAAAACTTATTTCGTACTTGTTGTAAACAAATAATGATTACCCGGGAAATCTACCTTAAAAATATATTAAAACTTTTATTTCTTATTTTTATTTTATATTATATAATGACCTAGAAATGACCTAGAAGATTATTTGATAATAACTTTTCAATTAAAATGTTTGTAATAATTTGAAATGAATTTTTAATATCACATTAATACAAGATACTCGTATAATTTAAAAACCTTCATTTCTAAAATAAGAACTCATATTATCAACCAGCCTTCAATTAAACATGCACCCTCTCCGCATAGAAATTATTATATTCAATTGATTTAAAAGATTTTATTATTAATAACTTTAAGATGCGAATAGATGAATTTTAAAGCTTTAACCTGAGCAAAAAAAAAAACAATTTTTTAAATTTCCAATTGCAGTGCTTTTAGATTTTTATAAGGTTACTACACACAATATCCTTTATAAATATACTTAGATAGAAGATCCTTGATACAAGAAATTTTCTAAAAAGATAAAATATGTATTCAGATACAATATATTAAAACTGTGCATTATTGAAGTTAATATATACAAAAAGTTCAAAAGAATCCTTTAAAAATCTTCTTAATTTTTTTCTATATATATATATATATAATTTATATATGTACATATATATGTATATAGTATATACAAAATACATTCATTCATACAAACACACAGACACATATTAAATCGTCCTTTATTTAACATCCATATATATATATAAACGATATCAAAATTATATCAGATAGGCGCTCTCCCCTTCTTATTAATGGTTCAATTGAAACAGTTATGTAATAATATATTAAAAAAAAATATCTTTTATTCTATAATAGTTAACACACACTGCAGGAAAAATTTTCCGACATTAAAAGAAAATTAAAAAAAAAAAAAAGAAAAAAAAAATACAAATAAGAGAAAACAGGTTTTTATTACTTAAATACCGTAAGGTAATTTTGATTGTATATCAGAGATAATATTTATAAAAATAGTGTTGCCATATATAGAGTAAATTTACAGAATAGGTACCTATTTCCTTATTTTCAAAACATAATACAAAACTTTTATTGGCTGGAAAAGATTACAACCGAGTGATACTTAGTAATCCATCCAATTTTTAATCTGGGTTGGGTACGAAATCTACTTGTTGAAAATCTTTTTTTTAAAATACCCGGTACCAAAATCCCTCGTTTCTAAAATTATTTTGTTTATTTGTAATTTCGGGCACACGAAATTATAAAGAAAAAAATAATTTTAAAAATAATAATTTAAGAACACATCACACACACACATGTTGTATTTTTATATTGTTAAGAATTTAAATAATTTAGTTTTTATGAAACACGCTGCTGAGGCAACTAATTTTTACGTAGGTTGAAACTGTCAAATAAAATAAGGGAAAAGGCAAATTATTTGTAGATGGGGGTACGATTACCCAATTGGGTACGATAAAAAGTGGTAAAAGTAGCAAAGCATTTCGGTGGGTCGTTTATTACACATTTATACATTTAATCAACAAGTATCAAACTGCTCATTCACATGAATCTCAGGCTTTTACAGAAAAACATTTGCCAAATTTATACCAAAGTAAAAAGCATTGCTAAAACATCTACTTCAAAGCGTTCACAAATTATTAGAAGTAGTATTACAGACACAAAAAATTTCAAAACAACTATCAAATGCTTTGAAAGAATCCGAAAACTTAGAAGAAATACAGATAGATACCAGAATATTTGAAATTGTTAGAGCCCGAACAGTTTATTTTTGCAGAAAAATATGTTAATAATGAAAAAAATATAATTTTAGGCACATTTTCAATTTTGAAGCTATTGGAGGAATCAATATGCTGGTTGATGGATGGAACGTTTGATGTAGTTCCAAATATCATGAGACAACTATTAGCAAAACAGGGCCAAGGATGTCAGAAGAAAATTGGAAATTAATTATTTCCTATTATATTTAAAAAGTAGGATTATGAAAACAACGTATTAGAAAACAATGCATTTTAGTACGATGGATTATGAAACGGGGGATTTTGATAGGGTGGATTTTTCAAAACCAAGAGATTTTGAAAACAGGGGATTTTTAAATAGGGCATTTTGTTACGATCCCATTTTTAAACTGTCAAACTGTCAAACAGTATAAAAATTGAAATTTTTCCCGATTGTACTCATCAAATAAGTTACAGAATAACTATTTCCCCGTGCTAAATAACTTGTAATGGCTACCCATGGCTGCCCATGCTGTAATTTATTTAGTCGTTTAGTCAATTTAAAAATCTACAGTAATAGGTTATCATTAAGACCATAATAGACATAATCATAGCTGAAATATTACCTAATTCACGACTTTCCAAGCTTGGTTGTTGCCCCAATATAATAATATTTGAAATTATTATCTTAGAAATATCTCCCAAGCTATTAAACAATTAGTTGTCAAGTCATTTAAATCTAGTTCTTGTCAGGTGCAGATACTTTAATATTTTTGTTTTTGTTTTTTACGTTCTTCACAGTAACTTAGGTAGAATCATCTTTTTGTGCATAATTAAGTTAGGTACTGCAAGTTTATACTACAACATTTTACTACAATGTTTTTCGAGTATTTTTATTTATCAAATTACTGGCTTATACACTCATTAAATGTAGAAAACTACAGCTATTGTCAGGAACTAAGAATTCTTAAATAGAATAGACTTATTTTATTTAAGTTGTTACCAGGATTATCCCAATGACAAAGGGTATACTGAACCCAGGTCACAAAACCCATAAAGCATTTTTTTGCGTCATCGGAAATCGAACCTGGGATCTTTCGGTTGAAAACCAGGCGCTCTACCTACTGCGCAATCCAGCCTGTCTCTCGGTTTAATATCTTTTTATTAAAAATAAAATATTTATCTGTATAACAACACCTCATCTGTTTTGTTTCTTTATTTTAGAAATAAATGCAGTGTTTAGTGGGCCAACGACAAAATTTCTCATTTGGATTTGAAGTGTATTTGAAGGATCAATGAAAAAACCGGGTCTTATCATTTATCCACTTAGGCAGACTATGGATTCAATTTGTAATTATTATTCCGTCATTCTCAATTGAAAATACGTCTTTATTTTTCTTTATATCAATATTGATGTAATACGTTTTGATGTTATACTTTACAACTATTTAATTCATATATTTTTAAAGATGCCGGCAGTGGTTATTTATTTATGATAAATAAATATTTTTTACTTATAAGTAATACTTATAGTGTAACTTTTTTTTACATATAATTCATTAGTTATAGGCAGGGCAACTAAAAATACATCTATCACAGGATACATGTACTTGTATGAGTATTATATTCTTGGATATTCATCACATTGAGTGGGCAAATATTTTAATTCTAACGGGAACATAAAGCTTTTAATTTTTAAATTATTGCAATTAAACAAAAAAAGGTAAAGTAATTCTCGATGCGCCTTGTTATATGCAATATTCAATAACCAGAAATGATCTACGCGTTTGTTATGCCTGAGCTCTTTGTTTTACTATAAATTTTTCGTTATGCTAGAGTTACTTTATTTTGTTATTTATGAAACATCTTTTTTTCTTTAGTAAAAACAACCTTTATTTATTTGTTGACTAGTTTTAAGAATAACTTTGTCTGATTAGTTGGTGCTTTTACTCTAATTTCATGACGCTCAAATCGGCATTCTTTGCATTCAATTCTTAGAATATGTGTGTTATTTCCAGGTATTACTGGAATAAATACATATTCTAGCATATTCTAAAAATAGAACACGCGGCAATCGTTTTTATTTACGCTAAAAAAATTAATAAAAAATAAAATCGTATGGCAAACATATTTTGTGAAAAAAATATGCTTGCGTGGTGAGAAATGAAAAAACTTATTTATATTACTTCAGGTTTTTAGTTTTCGGTTTACCTTCTAGGTAACCTAGATGTTAAAAATTGAACATTTTATTGGGGATAAGCGTAAATAAATGTGTATATCAGTGGCGTGTCGCTTACAGTAACGTGCCTTCATTACACGTTTAGTAAAAGTTGAAATTTCATTTTAACACGTTCGCTACCATGCTCACCAGTGGTACCCAAATTTTTCTCCTTTCAGATACGAATATATAACGAGCGGTTTTTTGACCTTTCTAGGTATCTAGGTGATCACCAATAATACAAGGTTAGAATTGTCAGTGTTGATTACGGTACTTGCAAAAGAAAACGGGGGATGTTCACTAGTGATACGTTGGTAACCAAAGTGCTAATCAAAACGTATTGACCTAATAGCTACAATCTAAATTCATTGATAGAAAATTTGGTGAGTAAACACAGTCAAATTAAAAGTTTATGGCTTTTTATAAGAGCGGAATTTACCCCGAGATTTGATCTCAATGTTAAAGTTGAACTGTTCTTTAGAGAGTATTTATTTAACATATCCTATCAAGTTAATACGCTATAGATAAGAATTTATATTATTTGAATTTTGTAAAATGCATAATAGATTGCTATAGATTGTGGCGCTCTATAGATGTTGTCCTTCTCTAGTCCTCTGGGTAAGTACAATAGATGGGAAATAAACGTAGGAAGAAAAATAAAAATTTAAAAGTTGATATACCACGAAATATTCCGTTAAATGAAATTAAATGTTAAATAATAAAATTTTAAGAGTCACAGGAGTCACTATGAACACTATTTCCACTTCAACTTTTGAAGTCTACTAAATTTGAAACCACTACACCTGTTAATAAATCAAATGAAATGAATCAAACTGGTAACTCTGTTTTCCATTAATACTTATTATATTAGAGCAATTTTTTTTTACTTAAATGAATGGTAGAATCTATTTGGAGAGTGAGCAACCAACAAGAAATAAATTTCTTCTTTTAATAAAATATGTGTAACAAACCATTACAAATATATTTTCTTTCACATTCTCCATTTTTATTAAAACTGACTGAATAATAATTTGCCATGTCTTGGAAAATTTTTATTTGACACGCAAGACGTGGGAAAAATAGTTTTGATAATAAAAAGAAATTAGAATAAAAACTAAGGTATATAAATAAGAGGAAGCTTATAATAACAGCAGCAACAAAGTAACAACAACAATAACAATAAAAACAATCGAAGTAAAGTAGCAAAAACCAGTATTATAACTATTATAAATATTTTCTTCATTGTTTGAACTCAATCACCTGTACTTTTGGCATTTTAATTTACAGAAACTAAGGAGTAATGATAATAATTTCCAGGTGATAACGCTGTGAACAAAATGAATCCTTTTTTTTCTGTTTTTTTATTTTTGTTTTGTGTTTTTTTATTCTATAAAATAAAAATATGAACATATTGTGTATAAGGACATTCATTTAATGTTCTTGAAATAATGTAACAGAATTATACAATAAAATTATTTGAGAACATAAAATGAAAGAATTAAGGCACCAGGTCGCCATTAATTAAAATTAGAAGTGGAATAGAATGGAATGAAGAATAGTAGAAAGAAAAAAAAAATAAAATTTATTACAATTTTTGACACTTGTTTTTTCTTGTTTTTTTGTTCTTAAAATTGTAATATTTTCAGGCTGTCCTTCGATATTGTATTTGTTTTTATTTTTTTTTTGTATATAAATAACCAAATATTAGGTTGGGTATTTTTATATTAAAATTTATAATTTGGATAAGGAAAGAAGTGAGGAAGACATCAAAATATTGGTAAATCTTGTGAGAATGTTGTACTTACAAAGTTGTTAATGTTTATGTATGAGTTTTTATCGGTTATGCAATAATTTGCAATGAAGTTTGACCATTTGAATTTCTAAATCATTTTTAAATGTAATATTTTTGATCTTTTGTGGAAATTTTAAATTGCAATTTGTAGCCCTAAGGTAATCATAATTAATTTAAAGTGCATGCAAATCGTAAAAAGTGATAGAATTAAGTGCAAGTCAAAAGTCGATTATGATCGATTTATGCAAAACAGAGCTGTAAGTACGTGATATTGGTGCGGAATAGAAACAGTAGTACTACTGATAATACACAACGGTTTAAAAAATAACGTGAAAGACAAGATTTTTAATGTTTTTTTTTTCAAACGCAATAGATTTCCAAAATTTCAATAAAATTTTGCAAGAACAGAATTAACTATGATATCTTCTTCAACTGTTCTAAGAAGGTTATTAGAAGCAAATCTTATCGGAATATTTCGTCCAATATTCCATATCATGGTCGAACTTAACTATTAAATGTGTAATATATGATGCTTTCTGATTACGGCAAATTTAATTTTCATATTGAAGGTGATCAATTACTGATGGGTGTAAATTTGGAAGAAAGTTTTAGTGATAAATGCATTCAAGAAGATTCCAACAAAATCAAGGAATTAATTGTTTGACACTGCATTTCGATTACTAGGTTATTCTTGTTGGAAATCTTATTATTTCATTTTAAATTTGATTATTTAATTTCAGTTTATTTATTTATTTATTTTATTAACTAAAATTTTTATAAAAAGCTCATAAGGGAGTATATTCCATATTATTAGTCACATAGTTCATCAAAATAATCCAAAATAACACCAAAATTCAGTGCGACATACATAAACTTATGAACTAGATAATATACATAATCAAATAAACTAAAAATAAAACTAATTTTTAGTTTGACATACGGTATTAAATCAATGTTTATTATAGATTTGGAAATTTATGCCTACTTTTATCCTGTTTTAACGATATGATAATTGTATTGTTCAGGTTAGTCTAAGTAAATTAAAAGTCATAGGTCTAAATACATTAGTATAAGCTCTTAATTATTAAAATTATAAATAAGGAAAATTCTACAATGAAATTAAGGCATAATAAAATAATAATAATAATAATTGTATTGCAATTCTATAAATATAAAAATAAACTTGATTTAGGAAAATACCTTCAAAATCTAATTGCTACTAGAATCTAGAGCAGAGTGAATATCACCTCACCAATAATTTTTTTTCTATAATCCATTATTCTGGATAATAACTTTGCATACAAATTTTTAATTAATATTGAAATTGTTTAAATATTTTTATTAGTCCATTAATAAAACTCACAGATTTGAATAAAAAGAAAAGATTTACTATATAACATAGTATAGTATATGAGTATTCATGAGTATATATATATATAATGATGTAATATAAATACATAAGATAATTTTGTTAAGCATCATAAAATTAAAATTCAAATTAATATAATTTGTTACAGATCATAAAAAAAAAATAATTTTAGATGAGAAAAAGTAATACAAATTTGAATTTCAAAGAATGTAACTAAATAAAGATGTTTAGAAAATGTGAAATAAATATAATGTGATCAGAATAAACTAAAAAACAAAATTAATGAAATGAAATAAGATAAATTGAAGAAGTTTAGGTTCAATACTTTGATTATAAAATTTCAAATATACTTATTGCTAAATTTCAATAAAGGGCTTTAAGGCAGAGAGTTTTAATAAAAATAATTTGTAATTTCTGACAACAATGATAAGTTGAAAAAAAGATAGTTTTATTTGGATAGGAAAACCATAGTAAGGAAAACTATTTTTATTTGAATTTATATTTTTTTATATTTAACTTATTAAATCTGAGCTACTAGCCATACCTGGCAAACATGTTCCAATTCAAACTAAAGTAATTCTTTAGTAATTTTGGATAAAGTTTCCGATCCGATCTTCTTTAAGACTCTATGTTATTAATGTCAAAAGTCTGGAAAAGTGAATCAACAAAAAAGAAGTTTAATATTTTAACTTCAATAAATTTTCTCTCTCATACAATATACTTTCTACTTTTTTTAATGCCAACCAGTTATAATTTCTCGAGGCAACATTATATAATTAAAGAAATTTGTGCTTTGCATTTGCATTATTACTAGAATAACTTTCTTATAATTCAGTTTTAGTATTTGCTTTATTAGGAAAACAGGCCTATATATTGATTTGATTCCTTTTCATGCCATGATGTTCAATGGCACTATGCCCACTTTCGACTTCTTGAATAAGTGAATGGCTTTTTTCGGAGTACTTGTGTTCAATAGAGTTTATGTTAAAATTTTCTTCTTAACATTCTAATATCATCATGTAATTCATTCTATTTTTATTTTTTGGCACACATGAGCCGGACCAGAGAACAAATTTCTTGATATTAGGATTATTTTCAAGTACTTTTTCTAAAATATCTTTTAAGACACTGGTCATATCGTTCTCTGATCTTATACTGTTGTCCATATACTGCAGTATGTTTTCTTATCAAGGTTGAGATGACCAGTGAGATTGTAAACTGAAAATTTACGTTTGTAGAAAAAATTGGAGACCTGTGATATTGGTAAAGCAAATAACGTTTTCTATATTATAACAAATATGTTGCGGTTGTTTCGTCTCCACTTTTCCTATCAGCATCTCTTAGCTTTTTGCCTATTCGGATGATTATTTTCTAAACATGAAATGGTACTTTCGAAAACTTAATATTTTATTGTTTATACATATATATTTTTCTTCATTTATATCCATATTTAATTATTTTTTATGGCCACGCACGCTATGCGTAACACTGAACATCCACAACTAATTTATTGTAATAGCTATTTATTAGAATATTATTCTGTTCTTATTATGTGTGGTATTCTCTTTATGTATGATATACAATAGAAATTCTGCGTATACGACTACATTTTATCTTTATATGTATGGTGATAAACAGGAAATCAAATATAATTGGATATTGACTAACATGCGAATTTGTTGTCCACGGATCAAAAATAAATGTTATGGCATATACGAGAAATAAGGTTTAAAGGAGTAGTTTCAATTTTGAATATAGTACAAACTAGCAACTGATATCTTTGGATTGAAGATATTTAGCGAAATTCTGACTAGATCATTCGAAAGGTCGTATTTTTTCTAGTATGCATCGAGTCTTAAGTCAGAAAGTGCCAAAACGCGTATACGACACTCAAGTAGTCTCAAGGGGGACGAATTATTGAATTAAACTTTTTATATATATTGAATCAAATGCTTTTTGTCTTAAAATATGCTTTTCCATATCAAATATTCACTTAGGTGCATTGGTGCATGCACATGGTTGTTCTGTTATTATGCAGTCAATTTTAATTAGTTTAAAAGAAACTACGAATCTTAAAAATATTATGATAATGAGCTCAAATAGATTGCCGTGAGCTACTTCGTTAGGTGTTTTATACAAGGGTGGGGGTCGATTTGTTGAACAACAAAATGTGGAATTAAAAATGTTGAAAAACAAGTTATGTCATTTCTTGTTGCGGAGTTATGCCTTGGCGTCTACGGTACACTTGCCACTTTTGCTTGGCATTTGGACACGCACTTGCACTTGATACTCGCACTAAATCTGTCAAATCGCACTTGATTTGTTGTCAACATTTTAGTGTAGTCTCAAGTACACTAGATATCGCAAAATTAAATTTATTAAATTTAGTGCGATTTGACAGGTTTAGTGCGTGTATCAAGTGAAAGTGCGAGAGGTTCGGAAACACCCTTAAACTCATCCTTAATATTTTGATTTACATTTCAACAACTTATTCAATTTTCATTCAACTTATAACAGTAGGGATTTTTGCCCCAAGCCCCCGCTAAGCATATTATTGAACCTCTAATGTTTTTAAGGAACATATTTAATTGTTATTGATAATCATTCCATAAATCTAAACATATTTAAATTTACATATTTAAAATTACATAGGAAATTCGACATTTTTTTTTTAAGAACCGGTTTTTCAACATAATTTTTTCCAACAATTTTCTTATTCGACATTTTTTTTCAACATTTTATTTTTCGACTAAAAACAAACTTCCTTTCTTCAATAGTATCAATATGTGTTAAAAATGTTTATTTACATATTTAAGACATTTTGATACCGTACAGTTTGAATGTAAAACAGTTTGTGAAATAATAAAATTGAAGGATTTTAGGGAAATAAATTTGTTAATTTTGAAACTAAGAGCGTCGTAAATAAACATTTTTTTTTTATTTTCTTGGTTCATTAATTGGGTTTCGTTTTAGTGATATTTTAATTGAATAATTTAATTGTGCCAAGTTTCCTTTCACTAATACATACTTTTATATTTTATTGCTAATGTCGATATTTCGGAAACAACATAATGTATGTACTTTCATCATTGATTTTGATAGTAAATAATTCTAGCTATGTTAAGTAAGTCGTAAACACTGATGAAAAAAGTATGTTGTTTTTCAAAACAACTTAACTTACACCTAAAGTTGGTCATATAAGCACTACTGATGAAGTATGTTTATTCTGAAATATCGATATTTCCAATCAAATATAAAATATTATTATTAGCGAAAGAAAACTTGACAACAATTAATTTATTTAAATAAAAAAAACTTACGAACAGATTACATGGTAATATGTTATTACACAGTGTAACAAAATTATAAAACAGATGAAAATAAATTAAAGCCAGTTCTGATGATAAGTATTATAGCTTCCTCAGATTGATAATCATGAACTTCGCGTAGTAAGTGATACATCATATTTCTAAATATAATCTAAAACTTAAGAGTTGATCTTCCCTTCTTCTGTCTCAAACAATACAGTTATTTTTATATTTATTTAAAAATATACCACTCAATCATCATTCCTATTTCCGGTGTATTTTTAGAAAACTCTTCTCTCTTGTCCTCGTAAAAATCCCATAACTTTTATTTAGAATAACAAAAAAAAGGTAGGTAAAACGCCTGTCAATATTAATTTAAAATAATAAATTTTCAAAAGAAAAAAAAAAACAAAAAAAAATCCGATTGTCATTTAAAAATGTTTGTTTTTTATTTTTTTGTTTTCTTTATTCATTATTTTTTAACGTTTATTCTTTATATAAATACCAAAAAGGAAAACAAAAACTTTTGAATATTTAATAAACATAATTTTCTTGTTTTTTTTTCCATACATAGAATTAAGAATAAGCAACCGTGTTGTTCTCTTCATCCCCATCCCTCTTGCCATGTCATTCCTAATCTTTGTATTTATATACCCAAAAGAAAAATGAAAATTTTAGTTTCTTTTTGTTTTGCTTTTTTATACGGCTATTTTTAGCAAAGTACTCGTTAAAAGTTTTATACTTTTAAGTCTGATATATATACATATATATTTAACGACGCATATTTATATATGCACACAATGTAAAAGACCGTTATCAGGATAATAATGAGAAACAACAATAGCAAAGAAACAGAAAAAAAAAAAATTATGACATCAAAGCTCTTTATTTTTATTATTTGTAAGCTACTCTAAAAAAAAAATTTTTTTTTTGTTTTTTACTAAACATCACATTCATTAAGAGAAAAACTCGCAAAATCTTGGTTTTCTAATAAATTTACTCAAATACAGTAAGTATGAAAAATATTTCAATAGTAGAAGATAATAATGAGAAATTAAAGAATGTTTTTAACAAGGATTGTATTTTTCTAAAACATCAGAAACATGACCATGATCAAAATCGAAAATTCATAAAGATTTTTGACATGTCAGTTATAAATTATTAAACTAGTTGATCGTAAACTTGTTGAGAAAATCTCTACAACAGTAATTTAGTCTTATTGTTAGAGCAAGAACGTCAAATTTTATTATGGCTTAAGTAAAATGGTTGAATGGTAGTGGAAGTTAAGGTAAATCTTTATTGTTTAGTTAAAACTTACAATTTCATATTTTCTTTTTTTTTGTGTTTAAAATTGGGAACAGTTCCTAGTTAAAGTTGTTAATTAGCAATTTGAAATAAGAAGAAGAATTTTTAATCGATAAAAAAGGAGAATTATGGAGAAAAATCATTGCTTGGATTTAAATGTATTATCTGAGTACGACTCTACAACTTTTAAACAATTGAACATTTCATAATGCTTTTTTTATTTTAATGCTTTGAAAAATCATATTTTTATAAATGTTCAGCATAAATAGATACTACTACTCCTACTCTCTCACGCATAATTTGATTATTTAAAATGTTTTTAAGATTTTATTTATTGTTTTTAATTTTCTTTATTTCAAACTATATTTTTATTAAAAATTTAAAAATCCGGCAATTTAAATTTCTAAAACGTACATGACAAATGCAAATAATTGCAATAAGATGCAAATGTCATTAAAAATTAGTCGTCAAATTTTTGACGTTTTAAAATAGTGCCGATATTTACGTGTGTATAATGATAGAAGGCTATAACCTGGAAAAAATCAATAATATTAATCAATAATTTAAACAAATATGCTTGATTCTTGATAGTAATTTTATTGTAACAAAATTTGATTATTAACACTAAATATCCTATGATGGACATATTTATTTTTATCTTATAGATAATATACAAGATGAACGATGTGGGAAGTAAAAAAGCAAGAATAGTTAAATAGTAAATTACACCACAAAAATCTTAAGATTTTAGCAAGTTCTTGGTGGTGATTACTAAAAAAATTTAAAATAGTTATATCAAATAAACGGCAGTTAATTTCGAGTTGAACAAAATCTATACTCTAAAATAAATTTTAATCCGACAATTTTTAAAAAGGCTTTCTAAAAGTTATTTTATTTTAAATAAACACACAGACTTATAGAACAAAGTACAAAAGCGAAAACACAAATAAAAATTGAAAACAAAACAGAAAAACAAAAATCACATTAAAATACTGTTAAAAAATCTGTAATAAAGAATAGGAAAAGACAATACATAAATCAGTTTTTAATAAAATAATTAACTTTTGACTTATTTTTTTGTTTTATTGAAAAAATTGGCCTTATATTTTAATGTATAATAAATGACATCGATTGTATGAAGCTTATTACTTTCTTTCAAAAAAACTGTTGACTATAACAGAATTGTGACTACAAACGTGTTTGGCTATAAAATATATAAAAAAATATTAAAAAGGATGATGACAGTAAAATTATTGAATAAATCGAAATTGTGCCTATAACCAGTAGTGACTATAACCGATTTTTACTGTAATTGATGTTAAATTTAAAGAGATATACAGATAGGCTAATAGTGGAAAAAGGTTAAGCAATTGCAATACTATGACAAAATAATTAAAATAGAAAAATACATTCATTTTTTATACTTTTATATTTTATTTAATTTTTAAATCACCTTTTTAGAGCTTTTAGTCAATTTTAGTTTAAATTTACTTTAATATTTTACAAAAAAAAATTTTTTAATTAATAATACAGAAATATAACCTACCTAAAAAAAAAAAATAATTATGATTGATATAAATTGATATGAATCAATGATGATATTGTTGTCCAGGATTTTTCAAATCAAGTTACTACACACTAGTTTATTAAAAAAAAAGGTAAAATGAAACGAAATTTAAAAAAAAAGGAAAGGAAGAAAGTCTTTAGTAAGGCAAAATCCGCAAAGACAAAATTCAAGAAACAACTGGAATGGTTACTTCCACCTATCTACCTACCTACCTCTAAGAGGAAACAACATATTCTATCGCGTTAATGAATCATCAATCGATCACATCAGTCGATCAAAATCGAAACCAACATTGTACAAGGCTGGTCATTTGTTAAATTATCATATGAGTCCCATAGTTTTTTTTTTTTCAAAAAGAATCCATGTCCTTCTATCGTTATTTTAATGGCAATTTCCGTTATTGGCCATTTGAATTCTTATATATTGTTCTGTCAGATATTGTTGTAAGAGCAAGCAAATCTGACGTCTATTATAGAGAAAAACTTGCATCATGTTGCTAAGTGGTGATATAATCATCCAGTCTAGTGGGTCAGTATCCATCATCATTAGTAACTAATGTTAATAAGAGATAAAGATAAAAAGGTAACACTCTGTTAGAATTTAAAAAGGATAAAAACCAAATATCAATTACAATAACTATATTTATCGATTTTACAGCTTTAATTTTAAGCTTATTTTATTAAGATTTATATCAACACAAGCTGGTCTCGAGTTAGATTCGCGTAATGTTCTAGACACAGACTCAAATTTATCGTAGTCAGCACTATGGTTAGCAATACTAAACAGAAAATGATAAAAAAACATGATAAAGCCAAAACTACCAGATCAATCCGATTTTTTTTTTTTAAAAATTCAAAAGCTATTCTAAAATAATAGGTCTGTATGTTAACTCATAAATTTATCCAAATTCCTGTATATTTACTTTTTTATTTGCTCTTTACAAATTTTTGAGAAATTTAAGATGGATTTTTTCAATCCATTCAATTTGAAAAAAATCTCAAAACCTAAAAACCAGCTATTTTTGATATGAAAAAATTTATGCAAATAAGCTTACTTTTTTCGTAAAAGAGAATTTTTTCACTATTCTCGGATAATTTAATGATCACGGGATTATTCGTGTCATTTGCAAATTTTTCCAAATAAAAGTAATCCTCTCTAAAAAAAAAATGTAATGGAAATGGAATACTATTTATTGTAGCTACTGTGTAGTACAAAAACCAGAATACTCACTTTTTACAAACTTATTTTTAAAAAAATTTCTGATTTTGTTTTCTGAATTGTTAAATTTTTCATTGAAAAATTTTCTTTTTTTTGTGAACAGAGAAGCTTTTAAGTTTATCGAAGAAATTTTACATTAAATTCATAATACTTTCAACACTCTCTGTACTCTCTGTATGTACAAATATGTTATACGTATACTTAAAAATAAAAAACAACATTTATAAATATTTATATATATGTATGTATATTTTTTATAACTGTAAATAACATTGTACATAATATTATTATTCTCATACAAAAACAAAAAAAACAACAAAATTATGTGCATTCACCTAATAGTTGTTTAGTAGGGTACCTACTATTAGATGATATTATAAAACAACAAAATGGCTGCACTTAATTTGTAAGGTGATTTAAAGTCATTTTTGTTGTTTTTGTAATTTATTTGTTGTTTTGATAGCAAATATACATATAGAGATATTCTAGAGAAATAGGTAGATATGTATAGCATACTATACAGGAATGATTTTTGCGGCAACGGAATAATGTGTGAAATGTTGAAAGTTAAAAAACTATTAAAGGTTGCGATTTTTTTTTATTTTTGTTCTACTGCCTTTGTTTTTTTCCGATGTTATGCTTTGTATTTTTGGTTTCTTATTTTTATTCTATTTTTTAGATATTCATTCAGTTTATTGTTTCCGTTTTTAGAATAATATTTTGGTTTTTGTTTTTTATTTATAAATTTCATTTCATTGCTTTGTAATACTACACACTACACTTTATATAGCATGTAGTGTAGTTTTTATTTGAAAATTTATTTCACTACGATTAAATGCATTTCTAAGCCAACTTAGAAAATGTGAGATTTTTGTTATTATTATTGTATAAAATGAATTTTGTCTAATTCCATACATTGTTGGGTGTTTTTTATGTTGAAAATTAATTTTTTGACATGTAGCATTTATCGGGATATATTAAGGTTGCCATATATATGATTTTTTTTTTAACGAAATTTCTCTGTTAAATTAAAACATATTTTAATGAAATGATTTGGTCCTGTTAATTAGGAATTATTATTTAAATTATTTAGTCTCTTGGTATATGTGAATCGAGCAGTCGAGTGTAGTAAACTAAAATTTAAGCTAAATAATACACCTATCTGGTTTTACGGCGGTATTTTTTGTAAATGTCAACAATTTTACCATCATTTGTTGAAGATTTTTTCATTTTATATTAGGGTCAAAGATCTTAGTAATTAATATAATTGTTATTAATGACTATGTAATATAAATCTTATTATGACGTAATTAGTGACTATGCCATTAAACATGAAAATCGAATAACTCAACATATCAACCTTAAAGCGGTTGAGGTATTAGACCGATCTTATGTTATCAGAAGAGGAAAAAGGCTAAGACCACACGACTAGTGTAATAGAAACAAATATAAGGGAACAGACATACAAATTTCTGTAATCCCACAAAAATTATGGTTATAAGCACATTTTAAAAGAAGTAATAATTTATTTATATATAAAAATAAGATTGTACCATTTTATTGTACTACATTATTAACTTTATAATAATAAAAAAAAATTATCTTAGGAAATATTTGCATATTGTCATTGACAGTTTATAAAAAGTAATTTGACGATTGGTTTTCGTAGAATTTTTTTTTAAATTAAAGTTTCTAAAGACATTAGAAAAAAGTGTATTTAAGAATTGAAACAATTATTATTTTAAAATGATTTAGAAATTGACACTTTTTGACAGTTGTTTGAATGACAATAAGTTTAAAAATACAATAAGTTGTGTCATAAAATTTGCAATATATTTTCCACCAATAATTTTTTTTAAAATTACATTCCTTTTCTTTAATTACACCTATGTAAAATATTTCAAAAACCGTCAAATTCAAGCTGATGCTGAATGATGATTTGAAGCTAAATGCTATTTTCAAGCTTTCGAGCTGACATGCTGAAAACTCTGCTTGAAATTCGACCTGGTTTCAAGTTAAGTATTCAAGTCGTATAGTTTTGTTTTTTTTATTTTTGTTAATTTTATTGAATTTATTATATTAGTTTATTAGATTTAAGAGCTTTATGTTTTGTTAATATTCAATTTTAATTTGATTTAGTTTGTAAAAAATTTTATATTTAAGGAAATAAATGAATTCTAAATCTAAAATCTATCTAAATCTATATAAACGCGGTAATTGTCGTGTTTTTGACTTTTACGAAAAGTACCATAGTGTTCACCTGGCATATGAACTAGCAATCTTAAACAATTAAGCTGAGAAATACAATAGATCTGAATACGTTTTCTATATAGAACTCCCATTGTTTAAAAAAAATAAAATACCGAAATCATCATAGTATGAAATTGTTTCTATTAATTTATGTATAAGTATGTTAAGTTCAATTCGATAAAGGTTTTTCTTCTTTCAACTGCCAAATATAAATTTAAAAAAAAATTAATAGTACAAAGTATTTACATCCTATATGTAAATCATAAGACAGTTATTAAATTATTTAATAGTCAATTTAACAATAGAAAATACAATATTGGGTAAATATGGGTAAATAATTGAATTAATAATATAATTAGAGTAAAAACTATATTTATTTAGAAATGAATAAATTAACTAACTTCTCACTTGCTTAGAGACTTACATTTTTATTTTTTAATAAATCAAATTTAAACTAGTAGTTATTTTAAAAACTCCTTCAATTATTGACGTTAACAATTTATTAAGTAGAAATCTAAACACAGTCTAAAACAAATTATATAACAAGTCGATGTTCACCGAAATTTTTAAAATTTGATTACAAGTGATGTAAAAAAGTTCATAACTAACGGTTTTACTTATTGAAATTTAAAAAAAAAACTTTATCTTGATTTCAAATTAAAATCCAAATTAATTACCAGACAGTCATTTATGACGGAAAAAAACAGTTTATCATAATTCTTATCAGTTGGTAACCCTGAATTTTTATAGTGTTGCATTTTATTTAATTTTGTAACAGATTTTTTTGCTTTGTTTTTTTTTGTTCAGTTCAACACAATATTATAACATGGTAGAAGAAGTGCTGGAAAAGAAGGAAGGGAATATTAAATATATTTACAAAGTACTAGAAATTTTTCTTATGTCGTTTTTAATGGTATATCATCCTTTATAACCCAGATAATAAAAGAAAAATTTATTTTTATGTTTAAATAAAAAAAAAAAATTGTTGCAAACTCTAAAAACCAAACAATGAGAAAAATAACAAAAAACAAACTTTATATATTAGAAAGAGAAACAAAGTTGAATTACATGAGTAATTGTTTGTGTATCTACATACATTTATAGTATATGAGATAAATGAGAGTATGAACTTAATGAACAAAAATAAGAACAGCGAATTTTCAAGTTTTAGCTCACGTGTCATTTGAAATAAAAAAAATAAAATAGTTTTTCCACATGAGCACTCATATTAACTATAATAATGTTAAGGTAACTAGATATTTTTACCTCTGGAACACACAATTTAATGTATTTTAAAAAAATTAATCCTATATAAATAAATTTTGCAGGAAAACTTTAGGTATACAGTTTTGACGAACTGTATTAGCAAATTTAAATCATTATATTTGATCTTTGAATTAAAAAAAGTATGGTATAAAAACAAATATCTGAACCATTTCATCATCGATTTTCATTATTATTGTTTTAAATGATCAAAATCATATATTTTTTAAATTTTTTTAAAATTTCTATTAGAAATTCCCATTTAAAATTTTACCAACCCTCCCCCCCCTCCCGTATATGAATCATTTTAACCTACAAAATTTTTATTTCTTAAATTACCTGTCAATTTGTCAAATTACCGCAACAACAATCCCTATTCGCATTTAATTTTTATTTTTTGTAAATAACTTATTAATACGTATGAGGTTGTTGTTTAAGATAAATGAATAAAAACATACTGTCCACGAATGACAGAAAGCAATTCATAACGAAATATTGGGTACGATTTTTTATCAAACTTCCACGAATTTCATGGAGCGGCTGAATAGTAGTTTTATTTTAATACATATATAAAATTAACAGTCTAAGATTAAAATATTAATAAATGTGCTTTAATGAATTTTTCCTGATACTTTTGAAAATAAATCTATTGAATGAGGTTAATACTTTTAAGATCTTGATGGTCTCCACTTTGACAATAAATTGTGTTTCAAACAACATTTAAATGTAACTAAATAAACAATCTAATAACTAACAAATCTAACTTCATGTTAGGTTTAATGCAGACGTCCTTAAATCACTTTTTACCTTCCTTATTCGACTTAATCTTGAATATGCCAGCCAAGTTTGGTCTCATAACCTTAGTTTAATCATATCAAAAGATTTGAATTGAATATCAATTATGGTCAATATGAAACCGCTTTAGATCGGAAAATATCGAATAAGCATTCTTATGGTAAGTATGGTAAGTAAGAATTTTTATGTTAATATATAAACAGAAACATCTAGCATTTGACAGAGCCCAATTGAAAAAAATGAACTTATATTTTAGAGTTAGGTTAAATTAATAACTTGCTAATATTCTTTGGAGAGAAGCTATAAAATTGTATAATTGTCAATTTTAATATAAACGTTGGCACCTAACCCTTAAGACATCTTTGAAACCTAAATTAATTAACGATTTGTTTGGAATTACCTCTAATTTAATTGGGTTTGAGAGCCTGTTTCAAAGAAGATTTGGGCGCCACTTCGGTGGAAATGGTCAACGGAAACACTCCAGGTCAGGAAACACAATGGTCAGCGGTTATCAGGCGAGTTTTTTTACCCCATCGACAACATAAACTTGCGAACATGATTTGGTCAAAAACTAAAAAGAGTTTACATCAAGCTAAAACCTGTAGAAACTTCTGACCACAGTTAAAGGTAGATTTTCGTCAGTAAACCCCTGGCGAACAGTTCACATGTTTTCATTACAGTAGATTCAGTTCGAGCCCCTCTTCAACCAGTCTATAATGGACCGTTCAGGGAAGTCAAGTGTAAGAAATAGTTTGTAAATAATATAAGAAATAAGAACGATAAAGTGTCGATTGAACGTTTAAAACCAGCATTTCTTACATTAGATCCAAATATAGACACAATATATATCTTAAAAATATAATAGGGTTCCGCGATTACTATGTATTAATATAATTATAAATAAGATTACTCTACATAATAAATGTATATAAAATATAAAAGTATATAATAAGGAATTATTAGTTCTATGAAAGAAGAATAAAAGTCAGTCGAACATTAGACTAGTTACGAGTAACATTATAAATGGCAATTAAATTAATTGCAAAATGAATAACCACAAATAAATAAATAAAAATAAATAAATAAAAAAATTTACCAAAATTGGACGAGAATAAGTCCGGATCCATCAGCTTCTTTTGATAACTGGTGAAACAGGTAATTAAATAGAGTGGGAAGTTAGTAAAATACATATTAAAATGTATGGTAAAGGCCTGGTAGCATAACTATCCAGAGTCATTCAATTTGTAGCATGGATTACAAATTATGCTGCTTTTTACAGTTCAGGTAAATGATGAAAACACCAAATTGAATTACCTGGCTCCTCTAGTGGCACGGGGCTGATCGAATGGCTGACAAGACAACATTAAGATAGTTTCAATATATTATACACTTTATAGAATATATTCTAGGCTCAATATGAAACATTATTAAAATTAAATAAAGATTAAAACTCTGATGATGATGGAAATAATCGAAATCGATTAAGATATTTAAAAAACATTAAAGTGAATCATACCTAGAGTTTTAATCTTTATTTAGTTTTAATAATGTTTTATCTAGAGCCTACAACATATTCTATAAAATTTTGCTATCACAATGTCAATGTTAATAATAAAAAATCGTCGATCTGAGAAACAAATAAATTATATGTTTATCAGTTATGTAGATTAATTAGTATAAGATCTGATCTCTGTAAAATTAAATGTATATAAAGATGAATATTTGAGTAAATAAATGATTTAAATTGAATTAAACAATCTTCAAGTATGCCTCAGTTCAATTCGAAGAATGATGATGAAATGAAGCAGTTCAAAGTTCACATTTAAATAATCATGAAAATATATGTTTGAGAACACCTGTTTTTATTTATTAAATAATTCAAAAATTTATGAATCTGGTCAAGTAGTAAAATGTACGTATGTACATACATATTATATTTATATTAGTTTTTTTGTTTAGAATACCATTAAGGAGACTCAAAATGATATAATCAACAAACAAGCAAAATAAATAAATAACAAAAAAAAAACAAAGCAAATACAAATGAAGACACAAAATTGTCCTGAAAAATTAGATATCACATAAATATCAAATGAAAATTTCAAAGAGGAAGTAAAATTCTAGATTAATTATAAAAAAAAGCAAACAAAAATTAAAAAATAAATAAAATGTAAAGGCATGTATTTGTGTTGTGTGTAGTGTGTGTATTTAAAACTTGTACGTGTAGTATAATTTGCATATTATGTGGTTGCAAAAATTATTCCTCACCAATTTTTTTATTTTTAAGTTTTTTTTTTGTTTTTTGTTTTGTATGGGTTGGCCCACTTGTGGTGCACTCTTGTTAATGTATTTTTAAAACTTTATTTTTAAACTGTGTACACTAATTTCTTGTTGCTGTTTTTTTTTTTGTTGAATTTGAAGTGAATTAACTAGATGATATTTCATAGTAAGTGAAAGTTTTAATGTAAGTGCAAGAATTATATAAAGAGTTAAAGAATAAGAGTGATATATTAAAGAGGACATTCATTCATACCTATATAAATTTTGACTGTTTGAAAAGTGAAAAAAGTTGTAGGTATGTGTAAATGTATTATTTAAATAACTTTAAATTTGTGATTAAAGATAAATCTATTTTTGGGAAAACTTCGGTATTATCTATTTTTTTTTTTTATATAAGTTGTATGTTTCAAAATGGCGGGGAATGTTTTTAATTTCCTGGCGTAATTAGTTTTAAGTAAATACTTTTCATATTAAGTTGAATTAATGATTTTTGTATTTTGAGATTTTGAAATTAAAAATTTTAATTTTCATTGCATGTTAAATTTTTATTTTAAGCTTCAATTTTCAGAATTATTACTTTAAATCTACGTGCTAATTAAAAATTTCAATTAAAAAAAAAAATCCTTCGAATCTTTAATTAAAAAAAAAAAGTTTATTTATAAAACTAAATTCTTCGAGTACATATAATATAACTTGAATTCATAAAAAAACTACTTAAAAAGCTAATATAAAAAAAAATAAGAAATAAAATAAAAAATAGAAATAACAAAAAAGTTCTATTGAAAAAAAATGATATCGTAATTAAAAATCAAAATTAGTAGTAGGATATAATAATTAATATAAAAAAAAAAATAAATCATAAATGATTTTGGAAATTTAAAATTCAGGACGGTTCGGTTACTGATTTCCCATAATTAAATATAACCTTAGTTATTTTTAATCATTTTTATTATAATATTTAAATAAATTAAATAAAATAGAAACTAAAGGGATTATATTTTTTTTTTGTATATGGATTTCTAAATTTATATTTTTAGTTGTTTTTAATTGTAATTGCCAGACTTGTCCTGGTGTACCTTTCTGTGTACATTACATTTGTTTTTAATTTTGATCACTAAAATAATGAAATAAACATCTTTTCTACTTGTACAAATACCTTAATTGATATAGTTATAATATAGTACAGTAGAAATAAGATTAAACAGTCAAAGTCAATTTTAGCTAAAAATGGTATTGAAATCTGCAAATTCATAAATTTTTACAGTAGTTTTTAAGAAAAAGTCTAATAGCTAAAGTTCAATTGACCGAAAATGTATTTTATAATAGTCGTGGAAATACACTTTAGAAAAGATGAACATATGCAAGACTGGAAGCAATGCGAAACACTCCTAATAAATTATCAAAATGTGGTCAAGTTTTCCAAAGACTGTTGCATTACTATTCTCGAGGAAACGGGGAACAATTGCCCTTTGAACTTTTCCTCAACGGATACAAGACAAGGATATTAAAACAAGGGTCACTAAACGATTGAACATACTCAAAATATTAAGCAGCACAACCTACGGATCAGACCGTAAGATAATGCATAGGATTCTCAACACAGTCGTGCTACCCATACTTGACTACGGAGCACAAATTTACAGTTCAGTGACCGAATTAAGACTTAAAACTTTAGACCCAGTACAAAATTTGGGTATTAGGATTGTTACTGGAACATTCCGAACAAGTCCATCGGATTGAAAATTGCGTCGGAAAAAACACTTACTAGTATACGGTCTTAAAATATTCTCAACTGACAGTCATACTCTTACGGCACTAATAAACGACACGACACTATATAATAAATAAAAATTATTGCAGAATATTATATCTCTAATATAAATAACAGGAATTAAACTTAAATCAAAATTAAAAATTTGAAAAGAGAAACTATTTAAAAAAAAAAAAACAAACAACAAATTGAATTTGAATAAACTTAAAACTCAAACATATTACAAAACTTAATATTAACAAAAAAAATTAAAAAAATTAATTAAAAAAAAAGAGAGGAGAACTCAAAATATTTTGGTATAAAATTTAACAAAAAGATAATAAATTTATGTATTAAACCTAAATGAATAAGCGCTTGATAAACCCCAGGTGGTTGATAAGCCCTAAAGAAACCACTTATAAATAGATATCCAAAAAAATTATATAAATAGATATCCAAAAAAAGTATATAAGAAATCCAATAAAATTATATAAGATTCATTGTAGTGGCTATTCCAAAATACAATTTTACTAAATTAAGAAGAACTAAAACTCATTTTATTTCATACGGCAAAATTTTAAAATAGTATGGAATAATGACATACGTAAATTTTATAGCCTATTCCATATAAAATAAAATTTGGAAAGATCATTAAACAAATCTTTGGCTCTAAATTAATATAAAAACATAAAATATAGGAATAACAACTAAAGTCCTAAAAAAACCTGTAAAAATGTACAATATTGGCCTTATATAAGTTGTAGTACTTTTAGCAGTAGGTATATAAGTAGCAGATTACGGAAAACAAAAATTTATCAACATTTTCAAATTGTTCTATTGGAAAGTTGTACAAATCGATTTTATTGGCTTAGCTATATATCTTATTGCCACTGAATACGTAGAATAGGTAAGCATAAGTTTGCTTAGGTTAGTATAAAAATGTTAAATGTTAATTTTACATTAAAATGAGCATTCCGAAATCAATTAGAAAATACACAAGTATTCAGCTTGAAAATAATGAAATCACAGTACATACCTTTTTATAATAACATTTTTAAAATTATTATCAAAATAATCTGAGGGTAAAATAAAAAAGTTTTAGTATTTAATAATTCAGCTTATATTTAGCATATGCTTAATTGTTAATAGTGCTGTGACAGTGTTTATTTTTTGCTCTCACCCTAACAAATACATAGTATGTATAAAAATATATTATATATAAGATTTAATTATATATTCAATTACATTTTTTCTCAAGCATTATTTTCTCAGATTCACTATCATAAATTGCTAAGTGAATCTGGGTGAATAATTCAAAAAAATAAATAATTTAATTATTGAATCCTTAATTAAATTTTAAAAGTAAAATATAAATTATTATTTTTAAATGAAAATTGAAAAATAATTAAGTCAACTTACCACAGAAAAACGTTGTTAAATCTATTATAACAATTATACACCTAGAATGAAAATTAAATTTTGAGATATTAGTTAAAAGTTTTAAATATGATATTTAAATACATTTTTTCTGATGTTTTAAGAGATTTCAAAGATATTTGAGTTTAAGTAATAAATAATATGTTAAAAATTCTTGTAAAATATTTTTGAAGTTTTGGGCAACCTGCAAAACAAACTCTAAACAAATTTTTGTACCACACTTAAGGAAAGTTAAGTTTACCAATGTTACTGACAATTACTAAAAAAAATACCACTTAAGTAAGTATATATCAATATAAATAAGATGAACGTGTCAGCAGAAATTCTTAATAAACAAAGGCTAAACATATTTTGAAAATTTTTTGTTTATCAATTAAGAACTACTACTCTACTTTAGATTAGATTACATTGTTTAATTTCAGGAGATCTGTCCCCAAATCACCGCAGCCGCAAATAGGCTTATTGTGATAACCACCCGTGTTTGTTAGTTCTAGTTAGTCTTTAAGTGAGTCCTTAAGGATGCCTGATTTTGTAATAAAAATTTAGATTTCTAATCAATAAAAAAACTGATTACTAGAATTATCGGTTTCAAAAACAAATTATCGAATAGATTAAAAACCTCGAATAGTTTAACTGGCTATAGTTTAACTGTAAAATTTTAGTACTGACACTAAAAATTGTCAATTATCAGTTAAAAAATACTGTTATACTGGTAGTAATCAATATTTTATCACCAACCAGTTTAACAGTAAAATATACATTAGTACTCGGCACAGTACTCACAATCAAATTTTAATATAGGTTAGTATTTATTAAAATTTTAAAATTGAAAATATTGTTTTTATTTATTTCTATAAGGTATATATGGTTATCTACTGACTTGAAATTATATTCAGCTCTTGTTAGTGCTAATTGTTAATACTAGTAACCCATTGCAATGTTTACTGAAATATTTTTCTAGTAAAACAAATACTGCTACTTGTTCATGTACAATAAGTGTAAAATACTGTAATAATCTATATAGCTCTATATCTGTATGTGTATACATCAATATGTAGAAGGATATAATGAAATTACTATTGATGCACTATTGATGATTCCTAAAAACTAATAATGTCATCATAGATTTTCATTTGAAATGAAAATAAAAATTTGTTACAGTCCTTCGTTTCAATAATTTTTCAAATTGAATATTAAGAGTAGAGTGTAGTATATAAGTTGAAAGCTTGCCAATGAAAAATTAATTTAGAAATGTCAATTGTGAAAATTTCAAAAGTTGTTTTATTATTATAAGTATAGGCCTGTAATTTGGAAAGGTTTTTGTTTTTTTTTTGTTGCAGGATTTATTTTTCTTTCATTTTTACTTTTCTGTATTACTGCATGAAAAAAAATGAACTTTGAATGGTCACGATTTCGACAATTTTAATATGCTTTAAGCATAATAATTTTTTTTTTGTTTTTGTTTTAAATTAAGAAAATAGAAATTTTAGGATGGCCTACGATGGCCTATTTAATAACTTGAAATTTTAATAAATACATTTTTCTTTATGTGTAGCTATAATTACAGTAATTTTCAATTTCAGGTTTTTGTTACGATTTAATTTGTTAAACTAAGTAAATATAAAAGATTTTTTCTGTTGTAGATAACGCAGGTTAGATTCTCAGAGGTAATTATATTAAATACTTTTATCAAAATACGCTTAGTATAAATAATTTACATATTATAGAAACTACTAATTAGTATTTAATTAGAAAACAAAAATTTATTCGAAATAATTGATTTATTTCCATTTAATTTATTTACCTGTCATCTGGTGAAATTATTGTGTAATTTAAATAAAACTCTTTAATGTCAAATAATTATATACTGTCAAATTACTTTAATTTTAATTTCATATTTTTATTTAATTTATTTCTTTATTTTATACTTTATTTATACATTCATTTCATACATAAATAAAATACAGTGGCGGAAATTTTAAATAAATTACTTTCGATGATGAAACATATTCTATAAAATATTTATATTATTAAAGAAATAATTAAATATTAGCTATTTCCGGGTAATATTCACCGGTCAAGCATTAAAAAAATATTTATTTCCTCTTCAGTTAAATATTTAAGTCAGAAAAAAGTTTTCTATTTCCGTAAAACAATTAATATCGTACAATTTAAGCATAACATTTTTTTCTTTTTTTAATATCCTTATTGTTACCCCTGTGGAGTCAGCGATGTACATCTGTCCATTCTTGTTTAAGATTTTCTTTTGTACAACGGAGAAAACATGTGGATATGAAGAATATGGTATACAGTTGTATATTTTTAGCACAAATTGGAATAAATAGTCAATATTGCTCTTGATATTTTCTCTATAATCTAAATATGTTCTCTATAATATCTTGCTTCTGATGTTGTTTTCTATAAGAATGATTTTTAGCCAGATTTACCATCATGGAAACAATAGAAATATTTTTTTTCTGCTTGTCAATATTTTGCTTTACAAAATAAACATTAATTTGAACTTGAAATGTGTCTGCATTGTTCAGTTAGAAACATTTCAAGGTGGCTTCTTCAAGGACACAAATCATGAAAATTTAGTCTTTTTTAATATACTTTATTTTTTGGGTAATTTTAAGTGACTTTAAATTTTTTTTTTGCTATTATTTATATCATCTTATTTGTTTCTTGTATGAAATATAAAATTTTCCAATGAAAGCTTAGAACTTTGATATGTTTTTCTATAAATTAAAGAATTGTACAAAAGAGTAAAACTTACTAACTATATTAGTAAACTAATATTAGCCAAAAACCAGAAGGGTAACATTAAAATGTAATTATATGTAACATTGATTTTGAACAATACTTTCTCAATGAGCTGTCAAATAATGAATTTTAAAAAGTAAGGGAAATTTTAAATTTAAGCTTTTAAGATTCAATTACTCTACAGTAAGTATTAGGTTTCTGTCAAAAAGTGATAAGAACAGTTGGAGTTTTTAACAGAAAAGCTCTACGAAGAATGTAGGGTTCTCTATTTCTAGTTGCAAGTTTCGTATTCTGTAAAAAATATATCGAACGTAAAAATAGTATCGAACCTTACGAATTTTGAAACAATGTTATAGATGAAATTACAACATTTAGTTTAAATCAGATTTGTTAACGAGTTGGTTTAGTTATAGTTTAGTTTGAAATTGCAACATAGTTTTCCACATTTAAATTAGTAGATATATCATAAAAATAACTAAAGAAAAAACTATTGTATGTAATTGTATATGCTAAATCTCTACAGCAGTTAGGCTGTTAGGATATCCATCCCATAAGCTTGGAACTATATATTAAAATAAAACTCCCAACGACCTTTTGTCTTTGGACATTTTACGAAATTGTTACGTACTTGATTGTGAATTTATGTTCATTCACGTTCTTGTCTACAATAGTCAAATATATTATAATAAACAATATGTTATAATACTTGTATATGCTAGAGGCAAAGTGTCTAGACGTAATATTCAAATTTAGCTTTTTCGATTGAAAAATAAGATTTATTTAAAATTAAATAAGCATAGTTGTAATATTAAAAACTACTATTAAAATATTTAATATCATCTACAATAATGTATCGAAGATATCAGAAGAAATTAAAGTTTTACACATTTAGGTAAAGCAAAGAGAGATAGATATAAAGACTAAAGAGAATTTCTATGTACAATTAAGTAAAATTTATATAGCGAAACATGAATATCTGCCACTGTACATTGAATGAAAAGGATTGCATTTCCAATCTAATTATTTTCAAGAGAGAGAGAAAAATGAAAATATAAAATTTAAAAAGGAAAACAAAATTGGAAAAATTGAATTTGAAAATAAAAGGAAAATTTTTTAAAGGAACTTGAAAAACAAATCGTGCATTACTAAATTTTATGAAAAGTTTTTTTTTTGTTTGTTTTAGTTTTGTTTTTCTTTTTAAATTATAACAAGTTTATAATAGAAATAATAATATGGCAGGTTAAGTCATGCATAATCTAAGAAATAAAATGTATATATATATGTAGATAAAATGTGTATAGATTATGTATACATTATATTATATATGTATATGAAATCAAAAGTCAAGGTTGTCATAAATAAAATGCAAAATTTTAAAAATATTTATTTTTTTTTTAATATTAGAAAATTGTAAAATAACTGTTTTCGAAAATAAATTTGAAAAGAGTACTGTTTTGTTAACCCTTATGTTTACGGAGACAAGCCATATGTCAAAATTTATTAAATAAAAAGGTATATTGTCACAAAGCCTTTCTTTATAATGAATGTTTTCTAAAAACTAATAAAGTAAATAAAATGTATTTTCTATAAATGAAAATTATTAAATTTATTATATTACATTGTTCAAAACTGTGAATTTAAGCCCCATATTATATGAAAGGGTTAATAAAATAGTCAAAAAAATGTAATCAAATAAATTAAAAATAAAAAAAAATAAGTAAAAATTGAATAAATTAGTTTGGTAAGTTAAATAGCAAACTATTTTTAATATGACAAGTTCATAATGTTTGCTGTTATAAACGAGAAGTCACGATAACTGAAATTATGTCATTCCAAAATTTTTGTTACTTATGATATCATGATAATATCATTGTGTGTTAACCAATTTTATTTCAATTTTAATTATAAGAATCAAAAAGTTGTATTTCGTTTTTACAACCGACTTTATTTATAATATTAAAATATGATTTAATTTAATTAAGATCTACAGTTATGATATAAGATAATGAATAAATTAAAATAATTAATAATATTTCATACAATATCCTTTTCTAAATTAAAATTACAAATTTTTAACAACTGATCATATAAGTAATGGTGTTAACAGTATTAATTTATTCAATTGGTATCATGCTTACCATGCTTAACACGTATGACATACTATGAACGAGATAGGATATTTTCTCTAATCAATGCTTACAAAATTATTAAAAATCGAGAATTTAGGAACTCTTAGTTTACAGTGTCTCTCATATGGAAAAATTATTATACTTAAAATAAATAATGATTTTTAAATAAAGGAATTCCTGAGAGGCAAACATAGAGATAGAGAGAACTAAATCTAGGGATTAACACAATATGTATACAATTGACTGGAATGTACAACAAGAAGTGAGAAAATGTTTAATTTACTGTGCCAGTAAATATAGCGCCAGTAAATATAGCGATCTTAATTTTATGGCAAGTTGGCTTTTTTTTTATAAATTATTATAAATTATTCTTTAGATTGTATTTTTCTGTCATTCTACCAATTAGGCTTTAGAGAATTTTTTTTCTATCTATAGTAACGTTTTATATAGTATAAAAAAAGAATATTGCTTTCAGTTATTTCGGAACAAATTACATATTTGTACTTCGGAAGCAACATACTTCCTTCATCAGTGTTTGTGACTAACTAACTTTCCTCCTTCTTCTACTTTTTATATGCTAATCCCTAACAGTTAAATATTTTATCTGTACACTTGTAAACTATAGTTTATATTAATTTAGATTGCGATGAATATCCATTTCCTAAATCATTATTCAATCTATAGAACAATATGTAGAACAGGTAGATAGTTTTCTTGACATTGCTACACATTCGTATGTGTTTAATTTCCTGATGTTTTTGTACCTCCTTTGTTGATGATAAATTGCTCATTAATCAACTCATTTATCTGGTGGACTAGTGAACCTCACCAGTCTAAGTGTGTTGGTGTCTTTCCGGCAGCCACTATAACCTACCATAATCCTGAATAACTATTTTGTTCAAAAAATATTTAACAACTTTTCTTTTTCGAAAAATACAAGTGTAAGTTGAATATTCTATATTTCAATAATAAGGACAAATAACAATAACAAACTATTTTAAACATGAATTTGTTTTAAATATTATTACAATATTCAAAAGAGTTAAGGTTTGTGTTTTTCAACTTCCCTTTTACTACAATCGGTATTAGTTTCTTCCATAAATTTGTGTTATTGTTCAAATTTCAATTCAATAAAATTCGGAGGAAGAAAATGTATATAATTTTAAATAATCTGATAAAACATTTTCCTCTTCAATATTATGTTTCCTAAGAGTGTTCTGGAAATTGTTTCCTGTTATTAAAGAATATAAAAATAAAAAAATTGAAAATGTAAAAATTTAAAAGACGGTATAAATAAACTAGGAAGAGAAAATTATAAGTGTATAAAATATAAGTAGTAATATATTATAAAATATAATTTTAACTCTATATGTAAAACAAAACTGTACAACGGAATATATAAGCTACAACGCAGAACAAAGACTTAACTAATCTTAGAATGATAATCTGGAAGTTTTTATTATTATTTTTTATTATTTATCTACTATATCTACTATGGGGCTTATGATTGAAAACGAAACGGAAAACGAAACGAAACGATCATCACTATCACCTTCTTCACATTTTGATATGATTGAAGACGTGTGAATAAAAACATTTTCGCAAACTTTCGAAACTTAACTGACAGTTGTCAAAAACTCAATTGTTGTTTCAATTTTTTGTGGTTGTGTTTCTGTTTATTTTGATTTATTTTTTTATTTATACTCCTTCGCAGTTTATACAAACAGTTTATAAAACAAAATTACAATTAAAAATTGAATTAAACTTTAATAAACAATTAACTAAAATAAATTTTAATAAAACAACAAAACAAAAAAGAATAGTGTAGAGTAGAGTGTAGTGTCATAAATTATAAATTGAAAAAAATAGTTAAATACAGAAAAATAAAGAAAAAAAAAATTTAAAAACTAAAAAAAAAGAAACAAACAATTCTTCTTTTATATAGAAAAGAATTCTTTTTAAATGGATTACAGGTTAAAATTTCACTTGTTTTTGTATTTTATATGTATTTATTTGTATTTACAAATTAAATGTTTTGATTTACAATTAAATATAAATAAAGTAATTTCTAAGTTTATATTCTAATTTTTTATTTACAAAAATTAAAATATAAACACCTAAATTAGTTATATAAAAAAAACTACTTGCATTTTGTTTATGTTTATAAACTTTTTCCATACAAACGTTCAACACAATTGAACGTTTGATTTTTGCACTACAAACGTTTTCCGATCGTTTTCAATCATATGAAAAATTATTTTCGAAATTAACGTTTTCCGTTTTCGTTTTCTGTCATACCAAATGACAAACGTCAGTGATATTCGGAAAACGATTGAACGTTTTCGTTTTCAATCATAAGCCCTCTTGGTATTAAGTTAAACAGAAATGTAAAATTAAAATATTACAAATAAAGCACTACTACTACTAATACTGCTACTAAATAATTGAAATCCACACACTGAACGAATTTCTAAATCACACAATCACACAAAATTTAATCAATCTTCATTGATTAGAAATAAAAAGCAAAGCTCGAGGCAATCTCGACGGCGTCTGTACGGCGTATGATCTGGGAACTGTCAAAAAAAAGTTAAATCATATGAAAATAATATAAATAGGCAAACTCGACGCTGTTCTACTGCGTTTGTTCGGCGAAGAAAATAAAAGTTGAATCAAGTTTAGTTTTTCGGCATTAAATGACATTTGATGGTACAAATGCAATTGACAGAATTAGTAAGTGTTTGGAAAATTAAATTAGTAAGTATTTGGAAAATGGAAATAAGTGTTTTGAAACAATTCAAAGTTAGATAAATATAGTTTATGTAGTTTGGTTTTTGATACATATGTATATAAAATATTTAATTAAAATATTTATTAAGTAAATATTTATTAAAACTTTTTTTTAAATAAACTGTATAATTACTTTTATAAATATTTATCAAAATTTAATTTAAATAAAAAACAAATTGCTTCAGTCTACAGTAAAATCTTCTTGATTTGTTTGCTTCATGTAGCCAAAAAATATGCTAAATATACAGTGCTAATGGTTATAAATGAAATTGTAACTACATTTTCATAGTCCATTAAGAAGCAATTGAAAAACTTCAAAAATATATAATTTTAGAACACAAAAATTTAAGCACAAAATCTTTATAAAAGTTTTAAAAAAAAATCCAAATTATTTAATTTTAAAACACAATTTAAACTACAAAATGTTTATAAAACACAATTTATTTAAAGAAATCCAAAAATTTAAAAAAAACAGAATATTTAATTTTAGGAAGCGCACAGAGAATTTTCACAATAAAGTAAAAATATTACAATTGACATTTGACATCTTAAAACATATAGATTTAAGTGTCATTTAACGCCGTTCAGTTTGCCTGGCTAAATTAGCCGTTATGCGCCTAAAGAATTTTCTAAGCCGTCGAGTTTGCCTCAAGCATAAAAGAAAATTAAAAGCTAATATACCTATATTTACTCAAATATTTTGTTTTTAATTTTTAAAGTTTTAAATATTATTTTTCAAGATTTTCACTTTTTTCCAAAAAATTTTTTGTATTATTTTTTGTAATGTTTTCAAGTGTTTATTTAAATTATTTTTTTATTAAATTTTTTTGACGAAGCAGATTGAATATTTGGTGAATCAAATATAAAATGTAATTCTCATCTATCTCCATGTCTTTCTCTCATACTCTTTCTCTCTCTCTCACTACATTTTTTCTTTTGATTATTATATTTTATTTGAATATAGACTATAATATAGAATAAGAATGATGGTTGTTAATGATTGAGTATTTTGGCGTCAAAGTTTTTCTATAGTGTTTGTTATTATTAGTCTTATTTTTTTTTAATACATTTACAATGTAAATTGAAATGACGCCAGTTTATAAATAATACAACTTATTTGATTAAAAATAGATATTGACATTCAATAAAAAATATTAAATACATAAAAAATCACTTTAATATGTAATCTTAAAATATAAAAAATTACCCTACAATCCCTCTAAAATTTCATTAAAAAACTTGTGGAACAATTTTTGACATTTAAATATATTTTAAATTCGATCAAAAATGTCACATTGTGTTATTTTTGAAATATTTTATTTCTCATTTCAAATTGTATCTAATTTTAAATATGCATATAGCTACATATAGCTACATATGTACATACATACATTTGCAAATATTTTAAATAAATAAAAAAATATTTATTTATAGAGAGTAGAATTTTTGTAGTTTATTGTAGAAAATAGAATGTTGAAAGTTGAGATTTAGTAGAGAACAATTTTTAAATATTGAAAATAATTGATTTTTTTTCTTCTTAAACACTTCCCTTTGAAATTTGTGTCACATCACATTTTATAATGTCGTAAAACTATTTATTTACTTATGTATTTATTTATCTACTGGGAAAGTAACCAGTAAGATATTGCTTAAAAAGTAAAGTTCATGAAATATATTTTGTATACATTTAAACATAAAAAATTAGAAATAAGTAATCTATTCTATCTAATCAATCTACTGAGAATATTCCTTACACATTTCAGCTTAAACTAAGGCAATAACTAAAAGTACAAAATACAATATATTTAAAAAAAAATTTGATGACTTTTCCATAGAAAATTTGTCTACTATATTGAAAATCAATTTCGATTCTTCGTGCTTAAAAAATGGACTTCAATTGAACACTTCTAAATGCCAAGTCATATCTAAGTCAAGCCTTTTCCAGGAGAAATTGTGCTTGGACAGTTTGGTTCAAATACCAATTAAACGGCTGTTCGATTTAAAGAGTAAATTCTATTTTAGACGTCGGGCTAACACTTAACACTATGATAAAATAGTGAACAAAGTCAACTCTTCTTTAGGTTCCATTAAACGATGGTCTAAAGAATTTTCTGATTTTCCCGAAACATTTTTATATTTACATATCTAAGGCCTACCCTTAATTATACCGGTCAAGTGTTGTCCCCACATTAATTGAATTGAATCGGTTCAGCTAATGCTTTTGCTTTTCGCTTTTAGTAAGTTTTCGTGGAATGATCCATTGCGACTTCCATCTTATTCCCACCGTCATGCAGTTATTGACTTACAGTCATTGTCGTCGGGTATTTGCAGATATCCCTTTTATTCACCAGACTCTTTCGGGTAAGACGTTAGTCCTTGAAATTTCAAATTATTTGGTTGAAAGGACCAATTGGAATAATCTAAGATCCGTTGAGTTGTTCTACATTCTCTTCCATCCTATTCAGTATTTGGTAGATTCGAGCTAATCACTAGAATTCTCCGTGAAGTATTTTAAATGTAAAAAAAAGTAATTACGTTTCAATGTTCGGTCTAACTTTTGGAAGTATTTTTAATTAATGTATAGTTATTGACCTAGGTATTAACTTATGACTTTTACTTTTCTACTAAAAGCAAATCTGGTTTAGTTTATTTTTAGATTTTTCTAATCAAAGGTGGCTGTGTTTTAGTAACCCTATTGGATAATGATATATTGCACAATCAAATGAAGCAAGCTTTCGTCTAGTAATAGTTGTCGATGTGCCTGTTCTAGGCCTTAATCTGACAGTATAAAAAAATCTATCACTGACGAACAGGTTTTAAATAGACACTGAAAGTTAGATATAGGCTGAGAAAGGCCATCAATGAGTTGACATTTTGCGATGTAGCCAATGAGATTATCCTGCCAATAAAATTTACTGCCCTTATTATGATTCTCGAATTGAACGTATAAATGCGATCATGATTAGCGAAGCGAACGAAATACGTTCGACAATTTGTTGAATGAAAAATTTAAGTGATAACCGTAAAACAAAAATAAAAGAACATTCATATTTTTGTTGTGTTTCGAGTGAAAATGAAGGTTACATTCATAAAATTCATAAACAATATAACAATATGATATTATATGCAGCAGGAAGAGAATCCTAATAGTTCAAAGGTTTAAGCTGTTTCTAATAGTCGGCTCCGTCTTAGGTGTAATTAGCGCTACTATCCCATCTGTCATCATAAAAGAGAACCCAGCTTATACCCATTTTTATTTATTTATTAATTTTTATTGTTTATTTTAATTTGTATTTTAAAATATATCTTTAAATATGTTTATAAAATTTATTAGTACAAAAAAAAACTGTTTACTTTTTATAAAATTTATTGGCACAAAAAAAATCAATTTCTTTTTTATTTACTTTTCATAATATTTAATTTTCGAGTGTTAGGTCAGCAATTACTTTTCCACAGCGAATACATTTATTTGCCAATCGGGACTTATAATTTACGCAAACTTTCGACTAACATATTCGCTTCGATATATATTCGATTCGAGAATCATGATCAGGGTATACGTAGATAAAATCTAATCGCATTTTTCTGAATTGATTCAATGTTTTTTATGTGTTTAGCATAAAATGGCATCCAGATATGGGAAGCACATTTTAGATGAGGACGGACTAATGAAATATGTAAGTTCTTAAATGTTTATGGATCAATAAATTGAAGAGGATTTCTTTTAATAAAACCAAACATACAAAAAAATTTATCGAAGATAAAATCAACATGTGAATTTAAAGTGAGTTTATGGTCTAAAATGATTCCCAAATCCTTAAGTTGATTAACAACATCCGATGACCGGGAAGAACAGAACTATGAAAAAACTGAAATAAAACGGGTAAATTGAATTAAAACGGGAATATTTTGTCAACTGATTCAATACTAGTCGTATTTTCCAAACCGCCATTCGTAGCAAATTGAATTTGAAAGTTCAATAATATCAATTACTTTTTTTTCTTACATCAGTTTTTTTTCAAACTTGCATAGAATGGAAATGAATTTTATCCGATTTTCAAACCACACCTATAAATTTTTTTAAAATCATTGTATTTCAAAATATTTTAAAATATGCTAGTAAAATAATGTCATAAATGTCGAGTCTTATAACAATTCTGTTAGAACTTCTTGGATATAAGACAAAATAAGAATGCATACAACAAAGTGTTATTTGTCAGTTGAGTAAATATTTGTTGTATGTGTGAATAGGATTTTTTTAATAAGCTCTTTTTTAAACCAAAAACATACGATAATATCTTGTTTTTATTTATGATGACACTTTACCGTATTTTAACATAAATATTTGAAAATATGACCAAAATTTACAGGTCTTTGGAAGTAACTAATTGTAATAAACATACACACATTTTCACGAAAATTAATAGAAATTTATCGTATGTAGCTCTTTTTGGAACATGCAACAAAGTAATGTCTAAGTATGTACTGTGGAGATACGACAAAGTGAATATTCGATATCTCTAAAACTAAATTAAAATTTTGAAAAATGGATGAGCACATTCGAAAGTGCACCCAAAAAAAATTCTATATCAATTTTGAAGATAAAACCGCAAAATACGACAAGTATTGCTCAGCTGATGATTTGTTATTCATAAATGTCTACCTAGTTGGCAAAAATTAGTAAAATCAAAGCTTCTCTGTAGTAATATAAGTAGGCAATGATTCTGGAAGAATTTTCGCAAATGGAAATATAGATCCGGTTAAAGAATTAAATAAAAATATTATTTTAGAGATGGAACTTTTGATAAAGCACTAGACATTTTTTATCAACTTTGTACATGGCGCGTGTAGGTTAAAAATTCCACCTTCTGCATTTATTTCCTTTTATAAAAGAAAAATTAAATACATTCTGTTTTTCATCGCTATGGTTTTTCATTTTCTGTTTTATCAAGTTCTGTTTTTTCATGGAATCCATATCAGAATTATTCAATTTCTCAGAATTATAAAATCTCTTAACTTTATATTTATTAATATTTAAAATGAACCCGTTTATATAATTTCTCAAGATCAATTTGCAGGCTACGACAGTCATCTGATGTACAGAACAACATTAAAACAAATTTGCATTTAAAAGCCTGTTTTTTTTGTTTTTTACTATATTCTCTGGCTTTAAGAAGTGTAAAGTAAAGATTAATAAATGAGAGAGTTGGGAAACCAACAGCGACTACACAGAAGAAAATACTTTCTTTTCTTTCTTTCTTTATATCTTGTCGGACCTTATTTTTGTATTAAATTTTGGAGTCTTGTTACATAATAAAATAAACCCCAAAACAAAATGCCTTATAAAAAAATGGGCTACAAGAGTTGCAGCCATATTTCGCAGCCCCGTATATTTTTGTTGGATTATAAAATTACAGATTTTTAGCACTTAATTTTTTAAGAAAGAGCAGTTTAAAGGCTTTTTAGGATCAGGAAATTGCTTAAAATATATTTACGAATAATTTTTATTTTAGAGTTTGCTAGTTATTGGGAATCAGGAAATATTTTTACAAATTTGTAGAAAATTTTGACAGAAATTTCATTTTTCCTTGGATTCTCAAAAATCTGTTCTCAAATAACAATTATAGTCTTTGTCTGGATGCCATACGAACAGAGCAACACAGAGCAAGATCATTCAAGGTCAATTATAAAATATTTCTCTTATAATTTAATTATTTATTCTCTGAGTGTTACAAATTAAAAGTTCTATTTTCACTGAAATTATATATTGTCAAAAGAAAAAAAAAAACAACAAGAAAAAATAATAAAATGAAATAATTTTGAAATTTTAAGAATTTATTATAATGGTACATTAAAGATTTTAAGGATGCGATTATTTTTATTATTATTGTTATTATTATTATTATTGTTATCTTTTTGGTTGCGATCTGCATTGCATCAAATAATCAATCTGTTATTTTTGTTTGTTGAGATTTTCGTCTCCATCTACGATTTTATTTTACAACGCACATGTGTTGTATAAAGTAAATCAAAATACGACAAGCACAAAAAAAACATTTATTTTATTGTGCGAATTTTCATCATTTTTTTTTTGTTTTTTTTTTTTTATTTTATTTTGAATTTTCTTTACGCGTATATGGAAATAAAAATGTGATTTAAATTTTGGTGTTTTTCCTTAACATTCATATGTCTATGCATTTGAATGTTGAAAAATGTAAAGGGTGTAGTGAAAAAAAAATTATTTATATAGTATTTTGGTGTTTAACGGTTTTCAAGGAACTTAGCAACTTAGTAATCGATTAAATATTTTAGGGCAAGTATAAACATGTTTTGTAAAGGATTTCATTTAATAAATTTTTTCTATTTTATTCAATTTCTAATTTGTCGTTCTTGAATCAATTTCGAGCATAAATGTTAGCTGAAATTAATGTATGCATACAGTATGCATCTGAATCGATATGTGATGTATTAAGCAAAAGGAATTTATTAAGGAATTTAGTTTGAAGTACAGTTTTTGTTGTATTAATTATAGAGCATTAAACTACATAACGAATTAAATTACGACATTACGACATGTTGAGTAGGTAAAAGTTGATAACAGTAACAGTAGATAAAAGTCCCGCTCGATTCACACCGAAACAAAAAAAATTCTTTATGTGTTTTTCGACCTAGTACAGTACCCGGATCATTGGGATAAAATAAATAACAAAAAATTATAATTTGGCAACAGATTAAAAATAAAATGAAGCTATACGCACCATTTAAGAAGGCTTAGTTTCTTACAATAGTAGTAATTTTCCACATTTAATAAGTTGATAAGCTAGAAATTAGATGAATAAATAATGGAAAAACAATTGTAGTAATGTAGTAACATGCAAAACCATACTAAAGCTAATTATACCTAAGTTACTGGCAGGAACATAGTAACAAAAAAATTAATTATACTTATATGAAGTCAGCATGGAAATGCGATACGATACAAATATCGCATTCGACAAATTAAATATATTATTGCAATTGTAATGCCGGTTGGGACAGCAAACATTTTAACCATTATTTAAATAATATTTATTCAATCAAATAACGTCATTATATTCTCATGCAAATAATCACTGAATGAATTTCATATTAAAACCATAGCAAAGTGTAATTCTTTTGTGAGCACTGGAATTAAATATAAAATGATCACATAACAAAAGATATATATATTTTTTTCAGTAAATCAATATTTTACCAAGAATCAATTTAAATATCGATTATTCTAAATAAATTTCAACTTCCTAATATCATAATTACATATTTATATCAATGATAACCAAATTGTAGCCTTAAGTAATTTCAAAGACTTATCATCATTGTTCTAGTACGAGAAGTGGGACAGAGAGTAATGGAAAAATATTTTAAAAACATTTATGATTGTAACTGGATTTGAACCCTACACTTTGTGATTGGTAGTCATATGAAAAAATATATTTTGATATATTATTTCTATTACACTCTGTAATTGTGTATAACTGAAGCTTACATATTATACATAATATGTGTAATACCATAAATCTTGTTATTATGATAGCTTTATAATATCAAATCATATCCTTATCGTAAATGTATATATACAATGTAATAAATATATATATACAAACAGTCATAGATATTTGTATATATATTATACGTAATAAAATATACGGGTATTTCGGTCAAGTTTAGCAGTTGTTATGACTTAATATTACAAGGATATTATATCCTAGACATGTCAACATACACATATATACATATATTGTATGTTATATATATATATATATAAATATAAAAGTTATTTTGTGGTTTATCTAATGTTTTTATTCTAATATCTGATTCGATAGCAGAAAAAAACAGTAAAAAGAAAAAAAATTGCCATGAATAAAAGAAATTAAAAAAAAGAAAAATAAAACTTTTCACCAGATGTGACCGACTAGATATAGAAAAAATAGAAAAAAAAACGAAAAAAAAGGACATTTGATATTTTTGATATTAAAACGGAAGTATTGTGGTTGGTGTGTAATATGTGTAATTTTGTTTTTTCTAATTTGTATTTTTTTTTTTTAATAAAAATCATGTGATTTTGATTTAGGAATAAAAATGAAATAAAATTTCTCATGATACGCACATACGAACACAAAATATACGCACACGCTTATAATTTTCAATACAATATTAAACTGAATATTATCCTAAATAAAATATTATGTAATAATCTAAGAAAACAATAAAAAAAAATATAGGTACTTTTCCTTTTAATTTTTTTTATTTTTTGTTATTGGAGCGTCTGTTACTGTATATAGTTGGTTGGTATTGTTGGTGTTTTTCCCTCTTTTTTTTTTCTTTTTACAAATATTTGACCATGAAAAATATATTTTCTAATGCCCGAATGGAATTATTTACAATTTAATAAAATTTCTATTCAATAAATTCACAATTTTTGTATGTGAATATATGAGGGATTTGATTTTTTTTTGTTGAATATTATTTGAACAACATATGGTACGGTTTGTTATAAGAATGATCTGCCATTATTTACATAGTGCTGAGAGGCTGATTGACATTTTCACAAAAAAAATTGTTTAGAAAATTTTTACTTTGAAGATAACAACAATCTATGACCTTTAATTTACAATAAGTTGAGATATATTTTTCTTTTAATCACATTTGATTTTTAAATATTTAATTTAACATGGAAGTTATTTCAATAATTTTTGAATTAAAATTGAAAATATTGATTTGGGATTTGTGCTGTTGGGGAATATTAAAAAAAAAAGGTAAGAGTATAGAAAAATAGAGGATTATTATTGCTAGATAGTGTAGATTTATACGAGAGATTGTATGATTTAACTGATTATAACTATTATAACTGTCAGAGTTCTTGGAATGGAAATAAACAGCAAATTTTCATGACTCGATTACATGTTTTTTGTCGGGAAGGATACTGCGACATGTTTTGGATTCTTAAGCAGAAATAGAAAATACTTTACATCCTCCAGTTTGCTCTTAATATGTATATAGCACAATATGATTTCAACACTACTCGCATATTTGGGACCGCGCATCATTAGATAAGGTACAAAAGCGAGTAATCCATACAATCAATGATGAAGATGTTACAAAATTCCTAACATCATTAGGTTGTCGCAGTAATGTCCCCTAATTTTACATATTTCTGTTGGGTAATTGTTCTGATAAAATACAAGGTACTATATCCGAAATAAAACCATCATTCGCAGGACAAACATTTCTAAAAAATTTGTAGTAGAGCCTCTTCGAAGCAGAACCGTGAAATATAAAAATTCTTTCGTCAACCGAGCCTCTGAACTATGGAACATTTTACCATCTTATGTGCTTCCACAAATATATAACTTGGAAGTTTTCTAGAGATTGGTAAATAAATATCTTTTAAAGTGTATGTAAATTTTATATACTAACTCTTCTATTCTATTCTATTTTATTCTATTCTCTTTCTTTTATATTCTCTTATAATATGGTTTCTTATTTCTTACCACCCTTTTAAATATTTAAAATGGCTTAAGTTCTGCGAAAGCAGTTAAGCTTATCCCGTTGAGTTGGCCTCAATTAAAAACAAAAATAGACTACACCCAACTGGAATTCACATACAATTAGAGTTAGATATTGATCATAAAATACCTTGAAAAGTACTATTACCGACCTTAATCACATCAGCTAGAGTTCATCACACTTGATCGCATATATTCAACCGCGGAATGATAAGGCTAGATGATCATGATGAAGGATGATGATGATTATAATAAATGACATACATAAATTCTGTAGATTTATTTTTTTGTTGTGATATCCACTCAGTTCAGCAGACCAAAACTTGTAATAATTGGTCCATTAGTCATTCTACTTTATTAGGTAGGTTTTAACTCTTTATTAAACTCAATTTTGAGCAAGACTCTTTACACAAATTTAAAAATTGGCAAAATTTAAAAAAATTTTTTTTTTGAATATTTCTGTTTTGTTTTGGAATGTTAAAAGGTTTCAGACCATCTAGTTATTTGCTATTGAACAAAAAGTTCTCTACAAAAAATTTTTTAAAATCATTTTAAAACTTTTTGAACAATTCACAATAAACCAATATTTTTTTGTTTTTAAAAGACCCATAAACACTAAATTATAAAGTAATTTTTTTTACCTTCATCACCATCCACTCCTTTATTGAAATTCTTTTGAAATTTATTTGAAACACGAAATAAAAAGAAAAAGCAAAAAAAAACAAAACAAAATGAATATTCGTTATTTAGTTCTAAAATTTCAAAAGGAACTTCCCATTTCCTCGTCTCATCTATTTTGATCAATTTTTATTTAAAAGAGTTTTACGTTGTTTTTCATTATTTGAAAAGTTTTCTAGCATTGCAGGTGAAGAATAAATTTTGGTAAATTTTTTATTTTTGAGGTCAAGGATAATAACATAAACAGTAAAATGAAAAAAAAAAAATAACAATAACAAGAAAAAATGTTTCCTTTATTGCCGAAAATATTTTAAATGAAAATAAAAGAATTTTAAGATTTGTACAAGTTGATTATTATGACGAAAATTGACGACAGGAAAGTAATAATTGCAAAAAAAAAAAACATTGTGTTCTTTAATTTTTGTGTTTTTAATAAATTAAAAAACAAGATTTTTTTTATTATTATTTTTTTTTTTTTCAATTTTTATGTTTTTTGTAAATTAAAAATTTTTTTTTTTGTAGTATGTATTTGAAATTGCATAAAAAAAAACAAATTGAAATTTTCTAATTATTCCTTTGAAAGTTTTTACATTTGTTCAGCACACTTAGCCAGAATTAAAATAATTTTTGAAAAATTAAATGGAATGATTTGTCTGGCAAATTAGAATTTTTATTCGAGAATTGGATTTTAGGTTGAATATAATGATAGCAAACTGTAAGTTCTATATATTATATGTATAAAAATTATCAATCATTGTAAAACAAATGCTTGCTTAGGTGTAAGGCTTGGATTTGTAAAAAGGGAAAACCCTAATAATAATAAACCCTAAATAATAATTACGGTAATGATTAAAGATCTAGATATTAACTTCGAAATCAATAGTCAATTATCGACGTCAATGGTTTTGAAATATGGGTTTAGAACTTGGTGAAGATGGGCACAAAAATTAGTACTTTTAAATTTTTATTATTTCTTAATCGGTCATTTTTTGCGGTAATATTTTGAAAAAACTTTACATTTTAATTTTTGATTTCTCATTCTTAAATAAATTAATTTCTTCTTTTTAACAGCGAGTTTTTAAATATTTTAAAGGTTTCGGTAAGCATTTATTTATATTTTATTTAAAAGTAAAATAAATAAATATTTTTTTTAAATTAAAATAAAAAATTGCAGTTTTTTCATTGCATCATTTTTACCGATTTATATGGTGTGTAGTGCTTATGTTATCTGACTACTCAATCAGACGATACCGGACTTAAATCTTGCTTAGAACATTGGAAAATGGAATACAATTTGGTTAAAATAAAATTCTATTACGAAGACGAAGTTCTTCAGGCTCATGGACAAATCAAACAAACAATTTGTTTTCTCTGTACCATAATTTCGTATTTATATTTTTATTAGTTGATTAAACTTAAGAGTGCTAAACCAACTCAAAAATATAATTGGTTCAATAACATATGCAAGCAAGCAGTCAAAAGCAAAAAGAAAGCTTTCTACTCCTACAAGAACATACCGAGTGAAAGCAAACGGATAGCTTATAAACAGGCTAGTAAAAGAAGTAAACGAGTATTAAAACAGCAAAAATTCCAAAATGATAGTCGCCTAAGACAACAAATTATTCACTACCCAAAAGGTAGTAAAAATTTTTGGTCGTTTGCTCAAATAGTCAAACAAAACTTTTCATCATCAGCAACTCAACCTGCCTTTGAACCAACTGAATGCTCACTTAAAAGAGTTTACTTCCGTCCTCGAGTTGTTGCAAAAGTTCTAAAGGATCTAAATGCCAACAAATCTACCGGGCCTGACAATATCCCTCCATTAGTACTAAAAAATTGTGCAAACACCCTAGCCAGACCGTTGAGCAAACTTTTCCACAAATCATATGTTTCTGGTATTTACCCATCCTCATGGAAAATAGCTCATGCCCAGCCAATCCCAAAAAAGGGTGACCTTAGAAATCCCTCAAACTACCGGCTAATTGCTTTAACATCAGTAGTATCAAAGGTCATGGAGACTATAATTAACTTCCAGTTAAAAACATATCTAGAAAGCAATCACCTTCTAAGCGATTGCCAATATGGTTTTAGGTCAAAAAGGTCAACTGGTGATCTTTTGACCTTTTTGACTGAAAAATGGCACCAATGCATAGAAAAATACGGTGAAGCTAAAGTTGTCGCTCTAGATATCTACAAAGCTTTTGATCGCGTTTGGCACGCAGCATTATTAAAAAAACTAGAAGCAATTGGTCTAGGAAACTTACTCAATACGTGGATTGAAAGTTTCCTTTCAAACCGTTCAATACAAATTGTTTTGGATGGGTTTATGTCCCAAAAATTCAATATCAATGCTGGTGTCCCTCAAGGCTCAGTTCTTTCTCCAACATTATTTATAATCTTTATAAATGATCTCCTATCCACGTCTTCAAATCATATAAATAGCTTTGCTGATGACAGCACCCTTGATTCCTTGTACTTTTTTGAGAAAGCTGCTGAAGTGACTCAGACTTCGGTAAATAGAGAACGAAATAACATCTCTCGAGCTTTAAACAGCGATCTCCAAAAAATTTTAGCCTGGGGAAGTGTAAATAGGGTAAAATTTAACGCTTCAAAAACCCAGAGCTGCCTAATATCAACAAAGCAAAGGCCTTCATTACCAAATATCCTTTTCGATAATGTAAATATTGAAAACTCCGAAATCTTAAGAATTCTTGGAATGGAGATAAACAACAAACTTTCGTGGCAGGACCACATTTTTGCAATTGCAAAAGATGCCGCGAAATGTTTGGGATTCTTAAGCAGAAGTAAAAAATATTTTACACCATCCAGCCTTCTTCTAATATATAAGGCATACATTCAACCACGAATTAAGTATAACTCACATATTTGGGGCGGTGCACTCAACAGTACCCTCCAGTACTTAGATAAAGTACAAAAGCCAGCCATCAAAATTATTAATGATGGAGATGTTACACAGCACCTAACATCGCTGAGTCACCGTCGAAATGTAGGAGCAGCCACTCTGTTTTATAAATATCTATTGGGTAATTGTTCTGACGAAATTAAAAGTATTATGCCAAAAATAAAACCATTCCAACGAAATACTCGCAGAGCAGCCCTTTCCCACAAATTTGTAGTCGAGCCTCTTCGAACCAGAACTGTGAAATACAAAAATTCTTTCGTTAACCGAACCTCTAAACTATGGAACACTCTACCACCTCATGTGTTCCCCCAAAAATACAACTTGGAAGTTTTCAAAAAACGAGTGAATCAATTTCTATTTAAGTTGTCTGTAAATCTGTGTTACTATTTCTTTTCTATTTCTAATTCTCTTCTTATTTTCCGTTTATGTTATTTATTTATTTCCTTTATACTTTCTTTTATTCTATTGCTATACTAAGTGGTTAAAATTCTGCGAAAGCAGCTAGGGTGTTTATCCCCTTATTTTGGCCATTAAAAAAAAAAAAAAAAAATTAGTTGAAAATATTTTCATTTTTACTGGCTTTCTCATACAATTTTTCATTTTAAGCTATATGTAAGGAATTACCTAGTAATTATTTTTATATTATTTAACTTTATATATAATATTGTATTGTGGAATTGTATACATGATGTATATACAATATACGAGATATAGATGTCAAAATAGTAGTACTATAGCATAAGTAGAAAGACATATGAGGAAGACCCGAACGGTGAAAATAAATATAGTACCAATAGTAAAAACATTAGATCAAAAAACGAAAATATTTTCATGAATTTAACTACCTTGACAATGTACATTCAAATATAAACTATATAGAACTAACTAAACGCTCAACAAAATCTCAAGACTGAACAAAACCTGAGTATAGACTTTTAATACTTCTATCCAGTTCAGAAAAAAAAAACAATATTAGACTAGCATAGAAATAAATGAATAAATAAATAAATATTTTCAGAATACCAATGTCAAAATCTTCAACGCATTTTTAAAACCAAATATGGAAATAAAACATTATTAACCTTTTGAGTGCACACATGTATCAATTTTGTTTAGAAAAAATTCAAAAACATGATAATACCAAAGCAAAAAAAAAAAAATCATTAAATGCTATTTCAGTATTCAGCATTACTCGAATTATGAGAGAATAAACAATTAAAAAAAAGCAGAAAAAGGTGATCATATGTATCTTAATTTTTTTAGGACAAAAATGGTACATGTATGCATTGAATTTAACTATTTGAATTTTCGTAATTTTTAAAATGCGTTTAATTTTTTGTTTGTTTTTGTTTCTTTTCTTTTACGCTTTTGTTTTCCTTTTCCTTTACGTTTTATTATCTTTTAATTTCATTTATTTTCGTTTTTACGTTTATTAATAATAGTTAAGTGATAATTTAATTGATAATGACACGCTTTTTGAGTTGATTTTGTCACAGAATCTGACCATATATTATCAGAAAACAACTCCAAAAGATATTATGCTAATATTTTTTTAAATTTTTTTTAATATACGACAACTGTGTTGATCAAAGTATATCATATACAAACATTCACCTTTTGTGACTTTTTGTTTGATAGATCTCCTAACCATGAACTTGTTGGTTTTCCCTATATCTTGACAAATTGAATTTGTCAAAGTATTTCCAATGGCCTTTTTCTAGAGTACATTAACACATTTTCCATCTTTAGGAAATTTACTTAGAAAATTTTGTCTTGTCAAATCAAAGAAAATCAAAAAACGTTAAAGGTGTAAAAACTAAATTAAAATAAAAAAAAAACAAAATTTGTTTACAAATACATATAAAAATACAAAATTGAGCAAAATAGCGAAATAGAGCAAAAAATTTAAGATTAAAATTCAACAAAAAATGGGACAAAATGGAAGAGCTTAAAATGTTGGTATATATCAAAGAATATAGAAATTTAAAGGTATATACTTTTTCCAGAACCTTATCAAAAGCGTTATCAACGCTTTCGGTTTCTACAAATATACCGGAAAGGATATATTATATACAAAAAAGTACGTAAGAAAAACTTAGTAAATGGCTTTATTTGATATGATTACATATAACTAGGTCCTTACTACACATATCATTAAGCATTAAGCGCCATATTAATTAAATGTTAAATAATCTGCTAAATAGCATTTATTGGCATTTTGGATATATGTTATATTTTTAAAAAACAATTAATTATTAACAAAAAAATCAATGTTAATTTAACTAACAAGAAATATAAATTGCCAATCTAAAATATTGCGATTATTTTTATATAGAACATTTTTTTGTATTTCCAATTGGTCACGTAATATTTTATTTGATTAACGTAAAGAAAAAGTCACGAAAGTGAATACGACCGTAGTGTTTGCAGTAGAAGAACCTACACTAACTGAGGCAGATCAAATTGAAGTGGATATAAAAATGATATTGTGATAAATATTGATGTGAATAAAATTATTTCGACTGAAGAACTTGAAACAACAAATGATTATCTGTTATTTATGATACAAATAGAAGTCAATTGTTATAACCCTCAAATATGTTTACTTTCAATACTCGTTTTATGTACAATATTTTAGTGAAATTAAAATTTCAATTACTACACTACTGCATTTCTAAAACTATAATTATTCAGTATAAATCATATTTAATTTTTTTTAATTTTCTTTTTTTATTGTTGTTTTTTTGTTATTCTGCATCACAACATAAATATCACATTCAAATCAAAGTTTTCAAATATTATTATACTTATCACCTGAAATTTTTTTATTTTTTTTTTTTAACTGAAATTCTCTGAATAATGCTTTAATCACGTCGTATCCTTAAATTAAAATATTTTGTATATTATATTTTTACCTCATTTAAATAAAAATATTGTGTTAAAAAAAGAAAAAAAAGAAAATAAAAATAAAAAATCTGAAATACTGGTATTTAAATTGGCATCAACCACACCTGCCCACAATTTTTAAATGGCGGGAAGTAAAAAAAAAAAGTGAAAAAAAATCCTTTTATGTTTCCCTTAAGGAAAATAATTTCAACCATCGCAAGAATAAAAACAAAAAAAAAAAATAGAATTTAATTTTTTTAATTATTTTTTTCTCTCCTATACTTTTAAAACCATTTTTTGAATTTTTTTTTTTTGGTTTTGTTTTTTTTACATACAAATATATATATAAAGTATACATATATTTTTATATGAACTATCATTACTTATTCTTTAATATGTGGAGTGTGTATAAGAAAAGGATAGAATATAGTTATGAAGAGAACAGAGCACCAAGAGTAGAGCAATTGGTATCATAATGGAGATAGGTTAAAATGTAGTTTTCATTTCCATTTTCACATTTTCATTTTTTATATTCTATCCGAAACTATTTCGAAAATATGTTCATAGTATTTTTTTTTTTTAAATTTATATCTCGGTATGAATAAATTTGTCAAAAGGGTATTATAAATATGAATCTGACACCTTGAATGACCTTGAATGTATAACGGATTTCATTAATTAAGTATCGAGATATTTTGAGGTGGGATTTTTATAATATAATTGAAATGGAAACGTTAAAAAAATAAAAGTAGTTCAGAACGATGTTCATGTAGGTTTTAAAAAAAGGTTTTGCAACCACTTAGTGTTCGGACATTAGTCAAGTAACTCCCGCCAGTCAACTGCTAATATAGTTTTAGTTAGTCTGGGTAAACTCATTTATTTTATTTCTGGATATAAAAGAGATGTGAGTCCTGATAGTATTATTCCAGCAAGCAAGTTCAAAGTCAGCTCATTTCAGCACACTACTTATACACTATTTATTGTATAAAATATATAACACCTTCTCATATGTTAATTACAACTTCTCTTATTACAATTACATATACATTATATACATACAAAAATTTTAAAATTCAAAATGTAAACATAGTAGTGTACAATGTACAAACAGGGCATATACCTAGATATCCTAGATATATTTTTAAATAAATTAGAAAAGCTAAAATTATTAAATATAAAAAAAAAAGAGATAGAATGTTTTTTAGATAGAGAAGTGAAATATGCAGTTATAAAATAATTTTAGAAATCAGATAGTATCAGTTAGTTGCAAAAATTTTGTTACTGTTTTTTTTTTGTTGATTCTATACTGCTGATGTTGAATGCTACTGCATTTTTTAGTGGTTGTATTTATACTTAGATAATTTATTTCGGTATATTATTCGGTAAGGAGAATTATTTTTTTCTATTTTCTATTTAAAATATATTATTTTAATTTTTGTAAATTTTTTTTATTTTCTTGTTTTCTTTTTTTCTTGTTTGCATAATTAAAAGCTTAAAAGTGCTGTTATATTTTAAGGATATAGGATAACTTAACATTAATATATGGTTTGAGATTAAGTTGTAACATATTCATAATTCTGTTTCAAATTTATGCTTAATATAATATGATATTGTAGGTGTGTGTGTTTGTATATAATTCAATATAAAGTAGAAAATATATTATGTACGAGTATAATATGTATTATATATCTGTTAGTTAAGGTATTATACATTTATATATATATAGTATTTTGAAAAGGATTTAAATATTATTGTTCTCCAGGGTGGGATTTATAATTATTTTTTTTTGTTTTTTTTTGTTATTTTCTTTTAGTTAGTTGTATAGTGTTTTCACCATGGATATGAGCACTAAGAAGAGATTTTTTAAGAAAATTAAAGAAAACATTTTCGTTTTTATGTTTTTAGTAAATTAAAATTAAAAAAAGAAATTTGTTTTTATTTTTTTATTCCTTTTGTTGTATTATGTAGAATTTCATTAGTTAATATGAATTGAATTTGTATAATGTATCATTATTTTTAATTAATGGCCTTTAAAAAGATTAAATTCATTGTATTCATACATCATTGTATACATCATACATTTAAATATGAAAATTTTAAATTGAAAAATTTATTGCCTATTATTTGATTTTTATTTCATTGTTATGTTTTTGATCTATCATACTTGTATACTAGATTGGTATTAGGTGAATAAAACAAGTCGATAAGAAGTCAAATGATTATCTTTAGATTTTTGTGAACGAAATATATTCTTCAAATAGACAATAGTGTGCTTGTCTAGTTAGATTTTGTATAAAAGTCAATGATATTAAAACTAGGGGCCCCTATTGGTTAATTCAAATTTAAATTAATGCCATATTTAAAGTTTTTCAAAGACAAAAACATTAATAGCACAAAATTTGCAAATTTATACATGGATTACTATATTATGTATACATAATTTGTATTTAATCAGCAAGTTTCGGTAATATAAAATAATAATAAAAAGAAGGCAAGTATTGTGCAGCAGGTCCTTGAATAATTGTCTTTAATTATAATTATCTATAATAATATAGATTTTTTTTTTTCTTTATTAATTTCAATTATAAAATATTACATTTCGAATTTGCAATTTCTTAAAATAAATTAAAGTTATTGATCTTAGCGATTGCTGTGTGATCAAATTATTAGGTTTACAAGATGTATTATTTTTACAGACTTATAAAATAATTATATTTAGAACCTATTATTATTATTATTATTATTGTTTTTATTATTATTATTATTGTTATTGTTATTGTTATTATTATTATTATTGTTATTATTATTATTATTATAATAATCATTATTATTATTATTATTATTGCTTATTATGGATTTAAAATATATTTTTTGGTTTGTTTTTAAAATATCCGAATTTCGTTTATTTCTTTAAGCGCGTTTGGTAAATCGTTAAATTTTTAGAGGCACCTATATAAACAATTATTATCTCTATTGTTCGTTCTAAATAATGATAAATAGAAATTACATTTATTACGTGTGTTATAACGGTGAACGTCAATCATTCTATTCAGAATAAAGTTGTGCTTTAAATGGTTATTTATATTTTTGAATGCAGTAGTATATAGTTCTTTGGTACAAATGTTATTTAAACTTAAATATTTCTCAGAATAAAGTAGTTTGGTTGGATGTCTCACATGATAGAAATGGATTTGTTTGATGGCTTTTTTGTGTATAATATCTAGTTTCGAAATTAACTGCTGAGTGGCACCACTCCAAATTTGATTTAGGTAGGTAATGTGGGACAATAATATATAATATATATCATAAAAATTAGTATATCGCGTAGTAGTGACTAAAATTTTTTTTTTTTTTTTTTTTTATACTTTACAGTAACTTAGGTAGAATCACCATTTCGTGCTTAATTAAGTACGGTACTGCAATTTTACACTACAATCTACAATATTTCGAGTATTTATTTAACAAATTACTGGCTTATCAACTCATTAAATGTGGAAAACTACTGCTATTGGTCAGGAACTAAGCCTTCTTAAATAGAATAGTTTTATTTTTATTTAATTTGTTACCAGATTATACTCTCAAGTTCAAAATTAAGTTATTTCAAAACGAAATGCTCGATGTATTATCATTTAAACTATTAAAATTCTGAATTTGATAAACAACCATAAACAATTTTTTTTATATTTTAAATAGCTTTTATCGAATCTTTCTAACCTAGAAACTCACAATAATATTATATTAAATCTTAACCTAAAGAATTAAAATATCCCTGCCATTGCATTGATTTTTCCATTTAGCAATGTAAATTAATTTGTAGATTGTTTACAAACAATATGTATTATATAATTCTTTATATATCGGTTTACACCTATATCTGTTTGTATTCTCAATAAGCCAGGGGACTGCTGTGATCAAATATTTTATTAGTTTGTCTATAGGAACCTTGATGCTTCAGTAAAAAGTTCCAGTACATAAAATAAATATTTTTTGGTAATGCGAAGACTTGAAAATAACTGTAAAATGTTTTAGCATTAGTTTTACAGAAACCTGCATTCCATCTACTACTAACAGACTTCACCAGTATTTTGTACTCGATTATATTCGAATATTTTGAAGAATTTTAATTATTTACTATTTTCAACAATAAAAAATTTTCTCTTATGCTAATTTCAAAACTTAATCATCTTCAGTATTATATATTTGGATTTATTCATATTTTAATGATTACTTTGATGAATTTTAAATCTGTTTTTGAAATATTTTTATTTACAAAATATTCTCGGACCACCCTAATTTTTAATAAATAACAGTTTTATCCGAAGGTATAATACATATTATATGATTTGAATATTAATTTATTTCTAGGTAATATAAATATATTTTCTATATATATGTATAAAACTCATAATTAATTAGAAATATACATGGAAGGATATCATATGCATGTCCGTATAATGTGTAAGACATTTTTGGTTTCTAAATGAAAAATACGCACTACTATTCTGATTAAATAATATATCAACAAGAAAAACAATATCATCAAATGCATTAAGAAAATAAAAAAAACTTGAATTTTATGGACATTTTTATCATTTTAAGCATGATTTTAACTTCAGATTTATTTGCATTTACATCTATTCAAAAAAAAAAATAAAACAAAAAAACCTATAAATCAATTTATTTAGGTTATTTATTAGTATTAAAGAAAATGTACAAACTTACACATATGTAAATTGAGGAAGAGATCATGTTATGGGCTTAAATTTTGGAAATTGAATAAATTTATTACTAAATTAACTCGTCAGAACAGAACTTCAAGACAACTTGCAAATAATTTAAGAATTTTGAATTTTTATCATTGTTTTATGTTTCGTTTCACTCTAGAAATTATTTAAATGCAATTTAATAAATTTTTGTAATAAAAAGATCAAGGATGAGAATTTGTAAAGGGAATTTATTGAAAATTTCAATTAAATTTTTTTTATATATTTTTTTTGTTTGTTTTGGAATTTATGAAATGATTTATAATAAATGAATATGCAAGTACATACCTATTCATCATTTATTTGTTTTTTTTTTTGCCAATAATTGATGATATGATAAATTCCATTTTCAATATTAAAAAAACTAAAATAACATTTAAATTGAATTTCTTTTGAATTATGTAAATGGAATTAAATCAATTGAAATGTGACAATATAGTTTAGTTAGAATGTATTTTACAATGTGTATTTAAAAAATTAATTAATTTGAATTGGGGCACATATTGAAACTGTCAAAACTATTATAGTATTTATTCTCAAAACTTATTTCTTGGAAGTCAAAACTGAAAATTGTTAAGTAACTTCAATTGAAATTCAATTTAAAAAGAAAGTTAACTATACAGATTGAGTAAATAGAAATTATAGATTTTAGTTAAGCAAATAGAATAATGAACAATATATCTAGTTCAATACAATATACTCGACGAAGTCATAAGAATAGTATAAAAGATACCATATTAATATGTAAATATATCGAATAAGTAAATAAAAACTGATTACGCTCGGAAGTATGAAAACTTCATTTAGAGATAATTAGTCAAAAACGAATTTCGGAAGTTTGTAGTACGAAATATTGGGATAGTAAAAAATAATCTATCATTGATTCTTAAGTTATAAATTGAAGGGCTTCTGCTAATCTGATAAAAATTATTTTTAAAATTTTATTAAAATATAAATTACGTACTGGTATAATATTTTCAGCTCCTGGAACAGTTAAAAGTATGAGATAGATAATTTTTATTGTAAATTATTGCAAGACAAGTAATGGAGTAATTTTATTTTGATATATCCCTTCATACAGCTTATATCATAATCCACTTTTGAATGAAATATTCCATAATAATAGGTTTTCAAAACAGATATTGAGCAAAGTTTCCTGAAGTGGTAAAAACTACGCAAAGTGAAACGTAAATATAGTTTTAAGGAAGACGTATACTCAGTCCAGCTTAATTTGTTATCAATTGTAACCCCTAGGTACTGAATTGTTTAACCGTTCAAAATAATCGTTCAAAATCAAACTCATTTTCCCAATGGTTATTTATTTAAAATAATTCGCGATTTAAACAAAATGTCAAAATATTTCAAGCCACAACTTACAACTTTTAAAAAAAATATCAATGTAAAATGTCAATTTCTATTTTTGACAACAAATATTATGAAGTATATGTAGCAACTTTTTTGACGAGTCTATTAGTTTCAATAGACTTCCGCGATTTCAAAATTTTTTTCGAAAGACTTTTTAAAGTCTATTCTATTGAATTTCAATTGACATCCGCGATTGACCACTCAATTAAAACTATTGTTATAATTTAAAAGACAAATTTGTATTATACTTACTTGTATTTGAAAAAATAAAATCAAATATGTACTTAATAAAAGTGGTCTTTGAAATACTGTATTTTGAAACATCAAGTAAAAGTATTCAAAAATAATAACTTCATAGTTTATAAGTTTATATTTCTGTAATAGCTAATCTGCTTGAATTGTAAAATAAATTAAACTTTAAGATATACACTCTGTATGAGCTTTAAAGCTCCTTTAGAGATATAGATGAATAAATTAAAAAAAACAGTATAATTTCATTAATTAAAATAATATCTTTCTTTCTAATCTCATCATAACAAACTCCAGATTAATACAAAATTTATTCGGTATCAGCAGTTTTTCAATTAATTTGTTTTATTTTTACAAACAAAAAAATCATTTAATAGTCATTTTAAAAAAACATAAAAAAAAAATAAAAAAAAGATTAATAAATAAATAAAATTTTAAGAAATCAAATATAATTCGGACTCATTCAATAAAATAAAAACGAAAAGTTTTTAAAAGTAATTTATATACAATTTTAAAACACTGTGTAATCATAAATTCCATCAGTTCTATTTAAGTTATCAAATAATTTTTCCAAAAGCAATATTATATCCTTATAAAAAGAAATACATGTATGAAATACAATAGCACATGTATATATATGAATTGTAAACACAAACACATCCATATATATAACTAAAATATTTACAGAACAAATTGTCATAAAATTGTCGAAAAATATTTTCTATTTTTTTTGTTTCTAAAATAAATATTACTTTTATACTGAAAATTTGTACAAATCTAGTTTAAGTAAATAATAAATTGAATAATGAAAATTTTAACAATTACGTAGTTATATACATGTATATATAAAAACTATACACTGTACAATAAAATTCTGTTATTCATTTAGATAGCATAGAACAAAAATTAAAAACATTGGAAAATTTCGTATACTTCCTTATTTATAATTTGTAATTGTAATATCTACACCAGTTCGATTGTCATAGAAGTTAATCCAGATCAAAGTCGTAAATATTGTCACAAATATTCAATCGTATATTTCGGATTTTTCAAAAGAATATTATTTCTAGCGAATTAAAATATTTATTCTTGAAATTTCTGAAATTTATATTCTGCAAATTAATGCTTTCCTGGTACATTTTTTATCTGTTATTCGAAATTATTATTTTTAAAACGAAAACCCCTAAATTATGACCAAAAAGTTTAAAAAAAAATTATTTGATTTTATTTTATTTTTTTAAGTTTTAGAGTCGCTTGAAGTGACACAATGTACTATCGTAATTTTTGTACTAAAGTCAATAAAAAACTAATAATAAAATTAATCCTGCCTTTTTTGAAAGCTGTTACAATTCCGAAAATCCGCTTCTAGTAGATTAAGATTTAATATTAAGATCATTTTAGTTAATAGACGTTAGTTAAGATTTAGGTTAGGTTTACATTAGGTTTTATATTAGCATAAAATAATTAATTAAAAAGTTTTAATTGCCATTTTGTCCTTTGCAAATTAAATTTAATCTAAATATTTAAGTCAGGTTAGTCTAAATAATTACAAATCAAAGGTGTAAATATTCTAGTAATATAAGCTCTTAAAATATAGAATTATGGAATTAAAATATATGCAAATAACATACTGCACAAATACTATAAGGCAATAAATAAAATAATAATAATAATAAAATTAATAATATTTTATATTAAAAATTTAAAACGTTAAATTTTAATTTATTTCAATAAAATTTGAATTTTTATACAAAATTTTATACCGTGGCTTTTTATGATCTAATAAAATTAAGTTATTAATTAATGCTAGTTAAATACCCGTTACTACGTAACTTTTTGCTACCGTTATATATAGTGAAAAATCAAAATTAGAGCATTCTAGGTTGTACTGCATTATAAATTATCAAAATCAAAAATTCCCCTATCAACAATATTTTAGTAATATTTGATACTTTAGTTAAATTAATAGATTACCAGACAGACTATATAATTGGATTGATGTAGATTGAAATATTTAATCAACTAATATTTCATTAAAAACTATATTTCTAACAGCTCTATTCTCTTCGGTGACAATTTTCAAATGATTTATATTCCAAGTAGTGCGCGAAATCCCGACATATAGTTGTCCATGTGAAAAACCTGGTGCATCAAGTAAAATACCAACCTTATTGAGAGTTTGACCTTGCGCTTTGTTGATGGTCATTGCAAAGGCAGCTCGGACGGGAAACTTTAGTCTTACTTTTTTTTTTATAAGTTAGGAAAACCAAAAAATTAAAAACTACTGTTGTTTTTATTTTAAAATACAAAAGACTACAATATCAAATATCAATAAATAGATATAGGATATATTCACATATTACATATAGGTACATTTATTATTTATCTATACCTACTGTTTATTTTTTTTTTAAATAAAAAACACTAAAATATTAGAAATAAAGTAAACTTAATATAGCTATTGTTTTTTATTTACAAATAAAAAACCACTAAAATTAGGTACTAATGATTAGGTAACGTTTAGACATCAAGATTTAGTTTGTACTATTGAAAGTTTGACTGTCCTGTAAACGTTGTTCCACAAATTTTGACATCCGACTTTGTTTAATGAAAAAATAGAATATTATCCTATTATCATCAAACATTTTTGAATCAAAAAATGCTGGAAACTAATTTTTTACTTTAAATCGAAATCGACGCTTGTCATTTGTTAAACTTTTTGTTTAATGTTTGTTGTGTTTGATTATTTTTGTTGATATATTGGTTGTTATAAATAATAGTATTGATAATAACAATTAGTAGATACTAAACTACCTACATTTATAAGATTTTTTCAACTTTTTCTTAATTGTATTTTTTATTTATTTAAAAATTTAATAGGTAATTTTTTTTTTTAATTTTTTGTATTTTTTATTTTTTATTTTATTTGTTTATAATTTCTAATTTCTATATATTTAAAATCATTGTTTTTTATTTGAGCCAAACAAACCTTAAATAAATAAATAAGTAACTTTTATCAAATAAAATCTTATGTGTAAACGTTGCTCTAAATGATAACACTTATGCCAACACTTATGTAGTTGATTATATAAATTGATTAAAGTTTTTTTGATTATTTTTCATAAAAAAATATGTAATAACTTACGCTAATCAATGTAGTCAAAAAATTATTTTAAAATATATTTTTCAAGTAAATAAGAATGTATTCAATAGCTTTGAAATTATTATTCTAAATATTTTTAATCCATTTTGTTTTAGCAGGAGAGGAAACAGAAAGAACTACGTGCTAATTCGACATTTATTTGATTTTTTTGTTGTTAGTTTTTCTTTTCTCTTTCGTTTGGGTTAAAGAAATGTATCCATAAAACAAAAACAATTCTCAGTAGATTGAAATAAAAATGGGAAAGATTATGTACATAAATTATTATATAATATAAAGCCGCACACGCATCTACTATCAAAGGATAGTAGGTAAAGGATCCATTAATAAGAAAATGCACTGGAATAAAATTTTATAATTTGTTAATGATTGGTTACCATTTTTCTAGTCGATTTCCAAAATTGTAAGAACTGGAAAGTAATAAGAATTTAATTTATGAGAGAGAGATCAAAATTCAAAACACAAAGTAAAAAAATTATCGAAATTAACATTGATTATTAAATGTCAAAATTTAATTTTGAAGGAAATAAAAACGCATCGAGTCATTCATAAAAAAAAATTATTGGTTCTTGGTATTAATTACCTGGCTCAATACCTGAAAAAAATTATATATTGAAAATACATCAATTATAATCTGTTTGAAATAAAAAAAAATTTTACTTCCCTTATAAGACAATAAAAGAAAATAATATGATGTTTAAGAAATAAGATATGTTTTTGAAACCAATATTATATTATGTAGGTACCTGTAAAAAATCAATCATTCAAAATTTCTTTACTCTCATACCCTAATAAATTTAATACGTTGATTTTAGACGACCATGTACATTAGAAATCTCTTCTCCCGTGGCCCGTGGGCTATTTAAAATTAAATTTCAAAAATTAAATGGCTTTTTAAATCATTTATATCGCACTCTTTCTTTCTCACAACTTATTACATAAGAAAAACAATAGTTTTTTGCTTCTTTAACTAATGGAGTTTTTTTGTAAATGGAATCTTGACTTCCACAGTGAATATCTTCTTATAAAAGAATATTTACTATGATGTATTAAGAAGAAAAACAACCAAAGAAAATAACAAAAAATGTGTACAGTATATTCCGTTTCATTTAAATCAATTTAAGTAAAGTTTGATCTTTTTTTCTTCTATATTAAAGGCATTCTTGATGAGGTGTAAGAAAGAAAGAAAAAAATTTCTTCCAATTTGATTGCAAATAAATTCTCTTCTTCATTTATGTTAAAAACAAAATATGCAATGTATGCATGAAACAGAAACAATATTTCTCTTTCAAACAAAAAGTTATAACGGTACATGCTGACACCGGCGAAGAATTATATATAGATAAATTAAGGGGTGTTTCGTTAACCTATACTATTGGAACTCATAGTATAGATAGTAGTGTTGAAGTACCTTTTTTTTTTAAAGATTAAAAAGATTAAAGATTTAAAATTCATTTATTTTCTTAAATATAAAATTTTTTACAAACTACATTAAATTAAAATTGAATATTATCAAAACATAAAGCTCTTAAATCTAATAAACTAATATAATAAATTCAATAAAATTAATAAAAGTAAAAAAAACTACAGTTTATTAGAATAGTTAATAGGAACAAAAATAATAATATAAAATTCAATAAGAAATAATTTAGTAAAAATAACAAAACTTTATATATGTAAGAAAATAAGTAGGATCATTCGAATATATTCCAAAGAATACGTGTTGAATGAAACATTTCCTATTTTGAATTTGAAAAGTTTTAACAAAACTAATACATAGATTTCATAGAAACAAATATGTGAGCTATAAACCCCAAATCAAATTGTCAAACCAAAATTAGATGTAAAAAAAATTGTATTTAAATAAATTAATTTCTCAATTGACAAGATTTTTACATTTTTATTTTAATAAGAATTAAATTATTTAATTTAAATAGAATTTTAGTGTATATAAGACTTATTAGATCAAATCAAACTAGATCAAACATGAACTAAAACAATGAATTAAAAAAAAAGTAAAATAAACAAATTAGAATAATTAATAGGAACAAATAATAATAAAATTTTTGGGCTAGGAGAAGTGAGTAAATTCTGTTTTTGTAAGTACCACCCCTGACTCCAACAAACGAAACCGTATAATTTAACTTGAAATTGAAAAAGGCATTGTAAAACACCATATTTAAAATTTCCAACGTACTTCAGTTTCTTAAATAGTAGCCATAACAAATAATTTTATTTAAATATTTCTTTAAATTTTGAGAGTATATTCAAACCAATTATAATCCCTAAGTATTTGGCATTTTCAATATAAAAACAGCCATTATCGCAAACGACAGAATCACAGTTTAACATATTTGAAGTTTGAGAAACAAATAAAGAAAAACATTGACAAACCAGTGAGTGATAAGATAAATCGTTAACTTTATTATTATTAGAAGAAGTTTTGTAAAATATTAACTTAGGCTTAGGGCTTATAGTTTAATTTTTTTTCCATATTATTAATATTAGTCTTGTGGTACAACCATTAATTTAACACTAGTTTTTTATCGATTACATAATAACAAAGTTTAAAACATTTAATTAAATATTAAATAATATTATGGTCTATATTTATTGTACTAAAGTTGATTGATAAACAGTTCCTAATAAACTATACAAATCATAGTTAATTTTAATTATAACATCCATTACATTAGACCCACTATGAGAAAAAGTAGTATCATCTACAAAAGCAGTCGATTATAATTTTGATTTAAGAGAGAGTTGATATAAATAGGAAATAATATCGGTCCCAAGTACAATAACTAATTTCATGTCTTGCTATTAAAAACTTGTTAAGATTTAATTTTGTAAAATATAATATAATTCTTAAAACTGTCACTCTTCATTACATTATTGCTTATATTTATTCAATAAATTGTACATTTAGTAAAGTAAGTCTTACTATTTTAAAATATGTATCAGTTTTAGGTTTGCAAATTTATAAAGAAAATTATTCAAAGTAAAATTTGAATCTATTGAAACTAAAAAAATTAATGAAAATAATAATTTCGATATTGAAGGAAAAAAAAGTAAAGCTAAGTAAAGTAAAGCAGTCGTCCTTGGCGTCAAAGCGAAAAATAATCTACAAGGTGCATTAAATGTTTAATACGATTATTTTACTGTGTGAAAAACAGCAATATACACGGAGAATAAGTGAATGAGCGCACACTAAATTCTATCGATAAAACGAACAAAATTCGAGCACTATACCTCATTATTAATTAAAACTCAAAATTATCTAATGAAACCAAATTGTTATTATTCAGAACGAATACAATCAGTCCAATTCTGTTTAACTTAATATCGGATAAAATAATCGGAAATATAGTTAACATCTTTTGAGCAAAATAAAGATGATCGGCAAAGATTATTATTCAGATTTAGCGAAACTTTCAAATCGTACAACATGGAGGTATCCATAACAAAAATAAAATCCATAACACTATTTCGAAAGAGCCCATTAGATGTAAAATATCCATTAACAATAAAATATTATCGACCATGTGCTCAATTTTAAATATCTGTGTAAACAGAAGAACCCGCAGTCATTTAATCTTATCTTCGATATGTTATGGAGAAACAAATACATGATAATAAAACACGAATATACAAAAACTGTATTCAACTTAAACTAACGTACGCTATTAATACAACTGTGGACACATCTAAATCAAAACAGGAAATACGAACAACAGAAATGCGAACTCTCAGGCACAATAGGAAAGGGATAGGAAATGTAGCAATGAAATCAGGGATGCTTACGATATTCAAGATATTATCCGTTACACTCGAAATAAACGAAGAAACTGGAGAGATGATATAAATAGTAGAAAGTCTACTGACGAAGGCCTCCGAAAATATCATATCAATGCTAAACGTTGTCATCACAAAATTTTAGATAATATATATTGAAAAAACAGGCACTAATATTGTCTAATTAAACACCTGTTTAACAAATGCTGGCTGTGCAAAAACACATAACTCTAAGGTCCAAAATTCACAAAATAAGATTCTAAAATTAATTTATAATTTTCATTTTGTTATATTCTCCAATTAAACTTCATCCAAAATTCAACATGGAAACCATAGATAATACGATTTGGCAATTAAAATTTAATTTATAAATTATAATTTGCAATTTTATTAACATTATAACCATCATAATCATTAAAAATGTATATCAGTAACAGTACTATAAAATAGTTGTTTAAGTAGTTATATAATTATTCAATTAATTTTGTTCATATAACGTTTTTAGCTTTTTCTTCTTTCTTATAAAAGCTCCTATAGTAATTTAATTTCAATGTTATGCATTCTCCTCACTACTGCAAAGACACCACACTTGAGTGAATTTTAAACTCGGTAAAACTTTAAAATAAAGTATATCTATGCTCAGGAAACTATTTGTTAATAGTTGTTAACGTTGTTATTATTATTAACAAATGTTAAGTCAAATGTTTCATTATTCGATCTGTACAAAAATAGATTTGAAAATGTCCTTTTGCATATTTGTGACATAATGACTTAACTGTTAACTTTACTAGAAATAGTGTTGAAATCGTCAACGAAACTATTTCAAGCTCATCGTCAATAACATTTACATCCAATTTTAAATCTCATAGCTGACTTTTTAGTTACCAGAGATTAGTTTATGAACATGTTCAATCTTTATTATTATATTATTCTAGTTTTGAAATCTAATATCAAACAATATTCCCCGCTGAATTCCTCACATTCATAATTTTGCGAAAGAAAATCACTTTCAAGTTAAATATCTGTCCCAAATTTTTAAATTTTTCGCTCAAAAAAACTTTATTCAAACGGTAACTGCATGTTCATTAGAAAAAATATTTAAAAAAATAATAAAAATAGTAAATATTCATTTCTAAATTATTATTAGATCTAAAAAATAATGCGGTAGAGATAATGTGCAAACAACATATTCTCATATTCTATGATATGTACTTTAATTTCATTTCACAAAAAAAATGTAAACAAAAAAGAAAAACAAAAAAAAAAGGAACTCATTCAAATGCATATAAATTTCAGTACTAAACTACAGTTGTGAGCTCTATACAATATACACCCAACATACAAACAGCAGTAATGAACAGTAATTTGAAATTATAACCCTTTAGAGAATGTATATACATATATATGGGATAGTATATATATAAATCGAAATATGTATGTGTATATGTTAATCTGACTGCTAAGGAAAGTAAGGTTATAGAGAGAAAGAAAGCTTTGGGATTTTTTTATTTAAATTTGAAAAAAAAAAAACAAAAAATCAGAAAAGAAAAACAAAATATTAAATGTCTCCAATGCATATGCAATTGAAATTTATATTTATTTTTGTTGATCCTAAAGAGAAAATTTTTAAATTATAATTTTTGAAATAAATTTTCTTTGTTTTGGGGTTTTTCTTTTTTTTTGGTTTTCATTTGCACAAATTTGCAAAAATTATTATTTTTTTGCTGTTGAATAGAAATAACCGACAATAATAATAATAGTAAAAAACAAACATAGAATTAAAATCAAGTTAATTTTGAAAATTAAATAAAAAAAAAAAAATGGAAATATAATTGTTGTAAAATTATTCTATTTTAAAGGGTTTGTTTTATTTAATTTTTTTTTTATTTTATTTAAACTATAAAAAATTATTTGTAAAGAAATAAAAATAATTTTGATCATAATTTATTAGTGTAAAAATTTACTCCTGGTTTTTGTTTTTAATATAAACTACGAATTGGAATTGTAAATATTTTGGGTTTTTATAATTAAGGACAAATGAATGACCTAGAAGTAGATATGTTACAATAAAAATTTTTGTAAATGTTAATTTTAGTTATTATGGTAAAATAAAATTCTTTTTTAATCTTTATTTTATACAAAGCCATAAGTTGGAAATATGAAGCTGATACTTGATCTCCCCAAGAAAGGTGTCGTATATCTCGGCGGCGTTTTTTAGGGTTTGGATTCGAAGAGTTTTTTTTGCTGTAGTGTTTTCTTACATTCGCTCTACATGTACTAGCAAGTAAAGAACTAGTAAATTTTAGTAGCTACATATGGACTAGCAATGTTCAATGTTTTGGCTATGTTCATGTTGTTAGACATCTTAGAATTGCATCTTCTTCTTCAAGCCCCTTCGACACAAATCATAAATTCGACAAAGAATTTTTCTTTTAAAAATACCAATACTTGCTTTTGGTAATGTTCACGATTAAGAACTATATATTTATTTATTTATTTCAACGATTTATGCCTGAAGAGATAATAGCAGTTACTGAAGGATGAGGGTTTTGACAGTTGCAATTTGCATATACCTTAATGCATACCTTAATGCATATTCTTTATCATTTTTATGTCAAATTTATTTTGAAAGCAGCAGAAAATTGTTTTTTTCTAACATTATTTAGCAATGTTTACAAATTTGTGAATTGAAAAATTGGATAAATTTTAATAAGGCATATGTCATTAAAAATTAAATGTACGAACAAAATAATGATAATTATGTTTTTAACATTTTTGTTTTACATTTTAAATAATTTTTACATATTTGTAGTTACCAGATCTTATCTTTGAATATCTATTTTAATTTTTTTTTTTCAGATTTAGCATGTATTTTATTCAGTGCATGTATTTTATTCAGTGCGATATGAAAAGTTTGGTGTGAGTGTCTTCGAACACACTAAATTTTTTTGGGTGTTTTTAGGAATATATTTAGTGCGATTTGACAGATTTAATGCGAGTATTAACTGCAAATATGAGAGGTCCAGAAACGCGCTAAGGCTTTTTATCACATTAATGTATTTAGCTAGTGGAGATAAATTTCATAACAATGCAATAGTAAAGAATTATCGTAACAATTTTGTATCTCACTGTCAATCTTAAATATAATAGTACTAAGATCGATGACATATGGACGTCCTATTTTTGTGTTAATTATTTAATGATAAATTTATTTACAGTAATATTTCTTACATGTATACACATAAATATAACGTCTGTTTCGTATTTCTGTTGTTCAAAAAGACAATTGGTGTATGATTTATAGTTTATTCTGCGATATTATTTAGCAAATATAATTAAGACAGAGACAGACGAAATTTTACCCTAAAATTCCTAAAATCGAAAAATACTTAAAACAGTACGTAGTTGAATGTTTGTAGAAATTTTTGGGTTTTTTGATAAACCCAAAAAAAAAATATAGTGATTCGGGTTTTATAGTTATAACAATTCAATACATTTTGCATACATAAATCTTTAAATATCGCAGAATGATTTTAGAATTAAACATCAAACAATTTTATTTTACCTCTCCGGACAATTTACTTCATCCAATTTCTTAGTTTAAATATTTTTATCTTTTGGCTGAAGGCTGAAGTAAAAGAAAAGGATAGGTATATAATTATTAGATAAATATCTATTGCTATTTCGATATAACTTTATCGTTAACGATATCACTTAAATAAAATCAAAGTGAACGCAGTCACATGTAGAATTTCAAATGTTTTTTAAGAAAAACACATGATGTGTATTTTTTTTATTTTTTGTTTTTTAGTATTAGTTTATTTTGCTTCTAACATATTTATATTTTAAGAGAAAAACAAAGTGCTATATTTTATTTTTATAATTCAATGTTATTATCCATTATGTATTACTCTTAACAAAATTTTCAATTTTTTTGATAAAATTAAAATCCGCGCATGTAAACAATTTTATTAAATTTAACCAAGATATAACAAATGTTAGTCCTTTGAGCTTTGAGAGGCATAAAATCATAATTTTCTTTGATTGGATTTGTGTTTCAATTATAGTGTAAAATAAAATTGTCCGGACGTTCGTCGATGAAGAGGAAATCCACCTTTAGTCTACAATCGAAATATAAAACCAATATGTGAACAGAATTTCAGATCCTATAGTCAGAACAATGTTATAAGCTTTTAGTTCTAAAGGAAGAAATAAGCCTAATATATATAATGCTGCACTTATTATCTCATCTGCTAAAAAAGAAAAATACAAAATTTTTTCATTTAAAATTCATTTATTTTAATCAAAAATAAAAAACGTAAATACGGAGTTGCACGATTTCAAAAAATTCAAAATTCATCAGCTTAGAACCCATCATTTTGAATTAACAAATATAAAATTAAATTTTAAAGTTATAAATTAAATAAAATCAAAATTAAATTTAAAATTTTATGCACTCATAATAATATAGAAACAAATATAGTTTTAAAGACTTCTCTACAAACACACACACGCATATACAAATTTAATTTTAACTGTTTCAATTTTCAAAATCCAAGCAAGAATGACGTGATTTCATGTTCTTCCATGCCTCACAACGTGTTCATTTCATCTTATTTCTATATAATAATATTATATATCTATACTTTATTTAAATTTATCCAAAGGATTTAAAATATAAAATGAAAGAATATAATCTGTATAGAAATTAATAGAAAATAGAAAAGAAATGATCCTGGATTCCATTGAGATATTGTAATAAAAATAAGAAAAAAAAAGAAATTATCCTTAAAGAAGCCGGCATCATACTGTGATGAAAATAAATTGCGATGTTTTTTTTGTATTTATACTTTAATTTTTTTTTTTTATATTATATATAAAAATAATAGCAATAACAACAATAACAATCCCAGGATATGTCGATTCGAAAAGAAATCTTGTCCAAATTGGAACAACACAACAAAACAAAAAAACAAAACATAACAAGACTAAAAGCAACAAGGAAAAAACAAACTTCAGGATTAAAGTAATAAAAACAATACCGTAACAAAATATACAAGTAGAGAAGATCCTGATATCGTGTCATTTAGCCTTGAGTAACATAATATTTCCATTTTTTGTTTTGTTTTTCCCAACATTTCCTTGCAATAATGCGCTGTTATGGTAGCAATTAAAGAAATTAAAGAAATGAAAAAAAAAGTATATATAAAAATAATAAAAAAATAAAAATAAAAGGAAGTTATCCTAACCGCTATCTAATTATGCTAAGGTTTTATTTTTCTTTTCTATCTCTTTCTCCCTCCTCTCTCTCTATATAATTCTGGTTTTTATTTTTCTTTGTTACGGTATTAACTGTTAATGAAAATTTTATTGCAGGTTTTATTTTATTTAATTTTTTTTTTTAGTTTTTAAAAAGTCAGTATGGTAAATATTAACTTTTTTAATTTTATGAATTGTTCTTCAGAACAGCAGGATATTATGCTCGTACAATCAAATATTGCAGTTTGCAGACTTATGAGGTTATATATGCATAGAATATTTGAACATAAGGATAGCTTCCATATTAAATTTTTTATATACATTTTTTTTTCGGATGCAATTGACTTGGTACTGAGTTCTGATCATTGTTGTACGACGTAGACTACCTTATGTAGACATTATTTTGACTACATTATTTTCTACACTTTGACAAGACATTGCTTGTTTACACTAAAGTCTACTTCATAGTGTAGACAATGAAATATTATACGCAAAGGTAATAGTTACAACTTATAACAAATACTGGTTCTGGTAATAGTTAAAATATTATTTTGAAATATTATAGAGACGCTTAATAAAATGTAAATTAACCTTCAAATAAACTTCAAATTTTAAATTATTGAACAAATATTTGTTTTAGGGAGTTTTATAACTTTTCTGTCGATCTTCAGTGGTACACACTGATATTAAATTAAATATATTTGTAAGGTTTTCGGTATTAAAAATTAACCATTTTTACCAAAATCGCTTACTGAACATTCATTATATCGTTAATAGGGTTTTTAAAACGCATACTGATACATACATTCATTTTATTTTTAATAAGTTTTTTGTGTACAATTTATTGAAAATCAAACGCTCCAACATTTCACAACAATCGACTAAAAATTAAATATCAGAATAAGATTCAGAAGTTTGTTGTCGGCTTCTAAAAACTTTTGTTTATAAACTTGGGATTCAAATCGATGGTTGGTAATATTGTGATTTGTTGTTTGTCCTAAATTTGCCCTATTTTAACTAAAATTGCAATTGTCTATAGTGCTATATAGATAATTGAAGAAATCATTGATTATTAAAAGTTATTAAGCTATGAAGTCAAAAATAATGTTAAGTTAAATACTATAACTGTAAAAATTTCACTTTTTTCTATAGCTATGCTATTAAAATTAAATAAAACCTCATTTCGTAATTTTGTTTTTGAATTCACACAAAACCCATAATCGTGTAATAAAACTTTTTTCCATAACAAAATAAATTTTTAAACTAGATTTTTATTATTTTTGTTTTTTTTTTTTGTGTTGTTAATGTATTAGTAAATGGATACGACGATTCACCTGATTAACATAAAAAATCCGCATTTCGAAGAAATTGTGTTTTTTTTTTATTTGACTGAATTTGCTCTGTTCTGTTCTAATAAACTTTTAAAAATTATATCAGGAAAATTTTTATGGTAGATTGGTTGGTTGGGTTGCCTTAATTTTCATTTTTACATAAAAAAAACGTGCAACATTCTTATACTTCTCCACACATAATATGTATGTATATATGAGGCACTTAATTGTAAATTTTTAACTTATTTTCATCATCTCCTTACTTACGTATATGCAGTTTCTACATAAGTATGAATATTTAAGCATAGAAATGTAGGAAATGAATAAAGAAGAAACGTAATATTATTTATTTTATGAATTTGTAATTTTGTTTTTTAGTAAATTAAAGGTGAAAAATTTTAGAATTATTTGAAATTACTTTAACAAAAAAAAAAAAAACGGTTTCAGTAAGATTTATCACGTTATTAATTACATATCCACAAATCGACACGACAAGCTTTCGTTGTTTAAATCATAGAAAAACCATCAAAGAGCTATTGGAAAACTGGTATTATTAGACTTGAAATTTAATTTAGATTTGTCTGTCACGATAAAATTAAAAATTAGGATAAGTTGTTTTTTTTTTAGGCTTAATTTGATTTTATTGAACCTTTCCAAGGAAAATAACAATGAGAATTTTAAATATTACAAGAAGTGTTAAAATAATATAACTAAGTTTACTTAAAATTAGGTCTACCTCAGCGGACAGACCTCTTGTTTGATTTACTGCATGTTTTTACTTCATTTTATCATAAAATGGAGTTACGAACTGAATTACAGAGATGAAAATCAAAAATAAATATGAAATTTAGTTTTTAATATATACCGATCTGACATTTTTTGATATGTGAGACAAGGTATAACAACTAGAAATCTAATAAATGCAATATAACAGTGAAAAGAAAAATGATGAACTCAAATATGACAGAGAAGTCAAATAAAATAACCAAATATTTTATTTTCTGCTAACTAAATTGAAATAAACAACAACAAACAAAATTACGAAGCGGTATATATAATTTATATGAATATTACATCATCAATTTGCTCGCTTATTCGTATTTTTATATTTCTATTATTCTTTTATTAAATGCTAAATGAAACTGTCTAATGCAACGATAGCATTGTCCAGTTAAGCTTCATCGCTTAATAACTATTATAATATCTTGATCTAAAATAGGCTGGAAAAACAACTTAATGATGGTGAGACTAATAAATTTAATAATTTAATTGCTACCAGGTTTCGGTTTACTAATAATTTTTAATATTGGAATGAAGGAAGTATGTCATCTTCTAAAATGTCATGTTATGTAGAAATAAATAAAATGTTATGTGGTACGTCATATTATGTAGAAATAACCAGATAGTCACTCACAAGCACTGATGAAGTATGTATCTATGTTGCTTCCGAAATATCGATATTTGCAATCAAATATTAGAAATTATTAGTGAACGAAAACCTGCGAAAAATTGACTTATTTAATTTAAATTATCACTATAAAAAAAAATTCGATTAAAAATTAAAAAACTGATCAATTTTTTTATTGGGAATTGATTGTATACAACAATTATTACTACAACGGACTTTTAGTATGATATTTATTTAATTTATTGAAACTTAATTAGTTTAGTTTATTAGTTTAAAAGGATATGTATATATCACAACACTGAGTCATTTGTACACAGCGATGACTAGCACTCAAAACCAGATCATTACCTATTCACTGAAACTGTAAATATTATGAATTGTATTATATATTTTTTACAATAGTAAACTATATTTTCTTGTGCATCACTGCAAATTTTTCTATGGGTATACACAAAACTGTCTGTATAGACAAAATTGACTACTGCTAAGATATCCTTTATTATTGCCTACTTTTAGGGGTTTTTTGTTTCGCAATTTGTGCAAATTAGATTAATTTACTTATTTTTGTAGTTGTTGTTTAATTTTAATTATCCACTCATCCTGTAAAGGACATTTACATCTACAAATCGGATTATACAACGTACATACTACGATATTACATTGCCATACCACAAAAAAATTCAATATTTTCATCATTAATGCCGAAACGTAATACAAACATTACTTCATTTTGTACCACAGCTCTAAGCTTAAGTCTGTGCTGTATAAAAGTTTATTATATTTTGCAAACTTTGCTCGTTAACGTTTCATTCAGTTAGATGCTATATTCCTCAGTTAGATACTACATCCCAAGATATATTTTTTTTATTCCTTTCTTTTAACTTTTCATATTGGTGTATCCGATCTCAGATGCTGCTGCTCAATCATATATTTGATTTCAATAGCTGTGTTCAAATTCAAATCATATTTTAAATAATATTTACTACTTTTGTGCTCAGGTTTTTTAGATCTTTCACATAATTGAACTGTAAAACGGTATTATTATCAGCGAATATGATTTCAACATTGGTGATAAAATGCCTTCATGTGATTCTTATGAAATTATACTTGATATGAAACTATTTTTCACGTGCCACGATTAAAATACAACCATAATTTTATAATAGAAATTGAATATGTGAGTATAGTTGTAATATATAAGAATATAGCATCCAGTCGAGATTTAAAAAAATCAATGAATCTACTGCTAACAAATTTAACGGTAGAGATTCTGCATACCAACATTATTATTCTTTTTATTATTGTTTATCGTACATAGTTGTTGTTTAAATTCTTTACTAACATTAAAATGGTTGTTATAATGTTATTGTAATAATTTAAAATACTGCAAAATTACTCGTGTAAAACGTGAGTGCATAAGTCATAAATAATTTTCTAAGGATAAGTAAATTTTCATGTCTTGTAATAGTTTTTTCTGTTTTTTTTTTTTGCTTTTTTTTTTATTTTTGAATTAAAACAAAATAAACTCATTTTAAATTGAAGAGAATGAATATTGTATTATAATGTAGAACATAGAATCGTGTAGATGAAGTTTTATTTAGTTTACATCTTTTTCAAATTTAAATTTAATAAATTTTACCTTGAAAGATTAGTGTATATGAGATTAGTAAAATTAGTACCAATAGCGTTTCAAAAGTATTTTTAAAATAGAACCGGATTTATTATAATAAGAACCATAATTAGAAAATGAAGGAAACTATAAATTGCAATTAAATTTGCTTAACATAATTTTATAAAAATTATTTTTTTCTTTTTATCTATTTTGAAATTGGTGGAATTTAATTTAAGTCTACAATATGGAAATTTGGATTCTGAAAATTATAGAAGTTTTAAGTAATATATTAGAATAAATATTGTATGCGATCGTAGAGAAATAGTTTTTGTTGTGAAAAAATTACTATGAATTTAAAATTTTTTTTAAATGGAATTAGATCTTCTTCGGAACAAAAAAAAAATTGTTGTTTTAAAATTTCAAAAGAATAATTCATTTCAAGTTAAAATTTGTATATAAATATTTACTATAGAGTAAATCAAGAATTTCGATTTTATACAATTTTGAATTAACACAGTACAGAATTGTAAAACTTACTTAGGTGGCTAACAGACCATATAGGTCCTGGGATTAGCTCATCAACGTCCTTAATTTTTGTCGTTTATCACGCACGGATGACTTTTCTCTAATTGAATATACGAAATTGTTTCATGTCCGCCGATATTTTATCTCTTCGTGAAGGTTTGGTCTGCCCCGTAACTGTAAAACAATAATTATAAACTCTGGCAAAAACGCGTAGATACATCAGTTTTTTTTCCTCAAATAAATTGGATCAAAAAACAATACTGAACCGAACACCAAAGACCATCTATACCTTATTCTGATTAATATCTATATATGTCGAAAAATTAGACGTTAAAAAACGAAAGAAAATTTACTGTTTCCATTTTAATAAACTTGCTAACTCTCTGTTATATATGTTAGACAGAAGAAATACCGTTTGTTCTTTGATCTAAAATATCGATTTTGATTTGCATGAAATTTCACAAACTTATAATCTAATAACAAATTTAAAAGCTTTGTTAATACTACAAGATTTACACTTCTGGACTTCTCATAAGTGCTAATTATGGGAGCCGGTCCTTTTGTTGGAAAAAAATGTTGAACATTTTTTTTGAAAAACCGGTTCATGAAAAAAAAATGTTTGACATTTGTTTTAAAGTAGTATATTTTAAAGCTGGTTAGACAAATCAGCTTTGATCCTTCTTGTAATATGTATGGTTTGGGCTGACAACTGCTACTGTTATAAGTTGAATGAAAATTGAGTAAGTTGTTTAAATGTATATGTAATAAAAATATTTAAAACGAGTTTAAAAGTTAGATTTAGAATAGGCCAATTAAAATATCACAGATTATCCCCATTTTTTAGAATATTTATATAATTATTATTTATGTATGCGTAATTATTATTATTATTTTTATAATGTTATTTGTATAATTTATATATGTGTATGCGTATGTCAGATTCTGAATTTACAGGGATTTGAGAGAATTTCATATTTTAAGGTATTTCAAATGGACCCACATCCTTCTATTATACTTTCGTAACAGTTTTGTTGAACAAAATTGTAGTTTCAATAAGAAAACAGTTGAAACAGTTGGAATGTTTCAGAAAATAGTTTTTTATTTGTACATTCTTTGATTGATTGATTTCGCCAGTTAGAATATTTTCAAGAACTGCAACTGATCGGACTATTGAATATGTAGTTTTTTATTTTGCTTATTAATTTTTATTCACAACTTTAGCTACCTAAATTACAATAATTTGACAATAAAAACACAAAATTCAACAATAATTCTTTAGAGAGAGCAAATAATTTGATGTTTAAAAATTATCTGTATATATTTACATATGTGACTCTTAGATCCAATATGACATGTGTCACAAATAAATACTTTGTAAAACTAAACATAAAAGAATTTTAATTAAAATATTTTCAATAAATTGTGAATATATTTCACCAAGTGGCAACCAAAAAATCTATAATTTTTTTTATTAAACGATAAATAAACATTCCATAATAATATTTCCATTTTATTTCAAATTTTCTTCGAAAAACAAATAAAAATTAACTGAATTAGAATGAAATGTCAAAACAAAGATGAAAATATATTAAATATAGCGCCCACTATCATTAAAAATTTTAATGTTATTTTCTCTGTCTAATTTTATTTCTTTTATTTGTTTTTTTTTTTTGCTTATTTTAATTCAATAACAATAGAAATTTACCCTGACAATTACACAAAAAAAAAAAGCAAAACAAAAACGAAATAAACTTTTAATACTAAAGAAAAAATTAAGCAAATATTATAACTGAGAATAAAATGACAGGATTAAATTTATGACAACTTGTCAGAAACTTTTAATAAAGTTAATGTTCTTCATAATATACTTACTATTTATCTGTAAGTGAGTATATGTATTTAGATATATTTAACAAATATTCAATTGAAAAACATACATTGTACATACATATATGTATGAATATTAAATAATAATTGTTTTATAAATTGTTTTATTTGATTTTACAATATTGCACAAGAAAGAAAAAAATTATTATTGTTATTGATTTTGAGGGCAATAAATAAAAAAAAGGAATATAAAATTATTTTGAAGCTAACCAATTGACTTTATATAAAGTTTAATTGAAACTAGGGACCCCTGTTGGTTAATTATAATTCAAGAAAGAGTTAAACTTAAAGTTTTTAAAAGAAAATAGTGAATTGAATGAAGTGATATTATACTTCACAATTTATTTGAAATAGCCGGTAATTTATATAGGTATATATATTAGACTTTGATCATTAATATTTACCGCGTTTATAATGTAGCTTACTTGAAGCCTAATTCGAGCTCATATAAACGCGAATTGACTTTAAGCCGGCTTCACAAATTTTGTTTAATTGACTTAAAATTTTAGTGTAAAAACATTCCTTGAAAACTCGAAAGCTTGAAAGTGACAACGTAACAGAGTAATTCTTTTATCTATAATTTTCGTGTTTATTTTTTTATATCATATCTGATCAGTGATTATATCAAAGAAATTTTTTTTTTTAAATATACCTACAATTAATTTTTTTTATATAACATGTCAAAAAAGAATATCTGGAGTAATGAACAAACAAAGGAGATGTTAGAAATATTTATGAAATTGGGGATTATTGAAATTTTATATTTCGCTGCATTATTCCATTATTTCCAAATTAATTTCATCCTTTTTTTTTAAATTTAATTCGATTGTTCCTTTTTTCCCTGTAAGTACTATTTCAAAATAATTTTTATAATTTTTAAAAATTTTATATAGCTAATTGGTTTCTTTTTAATGTATTTGTTATTAACAAAAATGCGAGATTTAGACAATATAATATCTTTTCGATATCAATTATGTATATTAAATTTTATATTATGTTAAATAACAAAAAAAAAATTATTTTAAAAATTAACAAAAAATATGGTTCTTTTATAACTAAACTATTGTGATAGCTATAACAAAGTTATGGCATTTACACCGTGCTATATTAGTTATAATTTATCTTTGTATTGCTACTTCAGTAGAATCAAAAAAATGTTGTATTCATGCTGTTGTCACAAATGTAAATTTAGCTAAGCATTGCTAATTTAGCACCAGCATCAACGCAGCAAATTACAATTATTGATATGTTACTTGAATAATTTATATTTGTTTTGTCATAATATTGGAAAATTTCGCAGTTTATTTAATAAATAACCACAGTCAAAGGTATTCTTCAACTAAATGGAACAGGCGAGTTTGAATTGAGAATTTCACTGGGAAATATTAATTTGATCAAGACTGGACTTGTTATGGTAATTGAAATTTCGTTATTAAAATTTATTTTATGACATGTTGGTGAAGAATCTTAGTTGCCAAATTGAAAATTATTTGAAAAATTCTGGCCTGTTTCTGTCCATAGTACATCATAAAATATAAAATATTTTTTGTATGATTTCACATAGGTATATTTTTAACTTTTATTTTTTCCCCTATCATAGGTATATTTTTCTATATTGATGAAATTTATATTTTATACAAGTCCCATTTTTTATATGTATTTGATTTGTTTGATATCGTTTAAATTTACCAAAATGATTATATATAAGTAGGTTGACTAAATTTTAATTCAAAAATGTATTTCCTATTCTACCTCAACTATTTCAGGTTAAATAAATAATAAATATTATACTTAAAAGCTAAAAATTCATTACTCTTAATAAAAAACAAAATTTTTAAATTCATTTAAATTAAATCCTTTTCATTTTATAGCCTCAACTTCAAATAAATTTTCTCTTGTTCATTGATCATAAAACAAAAAGTAATTTAAATAAAAAGAAAAAATCACAAAAACAACAAAAAGCTGACATAAAATTTTCAAAAGTTGAATTTTAATAATAAAAATAAATTTATTTAACATTATTTTGTCAAGTTAATTCATTTTAATTTATTCAAATAAATCTAAAATTTCAAAATAAGTAAAACCAAAACAAGAACAACAACAACAATAATAATAAAATTTTCATGTCTAATAAACTATAGGGGTTAAGTTTGAATATACATATGTATATTATTATATTTGTACATAAATATACATTTTGTATAATACTATATTGTGCATATTGGAAAAAGTTTATCTACAAAATAGGTACCACCCTAATTTAGTAATAACAAATCGGATTAAATAATGGTTTTTGTTTTTGTGTGTACCAGAAAAAAAAAAAACCAACAGAACGACAAAATAACCAACAACAAAACAACAACTATAAAATTAAATAAATATGCATTTATATTAAGTGTACATCTACAACTTCTGAATATATAAATATAGTATGTTCATATGAACATTGGTGACAATTTAAAAATAAAAGCATACAAATTTATCTACTTGCTTCTACAAAGACCCTAAATAATGCTTTTCAAAATTCGGATTAGTGTGACATATTTCTTCTTATTACGTTTAAGTTTAAATTTGATATTACAACTAACATGAGCAGTTGTGGAGGTCAATCAGATCTCTAGGTTTACGTCATGAAGTATTCATATACTGCTTGAGCTTGGAACCTGCTTTTACCTTCGATAGTTTTAAAATTAATTTTTGTGTAAAAATTAGTTGTGTATATACCGTTTATATACCAAACGCTGGCTTTGTTTTCAAAAAAGGATATAAACAACCCTCCCAACTACAAAAAAAAAAAAAAATTTATTTTTTATGACCTAAATTGCGTTCGTAGAAAATATTTTAATTAAATTCATGGAGTAGTTTTAATGCAGCTTCGACTTTAAAAATATATCGTGTTTAAGTTTTGTTTCTCGGTTTGAAATTTGTAAATTCAATTCAAATGTGGTGGGAGTTTAGTGGCGGTAGTTTTAATCTAAAAAAAGATGCCACACCTAATTAATGGCTCTATTATTGAAACCCAATCTGAAAACTTTATAAAATTTTGTTTAGGTTTTGTACTATTGCATCTGCGATGCCAGTTTGGCATATATAAAAACGGAAATATCTGCTTATTCAACAAAATTTTAGTCAATTAATTTTTGCATATAGGTGGTGGTTGACCACAAAAAATACTTATTTTTATTAATTTAATTTTTAACTTCATTTTCTGTTTGTAGTTGACTGTCATAAATATATTATAAGCATTTTGAAAATAAAATTGCTCAAAAAATAAATTAATGGTATATTTTTGTACCACAGGAATTGTCACTGCTGTATATTTCTACGCTACTGAATATAAGGTTTGTTATTATATCCTTAAAAATAATTTATAACAAATATTACTGTTATCTCTTCTTTCTTTGCGTTGTTTTTTATGTCCCAAAAAAGCAATACCACTGATCACACACCAACATACACACACACCAACAACGCACATTTATAATTTTCATTCAAATACAGTGTACCTATATTTAAACTTTTTTTTTAATCCTATACAAACACGTATGTACATATTATTTTGTATGTTATAGATATAAACATGGATATTTTAATAACGGTAAGTTTCACTACAAATATAAGATTAATAAAATAAAAAAAAAGTAGTATTAATAATAATAGAGATTCGAAAAATGTTATTATAAAAAAAAATATATGTATATATTTTGCAATATTTACGTGATGACAGAAATTCAGTTCAGTTTTATTAATTTTTAATTTTTGCTTTTTTGTTTTTTTTTTATTGGAAAAAGGATATGAATTTATATTTAATATATAATTTAATATTATAATATGTCTGGTGCCAACCAACAGCCTATTAAAAATTAGGCATATTGAAAATATTAGTTTTGAACATCTGTGTTGGTTCAAATTGAGAAACAATTTGTTTTTATAGTTGAAAATTATTTGTGCTTCAATCAGAACTCGAAACTATAAGCTTTTAGTTAGTTAACAAGCTTTCTGAACATTATATCATATGGGTAAATTTGTTGATTTTACTAAGGCAAAGGAATAAAACATATTGAAATACTATTTTATAATTGACACTAATTCAAATAATTTGGCACTACTAAATAATTGAAGTTCGAAAAGTATTGTTTCGACTTAGTTGTATTTAAAGATTTTCGATTCCAACTATTTTAATTTTGTAATTGACATTAGCAAGTCACAACGTGTTCTGGTTAACACCACAATGTACACAGTTCCAGAATCAAATGATTTAGTAAAACTAAAGCTATGTATGAGAGATTATACAGCTAAGGTTATGGTATGAGAGATTATCGGATCATCAGGTGGATCTTTATAATTTTTCATAAATAAGTTTCAAACCTAATTATTATTTTTTGTCGCTATTTCAATACGCATCAGAATTACTCCTTTGACTAATTTGTAAATTAACCTCTATTGAGTAATAAAAATTACTTTCACTACAAATTCTTCCGAGTCAGTCGAAATTTCGGTAAAAATTTTTTTTATTTATTTTTGACAAAGTATACCTAATAAAAAATGTTCAAAAATGTAATAGCTTTAATTTTTGCAATATTCCTCATGGATATTGGAAGTTGTATGACCTTACAATGTTATATTCATATCAATAATCTATATCACTCATTGCAAGAACAGCCAGGAGTCTACCATGTATGAAATTAAAAAAAAATTAAAAAAGCCCAACTTTTTACAATTATAGTGTACAAGTAATTTTTTACAGCACTCTATGTATGCAAAGCACATATGTCATAATAAAATAATAGCATATTTGTATAATATAATTTTTTTTTATTTATATTAAATATGTATATGAATGTGTATACATAATATGGTCAGCTGAATTAATATAAAACTTTATTTGTTATAAATTTTTAATGAGTAAATAAATAAATTTATATAGTTATTTATTTGTATGCTAGTATATAATATATGTATACAATATTTTTTTTTGTGGATATAATTTTACACAAATATTATATTGGGATAATTCGATGTTATATATTATTATTATGTACATACTATATATGTCATTAAAATATTTTATATATTTTTTTGTATATTTTCGAACAAGTATTTGTAAATAAATTGAAGTGTATTTATTTACTTTCTTAATATAAACTTACTTTCTTAATAATACGATATAATATAAAATATATATGAAGTTCAACATAATATAAAACATATATTTATATAAAATATCGGTATCTATTTATTTATATAAACCTGGGAAATAAGTAATACCGGTGTGTAAATTGCAGGTATATCTATCATTATATTCGTTGGATCAGCCGAAAAAAAAATTAATATAATTTATTTTTCTTTTTTTTCAATTTTCATATTGTTGCGATGTACTATTATAAAATACATGTATAAACCGAAATTCTGGTTGCCATATTGTGAAAAATTTTTATTTTGGATTTTTTGAAACAGTTTTGGACAATGTTCACAATCTCTTTTCTGTCGAAGATATATTTCAAGCCTGTGGCAACTTTATCATATAACATCAATGTCATTTAATGACATGTCATTATATATATAATTTTCTGCATTTATCTGGATGTTTGCAAGTACGACGGAATACTCCAACACATATACAAATTGAAATATGTATACAAATTGCTTTGGTACTCTTTTTTTACCTTGCAGGAAAAAATACCATTACATGAAATATATTTTTTTAATTTAATGTTAGTCTTCTTCGCAAATAATAAGGAAAAATAAAAAATAATAATAATAATATTAATAAAACAAACATTTTTTTTGATTTATAATAAGAAGGACTAATAGAAATTTTATCAATAGCTTAATATGGTATAATAAGTAAAAGGCAAACAGCATTTAACACAAAAAAAACATAATGCACTTAAATGTTATTCTTATTACTTAAAATTATACACAATATATGCATATGTGTCTACACGTATTTATTTATTTTTTTATGTTGTTATGATAATGATCATAGCATCATAGTTTTGCTACCGTATGTATAGCCTGTATAGTATATAAACAATAGCCAGAAATGTGATGCGATGAAGAGTTAAAATTGTTATTTATTTTTATTTTTTTTGTTTATTATTTTTTTTAAAAATATATATAAATTTATGATCGTATATAATATTTAGTATGTATTAAAACCTAACCCCGTTAGGTTAAATGAAATTTTGTACTATTATTTTTTATTTCTTATCTTTGTAAATTTATAATTTTTAGGTATATTTGTTTTCTTCAAGTGTGCATAAATGTATGTTGTAGAGAGTGATGATTTTTTTTAATATAGTAGATAGGTATATATAGGTATCGGTTAAACCATATTGATTTTTGTTCTTCTTTTTAATGCATGGTATAAATAATAATTATGTATGAATTTTAACATGAACAGTTCGGTAATGTTAGAAATGACACTCGTTCTAATGAAATAAAATCACTAATGCCTCCCCTTAAACTATTCCGGCGTAACACTAGGGAGGCTTCAAGTGCACATTTCTACACTGTGGAAATACCTAGGTGGTCTAAAACTGGTTTTGGAAATTCTTTTATTGTAAGAACTGCAAAAATGTGGAACATGCTCCCATCTCACGTGTTCCCTACCGACAAAAATGCTCCGTTATATAATTTGCAACTTTTCAAAAAGAACCTCTTCAGGTTCGTCTCCTACTTACCTCCCAAATCTCCTCTATCATCCTTTTTCCCGCCAAATCCTTTTTTTCCTTACCCACACCTACAATAATTTTGTATAAAGGAATCCTTTCCTAGTGTTTGGGTAGCGTGTAAAAAAAAAAAAAAAAAAAAAAAAATGAATTTTTTGAAATGAAATGAAATTTTATATAACCGATCAATGGTTCACAAGTTATGAGCAGTTTTGTAAATACCTATTTATTTACAGTAAATTTTTTTATTTTAAGTTTTTCTCCAACACGAGTTTTTATTTTATTCATCAAAATAAATATTATGTGTACCTACAATATTATTGTTTTTTATATTTGTAATTTTATTTATTTTTGTATTTGTTCAAAGTTGTGGCTCATTATAAAATATTGTTTGTTTGCTATGAATTTTTACGCTAAACTTACGCAGCGAATGTTATTGAATGTTAACAGGATTAACTTGATTCTGAATTATGCGATAAATTTTCAATGTTGGCAAAAAGGATGTCGCTAAAATGTTCGAGTAAATGACCCTTAGGGAGTAGAAAATTTTGCACTTTACTACAAATATTCTGTTTATATAGTAATTAAAAGCGTAATAATACAAAAATACAGGTATGATAAATTAGTAAGCAAATACGTATTTTTCTTAAATTTGAAATGAAAACTCTAATGAAGGAAAGAAATGCTAGAATTTATTTTGCTTCCGTCATTTATGGCGAGTTACAAAGTCAGTTGTAATAAAAGGAATTTATTGAACGTTGAAACGTTGAAAAATCACCTGGTTTTTTATTTTAACAGATTATGGGCACAGCACCATGCTTCCTTTAATTTTCTTTCACAATATATTAATTTGTTTGAAGAAAAGAAAATTTAAACAAATTTCCTACCGTTTTATTTGATTTCGTTAAGTAGGGACTCAATGTAAAAATATTTTACAACTTTAGTGATGAAAGATTTAATGCCGTTTAAATCAAAAAATATTTATCAAATTTAATCAAATAAAATTTAAAAAATAATATTTCTTCTTCTTGTTAAGTCATTAAAATTTCCTTTTCATACTAATATCACACTGATGTAGACTTTTATAATCGGAAATAATAGCAAACACCTGGCAATCTTAATATAACATATTTGAATTATATTTACTTATATGTATGTATGTACACAATATCTTTCCTTTATGATTTTTTTTTAAAAAACTTTCTTTTTGCTATTATCCTGGTTTTTTATTTACTCAGTGTTATTTTTTTCGTTTCTTAGTAAATATACAGTGAGTATCAAAGGCAAATTTACAATATCACTTAGGCCAAAAAACCAATCGATGATTTATTGTATTACAACGTTTGAAATAAATGAAAAAAAAAAATAATTATATATAGCAAATTTACAATAATGTCAAAGAACGTTCGATAAATCAAAATTGTCTGTGCATATGACTTAGAATATGAATATGGTCTCCACGAAGAAGATTGGGATTTATTTTCTTAGTAAATTACTTTGAAAGTTGATCAGAAAGTGGAAGATATAATTAAATAGAGAAAATAGAAAACTCTAACAGTAAACTTCCTAAATCGAAAGTCGAAAAGAAGTAGTGGTAAGCCCAAAAGTGGAGGAAAACCCCGAAAAAAATGGGCAGGCAACTTTAAAAATGATACTCAAACCCGACAAATCCTAAATTGGATATAAGTGGTTCAAGACCGTCCTTTTTTGGAGAAGTATAGTGATAAAGGCTTACTATAGCCCAGCTATAGTACAGCTAACTATAGCCTTATAATGATGATAATGATGAATTTCAGGTAGTAAAACAAAAACCAGACACAGAGGTTGCCAGCAGTAATTTAAAACTAGTTAGTTGCAATTCAGAATTGATTTTTTCGTCACAATCGCAATTTTTGAATTGACTTTCGTTAAAATAATGACATGACAAAAATAACAATTAGTTTAGTTTTGACACTCACTCGCACAAATAGTATTTTATTCAATAATTGTATTAGCTATCATTTCCTCTATATACGATATAAAATATGTGCATATGTTTTTCTTCTAGATAAAGATATAGATATGTACGTGTGTATTTTTGTATGTAAGTATAAATATTACTGACATAAAAAAAAAAAGAAAATGGAAAAGCTCTAAATTGTTTTTACCTTGAAATTTTTCTTCTATTTTTGTTTCGTTTTTTTTTTTCATTTTAAGTGAAAGATGATTTTTGAGTTTTTCATTTTTTATTTCATCTTTTAATTTTTCTTTTTCTCATTATTATTGTTTTTTTTTTGTGGTTTTTATTTTATTCTAAGCACACAGTAGTATCTAAGCACATAGATGCTTTAGAGATAAATTTTATTGAAAAAAAAAGTGAAAATGAAAAAAATGAGCATCTCATTTTCAACCACCAAACGAGACCCTATCGAAATACAACGAAGAAAAGAATAATAAGGATATACGTACCATTGATGGGTACATTTCTATTTTGTATTTTTATTTAATTTTTTTTTTATTTTTTTCAATTTAATTTATCTACCATCAGTTTGAGGCATACATATAGGTATCAAAAAAAAAAAAAAAATAATAAAATAAAATACAAAAACAAAAACAAAAATAGATGCTGGTGGAAAATTTATATATAATATATATATGTGTTTATTTCGATTTTCTTTGGTTTTCAGAATTGAAGGTAATAAAAAAAGAATATTTTTATTTTTTTGTTTTTATTACATAATAACAAAAAGTATAGAATGAACACCTGTCTTAATCAAAGTTTATGTGAACTGTAAAGCTTAAAAAATGAAAAAAAAAAAATCAAAAATAAAAAAAAATTGAAAATTATTAGAAAATTTTCCAAATTTTTAAAATAAAATTTATTAAGGAAATGAAAATTATAATCAAATTTAAGATAATAAACTTGGTATTTTAAAGATCTGCAATTAAAGAAGACGAATTGGTATTTAATTTTATATTTTTTTTATAATTGTATTTTGGATTATTTATTAAAACAGATATTCGTTGGAAAAGTGGATACTTAGAAATACGATTGTCGTTTTATGGTAGTTGTTATAGGTTTTTTGTCGCAATAATAATAAGATATGATTTTCGACGTAAAGCTTTATGAGAAAATATCTTTTAATGAGTTTTTAGCTAATTTAAAGATTTCAAAGGTTCTCAGATACTATGCTTGGCTTAGGTAGTAGTGACTGCTGGCAATACGTCGACGCATATAGACCAGTGAGGTTGATTGTAATTCTCGTTTAAAAAACTAAATGAAACAAATGTATGACAAAACATTGCCCAAATTGAGAATGAATAATACCTGATGTATAAATTTTAAGAAATATTAGAAATCCATCGAAATTAATCTTCAGTATCTATGATTTATTAAATCAAATTGGTATATGATTGAAAATAGAATGAACCCGAATAATCCTGGCGTGATCATAAGATCACAGATATTACAAGTGTAGTCACATGTTGCAAGTAAACTAATTTGTCTGTGAAAATTTGAATAATCGTGTTTAGCTTTCAATAGTTTGTCATATGAAATCGTGTAAACTAGGAAATGAAAGCTAATGAATTCAGTTTTATTGTGTAAATATAATTGCTTCGATATTTTATTTGCATGATTTTTAAGCCGTGATCATATGTACACACTAGGATTGTTAGGGACCTGTTGTATCCTTCTTGTTTTTTTTATTTTATCCATTATTTGTCTAATTTTTTTGTGATTTTTACTTTTCCAATGAAAGTGTATACTTAAGATTGAGGTTTTTAAATTTTGTAGAAATTTATCATTAAAAAAAGTTTTTTATTACCTCGATGAATTTTCTGTATATGCAAAAAACCCAAATTGGCTTAAATCAAACTGTTTATATCGAACCTCCACAATAGCGATTATTAAAAGAGATTTGGCAAACTTTCCTTTCTATTGATTTATTTATAATCTTGTGGCTAAAATGCAACAAGCCTAATTCGTGAAAATCGAATTTATTTTTGCAAGTTCAAGAAACCAAGTGAACACAATAATCAAATAAAAAAAATGCAAGAAGATTTTGTGAATCAACACAAATAAAAGAGGCAAATATTTTTTTAGTAAAATCGGTCATAAACAATATTTCAGCAAAATTCATTATATACTTTTGTGTTTTATCTTATAGTAGTTCTAGATGCTCAACATCCACCACTAGTTTTATTTTCTACTTTTTAGGGCTAGTTTGGTTTCGATAAAAGTATATTTTAAAAATTTTTATTTTTACATTATTATTTTATTTTATACTTTTTAGTTTTAAGTGAAACCTATAGGTATTATAATTTCAGAAAGAGTATATAAGTGTAAACTCTTCTGTCTATAACACAATTGGTTTTCGAAATATGACTTAGGCGTGCTAGAAGTTGTTCAGCAGTAACCCGAACCAGTCCAAATTTTTGAAATCGGTAGAAAGCGTTTTCCTTTATTTGTAAAAAAGTATCTAAGTGTAAATTTTCATGCCTGTATTATAATTGGTTTTCAAATATGCTTGAGACGTGCTAGGAGTTGTTCGGCAGCAACCCGAACCAGTCCACATTTTCGACATCGATAATAGTTGAATTTCTTTATTTATGAAAAAGTATCTAAGTGTAAATTTTCATGCTTGTAATGCAATTGGTTTTCAAATATGCTGAGACGTGCTAATTGCTAAGAGTTGTTCGGCAGCAACCCGAACCAGTTCACATTTTCGAAATCGGTAACAGTCGAATTTCTTTAATTATGGAAAAGAGTCTAAGTGTAAATTTTCATGCTTGTCATGCAATTGGTTTTCAAATATGCTGAGACGTGCTAAGTGCTAAGAGTTGTTCGGCTGCAACCCGAACCAGTTCACATTCTCGAAATCGGTAACAGTCGTAGTTTTTTATTTGTGAAGAAGTATCTAAGTGTAAATTTTCATGCCTGTATTATAATTGGTTTTCAAATATACTTGAGACGTGCTAGGACTTGTTCGGCAGCAACCCGAACCAGTCCACATTTTCGAAATCGGTAACAGTTGAATTTCTTTATTTATGAAAAAGAGTCTAAGTGTAAATTTTCATGCTTGTAATGCAATTGGTTTTCAAATATGCTGAGACGTGCTAATTGCTAAGAGTTGTTCGGCAGCAACCCGAACCAGTTCACATTTTCGAAATCGGTAACAGTCGAATTTCTTTACTTATGAAAAAGAGTCTAAGTGGAAATTTTCATGCTTGTAATGCAATTGGTTTTCAAATACGCTGAGACGTGCTAACTGCTAAGAGTTGTTCGGCTGCAACCCGAACCAGTTCACATTTTCGAAATCGGTAACAGTCGTAGTTTTTTATTTGTGAAAAAGTATCTAAGTGTAAATTTTCATGTCTGTATTACAATTGGTTAAATATGCCTGAGAGATGCTAGGAGTTGTTCGGCAACAAACCGAACCAGACCAAATTTTCGAAATCGGTAACAGTCGTATTTTTTTATTTGTGAAAAAGTATCTAAGTGTAAATTTTCATGCCTGTATTACAATGGGTTTTCAAATATGCCTGAGACGTGCTAGGAGTTGTTCGGCAGCAACCCGAACCAGTCCACATTTCCGAAACCGGTAACAGTCGAATTTCTTTATTTATTAAAAAAAGTCTAGTGTAAATTTTCATGCTTGTAATACAAAAGGGTGTCAAAAATGCTGAGACGTGCTAACTGCTAAGAGTTGTTCAGCAGCAACCCGAACCAGTCCACATTTTCGAAATCGGTAACAGTCGTATTTTTTTATTTGTGAAAGAGTGTCTAAGTATAAATTCTCATGCCGTAACACAATTGGTTTTTGAAATATGCCTGAGACGTACTAGGAGTTGTACTGCAGCAACCCGAACCTGTCATTTGATAGATTTGTAAAGTACCGTGTCGGGTTGCTTTTTTTATCATGAGTAACTGTGGAAAATTTCAGAACTCTATCTTTAAATTTTGTAAACAAAATTATTTTTTTTCTTTTTGCGTTTGGTTTTAATATTAACAAAAAAATTCCAACCTACCTACCAAACATATATATATACATATCTGCATATATACATATATACATATATACATATATACATATATACATATATACATATATACATATATACATATATACATATATACATATATACATATATACATATATACATATATACATATATACATATATACATATATACATATATACATACATACATATATACATATATACATATATACATATATACATATATCCATATATACATATATACATATATACATATATACATATATACATATATACATATATACATATATACATATATACATATATACATATATACATATATACATATATACATATATCCATATAGACACTGGCAAGTTAATATAAAAGTATATAAAATGACAGTTATTTGTAGTTATACAATTTAAATTTTAAACTTGATTCAGCATCTTGTTAATGCCAATTATCATAAAACAATTATATATTATATTAAACAAAGTTATTATTTATATATACAAATAGCTAAAAATAATTAATTAAAAAGAAACTTACGAGAATCAACACTAGTTGGGTGAAAAATTAGTTTGATTACTGAAAAAGAAAATAAAATTTAAAATTTATTAAAATTTTTGTAAAATTAATGAAAAATATTTTTTTTTATTATTTCAATTCAATTATAAGATTCACCATTCACGTTATATTAATTGTTCAAACTATATTATAAATATAAAATGAAACTTTGATATAACATGTGTAAACTGTGATAAATAAGTGGGCGCAGTATTAATGACTCCACAGATAGATAATATATATCCTAATATGAAAATCGACATTATTTAATGAAATAACAAAAAATCAACTTGAATCCCATCTGTTCGTGTAGTAGTTGTAGATTTCGAAAGATTTAACATGATCAAATACAAAGCCATGTAGAATGCTCTCAGAAGAACGAGAATATATCAAATAAGATCATACATCTTTATTTTACACAAATACAGAAATAGAAGTACTTCACAATAACAACCAAAGTATACCGGTTATTCTAAAGAAAGAAGTGAAATAAGGATGTCCTCTATTTTCAGCACTATTCAAAATTGTACTAGGTAACTGTACTCGAAATAAGAAGAATCACTTGAGTTCGAACAGACATTCAATGATATCTAAAAACCCGAATGAAAAATTTATTGCAGACAGTGTTTACGTACCCTCACTCTCTTACCATTCAACTATTCAGAATGTCTCAGAAAAATATGTGAAATCTTTTGTCCAAGACAAACTACAACCCATAGAAATTCAAACTAAAAGATAAAAATTGAGATGTTTAGATCATCGATTCAGAAGAGAGCCATTAACAATCACTCGTCATGCCCCACAGTGGAGCGCTCGGTGCCAAAGAAATTTTGGAAGTTGAATACAATCTGTTAAAACTGAAATAATTGAATATTGCAAAACGTTAACTATAAATTTTTATCAGTTTGATTGTACAAAAAATGTGTTTTGTTTTGTAATCGATCAGTATCCATGCTCATTGTCCTGTAAATACCATAAGTTGGACATAGGGGGAAATAATATTCTTACATCATCTTCTACTTCCGGCTAATCTCTGGGTTGCGATCACGTTCTCTATTATATATTTGCTTCGGTTAAATACGGATATACATCAAATTTTCTTAGCATACCGACATGATCAAAGTGTACCAAATTTCATTTGAAACATTATTTCGCGATTTGGTCAAAGTGTCAGGTTTCCTCGGAGTATGTTCAATTTAATACCATTTTTTCTTTCGGATTTTCATGTGTACAATAATTTTTGGTTCATTCTCTGCCACAAAATTCTAATGAAATTACCTTGTGGCCAGCGAAAGTTTAAAATGCGTGGAAAGCTTATATTTACATAAATCCTTGTTCAGTAAGTCTACAAGACCGGTTTTACATTTCTATTCAAATGTTTTTAGTTCAAGATTGTTTGACTACCATATTTTAGATTTTATATCATTTCGTACAAAAGCAGAAGAGAATTGACTGATACGAGATGTGGTACCTCCATTTAACGACACGAGTCTAGCCCTCGTAATCATTAAACTATCTAATCTCTTCAATTTGTGCTACGTCATGCAGGATCGAATGTTAGCGATGTTCGTTTGTACGCATATGCTTTTGATTTTAGACACGCACATACAAAAATTTAAAGTGAACATTGAAAATATAGTTCGCAACTTGCAGTTAAACCTCCGTCTTATTTCTTTCTTTTTCCTGTAAAAATTACTTCTTCCTTTCCGACACGGAAATATTTTCGTTAGATTTATCTAACCTACATTTTGATTATTGAGATAAAAAAAATATTATTATTTTTTTACAACCACATCATGGGCTGAGTCTTATTGGTTGATACGTTCGAATGGACGATAATGAATACCGTTGCTCTAAGTTAATTAAACCCACAGTAGTAAGTATAATTACTACTGTGGGCTTAATTGATATATATATATATATATATATATATATATAGATATATATATATTGCCGTATATATTATTGCCGAAATATCGATATTTGTACAAAATAAAACAGTAAAGTGAAAGCCATAGACTATTGAAAATTAAAAAAAATTTTCAATATTAATCTTTACTTCCAGGCTTTAAGTCATAATCCAATCCTGTTTGGGATAATATAATAACAAAATATAAATATTTTATTTAAAATTTTGAAAGAGGTGAAATGAATTGAAACATTTCACATTTTAAATTGAATCATTTATTAAAAGATTAGTTTTTAAATTGTTGCAATCCATTTAGTTTTTCATCTTTTTTTCTTTGGTGTTGATGATGGTGATGATGACCGCTACTATCTTAGTGTATTATTTTATTTTAATACACCTCCAAATTTGTTTTCAAAAGAAAAATTTACACTATTTATCCTGTAATTTTATATTTTTTTTTTTTTTTGTTGTTTTGTTTTTATTTCTTGATGGTAAAATTTTAAATTACTTTTCGGCCTAGAAATCTCACATAATTTTTCTTACTTTATATTTTTTTTTTCTTTTATTTTTTGCGTAACGTTTTTATAGAAACTCAACTCAATTGGCATTTACGTTTTATACCTTTTGGTTAAGCTAACTTTGGTGTAAAAAAAAAAAAATAAAAAGAAAAGTTTTTGTGAATATTTTTTATAGTTTTCTTTAACCCTTGAGTGATAGAGCATGTATTCTGTTACCTAAACAATTATTTTGGTTAAAAAGAAAAAAAAACCATCTAGGTATACTGTTTTATTTAAGCCGCGTTGGTTAACTTATGTTGAATCACAAATATAGGTTTTGAAATGTTGACGTTAAATATTTTTTTTTTTTTATGATCTTGACAGTAACTTATTCGTGCTTAATTAAGTACGGTACTGCAATTTTACACTACAATTTCTACAATAGTTTGAGTATTTATTTTAACAAATTACTGGCTTATTTACTCATTCAATGTGGAAAACTACTATATTGTCACGAACTAAGCATTTTTAAATAGAATAGTTTCATTTTATTTAATTTGTTACCAGATTATATATACTCTCAATTATTTTTTGTCATTTATTATATCCCAATGACAAAGGGTACTAGACCAGCTCGAAAAACCAATGAAGCATTTTTTTTTTTTTTGCTTCATCGGGAATCGAACCCGGGACCTTTCTGTTGAAAGGCAGGCGCTCTACCTACTGCACCACCCAGCGTGTAAATGTAATATGTCGGTTACTACAATTTATCGATTCTTGAAATGTAGGTTCTAAAATTTTGGCATGTCAATTTTGGACCAAATGTCAACTTTCAAAAAGCAAAAAATTTTGGACTAAATTAATTATTGAAGCTCTGATTTTGTAGCCTATAAACTCTCTACTGATACACACATATACTTACATCCCAGACTCGCGAACTACAAAACTGAAAAACTTCAAAACAATTTTAAAACTTTTAAATTTTTGAAAAAACTAGTATATTTATTTTTAAAACCAAATTTAAGTCAAAAATAGTAGTAAAGTTAGAGTTAATATCACATGCCTGTATTTGCCATTTATATGTACAATTTATGAATTGGCACCAAAAGCCCAACTAAAAAAGCCCAAAATTCAAAATCTCAAAATACCAAAATTCCAAGATCCGACTTTAATTAATTTAGTGTTTCCGAATTCAATAACTTGTAACCCACAGCGGTGACACCCTAAGAATAATTTATATTAATATACTGTAAAAGGTGTAGAACTTTTATTTTGAATCCAAATCTAAAAGCAATACTTATAATATGTCCATCCAAATAGCTACTTCATAAAAAAATATTGAATTTTAACAGTTTCATATGAAAAATATTTTTTTATATAAATATTTCAAAAATAACGATTAAATATTTGCAACACTATTTTTTACAAAAAATTATGAAATTTTTGAAATCGATCTAAGAGTAAACATTTTAGAGGGTCAACATTTAGTACAATCGACATTTTTGGAGAAAAAAAAGTCAGTTGACTTAATGGAAGTCTATTTAAGGTAAAGATTAAATGTAAGCCGACGTTTTTGGAAGAAAAGTAACGAGTTCTTTGCCCACATACTTATATGTATGATTGTATGGGTAAAAAATTAAATAAAAACAGAATATATTGAGTCAAGGGTATCCTTTTTATAATATAACATATTTTTCCAGCTTTGTAATTAGTCAACTTAATTTTTCCTATTGTTTATTAGTAAAACAGAAAATATTTGCAGTCTTTTAGCTTTTTTTGCTTTCTATGTCGACTGATGCTGGTAATCTAGTATTAAATCCGGGTTTAAATCGAAAATTATAATAATCGAAAATATTGGAAATTTATTTAGAAAACAACTTAGTTATTACTAAAATAATACAGAACTATACTATGGTGAAGTAATTTCTCAATTCGAACTTATATATACATAATATATAGTTTAATTTTTATTTTATTATTAATATTTTATCAGAAGACTTTTTAATTTCATATATATATCCCCATGTCCTATGATGTCATTAAAGGTTCCAAATCATTTTCAGCACCTTGTCTTAAGCAATTTGTAATATTTTGCTTACAGCAATTTATGGCAGTTTCGCGGTGTGACTTCCACTGAAGAACTAATTTGATTTATTTTGCTTTAAAAAGGCAGATCTATATTATTTACGATTTTATTAAACTTATATTTTTATTTATTTTATTGACTCGTCTGAGGGAGATGTTGTATCGGCGTAGGACCTAATGACATGTTATTTAGTAAAAGGCTAGGAATGTGTCTATGTGTTTTATACAGAAAAAGGATAAAAAAACATTTTCTTTAAATAAATGCTTATAATATCTTCTAAAAATCTGAACTATTCGTATATACATACTTCCAGTATATAAATATTGGAGAGTTTTATGATAAAATCTTGAGGTAAAAAGAAAATAAAGATTGTTTTTTTTTTTAAATTTTCTATTTTAGACTACAATATCTCCATAACCGCAGCACCAATCATCATCAAAAATGTTAAAATGTGCTTCATACCCTTATCTTTGTAGAATACATATATAACTTAATATACCGGGTGTTCCAGACCATGCGTATAAGCTTTTTAAGAGGAGAAGGAGCCGTTATTTTAAAATTTAGAAGAAGTTTATTTACTAAATCGAGGATGCTCTATCGATTGGTGGTATTTTCCACTTTCGGAAAGGACTGCAAATCGGTTTTTTAAGATCAAAAATCGGCGAAATTGGCCAAAATCGAGATTTTTAAATGGGAAGGGGCATTTTTTAACACAAATTCAGATTCTACATCAAAAACTAAGGAAAAATAAAAACTGATGGTTGAATATTGTAACAATTTTATCTTATTAGTCTAAATTAGTACCAATTGTTCAGTTTTTTGAAATCCCAGAAAATTAGTTTTGACTTCACTTGAGAAACGGTATGCTTGACTTGAAACTTTTGTATGGCGATAATGTGGAGGATAGTTAATATTTAATAATGTTACGAGCTTTTTCAAGATATTCAACTTCAGTTTTAAATATCAACAGTTTTAGGTACATTTGTTAGGTCAACCATTTGTTAGGTACATCAACTCTAAAAACATTATTCCAGCTGGCATATTTTTGGAGATTAATCTTGTTAGATGTTATTTTTCTAATTCGAATTTCCTTAACCACATGAAGTCCAGCTTAAATTTCAAAATATAGCAATGTTATTCTCGATGTTATTGTAAATTTTATTCAATAGAAACCCGTCTGTTGCTCATGGGTTTCTTGCAGATTTCGTGATTTTGTAAGTCTTGTATATCTCATAACCCTTAAATCAAGTTAATTATTTGCACAATTAGGAGTACTAATAACTTTCAACAAAATGTTTTTTAACACCTTCATTTTTAAAAAATTAAAAAATACCAAGGAAGATAGGAAAATTGGTATCCAGTTCAGTATAGAAAAAATTAATTATTTAAATAGATAAAAAAAATTATTCAGAAATAAATGCTGTTGAGGGTTAAGTTAAAAATATACAGTTTATAGTGTGTACCAATCTATTGGTTTTAGTAAAAGATTTTTTAGCAAACAAAAAAATAACTGTTAAAAAACCACTATTTTTTTTTGTTTTTTTTTTGTAGTTTTTTTATTTTTTTGTTTTGGTGAATAATCGTAAAACAAAAAAATAAAAACCAAAACCCACTTTAAAAGCCTCCAATTTAATTGCATTAAGTAATCAAATTTCAAATCTATATAAATATATATATATAATATACAGACAGTATTGTAATATAGAAGGTTATTTTATGAAGTAAAGTAAAGTAAAAACAGCGATTAAATTTCTTCTCGTCTTTACAATTACCTTATTTATTTCATTTTTGTGTGTGTGTGTGTGTGGTTAGTTTTTTGTGTTTTTTTCCTCTTATTTTGATTTCTTTGAAACTGTATCATATTTGAGATAGGCAACCGAAAAATCAACTTTTTGTTCAAAGGACGAAAAGAAAAACAAAAAAAACAAAAAAAAAAAACAAAAAATTTTGTTTTATTTTGTTTTGTTTTTTGTCGATTTGTAAAGAAAAGCTATACAAAAAACATGTTGAAAATTTCAAGCAATGTTAGAATCATGTATAAAATAACTGTAAAAATAAAAAGAAATCTTTAGATCAACTATATTATACAAAAAAAAAATGAAAGAAAAACGAAAAACAAAAATAAAAACAAAATAGAAGTGAAAGCGAATATTTCTTTTTTACAACTCAACTTGTCTTAATCCACGTGCCACAATTCCATGGTCATGTAGCGTGTCATTCTCTTCTCTTTTCCGCTATAATTTTTCTCATTTATTTTGCTTTTTTGTTAATTTTTCTTTCCTGTTTGGATAGTAACAAGGACTTAACATAAATTTTTTTATACCAGATATTAACAAAAATCTTGAAGTTTATTCTAAAGTTTAGATTTCAAACGATAAGATAAAAAACATCATGTAAACTTATAGATATAGATTTTGTTTTGACATGAATTTTTCAGCTGATTTGAAGATGTTATAGGTTAGACAACTGGCTTCGTTCACCTCCAAGCAATTCGTCAGCTGTTCTCGATCAATAAATTGGGAGATTTTGGGAGATTGAAGAATATCTTTTTATCATCCCCTTGAGTCAGCTGTACAAAATCGATACTCCTTTTAAGTCTTTGAAAGTTAACTAGCAGGCACAATCAGCGAAGTATAAGTATTTATCACTAGAAGTTAAAAAAAATATAGAATCTTACGACCAAGAATTGTAACAAATTTTAAAATATGGTCGAAATGAAATTTAAAATAATTTAATGTTTTCCAATTGACTGACTTTGAAGGTTTAGTCCAATCATGTAAACTATGTAGAATGAATGACTAATTCTTTGATTTAACATTCGTACAGGACTAGTATTAAAAAAAAAAATGATGGTGCATTTTTAGGATGTCTGAAACTGCAATATTAAGGCAGACACTAGAATTCATTCGACAAAGCAAAATAAAAGTGTTAAAACTTTGAAATACATGGCGTCAGAAAACTTTAAAACAAATCGAGAATATGGGTAAAATTAGTTTGGATATCAATTTCTCAATATTGTGTACTAACCTCTGACTATTAATCAGACTACCACTCAGGGATTTCTTCTTAATAATGTCAATATCCGCAATATCCTATTTTAGACAAGAATAAAAATAACGAAAATAAAACCAAAAAAAAATCCAACAAAAAAGTTTTTCTCTCAATTTTAATTTTACTCCATTTATTTTTCTTGTTTTTCTTGTTCTTACCATATTTTTTGTTTTGTTGCATTTTCATGTTTTTCTTTTCTTCATTTTTTTTTTCTTCAGTATTAAAAGTAATTAAAAAACTTTTAAGTAAAACAAGAGATTTACACACAAAGCACCAACATCAATAGCACCATCAGAAACACTATAAAAGAGGGCGGCTTACGACAGCGTAAAAAAAAATAAAAATAAAAACAAGAAAAATACCATAGCAACAACAAGAACAATTTTCCAGGATTTTGTTTTTTTTTTTTTTTTTTGGTTTTGTTTTCGTTGTTCTTGTTTTTAAATAAATAAAATAAAAACAACAGCAACAAGAAAAGTAAAATATTTATAAGAAAATTAAAGAATAAATTTTCCAGGTCCTTTTCTTATTCCTTGTAGATTTTGTATGTGAATACAATATAAAAATCCAAAAAAATATAAAAATTCCATTTTCCAACAGACAGGTATTTTATGTAAAGAAAAACAAAAATAACAAAAACAAAAACATAATGAAAACAAATCCTTTAATAAACGTATACAAAACAAAAAAAAAAAAAAAAAAAAAATGTTTTTAAATTATATAGCTTTTAAATAAGGACATTAAAGGATATGTACTTAGAATTACGTACAATATACGGTGGTGTACTTTTAATGAGAACTATATAATAAAGGGTAGAAGTCTGGTATTATATATTGTAGCTATATATATACATCCATATCGTACGGTTTAATGATTAAGAGAGACTTTAATATAAAAATACGTATGAGTATATTAGGACACAAAAGGACATATTATTGTATATATGAATGAAGGAAAGAGAAAGAAAAAGAAATATAATTTTCTTTTCATTTTTCATTTAAGAGTCTATCGTAACTATTATACTACATAAATTTTCTTGTATGATGTAGGTAAGTATCTACTGGTTGCAATTTAAAAATCTAGGTCGAAAATTTTTCGAAATTATTTCTTTAAATATCACTTTAGGAAGCCTATAATAAAATGTCAATATTAAAATAATGTCAATATTAATAGAATGTCAATATTATTTTGGAATGTATACATTTTAAATTTTAAATTGCTAATAGAAATCAAAAAGTTATTGAAGAATATTATATACTAAAAAATTATTGTGATAAAAAAGGATATGTACACATAATTTGAAGAATAATTTTAAATTTTAAAAATGTTGTTATTATATGGTACTTATGTAGTTATTTGGAATCAAAAGAGTAATCCAGGAATTTGAGAGATTAAGATGATAATAATAATAGACCACATTTAGCACATATACTTCATAAATATAATATAATATATTTGTATTTGTCTATGTACATATGTATGCTCAAGTTTGTGTAGTTAAAATGTTGAACTTAAATGTCATGTCATACTAAACAGTTTCTCAAACTGTCAAAAGTTTTTCCAAAATAAATTTTTTTTTGTTGATTTGAACATTGTATTTTTTTTTTTTTTTTTTTTTATATTATAGCCAAAACTTAGGTTTTGAACCTTTAAGTACTTGCGTACCGTTGACTATTTGAAAAAGGAAAGGATAGTTAGAGGAAAGGAAAGAAAAAGGAAGAAGAAAAGTTTTGTGGGAAAGAGCGAACAATGTTGTTAATATTCGTCTTAAACCTCTGTAAGTCATAAATAAAAAATCCTTCTCTCATTGGGAATGCTTCGATTGGGACGCGGTTCCACAATCGGGATGTTCTTACTATAAAAGAATTTCCATAGCCGGACTTAAACCATCTCGGAATTTCCACTGTGAAAGGGTGGGCACTTGATGCCTCTCGTGTTGTGCGATTGAATTGCTTAAGAGGAGGAAGAAGTGATTTTAATTCCTCGGAACAAGTGCCAACACCAAGCAGATATCTATAAAATAGAGTAAGTGCTCCAACAATACGACGATGACCAAGTGGTTTAAGGGATGAGGTCACATTTATGTCGCCTATAAGCCGAATGGCGCGGTTTTGAACTTTGTCCAAAAAATTTAAAGCGGTTTTTGGTGCACCTGCCCATAAATGTGAGTTATACTCGAGCTTGGGTCGTATATATGCTTTATAGATTTTTAAAAGGTCTCGAGATGAAAAATAAGTTTTGCAGCGGCTCAAAAATCCTAAACATTTTGCGGCGCTTTTCGCAATATCGAAAATATGCTCATTCCAGTGCATATTTTGATTCACTCGCATTCCGAGAATGTTCAGATCTTTGAGTCGCTGGATACCTTCATTTTGAAGTCGGAGAATTGGTTCGAATGTTGTTAGCTTGTTACTAACAAAACAGCTTTGAGTTTTTGAAGTGTTAAACTCGACTCTGTTAGCTTTACCCCAGTCGACAATTTTGGCAAGGTCGTGATTGAGCGCGCCGGCCATCATTGTTCTTTTGGAGGTGACTGCGGAAGCTGTAGCATTAGTTTGTTTTAGAAAATCATATGATGCTACTAGAGTGCTGTCATCAGCAAAACTATGGATTGGATTGAAAGTTAATTTGAGAAGGTCATTAATGAAAATGAGAAATAGGGTGGGGGAAAGGACAGAGCCTTGTGGAACACCAGCATTGATTTGAAGTTGGTCGGAAAAAGAACCGTCAACTGAAACTATGATAGATCGATTTAAAAGAAAACTTTCAATCCATTTAGAAAAGGTTGAACCAAGGCCTATAGCGTTGCATTTTGCTATAAGAGCAGAATGCCAAACTCGATCAAAAGCCTTAGATATATCCAGAGCTACAACAGTAGCTTCACCAGATTGATGAAGGCTGGTGTTGAGCTTCTCGCAGAGGCATGTCATGAGATCACCGGTGGAACGTTGGGCTCGAAAGCCGTATTGGCTATCATGAATTATACCTCTACTGTCAAGATATTTCTTCAGCTTATAATTAATTAAGATTTCCATCGTTTTTGAAATAATGGAAGTAATAGCTATGGGCCTATAGTTTGAAGGATTGCTTTTGTCACCTTTTTTAGGAATAGGATAAACTTGGGCAACTTTCCAATAGGAGGGGTAAGTTCCTGACGAAAAGGACAAATGGAATAAGTTGCGCAGAGGTTTAGAAATAGCGAAGGCAATGTGTCGCAGCACAATTGCAGGTATACCATCAGGACCGGTAGATTTTTTTATATCGAGATTCTTCAAGACTTTTGCTACAGCTCTTGTTCTAAAGTAGATCCTTCCGAAGGAATAATTTAGAACAGGGATTGATGAAGGATTTTGGGCTGTAGGAGGGAGTGTGGAATTAGCTGCAAATAATTTTGCGAAGAGATTAGCCTTTCCAACAGAATCTGATATAATAGTACTATTATTATCAATCATAGGTGGAAACGAAGACTTGCAAAAATTTTGCCTAACATTTTTAGCAAATGTCCAGAAAGACCTGCTGTTGTTGGGGAGATCAAAGATTTCTCGTCTCAATCTTTGGTTATGCAGGAATTTTTGCTGATTGATAATTTTTTTACATTTATTCCTAACCACTTTATAACTCTCATACGTATTGACTGTTTTATTGTTCTTGTATTTTTTGTAAGCTTCTTCTTTGGATTTCAGAGCTTTGCTGCAGAGGTCGTTGAACCAACCTGAGGGATTTCGTTTTATACTTCTAAGGCTATTTGGAATGAAAGTTTTCATTCCTAATAGAATCCTCTTGGTAATCACCTCTGCAGCAAAGTCGACATTTTTATATTGGAAACACAACGACCAGTTCGATGCATTTAAAAAGTTGTTGAAGCCTTCCCAGTCAGCTTGGTGATAATGCCAAACTAGTCTTTTGGGAGAATTAGAAGAACTGGTTGTTGTGCCTACTTCGAAGCTTGTGCTTACAAGACAGTGGTCGGAACCACCTGGCGGAGAGTTAACAGAGATTGAATATTTCTCTGGATGGGTAGTTAGGAATAAATCCAGGAGGTGTCCGTTCTGGTCGCGTCGGTCTGGTATCCTCGTAGGGATTTTGACAAGTTGAGAAAGGTTGAAAAAATTGGAAAAAAGTTCAACTTGTTTGCCTTCGGGACTGTTGTGACTAGAAAAATTAAGCCAGTCTCTGTTATGAATATTGAAGTCTCCCGCCAGAATAATCTCAGACTCGGGATTGGTTTCCAGAATTGAGTTTATCTGGTTGGATAGTCTTTCTATAAGCATATCAGTTTCTAGCTGATTCGCTTGAGGCGATCTGTAAATAAAACAGAAGTGAATGATGTGCTTATCGGCGTGTATTTTCATCCAATTATATTGATAAATTGGATTGGAGCACTCAAAATTTTGAAGAGTCTTATAAGCTACATCATTTCGTATATACAAAGCAATCCCTCTATGGGGTATAAAAAGTGGCACAAGCGAATAATTATTGATATTAAAGTTAATATCATTATTCACAACTTGTGTTTCACTTAGTGCTAAAATTGCTGGATTTTGGAGCCGTAGATGGCTTTCGACGGAATGGAAATTTGTTGATAGACCGCGAATGTTACAAAAATCTATCTTAAACATAATAACGAACAATTTACAAAGAGAAAAGGTATACTCCTAATACATACCCAGTATATCAACCAAGTGGTCAAATAAATGTAGTGGATTAATTCATCAAAAGACATAAATAATGGCTAAACAAAATTTTGTATGTACAGAAAAAATATGAAATTAAAGCTAAATTGTAGACATAGAAATCAGTTCTAGGTAATAGAGAGTACATCAAACCTACTAAATTACATTGAACTTACAATTTTGATAAACAGGTTAGGAATATCTAATTTAATTATTGAGACGCGTAGTAGTATTGAAATATTGGGAAATTTGGAATGAATTATATGGATAATAAAAGTTATTGTGAGTAATTCATTTACCATAGTGGATAGGGTGGTAAATTTTATATTTTATAGATATCCTTTTTTTTATAATAATCCTTCTTTTGTTTAATTGCTTCTTAAGAACTTAAAAAAAGACTCAAAACACAAAACAATGATGACGAGAGTACAAAAAAAATTAAGAGATTTTGCAGAAAAAATTAGAGTGGCGTCACAAAACCCTCCATTTACCATTCTTAAATGCTGATATTTAAAGAAATATGCAGAGTATGTAGAACATAAATAGAGGCGACATTGCAAAACCAATTTCAATTCAATTTCAATTTCATTTATTATAATATTTAAAACTAATCAAACAAACCTATATATCATTGAAGTATTGAAATAAACCGACTAACTGACAGTCAAAACAACTAAAACTTCCTCTATTACTGAATGCAGTAAGTTGATACTTTTTTTGTGAAATAAAACATCCCTGAAACGTAGAAGTGATTGAATCAAGTTAGTTGATTAACTTATCAATTAGAATAAAATTTTGTATCTATAAGTTAATCTTATGGTTTTTATTAGTTCAAAGATGATTCACATGAATCTAATAGTCAGAATTAAAAGAAAGAAATTAAGTTAATTGTCAGTTTAAATCTAAATTTTGTGAATAAATTGATAACGAAGTGAGTAAAGATCAAGTATGAATCACGCATCGAAGACAAGAATATTCGAAAAAAATATATTAAATCTTTGAATGGCAAGTCGAGAGAATAGAGTTCAGGAGAACAAAACCTACATGACCAGCAACGAACATGAAATATTACAGGGAACATTAAGAATTCTAAAAGCTGACATAAGATATGTTTTATAATGTCCGAGCTTATGTTTCAGATACAAGACATGAAACTGATTCGAACATTTCACCAGAATGCAAAGCATTGAATTACATAAATTATAAATGTTGGTATATTCCAAACAATATAAAAAACTATAAAAAAATGGATCGAATATTCGACACTAACTAGAAAAGAACAAGGACCGAAATGGTATAGTGATTATGTTATCTCACTATTAATTAGAAAATCCGGCTCAGAACATGAATAGGAAGTCGTTTTTTATTATATTTTGCAATTTATTTTGAATACAACTTCATCACGAAAATAAAATGGATCTATATACTATTATGAAGTCGAATGATGTACTTTTCTACATTGGAATTATTCAAATAAAAGAAAAACTTGATATTTACTTATACTTGATATCAACCTAAGACTCTACCTCAAGCAATTAATATTAGTATATTCTAGTCATAGTAAATAAAAATAAATTGAAAAAAAAACCAGACTCAAGTGTTGACACTAAAGCGAAACGAAGAAGAACAAATATGGAAAACGCAATATCTTGATTATAGTCAGAAAAGTCCATTTCATAAAATTCGTTCTCAATAGAATATTTTATGTACATTAGCTCGAAATTTTATTAGTAAATTAAATTTAAAGAATCGATTTAAAACACAAAAAAAATATTTAGGTCTAATAAGATCCTATCTTTTATTACTTATCCAAGTTCACTACTCCTTCCTTTAACCACAAATAAAAAAACAAAAATAAAACAAAAAAAAACAAAAAAAAACCAATTCTAAATATTTTAAAAAAGATTTCCTAAGTTTTCTTACATTCTAAAGGTCATATGTAACACAATAATTTAATATTCCCTTTTTTTTATTTTTGGGGTTTTTTGAATTGAAATTTTTCATAATCATCATCAATATTAAATTAATCATTAGTCATGTACAGTGATGGAAATTCATGAATTGTACAATGAAAATAATTTTTTTTTCCAATTCGAAAAATATATATACAAAATTATTTTCAAAATTTAATCGAATTTAATTTTAAACTTAGAAAATTCTAAAATATAAAACTTCAATCTAAACTAGAATATTAAGATACCACTGTGTGTAAGAATGTATGTTAGATACATATAATGTATGTAATAAAAAAAAAATATCCTATTATAAAAATTTGATATTATTCAAGTTTAAAAAGCTAAAAAGAAAAAAAAAAAGCAAGAAAGAGACATGAAAAAACTGAAAAATAAAGAAATCAGATTAAAAAATGAACTAAAAAAAATTTATTTTCAAAATTTATTTAATCCTCTAGGTAAATTATTTCAGAATTAAATTTTATATATATGTAGATATACAGTTATTGATCAAATTTTGTAGACATATCTTCATTTTTTTTTTTTTCAAAAATTTTTGTACAATGATTTATTTTTTGTTTTAAATTTATTTTTACAGACGTTTTTAATACTATTGAATTCAGTGAAAATAGAATTTTTTAGAATTTACACTTTAGAGTTATTTCATAGAATATTCTTTAAAAAAATTAAAATTACAAATCTTATAAAAATCTATATCATTTATACTTATATAGGATGTAAGATTTGCCAGAACGAATAATTAATTTGATTTAAAATAAATAGATGTAGTCTATGACTTGACTGACAATAAAAATGTGTATAATAAACGTTTGACTAAACAAAATGTGTTTGCATAGACATCTGAGATGTTCAAATTTAATTTTTTTTGTAAATAAATTCAATGTACAGAAGTTAGTTTTGACTTTTTGAGAGAAACTGATAAGACTATAATAGTGAAAATAGTCAAATATGTTCCTTTTAATTTTTCTGATATGCTTATCATACCACATACGCGTATTTCGTCTACTACTTGCAGACTTCTTCAGATAAGAGTATTTTTTTATTTTTTTTATTTATTTATATAACTTTTTTGTTTTTAAGCTATAAATTAGAAAAGTAATAGAATAGAATAAATAATAGAATACGATAGATTAGAAGAGTTAGTAAGATCTCAACAGAGTTAAAAGATCGTACATCGTGTGGCCACATATTTAGAAGTGGCTATAAGAGCTAATGTTGATTATCCGATAATATATTTTTTTAATATATTTGTCAATAGGTTCACAGATTCTACAGTGTTTTGCAAGAAATAAAATTAATTTTCTCCATTAAATGAATATAAGCTTCGTGATCAATACTACTAATAAAATAGCATTAGTAGAATAATGCTTTCAACAGGAGTACGAACAACAAAAAAAAACAAAAATATCAATTTATTTCTATTCTATTTATTAAATTAATTAATTGTTCAATTTTATAATCAAATACAGTAGGATAGGAATTTTATTGTTAATATTATTAAATTAAATTATACACGAAATACATTTACATTATACATTTATAAGCACTAGCTGCCAGGACTATCGGCTTTCAATTGCTTTTATTATGCAAATTATATAAAAATTATAACATTATTTCGAAAGTTCGGGGAACTAAGTCCAATATAAAAGAAAAAAGAATGGTCAAAAAACTAGAAAAACAAAAATTAGAATTTCAAAGTGTGTGTAATGTCAACACTTACATATATGTATGGCAGTGAAACTTGGACGGACGCCAAATAACGTCACTCAAAAACTTCAAGTATTTGCGAACAAGTGCCAAAGAATAAAATTTGCAGAATATTCTGGCCCAACACCATCAACAATAAGGTCATACGGCAACTAAAAGGTGAAGAACCGATAATGCATCAAATTAAGCGTAGAAAATTGAGATGGATAGCGCCCACTCTAAGAAAGTCATCAAATAATATATCGGACCTAAAATGGAACTCCCAAGGAAGCAGAAGGTGAGGAAGACCCAACAGCAACTGGCTTCGAACTGCAACTTCTGAGGTTACGAAATAGGGACGAACTTGGAAGAAATAAATTGCGTACAACAGAAAACAATGGAGGGGGCTAGTTGATGTCCTATGCTCCCACGACGAGTCACTGGAAAAAAAATTTCCAAAGTAGACATTACTCCATTCAATGGTGATCTAATTGACTTTCTCAATCGCACAGGGTGGGTCTAGTGCTGATTTCGTTTGGTCGAAAAGATCACCAAAAACTGCATGAAAAAGGCATTTTTAAGTGTTAATTGGTGTTCCAGAAACAAATGGAATTGTCACTTCCATTGCATATGTCAAATAGAGTAGTAGTGTATCCTTAGTACTAAGTTGTTGTATATGCATGTAATAAATTAGGTAATATATTTAACTCTAACTTACTTCAATTTGATTTCAAACTGAACATATCACAGTTTAATTAGTCTCTTCCGAAGCTGGGAAACTTCAATGCAATGCAAATGTAAATGCAATGCAATATTTTTAAAAATCTAGTAGTGATCTTTTCTTTGATTACAAAATTATCTTTTGAACAACACTTGCTGTGTATAAGTAGTTAATAAAACTAAATTTCCATTTGGCTCTGTGAACAAGCCTAAATTATTTAATGACCTTCACATTCTTTATCTATCATTATTTCTTTGCCGTGTTCGACCTAATTATGAATATGTCAGCCTAAATTAGTCGCCATATTATCTAAGCCACATTAAAGCTATCGAATTTGTCAAAAAAAGAAAAGAAGAAATTCAAGTTGTTAATTTACATTAGCCTAATCTAGTTATACTGCCATTTGATAGAAAATGATATTAAAAATTTGTTTTTTTTTTTTTTTTTTTTAATTTTTAGAGAAATAAAAATATATAAACTTACTTCGTAGTGTAAATACAGATATTCACATTATCTCAAATCTACAATGGTCTGAATATCTTTTTTTTTAGGCGTCCATCTTGCAGTTTAAATTTTTTTAATGAGAACCTATCTGACAAACTCTTCCCTATCATCCTATTTCCTTCCTTTTATCATTACCCGAATCTATGATAATTAATGTAGATTCTAGAGTGCTATAACTTCTTCTAATTACTTCTGGGAAACTCAAAGTAATGGGAAATTAGTCTTCAGCATTCAAGAGCTTGCAGGCGAATATAGTTGTTAATAAAAAATGATTAGAATAAAGGTTCTAATAAATTATTTTATTCACATACTGTATTTCAAAAAGCTCGTTCTACAACATCGTTAGCCGTATAACGGTTTCCAACCAAATTATTACAATAATATAGTTATGTTGTTTTCCTTCTTCTTCTTCTATATTTCAAATAGCTCCTGCTAGAACAACATTAGCCGGGATGGTGAAATATTTAAAAAAAAAACTAAAAAATATACTTTTTCGTAAATTTATCATGAGGGTTGTGGTATCTGAGCTATTAAATGTATTTTTTTTTTGTAATCTGTAATATGGAAGAAGAAGGAACTCAACATAAATCGGTACCGTTTATAATAATTTGATCCGAAACTGTAAATGTGAAAAATAAGAAAAAGCCTTCAAATCAGTAACAAAATTTACCAAACCGCATTAAGCACAAAAATCCAACAGTATAATTTTTAATATTGGACTTTGTAACAATATTAAAGTTTATATACCGTTACACAATAATAACAATAATATTAATAGTATTAATAATAATATAGGTTACCGTTATAATATAACCGTATAAAGAATAATATGTTTTTTTTTTTCATTTTTGTTATTTTTTATTACTTTACCCCAGAAATAAGAATTTAATGAAAATATCCTAACCATTAGTAAAGAATTTTTATAGCATAAAAGTTTTCATTTGGTTTTTAACAATTTGTTTTTATTTTGTTCATTTTAAAAAAAAATTTTGTTATTTTTTTTTTATCTAATACAACAAGGATCCGATTTGTAAATTCATACACATATGTATGGATATTATAATATTCATATAAAAATTTACTCATACATTTTTCTTTATTACTTATTCTTCAGATTTATGTATACGTACAATGTACATATATATATATTATATATATAATTTCATAAATACTACTACACTCCTGAAAATATAATTAAGGACACATTTTATGAAGGTGCTTAAAATGTATTAGTTTTGATACAAAGTGTTGAGTTAGATCTGAAGCTAACAGTAGATCAAAATTTGTTTGACGTTAGAATTTTTTTTAAGTAGATAAGATATTTTAATTTTGTTACAGTGAATTGAATAATTGTTTTCAAGTATAAGCACTCTGTGCGAGCTTTGCTAGTTCTTTTGAATTAAATATACATAAATAAATAAATAAAAAAAAATACATATTTAACGTTTTTTCTTCACCACTATAACAATGCTGTTCGTTTTACTGTTCGTGTTAGTGGTTCAAATGTAGTAACGCAATTTGTACTGTTTGCGTTTGAATAAAAATAAATTAGATTTTTTATTCCCATTCAACAACAACAAGTCAAATTACTTTTAATTCTATTAGGTACTATGGATAATTATTTTACTATAAAAAAGTTTTAAGACTATGAAATTCGTTACCATACTTGCAGCTAGAGAATGGAATTAATTAAATTATTTTATTTGTCAATGCAAGCTCCTCCTTAGCTTTCATAATTGAGAATGGGGTCTCTATCTAATTGTTATTTGCTTACAGAATTCATTTTAATTGTTAAATTAATTGAATTTTATATTTTAAATTTTTTTGTTTGATTGATTGTCAAGATTGTGGTATGCTGCATATCGATGGCATACTGCACACTTATGTAAATTGCAAAACAATTTTTTTTTTTCAAATCATACATATGCGATTTTAAAGGCGGCTTTTTTGCATCGTGTAAATATCTAAGACATTCAATACGTAGTTTCCGAGATATAGAGTGCTAAAATAGGTTAAGTGAAAATCTTAGTGTTCATTCTTATATAAGTACCTACACTGAATATTTAACCTAAAAAAAGGTATTTACTAATCCAACACAAATATGGTAAATACTCACTAAGAATATTAACCATATAAAAAATTACATACTAGTCTAACACAAATATGCCAAGTGCTTAGATAGAACATGAGAGCTAATAAATAATTATGCTAAGTGCAAAACATGTTACAGAAAATACAAAATTAAAAAAAAAAGAAATTATTTATTTGTAAGAACTATTTTTAGTTGAGTACAAAAATTTTCTAACTCACGCTTTTGGCAAGCTATCAAACTTTCAAATTGCTACCCTGCACAATTATGATTTTGCGACTTAGCATAAGTGTGTTCTAAGCCATCGATATTATCTGAACTTTTTATACCTATATAACTTTTTCTCAATTTTATGTTTTTATAAATATTAGACTTAATTTAATTAAGTAATAATTATTATTAATAGGTCCTAGATTTAAGTTAATTATTGATTGGTACAATCTTATGATGCGTGACCTTATCTTATCTGTACATGTAGCCATTTTTTTTGTATTATTCAATTAAATAAAATAAAATAAAAAATAAACTTTCAAACACAGTACATAATACGGTTGAGTAATTGCTCAACGGGCTTATCTTATCATGGTATAATTGAAGCTCTCTCCTGTTTTTATAGATAGTACAAATTAAATCTGTCTTAAAAAATTAAATACACTTAAGCGCTCCTCTTGGGAAACACGAAGACCAGCATATTCCTACACCGTAGAAATCGCTAGATGTCGGAAAACAAGTTATGAAAAGTCATTGCTGATCAGAACATCGCGAACATGGAACTAAATTCCAACTTTTTTGTTGCCCCAGACATAATCAATTCTATATTTATGACTTATATATATTCAAGACGAATATTAAAAGTTTCATTCGTAACTAGCTTCTTTCCTTCTACCCTTCTCTTTTCATAATTTTCCTATATCTCCGTAGTCAAAATGTACCAACTGATGCAAAAGGTCTCCCCTAGTGTTTTATCTATGTATATAAAAATACTATTATATTAAGGTAGGTTTTTTGTAACATAGATGCATATTTGAAAATTCATCCATTTTGTAAGTTTTGGATATAAAAAAAAACTAACAAAATTAAACCAGATTCATTTTTGAATATATTTTAAAGCGTTCTGACTGTTATTTTAACCTAATTAAACCAAAGTCGTTGCTAACTGTTGAATGTGAGCCAAGTATGATTTTATAAACAAAATTAAACACGGTTCATTATTTAGTTTTCTTTAAGAATCTACTAGATTTGTTGTACAATTCAACTTAGATTTTGATCTTAGTGTGAACTTAAGAACATAATTAAAGAACATGATGAACCTAGTTGTACAAATATTTATATGACTAACATTAAGTTATAGATTAGTTGGCTAAACTTTTTGAAGTGAATTCTGAGCGTAGTGTGATAATTATTGCAAATAAGGAATAAAAATCATAATTTAATTTTAGACAATTTATTTATTTTGCCCAGAGCAAAATAGAAATATTTATCCGGAGGGTAAACTTCTATTACATTTGGTTGTGAAATGTAAGCCTATAACAATTTAAATAAATAAAAATGTATATAAAATAGCAATAAATAAAAATATAGTAGTAAATGAAAGTAAAATATTTAATTTGATGATGATAAGAAACGAAATATGTGTGAAGGATGATGCTTAATAGAAGAAATGTTGAATGAAATTTAAAACAGTCGGTAAAAATTGAACTGCTATTTCTTTTTTGCCTCATATATAACTCAAACTAAAAATTTATGAAGTTTTGATAACAAAAATATGGTGATTATATTCTTCTATTTTTATATATTCTTTTGTTGATTAATTTGTCTAGAGCCTGCACAGTTTTTGCTATTATTTGTCTTCCAATTTAATAATAGTACTGTACTTACATATTGGAATTAAATAATTAATTAATACACAAATTTAGAAATCGGAAATATATTTTTTTTTGTAATTTTTAAAGTTCTTTATAATGAATTAAAAAAAATTGCAAATATATATCCTATTACGTTATTTTATAAAACACTAAAATATTTGCTTTATTTGAGAAATTGCCTAAATATCATGAAATTCCTAACCAACAAATTTCGTGATTTGTTTCAAAATCAAAAAAATCCAATCCTGAATAGTTTATCCAAATAACACGAGAGTAAAAATACATTCGTTAAACTATATAATAGTATTAATATTAGGTACAAATATACAAATGTATTCCATAAGCAATTAAACCGTAGTTAAAACTATCTTATTCAGCTCAGGTGTTATCACAGCAGCCAAAATTAGATCAAAAGATAAGAAAAGTTAAACCTTTACGTAATCGCTTTACCACCAAAATTTTAATCAGTGGCTTTAATTGCATTTCCCAAGACTGTATATTAAATACACATGTACATAAATAGAACTGAATATATAAGCGCGTACATGTATGTACAAAAGCATGTGCTTTGTATTTTTTTTTTCGTTCTTTTTTTTTGTTTTGGTTTTTTCATTTTAATTCTTTCAACTTTTATTATCTTACAAACGATCTCAGTATCTTAAGATAAATGCTTTATTTGGGTGAAAATAAAAATGAAAAATAAAAACAAGGTGGGGGGAAACAAGTTAAGGAGTCTAACATATTTTCGGATAAGAAAAATAAATTTAAGTTATATATTGTGTAAATGTATACAAAGCAAAGACTGAAAGAATGTGTACAAGTATAGGGTATATTGCATCAAGTAAAGAAGGAGAATGAGGAAAAGTTAGGTTTATTATTATTAAGACAAAGAAAATATGTGAAAACCACAATAATTCAAAAAACACAAAAAAAAAAACTGTTCCATTTCAAACTCATTCACTTTTTCTCTTTTTCTCCTTTTGCACGTTCCAATTATATTTCACTCTCTTCTGGTTCATTTCATGCTCCTCTCTACAAAATAAAAACAAACAAATAAACTTTAAAAAGAGTAAAGTAAAAAAAAAAAGAAATAAAAATAAGAAGTATAAAACAGAAAGATATATCCTTGTAAAATAACAAAATAAAAAAAAAAATAAAAACAGAAATAATAATAATGCGTGCTTAATGTTAATTTTTCGGTTTTTCCTGTACCTTTTTTTACCAGTTCTCAAAATAAGACACAAAAACAACAAAAAAATTATTCTTGTTTCAGAAGAATTGGAATAAAATCATTTTCAGAGTTGCAGGAGGTCATTTATATATATATATATATATATATTTATATATATATATATGTATATAACACAGGTGAGACTATTTCTCAAAATCATGAAAAACTTTCAATTTTAGCTGGACTGAAAAGTCAATCTAAACTGGATGGCACAGTAGACATAGACACTGCTTTTCAACTGAAATGTTCGATTCTAGATGAAGCAAAAAAAATACCTTATTGATTTTTCGACCTGGTCCAGCAGCTTTTGTATCTGGTTATAACTTAAATTAAATAAAACTACGCTATTTAAGAGTCCTTAGTTTCTGACAACAGTAACCTTTCACATTTTAGCAAGAAATTTGATAAATAAATATTATAAAAATATTGTAGTAAAAACTTACAGTACCATACTGAATTAAGCACGAAGAGGTAATCTACCTACCTACCTAATTAACTGTCAAGAACATAAAAAAATAAAAAAATATGGCCACAACTAAAAAAGACTAACAATATATATAGGAAACATTGAAAGTAGTTTGTTTTCATTGTTCATCCTACTGTTAAGGGAATTGAAGTTTCGAAATTGTTGAGTTTATAAACATAACATCAATTTTAATGAATTCACTGAAAATCCAAAAAATTTCATGAACAAAAAATGTGTGTAGAAATGGGAAGTTAAGAATTATGGTGTTGAAATGAATGAAGAAATCCCGCAGAACTTCGATGACTCGATAAGAAGTTAGGAAAAATTATGGTAGCTATAAAAGAAGTTTTGGCTATAAATATAAATGCCTTGCCTTAGATAGTACGCGCGTTGGAAGTGGTCCAATGCTCCACAGAGATTACAAAACAAAGTAACTAAATAAATATGACCTACCCAACCAAAAAAGATCTACAAAAAAATATTTAAATATTCATATATAATGGTATGATGGGCAAACAATAGAAGTAAATAAGAACATTAAATTTTTCGAAAATAAGTCAAAACTGAAAAAGGAAAAAGACATTTTTTTTTCAAATTGTGAAACGGAAATTTTTTCTTTATTATAGAATTGTGTTTTCTTTTTTTTTTTTTTGCCATTCTTCTCTTTTTGTTGTATTTTTTTTGTTTTTTTTTTTGTTTTGTTGTTTGATTGTTTTTTATTCTGGAGATTAAAAAAAATTTCTGGTCGATTTGTCTATTTAAAAAAAAATTCTCTTCAAAAAAGAAAACAAAGAAAAAAAAAATTTAAACTCGTAAAATGTAATGATGTGATATAAGAGTTGTAATATTAAATAACATTAAAGAGGTTAAACAAAATAAAAAAACATAACAAAAAATTAAAATATTAAGGATAAAAAAAAAATTTTAGTTTTTCTAGGACATATTTTCATTTTATATTCTCATTTCATTGTATCTTAAAGATATTTAAAAGTTATGTGGTGGAATTTAAGATTTTTTTTTTTTAAGATTTGATCATTCAATTTTTTTTATTTATCATAATATTATACAATATTATTTTGAAGTCTATACAAGACTATTCTAAATGTTTTTTATATCTACAGGATGAAAATCTAATGTTGTTGCCAAAAGAAATATGAATGGAACAGCATTGTTATGATATTTATTTTAAATGAAAATCAATAACAATTTAATTTTTAATTCATTTTGAGTTGAATTTTAGAAACTGGTGATGGTTTAATATACATTTCATATAATTATTGTAACATAATCTTCAATTCAATTGCATTTTGTCGGATTTAAGACAATGTTTCGAATTTTCATATCCTGTAGTTTGTACTAAATATGATTGTATGTATAATATAAAATTTATAATCAATACTTTATAATTAAAAATTAAAAATACACATTATTAAAATTACCTATATCAATATTCATGTATCTCATACAACACAATAACCAATAATACAATAAATAAATGTTAATAATAATTATACAATTGCCAACAACATCTGACATAAAAAGTGACATGATATATCCAGTAAACATAGTAACATAGTCAGGAATGGATAAAATCGCAGCGACATCTTGTAGAAGTACGACATCGTGTCCACCACTTAGGCGCAGATGGAGTTATCAAAGTGATCTTCTACTTCTACTGTAGGCCTTTTACTTCCACAATCCACTACTAAGGCAGTATAAACAGATTAAAAATGAAATTAGACATTGCCTCATTCGAAACAGAGCAATCAAATACGATGGAACTACCAGTTGTGGAAACCCGATACTCTCAAGAAGAGTAAGGAAAAAAAACTGTATGTGACTTTGTAAATTACTTGCATATACGCCAATTATCGAAGAAGAAGTAAACTGTTATAACCAAAATGTTCGTTAAAGACTCTTTTCATTTACTAGATTATTGTACAAAATGACTTGTATAAATTGTCCTAAAAGATCATATCTTAATTCAAATGTGTTAATTGGTTCACAAGTGATGATAAATCACATAATCTATATTACTTCGGAGAATTGTTGCAATAAATTTTAACAAAATTGTTAATAATAAATTTTTCGAATTTCGAATACATTTTTATTTTAAATTTTTTAAATATTTATAAGATATAAAATCACTGAATTCTAATCCTCTATAGTCTATTAAATACATATATCAATTATTTTGAATTGAAAACTATCAATTTATGTTATCTGCTTATTGTATTTGAATTTTTGTTGTATGCAAACTGTGAATATTATTAAATAACTAAAAAAGACATTGTAAATCGGCAAGTCTAAAATTTATCTTTTTATTCTGTCCGGGGATTTAAAAAAAATATTTAATTAGAATTTTAACTTTTATAAGCAATCAAAGTTGTCGCCGAAATGTAAGACGTGTATCATTATGTTTTATAAATATGTGTTTTGTATTGCTTTGACGAAACTAAAAGTCTTATATCAAAAGTGTAACCCATTTTGGTTAACACTGAACATTGTTCACAAAACAGATATTTTTCATAAATTTGTCTTCAAACCAGAACTGTCCGAAAACTATGGGTATTATTATTCGCAGTAGGTATAGGCAAGATGGTACTAAAGATATTTAAAAGGAGACTTAGCAAAAATAAATAAATTCAAAATTTGTCAATATTAAATTTTTTAGCTTTTAAGGTATATGGTCAATAGTTTGAATGGTCGGGCTATTGTTTTGAAATTCGCTAACGCATTTTATTAGCTATAATTTTTGTTAATATTTTTGTCATCAATTTTCTTTACTCAACTTATAATATTTTCGCTGTTATATGCATAACAACAAATGTTATTGATAAATAAAGGCAATCTAGTATTCACCCGCTCCACGAGATTCGAGGAAGTTTAATAAAAAAGAAATCGTATTCAACTTTATTATGAATTTATTTTTTTTTATCATTTCAATTCATATTTGCTACTACATAACTTGTTTTTATTGATTTATCTTAGACAACAACGCATACGTAATAATTTATTTAAAAAAAAAACCATTAAAACTAATTTTGGCAGGGAAAAGAAGGAACTTTGTTTGAAGGAAATCTGTACTTTTTTTTTCTGTACACTCTACAGTAACTTAGGTAGAATAACCTTTCCGTGTTTAATTTAGAACGGTACTGCAATTTTACACAACAATCTACGTTATTTTGAGTATTTTTTTAACAAATTACTGGCTTGCAACTCATTAAATATGGAAAACTGCTGCTATTGTCAGGAACTAAGCCTTCTTAAATAGAATAATTTAATTTTTATTTAATTTGTTATTTTTTTATATTTTGTTATTTGATTATACTCTCAATTATTTTTTGCCATTTATTATATCCCAATGACAAAGAATACTGGACCAGGTCGAAAAATTCATAAAGCATTTTTTTTTTCTTGCTTCATTGGGATACGAACCTGGGACCTTTTGATTAAAAGGCAGGCGCTGTACCTACTGCGCCACCCAGCGTGTAAACTTTGGTGAACTCTGTACTTTGATGAATTTATGGATTGTATGAATATGAACCTATATACTTATACATGGGATGAAATTTTAAACTAAAACTTCTAGAAAAAAAAACAAAAAATTTTAAAACAATTTTTTAAAAAAATTATATTTATATAAATTTATTTTTCAAAAAATACATTTTACAATGAAATTTTGGTCGTTTTTTATAACTCACAGATGTTCTATTTACATCTTCTAATAAGTTATAAAATCAATCAAAATGAAAATAGGAGTTGTATAGGTAGTCTAACACTATAAATACCTACTGATGAGTTCTAGTAGTGTTATGATGAACGAAACCATTCCTGAAAATAATTTTGTTTGTTAAAATTTCTAATTGAAAATTAAGAAAAATTTCAAAAAATTTTTATTTTCGCTACGTCTCTTTTTAAATATATATCATCTAAAAGAATAGTAATGAAAAACGGTTGTGAAATGGTTCAGATATATGTACCGTACATTTTTTCAATTTACAGATTAAATATAAGGATTAGTTAAGCTTCCAAGAAATGGTACATGTGTCATTAACATTATAACTTCTCTACTTTATGTAATGTATAAGGTTTTAAAATTTAGAATTCATGTTTTTAAATTGCTTGATTTAGACGTCTTATAATTTAGTTAATATTGCAATTTAGAACGGTGACTATATATGGTGTATTAATTAACAAAGATATAAAAATTAAAGTGATTCAAGTTCAAAGCAACAACAATTTGCAAAGAATTAGCCCAACCATCAAAAGTATTGAAGGTAGAGCTTTAACGGTAGAACAATCGCTGTTTAGTACGACTTCACCGATATAAAAGTTATTTCTCTGTACTACTTGTTAACTTTAATCTGTACCAATCGATACTAATTTATACCAAGAAGTAATCATTTTAATTTTAAATGACGTTTGCATCTGATTACAGCTATTTGATTAGTTTTTCATTGGAATAAATAAATTTTTATATAAAACAATAAAGTTTTTTGTTATTTATTTTTAATATTTTTGTGCTTTAATCAAATTTCTTAAAATTATTCGAAATGAAAATTAAAATTTCATTAGATTATAATTAGAATAGAATACCAAAATTTTAATTTAATTTTTTATCATTGGTAAAAATTAAATTTTCAATTTAGCGATTAAATTGACAGTTCAAGTGACAGTTGAACTAGTTGCATAAATTTTTTGTTCTTGTTTTTGTTTTTTTTTTGTCTATTTATAGTAAAATAATTCAAAAGAATTGAAAAATACAACGAAACAAAACTTTTTTTTTAATTATTATCATACAGGGTGGTTAAAATTGTAGTAAATGCAGCTTATGGAAATATAAATAATTTTATAACCATTTTTTTTAAACTAGAAACCATCAGTCTACAAATGCACTTAATTAAGGTAAAATATTATTACTCCAGGCCTAGAATCGTCAAGGCCTATGATGCTCCGGAAGTAAATTATATCAAATAAAAACAAAAACAAAAATAGAAAAAGATTTTCAAAGTCTGAAAAGTTTTAACAGAAAAAAATATTTAAAATAAAATTTTGCGAAAATTTACTTCACATTCTTTTAAGAACATTGCTTTTTTCTATTTTTTTTTCTTTTTATTGCCCTGAGTATAAAACTGAACAATAAAACATCAGAAAAAGAAAACCAAAAATAAAATTCTATAAATTTTCACTTTGGGGTAAAGTAAAAAATAAAACAAAAAATTGAAATTAGATCTGAAATTAGAATAGGAACAAGAATAGGTGCTTGGCTTAATTTCATGTTACCTAATGTTACATATACAAAATTTAATGACGTATGCTCATGATGCCAATGTTTTATTAAATTTTCCTTTCGAATGATATTGATTGAATATATGATTAAAATAATAATAATAACAATAATAATAATGATAATGTTGATGAAACTGATAAGGGTTTCCGGGATGGAATGTAAATTGTGGAAAATAAAGGAGTCAAATTTTGCTGAAGAAAAAAATAATGAGCATAAAAATTTTCCATGCATGCAAAATAAACTGTTTTCCGGATTTTTAGGTCTCATTTTAATTTTCTTTACTTTTCTTTTCTTTTATTATTCTTTTATTATTATTAAAAAAAAAAAAAACAAAAAATAAAAAAATTATAATAAAAAAAAAATAACAACAACGAAACAAAAATGGCTGTCTTATTTTGTCACTTACCTCACCATACCATAACACCATCCATACACAAATTCCTGATTGCTGTTGTTTTATTATAAGGCTAAAATAAATTATTTAGAAGATTTTTTTTTTTAACGTTTATTCCCAGAAAGTGTTGGTGGTGGTATTAACTAAATATACCCAGAATTTAAATGTAGGACTATTGAAAATTGCTGTCAAGAAGACTTTTTTTTCTTTGTTTTTTGTTTTGTTTTCTTTTTTGGTTCGTCTTTCTTCAACACAAAAAAAAAAAAATAAAATAAAAAATACACAAAAAAAGGCAAACAAATTTTAAAATAAGCAAAAAGGTGAAAAATGTCAAAAGGCTTTTTACAAAAGCTAACGGTACAAAAAAAAAACAATACAAGAAATAACAAAAGAAATTTTAAATGTCATTGTGGTACCTACCGTATTTTTTAAATAATACTAAAGTAAATTTTCATAAATGTCAAAAAATTTTCAACCTCTACAAGCATGCATACAATATCTACACATAAATTAATTGAAAATATAGAAATATTGTGTGGTAGTTAAAATTGCTGTCAAAAGACAAATAAAAAAAAAAACACATAATAGAGGCCGGTCCCATAAAAAAAAAGAAAAAAAACTGGAACGCTTTGACATGAGAATTTAACCAAATCAAAAAGGTCAAATGTGTACTTTTATATTCTTAAGGTCGCACATTGAACTCAATTTTTAAAGTTATTTTTATTTGTTGTTTTTTTTCTGTTCTCTGATAGCACTTCATCTCAGTTAGTCAAAGAATTTTCATTTAACAAACAGCTTCTTATTTTTTTTTGTTCTTTATCAACCTTCTTTTGTTTAATGATTATGCTTATATCCAGGTTAAATATTATCTAATACTAGATCAATTTAATTCTTATCATAGGATAGCAAGAATACAGTACTTTGTTTATAACAATAATAAAATATATTGACCGAATCAATCCAAAAATTTTCTTTTATTTATTGTGTAACACATTTCTAATATACTAATATTCCCGGCGTTACATTCGTCGGCCAATCATTAAAAAAATATATTTTTCCTCCTCATTTACTCCTCTTCATTTAACTCAAAACAAAGTTTTATATTTTCACAAAACAATAAATTTTCTTAGCGATGCTCAATTTAAGCATAACATTTTTGTTATCTAATCTCCTTGTTGTTACCTCTGTGAAGTCATTGATGTACAACTGTCCATTCTAAATTAAAATTTTCTTTTGCAGACAAGATAGACACATACATATGGAGATAAAGAAGATGCTAGTTTTGTAATTGCAGCACAAATTGAAGAAATAGTTAATATTGTTCTTGATATGTTCTCTATAATATCTGGTGTTTTCACTATAAAAAGGATATTTATCAAACCTAGTAAATGTTTAAAGGTGACAAAGCAAGATTTACCACCTTGAAAACAATAGAAATATTTTTTTCTATTTGTCAATATTTTGCTTTAAAAAAAAAAAAATTTAATTCGACTTGATGACATATGCCGTTTTATTGGTCAGTTACACACATTTCTTGGTAGCCAATTCAAAGACACAAACCAGGGAAATTTGTAAAATTTTTTAAAAACTATAACTTCAAAAACTTTATATGATATTGATTTTATGACGTTTTGTTATTATTCATACGATCTTATTTGGTTCTTGTATGAAATATATAGTTTTCCAATATGGATTTAGAACTTGGATATGTTTTTCTATACGTTATTTATTTAAAAGGTGGGCATAAAAGTTAATACTTTTTTATATTTTTTTTTATTTTCCAATCGATAGTTTTTGCGGTAATATTTTAAAAACGCTTCACATTTAAGTTTTTAGGTTCCTGTCTTTTTGCATTAATTCACCCAGATGGAAAGTCTTATCTTTTTAATATAAATAATTAGAATGATGCAAAATTGTGGTTCCACTAATTTGAAATTTATTATAAAGGAAGTGCTTTCTAACATATAACCAACTTCTATTGTTAAGTTGTTAGAATGCATTTATTTTTCACAAAAATGTGATTGATTAATGATTAATTATACTGAAGTGAAAAACTGCTTTAGTGAAAATATTTTTTTTAAAAGAAACACAATTGAGAGACATATCATTATTTTTAAATTAGAATTATTAATTGAGTTCAAATATTAACACAATCGTTAGGTATAATTTAATATACTTATTCCGATTTTCAGCCCCTTCCCTTGACAGTTTTCATTCATTTGTATGTTATTATCATTCGTATAGTATCTATTGTTCCTACTCATACTATATCAGAATGTGATCATATTAAACAATAGTAAAAGTTTAATTCCTGAGCTTACAAAGAATCTAATGGAATTTCTGAATGTATTGAAAAGTAGCTATATAGCTTTTTAAAACTAATATTTCTGAACTTAGCTACATACGAAATGAAATCAAAAAACAGAATTCAATTTGTAGAGTTACAGTGTTATTCATTGCTCAAACTCTGAAAACATCAAATGTTATATTATACTGAATAGTTGGCTGACTTCTACAAGCATTCTATCAATTTCGAATAATAAATAATTAAGTAGCTATTCCCAGCGTAGAATTTTCCGGTCAAACATTAAAAAAGTATTCATTTCCTCTTCATTTAAACAACATTTAAACTCTTTGTTGTTACCTCCGTGATTATGTTCTCTATAGTATCTTGATTCGTTGTTTTTCTTATAGGAAACATTATTAGCAAATCTAGTGAATTTTCAAAGGTAGCGAAGAAAGATTTACCAAAAAAATATTCTATACAAAATAAATTTTCATTTGAACTGATTGAAGATGTACCTGCATTGGTGAATTAAAAACATTTCGAGGTGGCTAATTCAAAGACACAAATCGCTTCCGTGGCCTAATCGGTTAGTGCACAGAAATGTGTTTGAATTACGATGTGGCAGTCACGGGTTCGATTCCCGTGGGGGAGGTATAAAATATAACTAAAAAAATAGCAACAATATTATATATAAAATTAATAATCAATAAAAATAATTAATATAATTAATACTTTATATAACTAAAAAATATTACCTATATCAATATCTATATCAATACTCATATATTTCATACAACACAATAACCAAATATAACATAATAAATAATATTGGACAAACACTAATAATAATTACACAATTGTCAACAACTGATAACAAAAAGTATGTGACATGACGTGCCCAGTAAACATAGTAACGTCAGACATCTTAACATCAAAGGTGGATAAAATCGCAGCAAAATCTTGCAGAAAGATATGGCGTCGTCTTACCACGTAGACGATAAAGTTATCAAAGTGGTCTTGTACAGTAGGCCAATCCCCTATTTAGACAGTACAAACAGATTAAAAATGAAATTAGACATTGCCTCGGAAATACAAGTGAAAATAGCAGCTAGAAATCGAGTACGATGGAAATTTCAAGTGAAATACCTATGCTCCCAAGAGGAGTACGGAGAAAAAAAAAAATTCAAAGACACAAACCAGGGATATTGAAAAAATTTTAATAGATATTTTATTTTTTGGGAAATTTTAATTGTCTTAATGATATTAAAAAATACTTCTAATTTGAAAAATCTTCATGTTTTATTGATTGTATAGTCTTTTGCAATTTAGTTCTTATATTAAATACATAGTTTTCCTATATGAGTTTCGAACTTGATTGTGTTTTCTATAAATGATTTATTTGAAAAACTAGTGCTTCTTGATAATTTTTTAGTTCTTAATCGATGATTTTTTGCGGTAATATTTTGAAAAAGCTTTTAAAACTCTTGCTCACATCAAAATTTCTGTCACTAATTTGTTCTTTAATTCACAGAGGTGAAAAGTTTTACAGACATTATTTGCGTATTAGATATGAAAAAATAAAAATTCTTCTATAGTTTTGTTCTTATTTTTTTTTACGTATAAAGGTCATAATATACTGGCTTTGGTTTGAAACTTTAACTTTAAAAATTTTTACTGTTTGCATTTAATCAAATTCTAATGCGTTAAATTCTATGTCAATAGAAACAAAAACAAAAATCAACCAAAAAAAGAAATTCCAATTCAATACATTCAAACTGTTCAACATTCATTCAGCTTTAAACATTGCGCAACTTCAACTTTTATGAAAAAATGTTCCCCGTAAACACTTACATTTTAGATGGTTACATTATGTTCAATATATTCAAAAAAGCTTAACGGTAAAGTTCAAATCCGACGCCAGTATTATATAGAACTATCATTAATGACAAACAACTATTTACAAACCAACACAACATTCCCAATCAGTTTTTTATATTCGAATTGTTTTTTTGACATAAGTTCACCTTTATATTATTTGGTATTAAAAATGCTCCCATATTGAATTGACACAACTACAGATACAGCATCTACGACATTCTACGACATTCTATAAAACTAAATAATCATTTCAATTTATACCACTACTAGCGCTGCACTACTGCACAAATAAAAATAAAAAAAAACTGTTATCACGATTTTATAATTTGACATTTTAATTGTGAAATGTTAAAAAACTGATGACATTTTTATTTCGTATTTCTGTTATTCTGAATAACTCTGTTTACATTTCAATTTACCAATTAGAAAAAAAATCTGACTTCAATTATTTTCCATTTCGAATTTTATTAAAAAAAAAAAAACAAAAAAAAAATTGAAAAAGTTGGAGAAGAAAAACAAATGAACAAAACCAAAAATATTTTATTATATTTATTAATTAACAAATAGCATGTTTCAATGAACATGAATAACAAATAAACCTCTATCTATATATATATATTGGATTTTATGCAAAATTTATTGTTATTTTCAATATGAAAATCTATATAGCTTGCTAAAAAATGTATTCAAAAATAAAAAAAAAATAAAAATTATAAATAAATGACAATTCTGGGGCTTTTCGATGAAAATAATGAGGATACCTCAAAAATAATTTAATCACTGATGCTCAAAGTAGAGCCTCAACTCAATTATGGATTTGTAATTGGCTATAATTTTAATTTTCATAAGTTTTGAAATTACTTAAACAAGTAGCGTTGATAGTAATATCTTCCAGGATGAGCCATTTAATTGTAGATACAGGTGATATGTAATTAATAATCCTGCTGTTAGTGAGCGAATAATTATATCAAAGTATGTACACACTTATCCAGAGTATCTGAATTGACCCATTTCGTGAATCCCTTTCTTATTTGAATTATTCCAATAAACAAAATCTGTTTGTTTACCGTTATTACGCATTGTTAAGCATTGTTTACTCTTGTATCTTACGCTTAAAAGATATGCCTGTAGTGTAGTGTGTATACAATTACCATATCTGAAGCGTTTGTTATTTTATTTGCACCAATAAAGGTTTACAGAAGTCTGCAAAGTCTGCTGTTTGTAGTTTATGCAACTAATATTTAAATGTTATATATTTAAAAAAGCACTGAAAATAAAAATTATTGAATTAAAAATGAATTAAAACTTGTTTTACTTCTTTACGTCTTGTGTAGGGACATAATACAAACTTTAGTCGATGAATTGAATTACTATAAAGTTGAATTGTCACTACAGTCTTCTATTCTGATTCACTGCCATCGATTTTATTTCGTGTCTGTATGTAGATCATTATATATTTCGTATCATGTATGTAGATCATTATATTTAATGTACCAGAATATGTCCTAGCTTAATATGCCATAATGTAAAATGAGTCATTTATAAATTACTTTTAATGTACCAACCAGGTACTAAAATACTTCTTCTATTAGTACCTTACAGGTCTATCTAAAATACTTCTTTATCTTCTACCTTTATTTTGCAAAGAATTGATGTTAATTCAAAAATATTTGAATTGCATGACTTTTAAATGTCAATACTGCTTATAAAAATTAGTATTTTACGCTCTGGAGTAATGCTACATATTAACATTAAGAATAAAAATAAATTTGAAATGTATTTATTTAGATAAATTTACAGCTATCTAAAATAAATTGAAAAGATAGTACTAGTACGATGTTCCCGTAAGGTATTTCAAGATATTTGAAGTAAATTTATTTCTACATAAATTTTCAAGTCCGCTCTATTTCCCCTGGAAGGGGATGGCAGATGTGGTTACAGGAAAACGATAATGTTGATGATAAATTTCCATGTACGTGAGCCAAATTTCTGCACATTTGAATGAGTCAAAACTTCAACCGACAATGCTAAACGGCATTCAGATACCAACAAATGTGAATTTTATAAATAACCTTAAACAATTTTGATTTCATCAACTTATATTCAAATGTAGAATTACTTCCTTTAAAATTTTCATTTATTCAATAAAAGAAAACTTATTTCGAGAAAAACAATGATATCAATAAAATAAAAGATATATGAATCTATAGCAGGATATCGTGTTAAATAATAACGAAACTTTAATGAAAAGGAAAATTTTTATTTTTTTTATTCTAAAATTTATTCTTCCCATGTTTTTGATTTTTGTTTTTTTTTTTATTTTTTATTTTTATTAAAGTAGTTTGTGTTTCAATAATAATTGAATTATGTAATTTCTCTGGCAAACTTGCAAATCAACAATATTATGTATAGTGTAGTTTCAACAAAATCATATCAAATTTAAAATTAACTTTAATAAATTTTGTGTATATGTATGTGTGTGTCCACGTGTTTACCTATGCATTTTCATTGAACTTTTGTTGTAAATTTAAAACGGTTCATTAAAGGTGTATTCAAAACATTAATATGCTCTGTCATAAGCAAATTTTTGTGCAGCGCAACATCTCTATCTGTCCGCCCAGTGCTGAATAAATATAAAAAAAAATTGCGCAACAATCTTTGAAGCGCACAGATAACAGATACGAATTAATTAAGAGGAGGAGTAAAAATGTTGAAAATGCAAAAGACAAGTGAATGCTTGTCATCATAAGAATAAACTTTTACATTTACTGGTTCTGGCAGATATTCACATTTATTAAGATAATGTTTCTAACTTACATATTTTATTTTTCATTTTTGGAATTTTCATGATATTAGGATGGGTACACTTTATCTTTTATTAAATACTTGTTTTCGTAATAATGACGTTAATTACATATTATTTAATATGAATATTTTATGATTGCACCGCTGTATTGAATTTCAGGTACCTACATTTTTAATGAAGGTTGCGAAATACCAGAGAGGGTTGTGTGTTCCGTGGAAGGGAAATATTTGCCGGGGTATAAAGCCGTATTTATATCAGAACGTCGGTTTGTAGCATAAATAATAACGTACATCATGAACATGACTTACAATTCTAATAAACGGAGATGTTAAGAAGTTGCGCACATAGAATAACCCATCAAAAAAAAAAAACTTAAGACAAATACGAATAAGTTTCAACAGATATTTTTCTACAAGTAATACGAAACTGAATCGCGATCTGTGGGAGTTCAAAGGTTACTTCCTAAGTTTAACGTGACATTTCAATTTTTTAACTTATCCAAATCTATATTAAAATTCGACTAGATATTCAATTTTTAAATATCTATACAGAATATTGGTTCTTCAAAAGTCTTCCTCCAAGTTTCCCTGCAAAGTAAAACCAACCAAAAATAACTAAAAATTTTACGTCTAACAATTTTAGCATTGTAAATACTTTTTGTTTACTCTAAAACCTTTTACTGCAATATACCGTTAACAATTTTGAAAATAAAAAAAAATTAAAAAATAATGCACATAACGTATTTATTATCTAATACAGTAACAAATGTACCCTAGGACTCCTAGGAGTATCTTTACCTACCAAATCTTGCAGATCTATGTATCACGTAGCTTAACTAGCGCTAAATATTTTAATAATCCAAATGATGTAGTTATCGTTTCCGAGAATGACCAACTTTGGATTACTATATTTTTTCTTACTTTAAATTAAAATAATTATATATTTATATAATTATATATATATTGTATTACATATAACTTATCGATTTAAGCTTGTATTATAAGTAACAAATTAATGTGTTTACTACTGTTGCTAATGTATTTTTGCCAATATCAGCGCAAGTTTGTAATTTTAACTTTGACACTTTATAAATTTGTCTAATATAAAATTGGTAGGTTTGTATAAATAGTCAGACATGATATACCCTTTTTATCTCAAATTCATGGATCTTTTGTTAAGTATAGACAAGATTCTGTACCATTTCATAATATTTTTTTTTAGTTAGAAAACCACATGTTTAATTTTTTCCATCTTCGAAAATGATTTCTAACCTCCGGGACAAGAGAGTGCCTTATATCACAGTGCAGCCTGTCCAGTTATTAATATTAACAATCTCTCGCTCGCGAGACATGTTAACTAGATTATATTTTGTCTGTCCTTAACAATGATAAAAGTATATTGGTTACTTCATTTCATAAAGCTTAAGACATTGCTGTTGATCCTGGCCTTAAGATAACACGTTAAGCACGTTATTCTAACATAAAAAACATAATAAATACTAATATCTGCAGAACAAATATGTTTGACGACAAAAATGAAGAATTTCATAAACAACCTTTAATCCCAACAGACCGTTGTAGTAGAAGAAGATATATATGATAAGTATTACGTCCATATGTCTACGTAAAGCAACTAATGTTTCAGACTAAAATAACCCGACCTTTGTAGCAATTTTAATCGAGTAAATGTAGCAATTATAGCGAGATCAATGTTAGAATTTAGCCAATATCCTAGATCTTCACTAACTCTAACTAATTTTACACAGAGAATTGATATTCGAGATCGCATTCAATACTTTTTTCTTTTGAATTTTTTGATATATCAACTAATTAAAACTATGTATATCTATTTTAGATTATAATCGGCTTCACAATACTACAATTACATTTTATTTTAAGTGATTTTCAAAAAATATTTCAAATTAGTTTTAAAACAACATCCGTGCGATTAACGAGATTCAACCCCGGAATATTTTGATTAGTAGTCAGATGAGATAACCACAACACAATGTTGGTCGGGTAAGCCTTATCGGGTAAGGTAATATCGTTATATATGCTTTAGCGCTTCATGTGGGCACTATTATTTTACATTCATGGTTGGTACTGGGTTTTTAAAGGTCTGTTGTTCAAATGCTTATAAAGCTGTTCGTAACTCGTAATTCTTAAAACTTTCTAAAACTTCAAATCTATATTGACCTTTGCGTAAAACATTTCTTATAATGCCCTATCTATTTAGTGACGCAACTTAATGAAACGTTGATATTTTTCTTACATGAATAACCATTTTCAAGAAATTGAATAATAATAATAACAAAAATAATAATGCTAATAATAAAAATAATCAAAAAGAAAAACAAGAACGATAAGAACGACATAATAAGAAATTTTTTGAATTATTTTGTTTTATTTTATTTATTTTTTTTTTGATATTTTTTGTGGTAAATTTTCGAATGGTTTTGAAATTGAAAAATTAATTAAATCTAATTACATAATTCAAAGGACATTTATAATATATACAAGTCTTCAGGATTTCCATTAAATATTAATTAAGTGATATTTTTAACCTAAAAATCAAGTGAAATAGAAAATCACTGTGGGAAATTTTTATGGTTTCATTTTTTGTTTTTATTTTTTTGTTTCAGAAATTTCAACACAAAGTGCTTATTTCTATTATTATTGTTACTTACCCCCGCTGTTTAAATGTCAAAAATAAAATTTAATAAATTATAATTTTCACTTTAAGAGCTTCTATTTCAATTATAATTTTTAATGTTTTTTTATTTTTATTTTTTTTTATTATTATTTTAAAAATAAATTAAGGAATAATAATAATATTATGGTAATGGTATATACTTATTTAAAATTCATTTCTGGATAAAATTTCAAAATTTTAAAAGTATTTTCGACAATTGAAATTTATTAAGACTCATTGACATCAATATACTTTTTTTCTCATAATAAATAAACATTTCTAAATTAGGGTAACATTGAATGAAATTAAATGTGGTGAGTTTTTGAAATAAAACCATAGAAATTATGATATAAAATTTAACTGTCATTTATTGGTGTATAGGTTGCTCTTTTCAACAAGCTACAGTCGTGGTATACGGTTAAATATTAAAAGAAAATAAAACATTTCTTAATCTAACCTTACCAGATATACTAACAATTGCATTGCACATCACTAAGATTATATCAAATGATTTTTTTAAGTTATTGCGTTTGAAGAAATACCAGCAAATTTGGACAAATTGAGTAAAATTAGAGTAAGTGCGGGTATTGTGGTATATTTTTTTATTTTGCTCAAAATCCCGAAAACTATAGCTCATTTTTGATTCTATTAACTTTGTGTGTACTTTTCAAAAATCAATAGAAAAGGCTATTAAAATAAAAACACAAAAAACCAGTATTCAGAAAATTATAAAAATTGTCTGAAATTTCTTATTGTGAAATTGTATGAGCAATATGGTCTACCTGACAGAGTTATGCTATACTATACAGAGTTATGCCTGAATACCCAAACTAATTTTATTGTAAAAAAATGTTCATAATTCATAATTTAATGCTTAAATAATTTTATAAATTCAATATTTCTTCAGTATATAAAAAAAAAAATAATTAAAAAAACTAAAACATCGAAAACAAATTATAATCAATAGAAAAACTTACAAATAAATTTATTGTAATTTTAATTGTAATAAATGTATATAAATAGATAAATAAAAAAAATTATTAAAATTTTAAAGCTAATACAAATTTTGGCACGAACTGGAAATGTATATGGGGCCAACAACTTATCTAGTCAACAACTTTCATGGATTCAAACATTGCATCCATTTTATTCGCATTTAATTCGTATCCTATGTGAAGGTGCTAAAATCACTATAAAGCAGATTAAAAACATGCTCCAAAAAAAACACACACACCCATGGACAAAATCTTCAGTAAAACAATATTCCCGAAATTTTTAATGTAATTGAACTTTGAAAATAATTTCTGTAAAGAATGATGTTACCCTAAAATCTAAGCTCTCAAACTTTCACTAAACATACAACACCAGCTTCCTTGATTTTATCTTCAGTTTTTTTTGGGAAATACATATCAGACTTTCACGAATCACGAATCTTTTTTTTTTTTTTTTTTGGGTAAATGACCTCTTCCTAATAATTTATAGTATCCAAATTGTACTAAATTAAGAACGGGACCTTTCTTCTTTTTCTTTGTTAATTCTTTTCGCTTTTCTTCTAATACTAACTACCATAACTTATCTTAATTGGGAAAAATTTGTATTGACGTCTTAAATTATAATTTCTGATTCTCACTTTACCAAAGTATGCAGGATGGTATTTGTCGAAATTAATAAGATGGTGATCCTCCAGCATTACTGCGACCACCAAGATGTTTACTATGTTTTCCGATACGACCATGTTCATGATTGACATGTCCTCTCAACTTCTTAGTTTTATTTCTTTTTTGGTTCGACATTTTGAAGTTTTAAAACGAAAAGGAAAAAAGAAATACATCCATTGGGGATTTTGTCTTGGGGATTTTATAAAAAATATAATATTGTACTAAATGAAATCGTATACAATAAATTTATTTAACAGAGGGAAAATTGAATAAAAAGATTAAGATTGAATGTCTTAAATTTCATTCATCAAACAAAAAAAATTAATTAAGCAAAACATTACCCATTTATATTATTTACTTATGTTGTACCTATCAACTGTTAACGCATATGGGGACATTTTTATCGAGTCGGCTGAATTTCCAATTAAATTATGTATGGTAAATAATTTTCGTACAATGACGCTACTGTAAACAGTCATAATTTAGTTTAGTTTAAAAATGGTTGGTATGGACAAAAAAAAAATGGACCATAAATTCAAAGAATTTTATTATCTTGGAGTCATGTATATGTGCTTAGATACATAGTCATATTTATTGTATTAATAATTGATTAATAAGAATTTATTATTTATATTTATTAACTATTATTTTAGTTGTATCAGTTTTAAGATTTTTAAAAAAATTTCTAATATCTTTATTTTTATTTAGTTAATTAAAATTAGTTGGTATCATATGCATACTCCAATAGCTAATACATACATAGGAAATACATATCTAATAGGTCAATCAATATTTTTATATTAGATTTTCAAAAATAAAAAATTGTTCTAAATAATATAGATAATGATAGAGATAATATCAAAAACTATCCTATTCCAAAATCCACAAGACAAAATCCCCAGAGATAAATTTGCAAAAAACAAAATAGGTAAACACAAAATCCCCAAGGACAAAATTTCCAAAAAGAAAATTCTCTAATTCCAAACAATAAAATCCGTAATGACAAAATCTCTACAAAAAAAAAAAACCCAAATAGAGATTTTATCTTGTATCCAACAGCAGCTCTATCCAAACCAAATGGTTTTTTTTAACTCTAGAAAAAGAAAAATTTTTTGAATCCAACTGAGACTACCTTTACAAAAAGGGATTTTATTTCTGCGGATTCTGTCTTTGGGAGTTTTGTTTTTGGCAAATTTATCTCTGGGGATTTTGTCTTGTGGATTTTGGAACAGGATATTTTTTTTTTATTTGGCGGATTTTTCCGTCTTCAAATTTGTGAACTATTTTAAGATATTCTATAGTTCACACTTTCCCTAGCTAACAAAGCTCTTTTGAAATTTCTTTTTAATTTTCGAGCTTATTTTGTTAACTTCATACCAAAGTTTAATGTACCACACAAATTAATGCTTTGTTTTTAATATCGTATTCATCTTTTCTCATACTCTTCTATTTTTTGTCAGTCCGATTAAAATTTTTATATCTATTTATCAACCAGGACATTTTTTTTCTACCAAAAATACATATTTCAAGTTAACCTTCGATTACTTTACTATTAGCCAGCAGAAACATTTTCTTTTCCAGCTTATTATAATATTTTTTATTTATTTGTTTTTTTTTTTAAATAAGGAAAGAAAGATCCTTGAAATAATTTTTAATGTGAAAAAAGTAGAAAGCAAAAAAAAATTTTTTTTTTCAAAAGTCAAAAAACACGCACTTTAATACCCAATTCATTAATTTTCCATTTATTTGTTTTAATTCTTAATATCAAAAAAAAAATATATATATATATATATATCATCAGTTTTAATTATCCTTTTACCATATATTATTATTTTTTTATTTTTTTTTATATATAATTGATCAGACCAATAAATTATACCCTCTTCCTAGAGTTGAATGTAAGAATACTTGGTGGGGTAAATAAATAGTTGAAATAAAAAAAAATCCACTTAAATGGTTTTTATATAGGCTAATTATAAGTCGCTAGAGTGAACTGAACAAAAAAATTAAAAATAAAAAAATAACAAAAAAGCCATGGGTATTTATTATTATAGTTTTGGAATATTTTGTTGTTGTTTTTGTTTTGTTTTGGTATATTCATCAATCTAGTAGTGAACATGTGATTTTATATTCCCAATGTATTTCTATAAAATACGTACATTATATATTTCATGAAAAGTCAACATTAATCTTTATTCTGCCATTAGGTTGTTGTATAGTTAAATTGTCTATTTTTTTTTTTTGTTTTTTTTTTTGAGTGAACAACACGCATACACATTTAACAATAATAATAATAACAATAATGACAAAAATAATAATAATGACAATAGTTCCGAAATGGTTCGATTAGTTCAATTTTGACTAATATGTACAATTATAGAAGATATTTAAAGTGTTTTGCTTACGTACAGGGTGATACTCAAAAAGTGAAGGATTTTTTTTAATGTTAAATAATCGAAAGTAATTAAAATAACGGAATAACTATAATTATTTCCTGAAATAAAAAAATGTGCCATTTTGCATTTGAAGTTTTTAATTTTTCGGAAATGTGTCATAAATTAGAAACTTGAGCAATAATCGACGTGATTTTAGAAAGCAGTATTTCAGAAAATAATGCGGATTACAAAATACCCTATTAAATATTAAAAGGTATATTTTCATCTAAATTCGAAGTACTGTTATTTATTTATTTACATTTATTTATTTGTTAACGTATACATACGTATAAATATAAGTATAAATAGTGAATATATAGGGTCATTTAAGCTTAATAGATATATGAATAATTTTTGAAGTTGAAATCAGTTTTAAGCGTTTTTAATCGCTCTGTAAACGTTTTTTTGTTCATCCTCTTGACACTAACATAGGTAGAAATATATTTTTGTTCATTAAGTGCAGTACTGCTATTTTTATTCCATATTGTGGAACGTGGCATGATAATCGAGTATTTAATTATCAATTTTCTGGTATATTTTATAACTAAATATGGAAAACTACTATTAAGAAGAAGATTATTAAGGCTTTCTTAAATAATGTAATTATATTGTACTTAAGTGATTTCCAAACTCTTAACAAATTTTATAAAATTTAATTATTTTATGAATAACAAAAAAAAATGAATCATCCACGCCATGAATGTTGTTATAGTCCGAAATTCTCTGATTCCTGTAATAAGTATCGGCTCAACTTAACTTAGCCCAATATTCTGTTTCCAATATATGCACAATTGTTCTAGGAAACAATGTTTTTTTTTTTGATAGCATATCATGTCTGTAGCACAATTGGTTTTTCAAAAATTCTTGAACAGTTAACGGCAGCTACTCGAACATTTCATTTGGTAGCATTATAAAATACGTTAACTCGTTTTCTATAATAAATAATTCTGCAAAATTTGAGAACTCTATTGAAACTACGGACATATATATCGTACATCAAACAAACAAACAAACTTTCCCTTTATCCCTTTCGACCCGGAAGGTATAAAGTATGTAACATAAAAAGTGTAAACATTCTAAAACTAAGATATATCATATATATTGGTTTGAATCTATACCAAGTCGTTTTTTAAGTGTTTTTTTTATAATTCTTGAAAAAAAAAATTTTCATTTTGATGTATTTTTTTCAACAATGCACCGTTATTTTTAGGAGAGAATCAATTACATGCAAAGTGTATGGCGATACAGGTTTTGTTCAGCTTATGAGAATTTTCATTGAGGAAATACATGAAATGTGGAAATATTGCTAAAATAAATTAAAATAAGACATTAAGACATAAAATTAGTGTTACAGAAGGAAAGCTTTTTTTTATAAATATAGTTTATTATTTATATATTTCTACAGATAGTACATAAATATACCAGCCATCTTGAGAATAGTTCATATTGTACCCAAGAACATTGCCCCTTTATATTATGTTTTGTTATGTTACAGATATTTAACTATATTGTACCAACCTGCCTTGGTGCGGCACTCTTTCTAAGCACATTAAATAAATGTATTTTAGAGTATGTATACATAAAATATTCTCCAAACACATTTGATTCTAAGTTTGTGATTTGAAAGCCGAGTCGAAAGGCTTATAAGTATATAGATTTAACTGAGTGAGTACAATCTGAAGTGTTCATTATATGTATTCCTAACAGTTTTTATTTTTGGATTAAAAATTTCAGCATAATTGAACACAAGAGCTTTTCGTATCCATTTCCACAACAACAATAATACTACATATAAAAAAACAAAAACATCAATTAATAAGTGAAAGAGAGATTACAATATTATATGAAAAGATTTATTATACACTATATACATAGATACATAATTGATTTATTATAAAGTTTTTATTTTATTGAAAATATTAAAATAATTTAAAAACAAAAATTATGACTTATTTAAAAAACATTGAATTTAATGGGAAATACACGAGTATTTCATTAAAACTGACATAATGTTTATAATCAGAATTTAATAGTTTAGTGTATACTAAATAATGGTTAATAAATTACATGTAATCATCGGGTGGAGTATTAACAAAAGCAATAATATATATTAATAAAAGTTTTAAATGTTAAATATTACTTTTCAATAAAAATATTTCTGTGTAATTAAATTGAAAATTGAAAATGAAATGAAAACTGAACATTAATGAAATTATTCAGAATATTTTATTAAGAAATTACATATACTTATGTATGTGTATTTTATTGTTGAGTTGTTTATTTTTGTTCCTATCAAGTTTTTAACACTATATATATAATGTTAATTGAATTATTATAATTAAATAATTAATATTCATATATTTAATTGAATTATAAGGAATGTTCTTATAATTTATGTTTAGCGATGATAAATCTTTCAATACTGAATAAAATGTCTAAAGGCATGACTTTATTTGCTTATTCAAATCATCTTATAACTAGTGTACTATAATTTTATTACAGAGTGTATATAAAAAATACATTGTATGTAGGATGATAAACTATATCAACTGGAAAACTTTAATATATTAGGTATTTAGAATATAAATTGACAAATTTTCTTATATTTTTTTCTGTTTATATTTAAATATCGTTAGCTAAGTTGTTGCAAGTTTTATATATCTTCTGCTTCTTTTGAAAATCTACAAAGAGCTAAGAAATAAGATGAAGCCTTCAGCTAACCAACATTATAAAATAATTCAATATTACACATTAATAAAACAAAGATAAGATATATTTTTATAACTAAACCAACTGTACATACTTACTAACTACTTAAACATATTCAATTTAATAATTCTATTATATACTAGATTTTGGAAAGATAATATACATTTATTTCTCTTTTGAATTTTTTAAACTATTAATATCTTTCATCGCACTAGGAATTGTATTATACAACTTGCATGCTCTATTATATAGGGTATTTAGTCCATTGAATCTGATATTGGAAAAAATTATTTTGATATTACCTGCTGATCATGTTGTGTACCCATGGTATTCATTGTTTTTTCTCGCTAGGGTGTTTGAATTTATATCTTCTGTTACCATCAGATAAACATGAGTAACCAATTTGGATTCAATCAGTACTATGTATATGTTTGTATGTAATCAGAAGACCCCGGGAGTTTGAAATCCGTTTAAGCTAGAACGTCAGTGTTGTAAAAAAAAATTTTGTATATTGTATGTTAATTTAATTTGCTCAACTTATGTTATTAAAAGTATAGTATAATGTTTTTACATGTATAAATTACGTTAGAATAACTTTTCTGTGTTTAATTAAGTTTTTTTTAACGACAATTAGCAAGCAAAACCTTTCCAATCAATTTGTTTTTATTATAAAACTGAACTTAATTTAAAAACTAACTTAAACATAAAAAACTTATTACTAAAAGATTAATCTACAATCACTTTTATTAGCAAAATTCCTGAATTTAGACAGCTATATACAACGGTGTAGTGCGTTCATAACATTTAGAATGTTGACATGAACGAAATTGGAATTTAAATGATATGTGCAAAGGTTCCTAACGGCACATATAGCTTATCTGAATCATTTTAATAGTTAAAAAACAAATCGTCGCATGAGAATTATTTTATCCCATACGCCATTTAGTATATTTTGAGTAAATCGATTTTAAATGTTTAGGATGAAAATACTAAAAAACAAGCCGATAAATATTTAAATTTTTTACATTGTTAATTTAAATTGAACAGTTTTGCACTTAAATTTAAATTTTGAAGATAATTAGTTCATATTAAAAAAGGTTATGGTCATTTTAATTATTGGAAGTAAATTATTAACTTTATACCACCTCATACATAGCTTTTCTTATTTGTTCTTAATGTATGACATGGTACAAAGTTTTTTTTGGATATATGACAATATAAAAAGTAAGAAGTAATTTTTTTAAAATAATGGTTAAGAAGTGATATGGAATAAAGTAATATCAAAGACTGTTAATATATAAAGATATATTATTCATATATTAACGGTCTTGGTAATTTTATATGGATTTTTAATATAGCTTTTTTTTATAATGAATAAGTCGAAACAAGTCGGAAAAATTTATTAAATAAAATATAATGAACAATTAAAATGGTAATTCTGTAATAAAAAATGTAAATTGCAGAAGTTTTTCTTAGAAGTAAAATATCAGTTTTTCAATAAGAGCCAACCCCAGTATCTATAATCAAAGTAATTTTAAAATTAATTTAAAGTAAACAAATATTTTTTTTTTATTTTAAAGAAAATAAACTTTTTTTTCATATATTTGTGAAGTTGCCTTTATCTAACAGATTTTTTTCAAATGTATTTAGTTTTCGTTTGTAATAAAATATTGATCCTGCTGCTTTAGGTATACTAAAAACACTTTGCAAATGATAAGATACAGTGATTTTTGTCTATATTTGAACAATCTGCATACCGTTCCACTTTTGCCATATTTTTTTTCTTTTTTATGCAATTCAAATTGTAGCAATTGAGTTCTAGATGGATTTTATGTAGATACATTGATCTTTTTTTGGTTTAAAAAAAGAAAAGTTGAATTAACTGTTGAATACTTTCCTGTACATACACTGATATTTTAAGTGGTTCAGCAATCTTTTCTTTACATAAGTTATACATTTTGGGTAAACTTAATTCACTTTCGAGATATTTTCTTTGCGAATTCGCACGACGATAATGTGAATCTATAACAGGAAATGATTGAATATGTTTCCGTATTTCATTCAATTTCACTGGTGAAGTTACTCTCTTAGCATGTTTCCCTTTTTTGTTTGTGTAGGTATACCACTGTTTTTATCCAAACTATATTGTTGAAAGCAATAGTGAATTCGGGTCTGAGTTATCGATAGAGTATTTAGAAAATTCTGCAAACTCTATGGGTTCGCTCTTTCACTTGTAAATAAAACATAAAAGAATTTTGTTTTACATCAGAGTCAGTTCGGGGCCGTTTTGTATTTATTTGCCTAACAAATTTGAAATAAAATTATACTTTTTCTTCATCTTGTAAATTCCAAAACTGATTAAATATTTTCAAATCAACATTATTTTGTTCCATATCCGTATAATTAAAGTTTCTTGTGTGTATAGGACAAAATAATATTAAACTGTTTTTTGGTTATTATTTCATTCCAAATCCATGGGCAATGGAGGTAGGTGAAAATAGCACTAACAAAATAAATTTGCTTTTTATATGGCATATAGGATAAATATTACATTTTATGGCATATGGGATAAAAATTCGTTACATATATGTAAAATAGGTGGATATGGGACAATATCAATACTCATTAACTATCTCAGAAACTAAATAAGATATATCAAAACGGACCAGAAATTCTGAAAGATTTGACTTCAAAATCTATAGATTAATCGTTAGGTCAATTTACCCAAAATTGGCAGTTGGCTACAATTCATTTTACTTTTTTATTTTTGATTCTAAAACAAAAGAATAAGAATAATGTTACTACTGTGTGTTAATGCTTAACTAATACTACAATAATAATAATAATAAAAAACTTTATTTCATCAAAACCAAAAGCTGGTAATTTATTGAATGATGAGGTGCAATAACATTATAGAAATGACAAAATTGTGATTTATGAGTTATAAGAATAAAAGCTAGATTTCTGGAGTTGACACGTGAATTTCATGTTCCATATAACCTTGTAGTATTATAACCGAAATTGTTAAAAAATGTTTTGTAAAAATATAAATGTCTTAGAGAAAGTAATCCTAGATTTCTGAATAAAATAAGACTTGAAGTCCTACGATTAACTTTATAAATAATTCGTATAGTATGTTTTTGTTTGATCAGCAATGGTTCAATTTAGTTGATATAATGCATATGATTGTGTGGGGTCATACTATAGGTATAATGTATATAGGTATAATGTATTGCATATGCTATATATTAAATTCATAAAAATTTAGAATACATTTTTGAAGATTGTATTTGGATATTTTTGACCTAATTTTAATTCTTTTTTATGTAGAGAATGATTTTTGTAATGTAAAATGTATATTTGTATTAGTAGATTTTTAGAATTTTTAATAAATAAGAAATTTTGGGAATAAAATTAATTAATAACTTGCATTAATTTAATCTTCCATTCATATATATATTGTAGAATATAAAAATCATATTTATATTATATTATATATTATTTTTATATGCTATATAATCCTTTATCATTCTATATCATCCTGATGCATCATATATATGTATATCAATATTGGTTACAAATCGGTACATGCTTCTTTCAAAGCAGGCATTCAATATTTTGCTCATCCATCGTTAATTAGGATCGACCATGTTGTACAGGTTAACAACAAAAAAGCACTCAGGTATATGGACCATAATACATATACCAATACTTGTATTAATACTGTAATACTTTTGACACAGGTAATATTTGTTCGAAAACAATATCAATAATTGCTGGTCAAGCGATCTCCCATCTGTTGCTTGAAAAATAAAAGTTTTAACCCCAAAATATGTAATATTAGATTTCTATTCATTTTATTTGTAGCAAACAATTTAATTTGTTTTCACTTCACTATCTTATCATATATAAATAAACCCTACAAATGAACGCTACACAAAAGATGGCTTTAAATATAAATAATTTGTTTTATTTTTATTATATTTATTTCATTATTTTTCTCAATTGAGCCCAATCGCTCGTACAGAATTACATATTTAGATAAAATAGTTTTTTTTTTTAAATATTAGGGCAAAAAAAAATAATATTAATAATTTATTTTCTACCGTTATATTTAAAAATAGATTAATAATTTTTAAAATTATTTGTTATACCAAAACTTTGTGAATCAATCAAATAAATGCAGAAGAAAATTTATTTTAAAATCTAAAATACAATCAGTCCATTCCAACATGGATTTACTACTTCCAGGAAGAGTATTTCAAATATCCATATTTTTAGAAAAAATAACATGAAAAATGTAATTCGAAATTACGCAATTATGCATAAAGCAAGTGACACATAAAGTGAAGCATATAATATAAGGTCTACTGAGCTATTAAGAACATCCTACGATCTCAGAAAGTATTGAATTTGGAACCGGTATAGACGCGTGAAAACATAAAAAATCGAAAAGAAGTACTGACTCCATGTAAATCCAGATAAGAGATCCGAAAAATAAATCTCTATAAATCCAAAAGGTTATGTTTACTAAGGGCAAACGAGGGAATAATTCAATTTTATTAAAGATTGTTCTTAAACAGAGAAAAAAAATTGTTGCTGACTTTATCCATCAAATTTTTAGTATTTTAATGAATTTCAAAAGATTATTCAGAGATTTACAAAAGAAACACCTAGCCGATTATATCTATTTTCAGGAAATGTTCTTAAAATTATAACATGAAAATTATTTAATATCATAATCTAGTTTTCACTTACCTGTATAGCAACACAAACTAAACTACAATTGTCACCACATAAAAACAGTGGTAAATATAAGATGTCTAAAAGGAAAAAAAAATTCTAACGTTTCAATTAGAGAGAAGTGAATTTAAGTGATTTGTGTGTTTTTTATTTATTTGTTTTTTTTTTACTTTTTCATTTTTGATCCCTAAAGTCTCCATTTTGTAAATTAAGCAAAATAATATTTTGATGTCGTGTTAAAAAAAAATTATTTTTGTTTTTTAAACTGACATCCTAATTAATTCTAATAACAAAAACAGAAATTACCTTCTCAATACCACTACCACTACAAAAACTACTACTACGTAGTATCTGCCACAACCATACGGCTAATACTATACTACTAATATTATATATACCTTTACTGAATTTTGTGGATGATTTAATCCTTTTAAAATGAAACAAGAAAAACAAAATCAGCAAAAAGAAAATAAATTACAGAAATAAGATTCAATATTCATGAAAACTCTTTTGCTTTTTTTTTATTCTTGTTGTTTTTGTTTTTTTTGCTTCATCCAACTTTAACACATTTTCATCTCCTTCATTTCATTTTCTTTCATTCTTACAAAAACAAAAATAACAAAAAATAATGCTTCGTTTTTTTCTTCATATTTCGAATGAAGCAACTAGATAGAGAGGGGGAGCAAGAGAGGAAGGATACAATAAAAAAGAAATGACAAAATAACTCATATTCCACAGTTGAAGCAAAAACCAACAACAATTTCATTTCTACGCCACACTCTAATAAGTCAAAATGAAATTTCTACAAGACAAAATTTTCCAAGTAAAATCTTAATGCAAAACGCACCCACATACCAACAAAACAAAAACATCAACAAAAAAAAGGAAACTAAAAAAATATTTTAAAGTTTTTAATTTTTCTTGTTATTTTTTCTTGCTTTTCCAATTTTTCATTTTTCTCTTAGATATAAACGAAAAATATTCATTCAAAAACAGGTAAAGCAAAATAGAACTAAGTTTGAAATAAAGGTAAGATTTAAAGTAGTAAAGTTGGTTTACATTTTTTCTGTGTTATTTTTGCTTTTCGTTTGAGAGATAAATTTTTATGATCTTATTTCAAAAACAATATCTAGCAATTCTCTATGGAAAATTGAAAAGGAAACATGAAAGTTCATTATTTACAGGGTTTTCTACATGATTACATTAATTTTTGAATGACAATCACAATACCTTTTAACTATTGAACTGCCGATCTGGAACTAAAAATTTCAATGTTAAGTTTTAAATGTTGTATTTGAACTCATTTGGTCTGAAAGGTTTGTTTTTTTTTTATTGAGGTTAGTAAAAACAAAGAGAAAGAATGAAATATAAGTTCATTGAGGTTAATAGAGGTTTAATATTATGTAGCCATATTACTTTTTTTGTTATTGTTTGTTTGAATTACTATTAAACCTTGTGTTACAGTTTTTATAATATATATCAGTATTTAGATGCTTTTGTTAAAATGATTAGTTTATTCATTAGAACATAAAATTTACAGTAGAGTCATCAGATAGTTGAACCTATCATTTTTAAATATTTCAGTAGTTAAGAAAAATACAAAAATAGAATTTACAGAAAGCCAACAAACACCCAAAGAGTAGTTCAAGTGCATCAAATCATCTTCCAATCTTCCAACAGCTTCCAACAAAAGATAGCCCCATTTCATTCAATTATCCATAGATTAGTAACAGTTCCTATGAAAAAGGAAAACTATACGAAGGAAAAAAATTTTATCATCAACACAGCTACAAAGAATGGGTACTCGAACACAACAATTAAAAAAGGCAAATTAAATCAAAGTTATCAACAAAAAAAAAGAAGAAATATGAATATTATTCTTACAGAAACGCAAAAGAGAAGAGACCAACAAAATTTCAATCACATACAATGATAAAATAACGAAGCCAATAAGGAAAAATTTTTAAAAAACTTCAACATAGACGTCATAAGTAGGTACTAGGTGGAAAAATCAATTGAAAGCAATACATACTAGGATCTGAACTTTTCAATTAGATATGCCAATATCTCTAAAACAGTATTCATGTTGGCTTTGTTATACAGCTTATTTGTTAAAAATCATCTGAGAAGATTGAATACAACCTTTAAAGGTTTATTTTGCGCATTTTGTAATTTTTAACATGATTAGGTGCACAATCTATACAAACTACTGTTGCATAAAGAATTATTGGCAGAAAAATTACCTGAATTAGTGTCAGTTGATTTTCTATCTACAAATAATTATTTTCATTATTTTGTCAACAACACAGAAGGTGAAATGGTAGCTTTTCGTTTTTTAGCAAAGCAAATTTTAATGAAAATTGATGTGTCAGTGTCATCCTCAAAAATTGATAACTAAGAATATTGGCACTGTATAACCTGCATAAAAATGACCCTAGTGCAGAGCCTTGAGGAACTCCTACTTTAATTTCATACAAATTGTAAGATTTATTATTTAAATTCCCTCGAAAATCTCTTTCATGAACAAAGTTATTTAAATCGTAACAGGTTTGAATTGTTTTTGAATTCCCCACATTATATGACATAAACCCGGTCTATCTAATGTTTAACTTTTGTAACATTTTCTTTAGTTGACTATATTTTCTTTTTTCTTCAAGTCTCCATACTCTTCAAAGAATATGCTCATTGTTGGTCTTATACTGCTTAAAATACTTTTCCTGGAAGTAGTAAATCAATGTTGGAATGGAATGGATAAATTTTCTTCTGCATTTATTTGATTGATTCACAAAGTTTTGGTATAGCCAATAATTTTGTAATTATTAATCTATTAATGTAGATATTAATGTAGAAAATAAATTAATAATTTAATTATTTTTTTTTGCACTGATACTTAAAAAAAAAACTATTTTATCTAAATATATAACTTTTGTACGAGCGATTGGGCTGTGTTGAAAAAAATAATGTAATAAATAAAATTAAAATAAAACAAACTATTGATATTTAATACCATCTTTTAACCATCAACTAACAACTCTATTTTCTTCTATTCGCTTCGATATGGGTTCTTCATCGCTTAGTATCATACTTGGCTTCATAATTCTTTATGAAGCCATTCTATTTTATTATTCTGGTTTTTTCTGGTTATTTCTAATTTATTATTCTGGTTTTATTATTTTTGAATGAAAACTTGCAACTTCTGTTTGAGGAAGTTGAATGATAGCGATACCGATAACTGCCAGATATGGATACGAGTCAATGTTATATAAATTAATTTAAAAACAGTTTACATATAAACTATTTTCATAAAACAAAAATCAACATCTAAAACATAAAAAATGTTGCGGAAAATGTATCAAAACATAAATAAAATTCTTTTATTTTTATTTAATTTAGTTTATATAGAAAATTCCCAACAAATATCGTACCCAACATCCTTTCCTTGTAAAAATAAAGTAACATAATTTAAATATTGGAAAATTAACACTTGTATAGAAAAGTAAAAATCTTTTTAGTCAAAATAACAACAAATAAAAAATTTCCATTTTAATAACCCGCTGAATCTAAATATGAGGAAATAGAAAAAATCTGCATAAAAATTAAATTTTAAAATTTCAACAAATTTTCAAGTCTATATGGACCAAAAAAAAATATTATATTATTATTATTATTATTAGATTCGAATAAATAAACAAAATATTAAATTATTATAAATTTAAAAAAAATTTTGATGCTGGACAACTAAGAGATTATATCAAGTGGCCTCATACACATACATACTGTAGGTACTATATTAATTTATAATAAAAGTCTACAATACAAAGAAATGCCGGAACTCTCGAGGAGTTAAGTACCTATATGAAGTACAGGTAGGTTAAACTGACCATTCCAGTGTCTTCCAGACAACCAATTAGAACTTTATTCTGCCTTTCACGACTCGAGTTACCTATTTTGTGTTGTTGTTGGTTTTTTAAGTGATATTTTGCCCAATGAACTCTGTACTAGAAATTTTCTGTGCGATTCAGAAAGTCAATAAGATCACCAATTTTACTTCTCATAATAACTTCGAAATGGATACCATTGATATAAATATTGCCACACATAATATGAGCCCTTTAATATTTACCAATATTAAGTACTTGGTAAACTCGCTTTGTTAGAAACTCCAAACGAATAGAATATTTGATATCACATAATATATTTAGTGTAAGTGTTCCAAATTGATAACCACTGCTACTTATCTACTAAGAAAACGCTAAAACCAAATCCAGCAACGAAAATAAGTTTAACAGGCTTACAATTAGACCTAAAATTTCTTAAAACGCCCACTTTTATTTTTTTAAATTTGTCCAGATTATTAGATAAATTTCAAATTTTAACTTAATATACGAATGCATAGCCGTCCCTAGTAGATTATTATAGTGACATTTTAAATTAATTTAATAATATTTCTCTTGTATTTTTGATGGTTATAAGTTGTGTATGTTTTGGGATTGTAAATCAAGTTTATTGAAATATGGTTCCACATTCATTACAAAAAAATGTCTAGTTTTAAACCTCCTGGACTCCCTTGTTACTCGGCGGAAATATTTAAGAGGTGGGAGAAGGACTACGAGATATCTTTATAAAACATAGAAAATGCTTCGTCAACATCCGAAGACTAGTCCGAAAAAATGAAAACTTCATACTAGCGTTTTCGATAAAACTGCCCCTATTAAACTTTGATTGATATGTATTTCGACTTTATGTTTTCGTAAAGAGTCATACAAAATATTCTAAACGAACCATCAACTTCATCAATTGAATCTAATTTGATATGATACCAAAATATTCCTTAAAACCAAAAATTGGCATTTATTAAAAGAAAAAAAAAACCATATATAGAAAGAAAAAGTTAAATGTTTGCTATTTCAAGGAAAAATTTCTCTCTTAATAAGCTTTCCATTATTTGTTTTTTATTTGAAATTAGCATTTGTGGCGTAGGAAAACCAGAAATCAGAAAAATAGCAAAAAACAAAAAAAAAACAACTCAGATCTGTTTGAGTCAATTTTATTCTATATATGTACAAATAGTTGAGAATGTTTTTGTAGCTTTATTTCCATAAAAAAAAAAGCAAAAACAAAAATATTTTCGTTCTTCAGAAATTTTTAAATTTTCAAAATATTTTCATTTTTCTTTTAAAAGTACAGTTTTTTTTTTGTGCATTTGATAAGTTAATCAGAAAATTTAAATAAAGCTGACTGGTTTTAAATGGTTGTGTTTTTCTTTCTAGTTTTAAAATTGTTTTATTTTTGCTTTTGTTTTTCTTATTTTTAAATATTTTAATTTTATAAGTAAGGAAAAACTTTTTTGATTATTCTTGTTTTTGTTTTTTTTTTTTTTGGAGGCGAAAACGTAAAATACTTTAATCTATTTATTTGTGTGATTTATAAATTAATAATATTATTTTGGAGTGTTGTGAGAAAATTTAATTGCCTTTAAGTTTATGGTAATTATTTTATTTGTATTTGTTTCTATTGGGATTTGTATTCTGATGTTGAAACTAGATTTGTTTATAGTTATTAGAAGTTTTAAGTTGAAATTTTAAGTAAAATGTTTTTATTTGTTGAAACTAGAAAATTATAATTTAAGTGGAAAAGACCTATAACTATATGGAGTCTTGAATTCTCATGCTCTATAATTATTGTATTTCTCTTCCATTCATCTTCTAATTGTTTAGGTCTTCGTTTTTATAATGCTTCATATTTTTGCAGGGTTATCGATATACTTACCATCAATGTCATCTGTTTATGCTACAGATTTGGATGGGTATTGATTTTGAACGCTTATAGTATTTTTACATTCTGATCTTGATTTAAAATTTTTCATAGTAGCCATCGTGGACTTTATCTAATATTGTTCATCTTGATCTACCTCATGCTCTAATATTGTACGAAACTCAATTTAGCATTATTTTTGAGATACTTAATTCAATCAATCTAATAACATGTCCTTTCCATCTTAAGAAATTTTACAATGTTAAGATTTTTATTTACACTAAAAAATATGGTAATTAATGTTCAGTCCTAATTTTGCAAAATTGTGTGCCAAAAGTTTTTAGGGCATGAATTGCACGAAAGCTATTTTTTAAATGGCTTATTATTCCGGATAAGTTATTTCCACAGATGATTTCGAAAATAATTTCTATCCTAGATTTTTGAATAATTTTGATTCTTTGTCTTAATTATTTTCTGATTACAAGGACGGCATTCTATAATGGCATATATTGAAATGTTGTTAGACATTTTGTATACAAATATATGAAATACATATTGTTTTTTATGTATTGCTTCATTTTACACTGATGTTTTTCTTATTTAAAAGACAAATCTTGAAAAATCAAATTGACTTTCTATAATAGTCAAACTGTATAATTGCATATAACTTTGTAACTGGCCAGCGGAGTTTCATAAATTACAACCATTCTACTATGTAAGCGGAAATTACGAAGATAAGAAAGTATATAATTTGCGCTGACCATCTGAACAATTTACAAACTCTACTGTCTGTTACATGAAAGCACTCAAACATTTATTTCGGTAAAGGATCAGTTTTAAGCTTACAAAAACTGAGTATATCCACAAATAATTTGGGCTTACCACCTAACAAGAACATACGTAAAGTAAGACTAACTTTAAACAAAAGCATTCCGTTTAAATACCACTAGGGTGGCTCTGTGTCTATAGAAATTTTGATGTTCTCATTTTAACTGCATATTATCTAGCACTAATGTTATTCATAAAACTGATAGATGACTACCATTTTGTTATGATGATATAATGACTACTAATTAAAGCTATTTAGTTGGGTATATTCGAGTAGTTTACGCAATTCATATACAGATCAATATAGCGTAAACTAGAGACATGTATTCAATTTACATATAACATAATTAGATCATCCATGAAGGAACAAAAATAAAATCTAGGAGATAATGTAATTTAATTATCTGGGTATCATTTTATCAACAGATGACAAGCATTGAACGATCAAACGCATATCTATAAATAATATTGTTTCCAATTAGGGAATTAAAGAAAATAATGATAGTCAAGGATTATTACAGTCTAAAACCTTTCCAAATTTAACTTTAATAGATTATATGAGGTAATTCAGGAGAGTAGACTAGATTCAATGGCAGAATACTGATCACAGGATATAGTCCATTCAATAGATATTTGTTCAAAATTGATAAGTTCAACGCAAAAGATATATTTATTTTTAGGTTAGGTATACATATCGGCATTACTACAATAATAGATTTGGCCAAGGACATCATAGACTTGCAATTTTATACAATCTACTGTGGAAACGCGGTAGATTTGAGAAAAGCATTTATATAGAAAATCCGCGTAAAAAACATCAGATGCAGATGCCTGTTTCCTACTTATGCCCCTCGAAAGTGGTTACAAGACCTTACAAGATACAAGATACTTTTGTACCTTTGGCTTTTGCAAAATAAAAGGAATAGTTACAGAAAGTAAAAGGAGAAAGAGCAGTCGAAAGGTTGTTATTGATGTTCACGTTGAATATTTGTAAATCAAACACATAAAAACTATAACTTCTTGGGAATGCTCTACAAGCTATTTCCTATTCTACAATTCTGACTATAACCGAGTTTTGATAACCAGTTTTGAGCCATCTTGTTAGTTCCACTGGGTATTTGCAAACTTCGTTTTGATCGACGGAATTGCTGTGTTGGTGGAAGTAGTAATTTTATTTCTTCCAAGCCTTTTCTAGTAGGTACATACTACCACAAGATATCTATAAAATAGAGCTAGCACTCCAACGATACGACGATGGTAAAGTGAAGTACATTATCTATGAGGCTTTGTACTCTAAAAAGCTTAGAACAGTCTTTGAGGCGCCCGCTCATAAATGTGAAGTATTCATCTTGGGTCGTATTTAGGCTTTGTAGATATTAATTAGATCTTTAGGTGAAAAATATGTCTTATACGACTTAAAAAACACAAACATTTTGACACACTTTTCTTAATATCGAAAATATGGTCATTTCAGAACATATTTTAATTTACTCGCATTTCGAGATAATTAAGTTTTCTAGTCGTAATCTTTAAGCTTGAAGACAATGATGAAATAATGATGAAATAGTTAAGTAGTAGGTATAATAAAAAATAAAAATTCATTTTTGTATCAAATCTGAATTTTCTTCTCCTTTTCACTAAATTTCAATTCTAATCACCTCAGCTCCCATCTTCATTTATATTAAGAAATAAGTTCTTACAAAATAAATATACTATCACTAATTTAACAAAATTGAATAATTATCGTTTAAATCTTATTTTCTTATTTAATTTGCCGGAACCTTTTAAATTTTTAATAATATCTAAATTATGTTTCTCTTATTTTTCTTTAAACTGCACACCACCCCACCGCCATAACTAATATCCTAACGTGATTACATGAACAAAAAGATCAATTCAATAATTCAAAAATTTTTTTTTTTTTTTGTTTTTGTTTTCATTATTATTATTATAATTTGGTAATCTCAATAAATATCAAACTAAAAAGTCAAAATTATGAAATGAAAATTTCCAGGTCATTAGTTCCACCTTTTTATTTCGTTACAAAAAACAAAAAAAAAAAAAACAAAAGAGCAAATAAAAAAAAATTGAAAAATCCTAAATAACGGAACAATAACTTTAAGAAAATTATTTTAAAAAAAATATTTATACATATATATGTATAAGTATATAATATAACAAACGAATAAAAAAAAATTACAACAAGAATGTAAAAAATAATAACATAACGATATAGAAATGAAAATCCTTAGAAAAGCCTTATATCAGGTGCAGAAAAACTTAATCACGTATTTCCCTTATCCTTTTGAAACGGTAAGAATAAAAAAAGATGAAAAACAATAAAAAAAAATACTTTAACTTTACTTTTGTATAATCTTTGCAATTTTCTTCTTCCACCAATACAACTATATATTAAAATAAATATATAAACATATGTACATTATCACCTAGCACAATACACGTACTAGCATAAACATACAAACTAATATGCAAGTAGGAAAATAAAAAAAATACAGCAATGGTATCTTAGGCTTTATTTTGTTTATATTTTTTTGTTTTTAGATATTTTGCTTACTTCACATATGGTTGTATGAATGTGAGTGTGTGTGCGAATATTAAAAAATAAAACATTATGTATTATATGTGCATATGAAAATGTATTGTTTTTTTCTTATTATTATTTATTCTCTATTTACTTATTTTTTTTTTTTTGTTCTTTTTCTTATTATTATTTTTTGTTGTTGCTATAAATGTCCTGCGGTATTTTTTTTTTTTTTTTGTTCATATTATGTTATTGTTATATTAGTATACAATACAATATTAACTTACGCTATTGTACTATCATACTTATGTTATTTGTATAAATACATATGGATGAGTATAATTTATTAGTAGATCACGTTAACTTTTATGTATATGTGTGTATATATGTATATGCAAAAACTGAAATACAACTACAGTTATGTTCAAGAAAATAGTAGTGACCATTGAGAAAATGTTAACTATATTACTTTAGTTAAGTCTATTTTACTATTAATACCTATTTCTTAGCCTAATTATTAATTGTTTTTACTTTTTTTGATGTTCTTTGGTCATAACGCCAACAGTTTTATTGTATTCAAACAAATATTTACAAATCGGTCATGCTGAAGATGTATGATTTTAGTGGGTTAAAATCCGAAATAAAATGTCTTACGAGATTTCGATTCGTTAAAAAAAAAATGTACAACAGATAAAAAAACAGCAACTCCACCAAATCAACTCTAATTATGTAAAATAGATTTATGTAAAAAATTATGTGTAAATATTTACTTTAGAGAGTCTCGTGATAGACTTACCTGTGTGGCTAAAATATTTTAACTATTGACTGGTTATTGTACACTTGTTATAAGTACACTTGCTATGATATTTTAACAATTACATAACTGTGGAACAACCAAATTAATTGTTCAAATACTATGGATACTATGATGGCTAAAACTTAACTGAACAAAATAAGCAGTTCTCAAAATCTATTTAAATCCACTGCTGTATGCATATAGTTTTTGACATTAGATTATCTAGAAAAATTGCTATAAAAAAATGAGTAAAAACATTAGAAGGTTATCTTAGAGTTGGTGTTCATTTTTCAGCAAAGTTGACTTCAGGATTTATCTTGAGATGCAAAACAAAAACAAAATGGATGAGCATGCAAATACCGGCTACCTATTCGGTTGTTTCGAAATAAAAATCATAAGATAAATTATAGGTCCAGAAAATATCATAATCAAAATACGGAATAATGACAACGATGTGAAAAATTATAATTTGTCATTCGATATGATGCACTGGTTATGCATCTCACGATTGATCAGAAGATCACGAATTCAAATTTCAGTTATGGCATTTTTTTTTTTTTTATAAACAGCTAAAGCGTTAGGTATGTAAATACTTTTACACTTACGTGACGCTTGGTTGTGATAGGGTAGGATAGAATAAATTAGGAAGAAAAAAAGGGGGATAGATTAGTAATTGGAAGTTGAAGAATGAAGGTATTAATATTTTCTTTAAACTTTTGCAAATTATAAATTGAATGTGGAAACATATTGGGAGGAATAATTAATGTTTATGTTTTTTTTTGTTCTTCAACTCAGTTTTGAAATTAGTTAAAAGAAATACAAATTGGTTATCACTGAAATAAAAAATAACTATGCTGTAATGAAAGTACAGTTAATTTATAATAGATGTAGTTTTCGACCTTTAAAATTCTGTGTAAAACAGTTAAGAAGGTGTAAATGAAAACTGAACAAAAGGAGATACTCTTTGAATAGTTGACCACATCTATAGAATGCCAGACAACCTTAGAAAAAGGCACTAACCATCTGAGTAGGAAAAAAAATGCCAGAAAACCCGTGGTGCAAAATATTACAATTTTTATTTATTAGTTTTCTTTTTATTTATGTATTTAAGTTATTTCCTCATATACATAAACCTATACCTACTTACTCCCTTATATGCCATATTAATTGCTTAAATATATCTCTATAGCTATATATGTTCTAAACTATACTGGACATAATATAATACTTCGATCTTCTGATCAATCGTGAGATGCATAACCAGTGCATCATATCGAATGACAAATTATAATTTTTCACATCGTTGTCATTATACCGTATTTTGCAAAGTTCAAAAACAATGACTAGGGTTCGAAAAGAGTAGCAGAGATTATTAATATGGGCCTGATTTTTCGCCGAGCGCCACACAAGAGAAAGAAAAATATTTAGATCTTCAAAAAAAATTTTTTAATCAGTTCAATTTCAAAAACTTTTTGGACAAGTAAATACATTATAACTGTAATACTACTCGATGTCTACTAACTATATCATACTAACGAAGTCGAAATTTGCTTTTTTTATTCTACATGGTTAATTTTTAGTTTTTACGGCGGAGAGTTCTATGTAGACGCGGCGTTTTCAAATTCTTAACACTTCCCTGTTTGATTGTTTAAAATTGCAGGTATATGTCCTTAGCAAACGCTCTTATGACCGTAATATCAATTTCTGAATCAAGCGATGTATATATATGATGGAAATAACTAAATCTTCTGCAGAGTATAATATCACATTCAAATAGCAGATGAGAAAAGGATTTCTCTTTTTGCATCTAACTTTGTTAGCCTTTGCAATATGGACTGAATGAAATAAACTATATTGAACATTTTAATATTTAAATTTGTTTGAATTTGTTTGTTGAAAATATCATGTTCTTTGATAAACCATGTCAGTGTTCTGACTTTGTATTTACTCTCACTGGTTAATTGATTAAATGTATATTTAAAAAAGTCTTTAGGCTGCATCAATAGTTATTGGTAGCTATCCAATATGGTATGAGCTTCTTTTTTAATTTGCCATTTGGAAGTAAATCTATGTAGGTCAGCGTTCGAGCGAGTAATGCTTGGTTCTGGTTTTGGCCCTAATCTTGACATATCAGACCTGTTTTTGCTTAGAAAAACAGAACAAAATGACGACACCTTTTGCTTCTGCTAACTTTATTAAGCTTTTATTACAGCTAAACTGGAGCTTTAATTTTGATGGTTTTGATTGCAAAAAATAAAAATGATTTAAAAGAGGGTTTAAAATTTTAGTTTTATGCATTTAACTGTATATGCCTACATTTATATAGATATGTACGGATAAAGAATTCCTTTAAATAATAATACAAAATAATAAATAGCAAAAAAAAAAAAATAAGTGTAAAATTCTTGTTCATTTATTTTATTTTTTTTTTCGTTTGAGTTTTTTTATTATTGTTGTTGTTTTTATTTTCTTTAAGAAAGTATAAGAATAAAAATAAAATCAAAAAAGGACATTTAAGTATTATATTATGTCCAGTATAGTTTAGAACATATATAGCTATAGAGATATATTTAAGCAATTAATATGGCATATAAGGGAGTAAGTAGGTATAGGTTTATGTATATGAGGAAATAGCTTAAATACATAAATAAAAAGAAAACTAATAAATAAAAATTGTAGTAGTTTGAGAAATAATAAAAAATTTTATTATTAATTTAATATTGCTTTTATATTAAATAAATATATATTTCTGTAGGTATATATTTTGTTCATCTATTTTCATCTCTTAGAAATGAAATAAACGATGACTATTAAAACCTTGAATTAATTATTACAGCTGGTGTAAATTTTTATAACACTCTTCTCTTGCATACTAAATAATATTTGGAAATAGCATAACTTTAGGCGATTTTTATTTTTATATTTATATATATAGAAAATTTTATAGTCAATTCAGACATCTGCATTTCCTATGTGATAAAATAGACATTAATGCTCTACAAACACTAATTTGTTCCAAGAATTTATGATTTAGAAAAACTTTTATAATATGTTGAATTCAGAAGTGTTGAACAGATGGTAGCGCAAAATAATTCTAGGAAGCTGAAAAGGATGTAAATAGGTTCTCTCTCATAAGATTATATGAAAAGAAAACTTATTACAGATATGAATCAATACTTTAAGTACTTTACAGCCATTATTATTTGCTGAAGAGTTACAATTGAAATATGTATAAATAAATTTATTCATTTTTAAATCCCAAATCGATCTAAACCATCAATTACCGATTTTCTGGAGAAATTTTTTAATATTGTTTTAGTACCTATATGATTTGTTAGATATTGGTAGAATATTTAATCAATCAATCGCTTCTTTCAGCAAAATGTAATTTTATTTGTTGATGTAAGACAAACTATTGAAATGAAGTTGAGGTTATGAGTTAAAATTATGATTTTCTTACATATTGCATTGATGAGAGTTATGTTTTTAACGGGTGTGGGTGTGGATTATTGGACACATTGTATATTTCTTTTGCGATTTGAAGTACTTTTTAATCAACAAATTTGATCCTTCCAGCAACATGGTAAGTATTTTTTGTATATATTATGAGGGTCATACAAACAAAAACAAATAAATTTGTCACTAATCTTGTCAAATATTGACGATTACTTTGATTGTATCTGACAAATTAGTTAAGGTTACTTGAAATTGCAAAATTGAAAAATTGATATAGAAAAATTTCAAAACGCAATCAGTTTTACAACTTTTGCAAAAATGCCGAAAAAAAACAACCATGAAAAATTTAAATTTCTTTAGCATGAAGCTCAGATAACTCTATGAGATTAGAATATCTAGAACCATAATTAGATAAAAAAACATTTTGTGCACTTTTCAAGCTGGGGTTGCCCTCTTTTTCGAACAAAATTCTAAATTTTGAATTATAATTAAAGAAGTAAAAATTTTTCTCCAGGTTCAATATCTTAGAATATGTTCAAAATAAATAAAAATAAATAAAATAGCAAGCCCATGTTCCTGCTGTAATAAGATACAGCAGTGCGCTGAAGTATAATATAATGTATGCAGTAACTTTATATTATTTATTTTATGTTGTATATCATCTTATTCGATTATCACAACTCCGGATCTTATACTTTAAGTACCATACATCACATAATTTTATACTGCTTTCAAATATTATCGGGAATTACCACTCCGGTAATACGGTCTAATACACACACCTAATAAGATTTTATATCTCAAGGAAAGTATTAACAGCCATATAATTTCAAGTATAGAATTTAATCGTCATCATCATCACTGTCCTCCAACCCTATCAATGGTCGATATATATCATATATCGGTGTGCATGATATGATATATATCACCGATATAATATTTATTATATGTAATAAAATAAATAATAAATATTATATCGGTTTGAGTTGAAATAATTTTATAAAATATATAAAATTGTATTAAATTAAACCGATACACTGTGGTAAATTATCTCAGCAGAATAATCCGTATTAGTTACATTTATGAATAGCTAAAACTTATTTTCGCATCTTCCTGGAAAACTCATTAAGTCACATTTTTGCCAAAAATAGTTTAGTACCACATTAGCCAGTTTTCATTCTTAAAAAAATATGTAAAAACAAATTAAAGTAATTTTTATCATTCAATAGCTTCCAAACCATTAAAAATTAGACTAAGGCAGTTTTCATGTATCAGTTTTGGAGTTTGGACTATCAAAATTTTTATACCATAGTACCATAGTAAACTCATTTTTGCAAAAAAAAAAAGGACTTAGTAAGTTTTCACAAATCGACGACAATTTATTCTCTAAATTTACGAATTATCCGCTTTAGGCTGTGCTGCAACTCTTTGTTGTATTTAAACTATTTCCATTTTTAGTAATTAGTTGAATGTAACCAATATAGAAAAATGTTTCAATCAATTTATTTACAAAAATTACAAAACTTTTTTTTTTATTTGAAATTCTTTAAAAATTCAACCTATTTTTAAATATTCAAATAAACATTTAGTTTTAGACAATTAGACTTTTGGATATATTTTGCAATAAATGTATATGTATGTATGTATTTTGTGTTAATACTTCTTTCCAATAAGTCAAAGCTTTGAATTGTAGTTTTTAACTGGCTATTTTGTTAGTTATGAATTTTTTATTATAATTTTTTTTTTACAAAAATTGTTATTTTCCAAAAATACGAATTTCTTAGTCATATACGTTTTTTATCAGATCTTATGTATACAAAAAAATAATTTTCGGTCATTTTTTAATACTGAATTTGATAGTCTGAATGTATAATCAAAATATCTGGCACAAAATAAAAAAGCAAAACACTTCAAAATGTAAAAAACTGAAGAATATATATTTTTAAAAGAACTAAAAATTTTACATGTGTCTTAGAGTGACAACCCGAAATGACAATAGAAATTCAGTATTGTATTTAGGTCAAAAAAGCAACAAAAAAAGATATCGGATATCTTTGTAGTTATTATACAAACTAAAATTATAATAAAGTGAACACATTAGACCCTGAGGTAGTTTATTATAGCTTAAGATGAAGTTATTTGGCTGGATTTTTACAATTAATGCTATATTGTGTCTATAGGTAGACACTGCCAATATATCCGATCATTATGTTGAAGTTAGAAATCGAAGAAGTTATAGCGTAATATGTCTTTAGGCTAAAGTAATTATGAATTGTTAACCGTACTGTAATTAATGAGAATAAATAGTATTCATATTAACAGCTTAACTAATATGAATCAAAACAAAAAATTTTATTATTGATGTTTTTATTAATTGTAAGTATAATATATTCGTAAGGTATATTTTTCTATACTACGATAAGATTCCGAATATCACTGACCAAGATTATTAATAAAGCGAGATGTTAATAAGCCAACTTAAAACTTAGTAATTTTCTATGAATATCTGGTGCTCTCGAGATACAAGTTTCTACACTTTGAAACAATATTGATCATATCATTTATTTAAATATTTATTAAACTACCTTATAAACATATCTTATAGACAATTTAAATAAAATTTAACAAATCTAATTTTTATTTTACAAACCAATTGTTGTATGTATCTACATTTTCTTGAATTTGTAAATATTTCTTTTTGCCACTTTCAGTTCGACATTCAATTAATCTTATAAGGTCAAATTAATAAAATATAATGCAAGAGTCTAAACTATACTTGACAACAAGGCATGAAACTTCAAACAACAAAATTAGCGATAAACATTTCAAAAGAATATAGACAAATAATTGAACTCAAAAATTCTTAAATTTCAGACGTATCCTTTAATATTATCCATTTGTATAGTATGTAATATCTAGTATACGGTCTCAGATCTATAATTTCTGTAAATTTTTATTCTATAATTTAACTTGCTTCACTTGCAAATTTTTAAAATACAAGCTAGCAATAAATATGTAATTTTAGAAAAACTAACAGATTACATAGTTCCTATTGCTAGTTTGTTATAGTCGAGGCAATATGGGCCTTGATAAATTTTAAAAATAGAAAACTCTATGCTAAAAAAAATCAACAAAAAATGTTTATCAGTATTTTACCTGTTTATACCTCAATTTTTTATATACTCTTAAGAAGACAAAAAGACAAAAATAAATTAATAGTATTGATATTGTACAACGTGTGAAAGGGTATAATAGACAATAGTTGTTTCAAGAAAATTCGTTTTGGACATATTTAAACAAGTACGGTGGATTTTATAAACTATATACTACTATTAGTAGTATAGTTGACAGAGTTATAAAAAGTATAGCAAAGATCTAAGTGACAAAAAAAACAGGATTGGACAGATCAATAGATCTAAATCTATCAAAAAAGGTCGAAAGTAGGCTCAATTTTTAATACAGTATAGCAATGCGAAAAATGGTACAAAACGTTGGCATATCTTCATCAATTGCTCCGACAAACAAAAAATGATCTTGCTAATTAATGCTTTATTCAAAATTATAAGCATTCCGGTGAATAAGCATACCTCGTGGAAGTTCAGAAAAGAATGCTGAAGAAAAAAGAGGAAAAAAAAAGTCACGAGACAGTTACGAGATTTTGTTTCGAAATATGAAAGCTATATAATGAGCGATAAAATCATATTAGCTGACTTTTAGGCAGCTGCGTGGATAAAATTTTATATAATGGACAAACCAATGTATTTCTAGGAAATTTGAATGCTATATAAAGTTTACGTTCCTTAAAACATATTTTGTTTGATAAGCAATTTCTTCCTGCGGTAAAATGAACGATTTATTTAGAACATATTGATCAATTAAACCTTTAATTTAAGCAAATTTCTCATAAAAGTATTATAACAATTCCTCAAAGCAATTTATCGTAATTCCTAGTGTATCCTTTTGTTTCAATTTGGTATCATTACATTGTGGAAGAATTGCTTAAGAATGATGCAAAGAAAATTATATTAATTTGGTACCGTTAGACTCTAAATTAAGCTCCGGTCGACTGGTAGAATCCTAGAAAGCACTAAAAAATTAGCTTAAAAATATTATTAAAATTCAAGACAAAATAGTTAGTTGCTTCAAATTAAATTAATAAAACAAATGCTAAAAACTTAGTGAACATAACATTATTAAAAAATTTCCGTTATTTTTTTCTTATATGTATTTAGTTATTTAAATTTTAATATTTCTAATATTGAACAAATTTTGAATTATTTTTTCTTAATCGAGCCAAAAACAGCATTTAATATTTTTTCTTGGTATAAAAGTACTTCCTAATACTGGGTGGGTACTCAATTTAGAATTACAAAGTTCTGAATTTCAAAATTTTGGATTCCAAATTCAAAATAAAAAATTCTGAATTACGAAGTACTGAATCTTATTTCTTGCCAGTTTACAAATAACAAATTAAAAGTACAAAAAGTAAAAGTAAAACCCTCTACAGGTTTATACACAATTAGAAAACAGGGGGATTAAAAAAGTATAAAAATAAAATCCAAGTTTTTTAAAAAGAGCGATTTCATCATCTTCCCAACCGGGATGTGTACATTATACATATATAACTGACATGTAGATCAACAAAAAAAATAAAGCAAAATAAATGCTTACATTTAAATATAAACATAAATGACCCACCCAAATGATTGTATACTCTCCGCCTTTTTTTTTTTTTTTACAGTTATATATTTTATTGAGTGTAGATACATAAACCGTTTTCAAATTTCAAAAATTATAAATTGTAAAATTAATATCTTGTCCACTGTTTGCAGTTCTAGTGATTAAATATGATATTGCACAATTAATCAGAAAAAAATGTCAGCGAACTTGATACAAATATAAACCGTTAATTTTTAATACAAGAAAATTTCATGCAATTGTTGTACAAATTTGGTTATTCCAAAGTAATGCACAATATGAATTAAAGAAAATAAATAACATTTTATTTATTTCATATACAGAGGATAGAGTTAGATTTAGCGAATTTAAAAAACAAAATTTGAACGAATAGTGTTTCTAAAATAGGCTTATGGGGATTTTCGGAAATCCAAAAATTAATTGTACGAAAAATTCAAAAAATATAAAAAATCAATCTAATAGTTAAAATCAAAAACTGTGAGCATTCAAAAAAATTGTGAGCATTTTCAAAATCTATAACATGAAATTTGTAACATGAAATTTGTGTATTAAAAAAATTTGCTATACACAACTTATGTACTAACAATCCTATTGCGTTACCAGTGATAAAAACATTATTTGACATGATGTAGAATTGTTTTTTCGATTAAAATTCTTCTTTCTTTTGACTAATAAATGTTATTCAATTGTCACCTAAAAACAAATCCCATACATAATTGCATTGTGAATTTGAAATTACATACTTGAATTGTACTCGAATTTCCACATTTTTAGATAAAACTCTACATTTTGAAGAATACGTTGTTTAAAACATATACAACCAAAAGTATTAATCTCAAATTCTAAAATTTTTGCTCATATCATTGAAAGTAGTTGTTGGTAGCATATTCGAACCGTTCTGGTTTCAAAATATACCACCAAATGTTGTTAATTATTGTTTGTATCATTGAAAGTATTGGTATGGCTGACAATTTTTTTTATTATATTTGCTTTAATTAACTTTCCTTGTTATTTATTTTTTTATTTCTTATTGCAAAATTTGTTCAACTTCAATAAGAATGTGATTATTAAAATCGATATACATATCATTATATTACAACTAAATAGGTAATTTAAAACGATACTAGGTAGAATAGGAACAGTAAACTAATTAAATTTTTTTTAATTAGTTAGAAGAGCACTTCAAATAGTTTTAAGTAAGCATAATAATATTTATTTTATCTTATCTGCTTGTGATTTGATAATGAAAGAACTAAATCCAAGATATTTCGATAGGGGCAAAATCATAAACGAATGAAAATTAGGACCTTATCTGCCCATACATTTTTTAATTTATTTCTATCATCCATGAAAACTAATATAGTAGATATTATCCCAATATAAGTTTTTGTTTTGTAATTACAATTTTTCTATTGGCAATCAAAAATGAACAGCTACAGAAAAATTTTGAATATCATTACGATCTCGTGCTATCAATTAAATTTCATTCTGGGATTTTCAGATTTTGTTTATTTTCTTCGTTCACCGATCTTCTCTATCTAAATAACGACTTTCAGTCATACTATATAGTGCTCTATTATCACACTTTACAAAAATTCGGTTAACTAATATTATATTTCTCATGCCAAAGGATATTCTAATAAGTTCAAAGAAACAAAAAATTAATAATAAATCAAAATATTAAAATTATATTGTATTTGATGGACAGAGCCGATTTAATATAGATGCTATGATATCTCGTGAAAATACTTAAAGTAAGGAATTCTTTGTTAACCTTTGACTTTAGTTCAATTATAAGAGAAAAAATAAAAATCCTTAGAAAATACACAAAATAAATTTGAATAAATATACCAAAAAATAAAATAAAAATAAAACAAAAAAAAATATATAAAAAAATTAATTCAATTTTAAAATAATTTTCAATACACAGGGTGTTTTGGGAATTGAAAAGGGAATATAATTCCCAAACAAACAAATGTAATTTCAAAATTTTATATTTGTAATAATTTTCCACAGTCTTCAAGGATAATAATTGATGAAAGAAATAAAAAATGTATTGGCAGATGAGATCTATTCCTATCCGTTTATGATTTGGTCACTATCGAAATATTTCGAACTTATTTCATTCACTATATAACCGCAATCAGATAAGATGAAATAAAAATTAATATGCTTACTTAAACCTATTTGAAGTCCTCTTCTAATGGATTTGAAAAAAAAATGTTTAGGACCAAATTATATAAATTTATAATAAATCCTAATAGTCTTATAACTTTGAATAAATCCTATGCCTCCATACAATTTTTTAAAAAAATTTCCCGAAAAACTAAAATATATAATATATTAATTTATATTTAATATATTAGTATCAAAGTGATTGTTTAACACGTGGCGTAGTAGATAAAGCACTTACTTTTCAAATCGAAGAATTTATGGATTTGTTGACTTCATCTAGGTCTAGTACCCTTTACCATTGAGATTAATTAATTGACAAAAACCAAATAATAACTACATTCGGAAATCAAAAAGGGTCTGAAAAATTTATAATAAATAGATAATTTAACTTTTATCATAAAAATTTGGCCTTATCAGTCAGCAAGGGAATATATGTATAGTTTAAGTTTAAATTTATTGATTGATAATATATATATATACAATTATAGTATTGAAGAATATTTTTCAGATCCAGCTGTAAAATTTGGAATTTCAATTTAAATAATAAAATTTTAATAAAAAATATTTTACGTATAATATAATATAGATATAAATTTATATATTTCTGTATAATATATATATATATATATATATGCAATTATATAAAGAAATACTATACATAAATATATATATATACATATTTATATAAAAGATTAATCACCTCTTATTTCGTTTTTGAATTCTTTTTTTAATCAATTTTTTTTATGTTTTAATTATTTTTCTTGTTGAGAAAAAATCTATGTATTTGATTAATTTTTTTAATAATTATACATTTTTTTATTTTATTTATTTTTATTTTTCTTATTTTTTTTTTAAATAATTCACTTATTTACTTATGAATATTTCACACAATCACTTTTTATTTTCTTTAAATTAAAATTATTTGATATTCATAAAATTAGAAATTGAAGTAAATTATTACATTTAATTTCTTTTGTTTTATATTTAATTGTATTATGCATACATATATATTATATATATGTTATTATTATAATATTTATTTCTTTATTTTTGATAATATTATAATATAAATATAATTTAAGTATATTTATATGAGATTAAGTGTTTCAATATTTAATCTATTAACTAAAATAAAAAATAATAATAATATTTTTTTTGTTAATTTATATTTTAAAATTAAATTTTAATACTCTATTTACTCTTAATTTAGGAATATATATGTTCTATTTATTTTTGTTATTATTATGAATTTTCGTGAATTTTATTATTTATTTATTTTTTTTATTTATTTTTCTAATGAAATCTTTGTGATAAAAGGATTTCATAAAATTTTAAATATTCAATATATATATATATATACTTTTTTTTTATTTAATTAAATTGTGTTTTTTTTAATTAAAGACAGAGATGTAGATACACTTAAATTTGATTTCGTTTTGGAAATTAATGTGAAATAAAAAAAAATTCACTTTAAATATTTTTGTTTTAAAATCGAAATTTGTATTTGTTGTTTTTTTTTATTATTGTTTTTTTTTATTTTCTCTTATTTAAATTAGTATCACCAACAAACACTTAAATTTCAAAAATTAGAGCATTTCAAAGAAAACACATTAGGAAAGAAAAAATAAATCAAATTTTCTTTGATTTGTTCGAAAATTTATTTAAGGAAAAACCATTCAGCTCTATTGAATGCTTCCCGATTGAATGCTAGACCGGGATACATACACATAAGACCGGACCATCAGAGTTCTATAAAGTAGAAAAAGAAAAAAATAAAAAAATATATTATTAAAAAATATCCTTTTTTTATCATTGTGTTTAATATTGGTTTTATATTAAATTTCTTTTATATATACATACACATATAGATTTTTAGATATATAAATTACATACATATGCAATACATTTACTAAACATATATGTATAGATTATAATTTTAAAAGCCCGCCGCATCCTATTATGATGAAAACAAGTAAAACAAAACAGTAAAACAAAAAAGAGAGAAACAAAACTTCGGATTTTTGTCGGTTTTTTCTTCATTGTAATTTTCTGTTGTCAAAAATTTCAATGGGAAATTTTAAATTGAAGAAAGTTAAATTTCCTCTTTGAATTTTTATTTGTTTTCGTTTTTTTTTCTCCTTTTTGAAAATTCTTTTAATTTTTCTTGAATTTTTTAATTTCTAATAAATTTCAATTTTCTTTATAATTCGATCTATTCAACATGGGAAATTAATTAATTAAAATGTACCATTTTAAATATCCTTTTTCTAAAAATTTTTTGAATAATTTTTGTTTTATTTTCATTAAACAATATTTTTGCTTGGAAAATACATTTTTTTCATGTCAACAGTACTTCTCTTGAGAATAAGGACAGATAACAAGAAAAATAAATAAAAAACAAAAATAAAAATTCAAAAATATTTCCCTTTGTTATTATTATTATTTTTTGTTCATTTTCTTAAATGTATTAGTATTAGAATTAATATAACATATTTCAATTGCATAAGAAAATGTAAAATTTTCTCCATCTCATCCCTCAAAAACGAAAACAAAAAAATTATTAAAAGTTTTTTTTATTTTTTGTTTTGGTTTCATTTTAATGTATGTATGTGTATGTATTTCGGTGTTATTATTATTATTATTATGATCTATAAATGTATATATCTATGTGGTTCTAGTGTAGTACAAAAAAGGAACTTATAAAAGTTTGTATAGAAAAAGAAAATAAAACAACAAAAATAAATTTATTTTCATTACATTATATTGTTTTCTTTTTACATATTTTACATAACTGTAAATTTTTTTGTCTGTATGTGTACATATATGAATATTAGAGAATAGAGATAGAACACTGCATGTTTACATAAATTATTATGTCCTTGCGCAAACCAACATTTATATTTGTTATCCATCATCAAATAAATTTATAAAAACACACATATAAATTTACAAATACACATATACATATCCATAGAAAATATTATAATTATTTTTTTATTGTATTTTAAGCACGAGTCAAATACACGAGTCGACAACGGTATCTTAAAAAAACAGCTGCATGGAGAATTTGTTATTGTATTTGTTTTTTTAATTTTGTTATTTTTGTTTTTAATTTTTTGTTGTGTTTTTATTTTTATTATATAGAAATATCATAAGGATAATTCGGATTTGATTTTGGATAAAATAATATTTTGCGATCTAAAAGCAGGGTAGGACAGGGTAGTTTAGCAATAATGAATAATACATATATGTTCAACAAATGCTGATATTGAAATAATATTAATTTTGACATGGGCCAATAATATTACAAGCACTAGAGATAGAACACTATTTGCCAATAGTTTTAAATATCTCAAATAAGTTAACATTTTGTTTTCGTATACAATACTGCCCAACATTATACTCGCGTTCAGTAAGCCCGACTGCTATTCACGAGCATGACAACATGTTCGTTAGTTTATTACCTAAAATCCTTCTGATACGTGACATTTCGATGAATTTTACTAAGTCAAATAAGTTAAGAACTAGCAGTAAAAATATAAAATTTAATTATTTTCAAAAAAAAAAAAAAAAAATTGCTTTATTGGTATACCCCTTAATTTATGCAATTTTTTGATTAACATTTATTTTTGTTTTAGCATATTTGAAAAAACGTAAGATAACCAATTATTATAAAGTTGATTCTGTTCCCGTCTTTTCTAGTAAATGACTTAATTTATCTGTCTAACGTATGAAAATTCAGTTTCATATTATTTTTCTGTCGGTTCTTCTCCTACTACTAGCTTCTCCATTTCCCTTGAACGTCTGCCAGTACCAGCGAAATTCGAGATAAGACTGACTTAAACTAACTTTGTCGATTGATACGGTGTCTCAATTTCACTTTTATATTAATTGCATTGGTTAGAAATTAAATTTGGTTATTACTGAACTGAAAGAAGAATGTTATGAAAGCAAAGTGTAATTTTCCCCATTGAAACTATCAAAAATTCAAAAGAAAAACATATTGGATTTGATACAAGCCTTAGGCAAGGGTAAAAATCAAACTGATTCTAATAAATATAATTATGTTTACGGTATTCAACGAAAAACCATCTTAGTTCATAAAAGTAATAGCGCGAATTATATTGGTCCCTGTTTCATGATGAAAAATTCTGCGGCAAGATCTAAGTCAATTGTTTAATATGAAAATAAAACAACAACTAAAAACCCAGATAATTATCTGGTTTTTGTGCGTCAGCTCTTAAGTATTTAGTAATGATATTTTTCACGAGTTACGCTTGCGTAGTTGTTTAATTCAATTAACAAGTTTACCAATTTAAAAAAGTATCCAGACTATTAACCTACATCGTCCTTTCGAACTTAATAAAACCTAGATCTTGAACCGTATGAAAAGAAGACCTATTATTGGGATTAAACCGCACTAACTTTCATATTTTTACTCATATTTTACTAATATTTAAACAATATTATCTTTATTAATTTTGCTGTTCGTATAATTTGTCTTGTTAAACATATTTTCTTTTCATCCGTTTCGTTTTCTTTGTTAAAATTCATTGACCCGACATGATTCTGTATACCGAATCCCACCCTGAATATTTTATTATATTTTCGACGGCGACACACATACCAGCAACCGAATACTATAAACATACACCCATTTATAAAATACATGTTAAATTTTATTAGTAAAATCTTTCATATGGATCCTTATACCACACTACACTACACTAAGCCATCTATTCTACACCATAGTGATATCCTCTTTTTATTTAATTTTTTCTTGTTTTATTTTTTCTTTATTTCTAACTGTCAAAATCAAATTTGAACAAAACAAAAAATTACGAGAAATTTTATTTTTACAATTTCCCCAAAATTCCTAAAACTAGGGAAATTTTCAATAAAAGAACAAAAAAAAAATTACTGTTATTTAAGTTCTAATTAAAGAAAGAAAAATTTTTGTTTAAAAAGGAAATTTTTCTTTTTTAAAAATTTTCCACATTTAATTTTTTACTGGGGTAAATGACGTCATTCATAAAAATAATCCTCAATCGATGACGTCATTTCCCCACCTCATGTAGAAAAAACAAAAAAATTTAAAGAAAAACTCATAAAACCCGACCGACAATAAAATAAACTCTCTATAATACAATTTGTTTTATTTTTTTTTGTTCGGTTTTGCGATTTTCTTATGCTCCTATTATTTTCAAGAAGTTCATTATATTAATATGAAGTCCTTTTAAAGGTTTTTAAAGGATTTTGAAAAAAAAATTCTGTTTTCAGTTTAATTTTGTTTATTTTTATTTTTTTTTCTGTAAAATAATAATGATGACTAAATGGAGACAAATATTAGTAAAGATAGAGAGAGGAGGAAAGAAAGAGAAAATATAATTTTAAGCGAAAAATAATTAAACAAGTAAAAAAAAAATTTGTGACGAAAAGAAGCATAATAATAAGTCAAATAAAGTAGGATGTGTGATTTGGGGATGGTAGGTTAATAATTTGGAAAGATGTAGGATGGAGAAAAAAGTTGTTAGGCAAATATTTTTTATTTAATATTTCGATTTTAAATTGAAATAGGTTACATTATAGGTTTTGTTTTTTGTTTTGCTTTCTTAGAATGCAGTTGCAGTATTAAAATTATATATACATATATATATATATATATATATATATATATATATATGTATAAGCGTTAATATGGGATCATTATCGTATACAAGTACCTATATAAGTTTATATGAACTTTTTGAAAAAACTTAAATTATTATTGAAGTTAGATAAAAATGTGTCCCCTTTTTTTAAAAATATTTTAGAGGAAATGGTAATTAGTTTTGCAATTATAAGTATATTGCTTTAGAGTTATCAGACGGTCAAATTGGAAGTAAAAATTATCTTTGGGTTGTAACATGTTGCTGTAACATATTTTCGCAGCAATTTTGTATGCTCTTTTGGTTAGTTTTAAATTTATTTTATAGTGTATATCTTGCCATATTTCACTTTATAGTACAATTCACTCAAATCGGAGATCAAGAAAAATCAATTCATGTGGAAAAATGATACATTCGAAACAGTAACTTTAAATAAGCAAATCAAGGGCTAGATGGCCACCCGAATTTATTAAAATCAAAGTATTCATTAATTCACCCCACCCATTAATTCACCTATTGTTTCATGTAAATGCATCAATTACTTTATAATATATAGCTTTTCAATTGCTTTGATGATTTTTATTTTGTCCTATTAGTCGAAAACACAAACAAGTTATTTTTATTTTAATCGAACAAAAATAAAATTAAATTTTTAATTGTAAAGCTATTTCAAAGCATATCTACTTAATCTAATTTGTCTCGAAGTAGGACTAAGTATTTGTTTTCATACAAATTAGGTCCCATGGTAATAGATTATATAGTTTTCGAGAAATGAGTACTTTAATTTAATAGCTTCGGGCAGCCATCCAGCCCTTGTTGTTTAGTAGAGTTCTGGGACTTGATTTGGTTGAAAATAGATACTTAGTGCAACTTCGATGCAAATCTTCATGTAGATCTGGCTTGAAGTGGCTTCACAATGAGAAAATAATTTTTATTTCAATCGAAAAAAATAAAAATTGCTCTGTAACTATTATCGATAATAGAAAAAATAAAAATTATTTCGTAACTATTAAAAATAAGAGAAAAAGATAAAAATTGAAAATTAACTATTTTATATGAGCTAATATTTTTTTGATTAAGAATAATTTTTATTTATAATTTTTTTTATATAAATTGAATATTTATATATTGTGAGATCGATAAAAGACCTCTTGCCGATCACATACATATACTTTATTTGATATTACGATAACTCCTTATGATTTATTTTGTCATTAAAAAATAGATCGATAATAGTTATTTGCAGTCAGTGATCAAAACAAAGGCTATCCAGCAATGTATCTAAACTAATTCACTAATTGGGCAGAAATACTTTGAAGCAAAACAAGATGAGCACTAAATTTGAACCTGAGTAGAATTTATATTGGGGTAGTAGCCGATACTTTAAATTATCTGTGGCCAGAATGTTACTACTTTGGAATGTAGTGCTTTTACACATACAGATGTTAATTTCAATTTTCAATTTATTCAAATTCAATATACATGAGACGATTAGTCAATTACAATTGTATATAAAGCACCTATTTTAGAGATGAATAGTTAAGTAACTAGATTAAGTGAACTAGTAATAAAAACAATTGCCCCATATATTTTATACTCGTAATTATTTTACTCCTACAAGATTGTTTTACTTTTTTCGTTCTAATATTTTATCATGAGCAGAACACCGGAAATTACTTTGGAAAAATCAAATGTCGCCTACAAGAAAGTAATCAAAATAATTCACAAGTAGCCAGTTATGTTTCCCAGCAATCAATTGTACAACGAACGGTAAATGACTTTAGAAAGTATCTACAAAAGGACAAAAAGCTTTTAAGCTTGTAAATAGTTTATTGAAACATAATTTTATTATAAATAATTGAATGTAAGATATTCATATAGCCGCAATACGGAATGAGGCAAACTATTAGTTATCATTTAAAACTAGTTAACAGAATAATAGTAGTCTCTACATAGCGATCTTAAAATCCATAATGATTACCAGTTGAGATGAAAAACATAATCAACGTGGGCCTAAAAATAAACTTTGTTAAACTTTGAACGAATTTTTGAAGAATTAAGAATGTTTTGTTCATCTACCTTTCTATTTTCTATAATGACTTTTTTCAATACCTAACATACCTAGCACTTCGAAGGTGGATAAAATTTAAAAAAAAAAATCCTAGAGACACACTTCCCAAATAAAAAATGTCCAGAAATAAAATCTACCATCATTTATAGGAAAATTGTCTTGAAGGCTTTGATCTAAAGATTTTGGCTTGAAAAACAACGTTTTAAAAATTCATGAAGTCTAAAAAGAAAAATGTTTATTTTGTTTTAATTTATTTTTTATTTTTATTAATTACACTAAACTTTGATATTCAAGAACCCTGAAATTATTGTTATTTTTTGAAAGTTTTTGTTTTCTTTTTTTTAATATATCAAATTTGAAAATTCATAATATTATTTTTGCACTTTTAAATATACATGGATGTTTTAATGTAAAAAAAAGTCCTACCAGACAATAATATTTTCATTATTCAGAATATAGACTAGACTTTTGAGATAATACGACTTTAAACGAATTTGGTAAGAATTTAGAAATTACCTATAACTATAATTTTGTTTCATAGAATGTATGTGAGGCTTTTTATCAATGTAGATTATTCCTAAAACGTGAATGTATAAATAGTGATGATTATTGTTCATTTTAATGTTTACACATGAGTTTTTGATATTTACTTAGTGATTGTAAGGTTCAATTATAATTTTGATAATTCAATTCTGCTAGCGTGAGATTTATTCTCTAAAGTCTCTAAATAATATCTGCACAGTCTGTAAATAATCTAAGATGAAAGAGTTAAGGCACAAGCCCACATATCGCGATTTAATTTTATTTTTGTAATACTTACAGAAACAAAATTGCTCGTGGTAGAAAAAAAATTACATGTAAGAAACGTGAGTCCTTTGTTTTATTTTTTTTTATTTGTTATGTTATAGGCCCACATAATGAGTAGAAAAGGACCTCATAACTATGGTAAGAATTCGTTTTTTAAGATTAAGTTTTTTTTTTGTTTGAATCAGAAACTGTTTGATAAACAGAAGCTGACACAAATAAAACTAGTATACCAGAAAATGAAAAGGTAAAAAGCATTACAAAGTAGCTAAAATTGATTAAGTTTACTGGGAGAAACAATTATATTTTTTTTCTTATTGTATACAAATTTGATTTTTTATTTATTCGTAATTAATTATCGAACACAGTACCCTACCCTGTATTATACATTCCAAAAAAACATTTGTATTTTATTTTAGTGACATCAAAAACTTTGTATTGTTTTTTTTATCATCAACATTTTAATGTTGTGAATTTAGGACAACACTAATTTTTCAAATTTTAAATTAAAAACAAAAAAAACCAAAACAATCAAAATAATTCGAATTTAAGAATAACAAAAAACCGCAATTGTGTTTTTTGTTAAAAATGTCCTCAATTTTGTTTCGAATGTCTTTTGGCATAAAATGATTTTTTTTCTATTTTAAGATCAAACATTTTGTTAATTTGGATTTGGACTCTTTAATATTATCATTATATTATTATTTATAAAATTAATTGTTTATATTCTATTCATTTATTTACCCACATTATTTACATTTATATTAGTATAGGTTTTCTACATTTAATTTTTTAAATATCAGATTGTACTAACTAATACACGCAATTGATTTATAACTGAAATTTGTTTCTTAATTGTAAGGGTCTTGTTTTAATATACTAATTTCGAGTGGGAAATGGGATGAAAAATGGGAAAAAAACCCTATCTACACTACACTTAAGCTTACCTACAACTGTTTAAACTAATAATTATTATTACTTAATCTATTTTATTTTGTAAAACAACAAAAAATTTAAAATAAATTAAAATTTTGTTTTTAAGAAGACACCCAGCCTTATACTCGCTTTCAGGAAACAAGGCTGTTATTTACGAACTTGAAAACGAGTTTGTTAGTCTATTACCTCAAATTCTGCTGCAGCTACGCGCGACATTTTCATGATTTTTATTTTAAGTCAAGTAAGTTAATAACGGTAAATACCGACTCTGACAAATTTGTTTTATGTGTTGTTAATTAACATTTCATTTTTAGCATATTCTAAAAACGTAATCTTCATACTAAAACCAAAAATGATAACAAAATTAACAAAAAAAAAAAACAATATATATTTTTTTAAATGTTAATTTAGAGTTTAATCTAGTTTTGAAACCTTTTTCTGGATACTGTAAATAAAAGAAACAATAATAAACAAAAGCAAAAAAAAAAAAAAAAATCCCGTCTTTTTTATTAAATAACGTAATTGATCTGTCTTACGTATGAAAAATCAGTCTCATGTTCTTTTTCCATTGGTTCTTGCTCCTACTACTAGCTTCTTCATTTCATCTGAACGTCTGGCAATATCATCAAAATCGAGATAAGACTGGCTTAGATAAACGTTACCGATTGATATACGGTTTCGCAAATTTTCTTTGATATTAATTGGTTTGGTGGATCAGTTTAGCATGCTAATACAGTTACATTTCACAAAATCAACCTTTCCTCAAATATATTGTACTGGTAAACACAATCCAAATAATCTATTTAATATAGTAACTCAACACTACCATGAAAATAATTTCTAGTACACTCCAATCTCCTGATTATGATTGATGTCAAGCATTCGTCGTCTAACATTTAATCGAAAAAATATCTTTAAAGAACATCAGAAATAATTATAAATAATATCAGTCTTCCAATTCACACTTACAACCGAAGAGTATTATTAAAACATTTCGAAATACCCGTAAATTACCATGAGAGCTACATAAAACCTAAGCTTTGACACTAAAACTTAATGAAATGTCAAAACAGAAACTATGCTGTAGCAATTTAAATATAATTAATTAATTTTATTTGCAAAACTTTCCGACAAAACTATGGACTGAGCAAACAGGCAATAGATCAGGGTCATAAAATATTTTGTTACGCCTTGTAAATGTTTTCTTGCACAAGCAATTTATCTACACAAGCTGTTCAATCAATTTATGTAGCCGATATATTCTGTAAATTTGTTCATTCATTCACCATATGACAAATAAATGAAAACTTTTATACACTTAACCCATCTTATTACGATTATAAAATACATTTATACATATATATATAGAATAATTTCAAAAAAATTAAATTGTTTGTATCGATTGAAATTACTTTTTGCTCAAGTTTAAGCTAACCTGATAATTATACTGGAAAATCACAAGTTTCATAGAATAATTAAAATTGAATAATAAAATAAAACCTTAAGAATAAATAAACATGAAAAAACAAAATAGTACTAATTAAAAATAAATCAAAATTAAATAATTAAAAAAATAATAATAAAAACAATAACATGTATACTACTTTAAATGAAAACTCAACTTCCTTAAGGATCTTTTTTGCAACAATATTAAACTATTTTGATACGGGTATAATATTATCAAAGATTTTGTTGTTGTTGCTGTTGTTATTGTTGCCATTGCAAAAATAGAAAATGCATCAAAACTATGATTGATATGAGTTACCAAGAATTAAAATAATACAAAATAACAAAAATACAACAGCAACAACAACAATATACTAGTACATCTGTATAAGAATAGAGCAATGGCAGTCTATTGAGTTCAATCTCATTTCTAGGAATATTAAAATCTCTCTACTTCATTACTTATACATACAATATTATATATATATATATATATATACATTATGCTATCCCATATAAACATTATATACAAAATCTATTCATATATAAATATTTATATTAAAATATAGTATATTTCAGTTGCAATATGAAAAATTCCCAATGACGTCATTGTTGTCCTAGATTTTGAATATGGTAAATAAAAAATATAAAATAAAAACTGTAACAATTCATTTATAAAAATAGGAACAGCAAAAACGTATATTTTATTATTTTTTTTTTTATCAAGTGTTCATATGCCTCATCATCATCACTATCTTTATCATCATCATCGTCATCAACATCATCATCGTAATCATAATCATAGTATTAATTTGAGTAGCAGAGGGCAAAAAGTATACCTATATAGGTTGTATTTATATAGAAAAATGTATTAAAGGATCAAGAATCGAAAGTAAAATTAAAAACAAAAACAAAAAAAAAATAAAAAAAAGTATAAAATAACTGACATAATATTTACAACCAAACTAACCTAAATTCGAAATATCCTTAAAAATCCTTATTTTTCTTTTTGTATTGCTGAACATAGTGTTTTAAAAACTGAGTCAAACACCATAACTATTTTTAAAAGACGATTTTGTAAATTTCAACATACATTCAACTAGCAAAAAAAAAAATATTGAGACCTTGAGTGATTCTTTGCAGAAAAATATCATATTATTGTAAGAGCAACTTTTTGTTTTATTAAGGTGAGATTTACTCTCATCTTCATAAATCAAAAAAAAAAAACAAAAACACAAAACAAAAAACAAAAAGGACTTTTTCAACTTTTTATATTTGTTTTTTTTTTTATTAATTTTTTAACAATTTCATTAAGAAGTGTAAAATAAGCCAAAAAAGCATTAACATTTTCCAAGGAAAACGAAATTTCATTGTATAAAGCTAATTTAATTTTATTTTATGAAAATTAATTCTTGATTTTTAAAAACGTAAAATATAATGTTGTAAAAATGGTAAAATGGAATTGTACAAAAGAATTTATGTGACAAAAATGTTGCGAGATAAATCAGTGAAGGAAGAGAACATTTCTGTTTCCAATCAACCATTTAATTTCGTGACTGAGTATACGAAAAGCAGAAAAGGATGTACATTTTCACTATAGGCTTGACTATTAACAGATATTGAGAATGAAATAGATCCGTGAAATTTAAGTCTGTTGTAGCTTGAATAATAGGATCATAATAGGTTCAATAATGCTCCATATATTTAAGGCATTATTATACTTGTTTTCTACATTCAAAACATATTTCATTAATGTGAATTGAACGTGAGGCTGTTTTGACAAACATCATTACTTTGATACAGCTTATATATTTTATGTTATTTGATGATTTGCAGTACAACTTGCCTTCGTAGTTTTTTCACTTTGTAAATATTCTCTTGTTAATTTTTTTTTTTTAAAAATTGGATTTAAATTATTTTTAGGAATTGTTTCGTTCATCATAACTCTACTAGAACTCATCAGTAGGTATTTATAGTGTTAGACTACTTATACAACTCCTATTTTCATTTTGATTGATTTTATAACTTACTAGAAGATGTCAATAGTACATCTGTGAGTTATAAAAGTCAACCAAAATTTCAATGTAAAATGTTATTTTTATAAAATCAACCAAAATGAAAATAGGAGTTGTATAAGTAGTCTAACACTATAAATACCTACTGATGAGTTCTAGTAGTGTTATGATGAACGAAACAATTCCTAAAAATAATTTTGTTTGTTAATACAAATAATAATAATATTTATAAATACAATGGCGACATAAAATGTCTATATATCAAGATTGAATATTAATTAATAAACCGAACTTGTTCTTTTTATTAAAAGTAAAATGACATGTAAATTTTAATGTTTCACATTTAAAAAAATTTATAGTTACATAAATTTATTTTATATGAATTTAGATCGAAGCTTAAAGCTGGACTTTTCATGATATATATGTAATTCAAAAGTGAGTAGTTTTTAACCTGTAATTAAAAAATAATTATAGTTATTATTGATTGCATTGAATAATAAATAAATTTACTTAAATAAAAGAATACTCTTTTTTGTGTGAGCTGACTGTGGCTGTAGTAAACTGTTGCTGCCTCAACAGCAAAATAACTTATTTTTCTTCTAATGTTAATATCAAAATTACTCTCAGTGAACTTGAAATTTTTTTGAAACTCTGCCTAACTACATTCTAAAATAAATTTGTAACCTATACTACTGTACAATACTATACTACTATAACTAATTTATTCTTAAATCTCTAGATTTCCCGATGTTTTTGAATACCATTGTATATAAAATTTTTATTATTATTAACTAATATTAAAATTATAATTATTATAAATAAAATAAAGCGTAAAAATTAATTTTTTAATATATACTTTTATCCAAACAAAATTAGCCCTCTAAAAAGTAGAAACAAAAACGGATGGAGGTCAATTTTAAGATTCTAAAAATTATAAGATAAATTAAACTTGCTGGAATATTGTTTATGGAAATTTGGTTTATTTGAGACTTAAAAAATCATGAACATTAAAAAAAACCATGCCAAACGTTTGAGGTTCTGAATTTTGGTCTCATTAATAGAGTTAATGTCAAAGTATATAAAATTGAAAATGTTTAAATGTAAAGCAAATAGTTAAAAAAAAAACAGATATTTTACTACGACTTGATATTGCAGTAATATTGAAATTATAAATTTTAGTACCATAAATTCAGTTTTATTTAAAAAATTATTCGATTCTTTGCTCATAGATCAACGTAATTTTCCCATATTGATGGAATTTCCACATTTGAATTTATTTTCAAATTAAGTAGCATTAAAGAGAATTCTATAATATTGTTCAATGTTCATCAATATTGATTTACTATAACACTGTGCTATATATTTACATGATAATTAACATTCAAAAATATAGCATCTACTCTGGCAACTCTCACTGTTAATATATATATATAAAAAAAAAATAAACACACAAACATCTGAAAATTAATTTACTTTAAGGAATTTTATGTTTGAAAATTATCATTATTTTATTTTTGAACACTCTGTATACTTTCATATTTACTAAAATTTTATTTCATAAACATTTTAAAAAAATAAAAAATATTTTTCATACCTACAAATCTATTGGAGCGTATGTTAATAGGTATATTGTATATATATACACGTAAAATGCAAAATTATTATACATTTTTCTATTTTTTGTTTTTTATTTTTTAATAAAATTTTTTTACATATCCGTTGTATATACATACATAAAAATATTGGGTATTGAAAATTTATAACGGTTGTTTTATCACGGTTAGTTGCAATTTTATAATCATTTATAGATTTTTTATTTCATTTTTCGTTTCAATTTTCTTTAGTTTCTTAAATTTAAAACTTACCTACCCAACCGCATTGTTATTTCTCTGTATCTTATCTGAATACTAATACATTAACACTGTATAACTACTTTTAATAGATAAATTGAAATAGTATTATATAGAGAATTTTTGCTATTAAGGATGAGTTAAAAAAAAAATTGTATAAAATTTTCAGAAAATTTTTGACTTTCTAGAAATTAAAAATCGAAATTTATATTTTTGTAACAATTTTGAATTTTGATGTAACGTTTGTGACATTATCATTCAATACTATAAGACTATTAAATCCCAGCACCCAGGTAATATAAGTAGAAATATCCTGTTTAATAATTTATAGTTAAAATGTTTCAATTGTGGCCTCGGTAGTCGAGTGGTAAAGCACTTGAGTGTAGTATTGTAACGACCGAAGAAGCACGGGTTCAAGCCCCGTGAGAACCGAAAATTTTTTCAAATGTTGAAAATTACTGAAAAAAGTAATTTTCAATACAACCACATTGATTATCAGGTCTCGCGCTGATATATCAAAAGTGGTAGCGATCAGTGAGACAGATCAGTGAACAAAGAAGAAAAAGAAGAAAAACTAAATGAAAAAGCAATAGAAGAAAGTGAAGTAACCGCAACGAACAAACAAATATATAAAAACAATTATACTAACCAAAATACAGAATTCGTTTAATAGAATAAAACACAATAATTCGTCAAAATGGAAACAAAAATCTTCTGGTTCAATTTTATAAAGATGCAGAGACTTCTTTCTGATGTTGTTATATAATGGAACAAACGATATCTGAAATCAAGAAAGTATACTGGCACAACGTGATATTGAATTAATGGCACAACGTGATATTGAATTAACAGTCTAACTAGATAACCATACCTTGGGTAACAATATTTTATGGGAAAATTACATAATGTTGGATATTAAACACTGTCCAATACCAGAGATTACAGTCATACACAAAAAATGTAATAGAAGAAGTTCAAAATATTTCGTTATAATCAGCATCATTCATTTTAATTTTTGATTCCAATTCTTATAATATAGAGTCGCACACTGTCAAGTCTCACTACTTTTACATTTTATTAATAAAATATACTCATAATTTTTCTCGTTATAATATGCAAAGTAAATTTTGAATCTCATCTTATATTGTTTGTGTTTTTGTTTTTTTTTTACAAAGTATTATTCGAAATTAACAAAAAAAGTCTATACACTTGAAAAATTATTTCAAAAATATTAAAAAAATATTCAGATATTTTTTTTGTTTAAAAAATAAAATCTGAAAATAATTTGATGAAAATTCCATGGTATAAAAAAGAAGATTTTTTTTTTGTATGTTTCAATAGTAAATATTTGATACTTCATTTTTGTAGTTTTATTTTTTAATATGACATACAGAGTGATTCACAAAATATTTGCTTAAATAATGATTCGGAAGGTAGTGAAAACCAGAAAGTTGTATAGGGAGAGCTTCCATACACTTTAAGCGTTATATCTACGCCAGACAACAATACTGGTGTGCCACCTCAAGGAAGCGTTCTTGGACCCACATTTTACCTCATCTATACGACCAACTATCTATATCCCAATGATATCAGATCTGAAATAAACTCAAATATCATTCAATAGAACCTCAATCAAATTGAAATTTGGCTTCACAGTTGGAAAATAAAAGCCAATGACAATAAGTCAACCCATGTAACATTAATACAAAAAAGGTTATTTCCCTCCACTAATTTTGTACACTACAGTCATACTACAGAAGTATTTTGTCAAGTATCTTGATAAACATTTAACATGGATGAAGCACATTAAGCTGAGAAGCCTATATTGGTTAATAGGTAAAAGATCTGAATTGTATTTTGAAAATTGACGCTAAATGTCAATATAACAAAGAAATTATTATAAATGTAGTTCTTTGTTATATTGATATTTAGAGTGGGTCGATTTTGAAATCTCGTTTTTCAAAATGTTTTTTGATCAAAAAATTGCTTTTCAAAATATTTTTTTTTCAAAATAATCTCGTTTATGTCTCCGACGGCGGCTACGTATAAAAAATTCAATTAAATTATGTCCCTCGAAAGAGAGTGGATTTTCCAGAAGATCTGGATTACCATCTGTGGTATACAATCTTTGAGTTTTATTAATTGCATACTTGTTTTTTTTTTGTTTTAAATCGGAGTTACATCTCCTAGCCTAAGGATAATATTTCCCTTGTACAAAGCGCAACCTTTTATTCCTGCTGTTCCTCTGGGATCAGTCGCTTCTGGATTTTTCTAGAATAAGTGGACTTTTATGCCTTACTGCGGATATTTCGTACCCCAACCTGCCGGCGAGTGGAAAGCAAAGTGATGTACAAAGCTATACTTAAAGCTCTGTGGTTACGGAATCAAATTTTTGGGTGATGCAGCTAAATTCAACATTTATTTATTTATTTTATAAGTTCCTCTCAAGTGAGCTTATAAGCTCTTAAAGAGTGTATAGTTTTATGTCATTCAAAGATTTCAGAACAAAGTCCTAAGAATGGTGATCGATGCTCCGTTGCTCGTACCAAATAGTTTAATTCACAACGATTTAAATATCTTTATGAGGGATAAAAAAAGATAGGAGATTGAAATGTAAAGTTCAATGCAATGGAGATAATACTATTTCGTGTTTGTATTACCTTCTCGATGATTATATATACAAATCATAAATAAGATTATATCATAGTATCATAGCTCAAAGAAAGATAAACAAAATATAGGATACATTTCTTTAAGCCAATATAGTACACAAAATTATTTAACTTATTGAATTATAAATCATTCAGATTGTAAATATTAAATAGGAAGAAATAAAAAAAAATAAAAATATTTGGAATATCTCAAAAGTATTGCATAATTTTAAAGGGTTGCAATTAAATTAAAATCGATATTACCATAAAAATATTAAGCCTCATTGATTTTTTTTTGTATTGTATATACAGCAAAATATAAATAATTTACTTATATATCAATACTTTTATTCAAATATCAATACTTTCGATTTTTATATCTGAATTTCGACTCAAACTTCATATAAACGCTAACTATGGTTGTTCACATTCTATTAAGATACTGATTTGAGTCAGATCAATTTCAAATTTTCACAATATGGTCTTTATATGCACTTATATACATATATCATGTGGGAGAAATATATTATGTCCGATTTATTTGGAAGAGCAAACGATTAATTTTTTCACTACCTTCTTGACTATTATGAATTTAATTAAAAAATCATCTAACGAGTAACGAAAATAACTCCTGATCACATTATTACTGTTATTTATTCTATAGATATAACGATCATAATTTTTTCAAAATCTAATCAGTACTTCGAGCTAGATTTAATAGGTTATAGTAACTGGTCGATTGCAATGCAAAATCAAATATTGTAACAAGCTGAGCTCCTAGTCGTGGCTGTCAAGTGGAGATAATACGATTTCGTGTTTGTATTACCTTCTCGCTGATTATATATATAAATCCTAAATAAGATCATATATTGTATCATAAGCAAAGAGCGATAAGCAAGATACTCTTGGATATAAAACTAACAAACGAATTAAAATATAATAAGCCGTTGAGTAAAACATAAAATGAATAGATAGGACTATTAACAGAAAAAGAAAAATAAAAATTAGAACAGACCAAACAAAAATAATTTATGAGTATTACACTTACAAAAATTTTGTATACTCAACCTGCAAATAAAAATGTTTACATTAACTTTTGAGTAAATAAAGTTCTAAATATTCAGCAGAAGTTCATTACATTTTATACAGATTCACAATAAAACGATAGCCAATAGGTCAATTTGACAGGATTTTTTCAGCAAATTACAGAGTTAAATTTTTCGTAATTAGCTATATTCGACTCGAGAATAATTCCGAAAAACTTTCGAAGAGCCCAGGAATCTTTAATCTGAACTCTAAATGGTGTAACTAAATCTCGTTTTTCAAAATATCGTCTTAATTCTAGAATATTATAATTTTTATGCGTAGTCGCCGTCGGAGACATAAACGAGGTTACTCCTATTTTCAGGTTTTTTTTTTAATTTAAAAAAGGAAAATTTTGAAAAACTAAATTTAAAAAAAAAAACAATATTTTGAAAAACTAAATTTAGAAAAAAAACAATATTTTGAAGAGCAATTTTTTGATCAAAAGACATTTTGAAAAGTGATATTTCAAAATCAACCCACTCTAAATATCAATATAACAAAGAACTACATTTATAATAATTTCTTTGTTTTATTGACATTCAGCGTCAATTTTCAAAATATTGTACTTTTCTACTTGTACATATTACTTTCTACATCTAAGCATATTATTGGCAAGTTCCACGTTTACATTTACGTAAATTGCTTATACTTCACTTCATTTTATAATCATAAAATTATAATAACATCTATAATTTTTTTAAAAAAACTTCGATTCCAAAAATATGCAACAGTAAATTATTATAAAAACAATATGTACACATACTTACATATATGTAAAATTTAAAAATACTGTTATTAAATCCGATTTCAGTGGATAACAGAGATTACAAAACCAATTTTTTTTTGCTCATTATAATGAAACAATACAGGGTTAATATAACCATTACAAATATAACGGTGTATTACAATAGTAAACATTACTATTAAACGTTAATTTATTTTTTGTTTTTTTTTTTTTGATAATTTCCTTTATTCTTTTTATATTTCTCTTTATCTCACCTATTTTCACCTTAAAACTATAAACTTTTTTTTTATTATTACAATAGCTTTGACTTCTCTATTTTATCCTTTCTACATACACATACATACACATATATATATGAAATTAACATAAAAATAAATAAATTTTGCATTTCATATTCCTCTGGGCCTTCAATAAAATGACAGTACTCTAACCAGTAGAATCAGAAGAGAGAAGGAATGAGGAAAAATAAAATAGATTTTAATAAAACTTGAGAGTATCAACAAATGTAAGTTCTAACAAACCCCCTGCCATGAGTATAATAACAGATTTGTTGAAATTGGTTAACGACAATAACCACAGGAATTTGTTGCAGTCGTAAAAACATATATAGCACTAAAAGTAGGTATATTATATATAATAATAAAGACTTAACGACGATATGTATTAAAACAATTTTTTTCATAAAGGTGTTAATTAGATTCAGTGTTGTCGTTTTTTATTTTTTTTTTGTTTATGAATTAGAAAACTAATTTATTAATTTTTTATTTAATTTTAATCAATAGTTCTGCAGCCTTACACTATAATTTAATCTTATATCGTGTTGTTATATAAAGGGATGTAAAATTTAATATATGACTACAATTATTACACTAATACTCGTAATACTCGCATACTATATGCTAATTTAATTATGAACATCAAAATTTCGCATATATTTGTACTCTTGACCGTAGAGTTCTCTAAACCTAATACCGTTACAGGTCATTGTCTCACTGAAAAACATACTAGAAAGCTTGAACCTCAAATGAATTTTGGTTGCTAAAATTCAAAACCTTTGTAAAAAGCTTAAACTAATCTAGCGAGTAGGTATATGTGAGGAAACTCCCAATGATATAACAATAGGCTTCGTCACTGTTATCTACTTACCTACTTTTACCGGATTATTTTAAAATATCTGTGCATGTGCCGATCTTTTTACAACCCAAATAGTGATGAAAGATTTAAATATAAATATTCTTGTGAAAAAAAATATTTACTACCATTTGATTGCAATTTATCATTTTGGTTTAATAGGGTGCTAATTTAATTAGGGCTGTGTTATATGCAATTGGACCTCTGTACTCTTGCAAACGCGTTATTAGAAAAAATGGGGAATTGTCCACTGGTAATATAAAGCAGTTGTCAGGCCTGTACTAATGTATCGTGTCGTAGTGTGGTGGACGGCATTCCACATTAGAGTCTACTCGGAAAACCTAAATATAAGTCTATTCTTCGGTCTGCCAAAACACTGCAGTGTATTTCAGACGGAGAAGATAGCAATCAAAGAAGCCTCAAGCGGGCTGAGATTTAGTGTATTATATGTATATTCACAGACACTGAGGTCGCAATTAAAGTACTTTAATCGGTAACCATCAAACTCAAAAACCGTGTTGGTCTATATCATTTCTCTGGTTGAACTAGCGGATCGGTTCAACATATCGATACGATGATAGCCAGGATCCAGTGATATTCCGGGTATCTGCATTCCACATCAACTTGCTAGAGGGGAATACTATATTAAAAATTCTTCCAGATAGGAGTAATCTGAGTGCACCTCTAGCTACCTGTAATTTATTGCTTCGGCAAGATGCAATAAAAACTTGAAACTTCAGATATGCGACATTAGCACTATGGTAGGTGTAATTACGGGTTATTGTCTTATTGGTAAACATGTCAGAAGACTTGGGCTCCCTTCAAACTTTCCTTCAGACTTTTGTCGTTTAATAAAAGTATTAATTTTTCAAAGTAAGCAAAATTTGAAATTTTTATTTTTATTAATTGAAAATTTTGATCTAAGCTTCGATTTTACTACTTTAATTTGAGTTTTCTCTGGATGAAGGTGGCTCTTACCGTTTGGTATTTAAACGATTTCATGTATTTTAACTAATTTTAAACTTAAAATGAATAACTGATCCTGTTTTTTATCTTACTATTGCTGTTGTTTACTAATTTTTTTAATATTATAGTAGTCATTCAGTGGTAGTACTTACTTAAATTTCCACATCATTTTTCAACCCATCTCGGAACAAAAACTTCTCCAGTACTTATCAGGAATTTAAATATTTGTTGAAACTTAACTTTGAAGGTTAGATTTGGAGATTAGTGTCACTTATATATCAACCATGTCTTTATTTTACAATTAACACACCAAGAAAAAAAATGTAGTAAAATTACTCCAATCAAATACAAACAAAAACATTTTTTTCATTTTTTTTAAATAACAAAAAAATCTTTTTTTTTACTTTATCAAATCAACCCGGTTAAATTAATGACAATTGGACTGGCTGGAAGTGCCAAAAGAAAATAAAAGCTAAAGAAGGAAAACTATGCAGGACAGGTAAATTAAAATTTTTTCACGTTCATAAGGTTAATTATTATATATAGGATTTGTGTTATGTTCTAAATTTAATACATTCATATACATACATATATTTATTTGTATATAAGTAAATATACTATATTTATATATTGTTTGTTTGTCATCCGAATACGAATTGCACAAGCATACAACACAAACACGGAAAATATAAAAGCATAATTTTAATATTTTTTTTTCTTTTTGTTTTGATAAGGGATCAGGAAGTGATTTTAAGGTTGAAAAAGGATTTGAAAATTACTTAATTCCGTTTAATGGAAAACTATTTTGTTATTATTTGGAATATGGTAGGAAGAGTGAGATTAGGATTAACAATATTTTCTTTCTTATATACAAAACACGAAATATGAATTAAATTGGAATTTTATTTTCATGTATTATAAATTTGAGATTGTGATGAATTAAAAATAATATCGAGTATAAATGGTAGAAAGAAAGATATTTAATAAATAGAGTATATAACATTCGTATATGACAAAGATTGGTATATTTAGTTGTTCAGTAAATGATTTCTGACTATAGAGTCATTGTTGTAAGACAACTGCTTTTAAGAAGTTATTATTAAGAAGTCCTCTTATCATTTCACACCTCAAAAACTAATTGTCTTGTAACCCAATTTGTTGAGCATAGGGCGGAAATATCTCTCTTATATAGTCTAATAGTTTAATATTTTGCAAAAACAATTTAAAAATATGCCTGGACACTTAATCTGCCACAATTAATACCAAATTAAGAAATACACTAATAATATTCGCATCCACTGAAAAATTCTAGTAGGTGATGAATTTTTTTGTCTATTTTAAGATTACTATTATATTTATAAGCTTATAAAAACAAAACCAACGGTGACGAACTAGTCATATTTATTGTTGTATTTTCACATGATCTGTCCCCAATTACTTGATGTCGATTCTCTTGGACCTGAAGCCCCAAAAATTTATTTCTTAATTTGTTGTTTCATTGAATTGACTAGTTATCATAATTTTTTTAATAAATAATTAAAATATTATGTAGATTTTTTATTGTGGGTTAATACAATTCAGACCATCTGATCTAACACTTAATCTGCTTAGCTTAAGCGACATTTAAAAAATAAAGCAAATTAAAGAATTTGCAGAATATTGAAAACTATTTTTAATGTTCGTCTTGCACTTGTGAAATTCATAAATGAAGAGCTACTCAGCTTTAGGGAACACACATGGTATATGGTCAATTCGACTAACTAAGCTATAGTACGCATTAAATATCGTAAACAAATTGTGCTGTAGTGGAAAATAGATAGTTACTATCAAATTATCAATTAAAATAATAAAAAAACATAAATTTTCATTAAACTTAATCACAAATAATTAATATATTGTTTATTACAAGTAGATTTATAAAACAAATCCCGTTTTTCATTTATATTTAAAAACTGTTTGACAGTTCTTTCTTTCAAAAATTTTTCAATTAAAGGTACAGCAATTTTTTTAATTGCTTCACTAATTTCATTACGATGATCTTTAACTGTTGTTAATATTAATTCTTCTACAACTTTATTAATTATATCATTTGGTACACCACCACCTATTAAACCAGTTGTTTGTGATTTAACGCTACCAACATCCAGTACTGCATGAAATTCTTTTAAGCTAATACCACCGAGTACACCAAATTTAGCGGTAACTTTTAAATTAACATTTTGTATTGAGAAATCAACATCACCATTTCCCATAATTGTAAATTCACGATTTCCAGCCATTGCTAATGCATCCAAAAAATAACTACCACGTTGTACATGGAAATCATTTAAATTTAATTCTAATGTTAAAGTTCTTTTTAATAAACTGAATGAACATTGACGAATGTCAAAATTATCAGCACCAATTGCGTATAGATTTGAAATATTACCTAAAACTCTGTAAATAGAAAAAAAAAGTTTTTAAATAATTAATTATATTTAGCGGAAAATATATTTTATTAATATTATGAAATTATTGAAAATATTAAAATTTGTGTAAAAATCGTACAACAAGTCATTAAAATTATATATGCATGCAATCCACAAAGTGAATGGATTTGTATCACTGGAAACATTTTACTTCCTTGATTCTAAAGGGTACATACAATCTGATTGTAATATCCTTATTATATGCCATAGAAGCAGAAGAAGAAATAACACTAAAACTACATTTTTTCCAAATGAAAATAACGAAAACCTGCAATCAAATTAGCTTTGTAACAAAAATAATTGGTGTTTAGATGAAGAGATCTTTATGGGTATAATAGAATGTATAATAAGGGAATATCGGCTTCGTTATTCTCTCATCAGACCTTAGTTTTAGTTTCTACTATTAAAGACCATAAAGACATTAAACTGGCTTAAGCTAATGTCAAAACTAAATGAAAAGCCAACTAAAGTTATGTGATTTGTTTAAGTGTAATATGAATTGATATTATGGGTAACAGACTTTAGCTAAGTGATTTTGACAATCACGAATTTTATATGTAAATAAAAATACGTACATAAATATAAATTATATATTGTTTATTTTTTTAATTTGGTCAATCGATTTCGATATTCTTTTTAGTGTTATATATTTCAGTTATATTTATATCAATGTTCTTCTCTTTTTATTATGATTATGTGTAATTAATTTGTTAGGAAGTATGTAAATAATTAAATAATTAAATTATTTTATTATACATCACAAATTTTTAATGTAATCACTCCATACTTTCACATAATTTGTATAATAACAATTAATAATAACAACTCCTAAATTAATATTTCAAATTTCTCTACAGACGGTAGGAATGAAATTGCACTTTGTTAAACCAACGAAACCTTTTTATAAATTTTTTTACAAAATTTTATTTTGAAACCAACACTTATAGGTATGTAAAAAAATAATCAATCATCGATGCCCTAATTGGGGTTCATTAGCAGTTAGACAATATAATCACTAAATGGTATGTCGACGAAACATACAAAACTATGTCGACGAAACAAACTACATGGTATGTCGATGTAAACATCGATACTCTTAACGGCATTATTAGTGAGGGATCATTAGTAATTAAACAACATAAGTATAACCACTACACTATTATTGTCGACGTATATTTATGAATATAAATGGTACTTTAACCAGTAATAATACTAAAAATATCGGTTTTTTAAATGTAAATTGAGAAAAATTACTCAGTATCGAATTAAAAATCAAGTTAACTAGTTGGACTTTAAGAAAGTTCAACGAGCCCTCACTACTAACGATTCAAAAAGTTGATGTCCGCTCTATTACAATATGTACATATAAAAATAAAATATTTTAATAATACTTACGATACTAATTCATGTTCAAGTTCAATTTTTTCGAAATCTCGTTGTAATGGTGCTAGTGGTGGAACATTATATTCTGGAAAGCCGCATGGCATTCGTTTTTTAACATTTTCAATTGCATCACGTACTTGATCAGCTATTCCAACTGTAAAAGAAAATTTTTTTTTAAATTAATTTATTAAAATTGGTTTATTAATTTAATTTAAAGAAAATAAATATTTACAAATTTGTTTATCAGCGGCACAAGTATTGCCAATTATAGCCACAATTAAAATTAATAAAAATTTCATTTTGTTTGTTTTGAATAAAACTGAATATTCCCGTAAGGTGATACTAAAAAAATCAATTGCTAATATGCTACTGAAATTCTTAAAAAAAATTTATTACCTTTTATATTAATTGTAGAATTTTACAGTGTAATGCCCAGAAGCTTTAGAAAATTAAAATTTATGTGAAAAAATAATAATAAAAAAGTAAATTCATAAAAAAAGTGTAAATTTGATTAAAACAAATTGATAAGATCAGATCGTACGATAATAATGCGATTTTAAATCAATTTGTTATTGTTATTATTTTAACTGTTTAGTTTACACTAAACTTCGACTAAAATTTTGTCTATATTATATTTTTTTTTAAATATATCAAAAATTTATTTTTATTTAGATTAATTTTATTTGCCTGGATTTTGTGAGCATTTTCATAATCATAGTCATAGTCATATCGTATTTTAAGGTCTCATAAGTAATCAATTTTATTGTATTTTATGCAAGTGCTTGAAATTCGCCTAATAAGTATACCTATATGTAATGTCCAAGGTAACATTAAACGCAAATAAGAGAATATTTTAACTTTAGGTATTATTCAGTTTATTTTAATTTTAGTTATTATTAGAATACAAAACACTTGTACTCCCCGATTCAATTATACAGCTTAGAAACATGGGCTAACTAGGTTAATGACTTGGTTAAAAACTTGGTGTCCTCGAGAACATTTTTCCTCGGATATGTGATACGACGGTATGGTGATGAATGCTGAACTGTGTGAGTTTGTAATTTAAGGAACACCGTACAGTTGCTCGAACAACTAGGGCAAATGAATGAAAATGTGCTAGTTAAGTGAATCTTTGCTACTTATCCCTAAGTCAGAAAAAGTCGGAGTAGATCAAACCTTATTTGGAAACATGATATATACATAATCTAACAATTTATTTTACAAAAATGGAAAACGCTAATCCGTCAGTACCAGGACCTACATTTTATTCATTTGAAATTTTTCCTTGAAATAGCTTTCAGACTAATTTGACCATTTGAATAGTGAATTCTGTAAAATATGATGATAGATAAAGAACAGATATATCAAAGTGGGAATATATAACTTTATATATAATGCTATTATAAGATATTTGATATGTAAAATACGACTAATGTCGATTTTTTTTAGTATTTAAATAGTCATTCCAGCTCTCAGATGTGACAAAAGCTAGAAGAAGAAATTTTGCCTGTGTAACTTTTATGACTTATATATCATTACACGCTAGCTTTAATCGGTTAAAAGCTTCTTTAACTAATTAAAAATTCAAAACTAAAACTACATAGCTTGTGGCTTTCATTTAGCTAATAGAGCTTTCAACTTAAATCAATTCCAAATAACTTTTTTTTAGTTAAAGTCTGCAAATATATTTCAACTGCTCACATAAATAGAAAATACTCAATATATAGGTAAATAAGGTCTATTATTTTGTTATTTTTCTGGTACAGTTTTTTCATTAATTAATCATAATAATAAAAATATGAGAGGAAGTTGCATTTGAACATTGATTTTTACTTCAAATATTGGGGGGTAGAGTTATGAAATTAAATTGATGAAATGGAATTAGATTTCATTTTTCAGTTATTAGAGTATGCGTTTATAATAAAAATCTGTTAAACAATTTTGATGATGACAAAAAAAAAACTTTTCTGGCTTTGAAAAAAAACGACTTGGGTATATAAGGGTTAATTTTACTTCTTAATATATTACGATATTAAATTGTAATTTCAAAATATTTTTAAATTTATGTTTTTTTTTTTGTTGTGTGGAATTTTTTTAATTATTTGCGATAATAACTATCGCAATTCTAAGGTGAACATTTATTATACCTATATAACATATAGGATTATTATTTCAATTGATTTATATACAAATTTTTATTGTTTACTTCAATTTTATTGTCATTTCATTGATTATTAAATTATATTATGTATTAAATAATATGAAGAATCTGCAAACGAATTTTTAAATCCTTTTAAGTCCTCTTAAAAATTTAAAAAAAAAAGAAAATATAATAAAATATTTTCTTTGAAGTCACGAATTTTATTGACGCAGGAACTATAAAATGTAATTAAGACTTTAATTAATCTATTTTTGAATTTATCAGTAAGAAGAATAAAAAAGAAGAAAATAAATGGATTTTAAATTACGAAATATTTTATTGTGTATTGGATTGTGTTAATCTTTTAATTTTTAATTGGACTTAATTAATAAAAGGGTAATCAACTCCATTGAAATTGGATATGCGCCATACAAAAATGCTGTTATTTATAATTCCATCAATTTTATAACTTATGTAGAAAAAAAAACACAAAAAGCAAGTTCGACGCAAGCAAATAATGACTTCTTTTTAAAAAAAAATAAATTGCCGTATAATCGAAAAAAATTATTTGCCGTATAATCGGCTATTCTTTGAATTGAATTATAGGTATACACTTTATCCAACTACGATCAAATCAGAAATATCGCGCTTATCTGCAAAAATTATATGAACATTTTGTGGATGCCCACAGTTCAACAGGGCTTTTTTATTTTTATTTATAAAATTTTCAATTAAACTGTTAATAATTTGAGAGCAGGTTGTCCTTTACGATTTAGAACAGTCTACAGTATAATATAACTTAATAAATGCAAGTACACATTATTTTATAATTCAGTCTTTAAGTCGAAAATTACGATTTATAATTTACTAAAAAAAATTGTTTGCTTCGCTTTTATATTTTACTACAGTAAATATTTTCTCTTTCTATTCAAAGGTTTTTCTTAATTTAATACAAATTCATAAAAAAGTAAAATTAAAAAAAGAGGATTCACTTTAATATAGAAGTGAACTATTTATGTCCGCCGTCAATGAAGAAAACTACTAGAATTTGGTCGTCCTATCGCTATACGTATTGGATCATTCTATTTTTTTATTCTTCTTCTACTCTATTTGATCATATCATTTGATAATACATATTCTTTTAATGTCATAATTTTTTCGCCTTGTCATAATGAAAACATTTTTGCCTTATCATAGGATCTATGTTTCGGGTGTAATGAAAATTATTGTTATCGTGTATTTTTACTATAACCTTACACAAGTTCGATATATTTTTATTTATTTATTTTGATCCTACAGGTAAATCTTATAGGTTCTTTTCCCTTTCAAAATGTTGGCCTTTATTAAATTATATTACATATTTGGTATTTAATATTTTTGTATATTATATATTTACTAGTGGATCGCCTGTGCATTTGCACAGAAGTAGTTCTTTCAAATACAATTTTATGTAAAAAGAAATATTTGTTTTGGTATAATTGTTATTGTAGTTATTTTCTGAATCGCTTGATTTTTAATCTTCCTTTCCATAGAACTAATTATGGTAAATGTGAGCCAACTAATAGAATGTTAATGGCAGTTAATCAATACAAAAACAGTGTTGACTTTTCTTTGAACAAAACCAGTTTAAAGAAAACCTTGTTTAACTTGCTCCCTTAGTCCTCCTAATTAATCTTGTTTTTTCACTACTAATATTAACTAATTTGTAGTGTTATAATTAACTTTTAATACTTTTAATAACTTTTCATCTTCTCTTTTTTTCTGATGAAACTTATTTTATCTAATTTTGTTTTTTTTTTTTTTTTTTTTTTTTTTATAAAAACTATGTTGTATTAAATTTCAAAGTAATTTAAACTTTAAATCATAAATCTTATTTGATACATTGTGTTAATTCAAAATTTTAATAATTAATTTGTATTATATTTTGTAAACTGTTTGAACTAAATAGTAAATAAATAAATAAATAAATATTGAATATTTATACTTTATAATGAAATTATAGTATAATACCTAATACTTTATGACGAAATTAACACTAATTTCAATATCTATAACTTAACACAATAAAATCTCATTACTCTCAAAATAGTAGATCGATATATTTTAATTCGTTTATAGTCAAAAACATTTGTAGTCAAAATTCTGTTATAGCAATAGGTGAAAAACAGTGAATTATTTTATTAAAACACTGATATATATAAAGTTTTTTCTGTTCTTTATTACAAATATGTATATTTTGTGATTGCATAACAGAATTGATATTTATGAATACGATTTTGTTTATAAAGATGCAATTTTTTTTGACTACGCCTATAGTCACAAAAAGGTTATAGTCAGAAATATTACTTAAATTTAGCGAATGACCATAACCGTGTCTTACTGCATATATTTTTTTTAATGATAGAAGAAGCAAATGAACTAACATTTATTATATAATTTTTGAAGAGAATAATCTGATTTGATTTTTATTTTCCTGTTTTGTTTTCAATTTTTGTTTGTGTTTTTGTTTTTGTACTTTTTTCTATAACTTTGTGTATTTATTTAAAATGGCAGAATTTTTATGAAGCATTTTTAAAAATTTCCCGTAATTGAAATTTCTTTTGGAGTATAGATGGCGCTCAACTTGGAAATAACCGTCACTATTTGGTGTAAATATTTGAAATGTTTTAAGTATTCAGCACCAAGAACTTGCTAAATTTTTAATATTTTTTTGTTGTAAATAATTTACTATTTAATTAATCTTGCTTTTTTACTCACCACGTCGTTCATCTTGTGTATTATAATATAATATATTCCCCACATAGCCTTCCTTGTGTAACATATATAATATTATGCAAATATCTACATGATACATCATAGTGTCAAAACTGTCAACTGTGAATACATTCCACATAATTTGTATGCTTAGATTTATTTTAAACTAAACGGGTTCGTATTTTGTTGAAATAATAATTAAAAATTACTTTTTTTTTATTAAAAAAATCTTGTTTTTTGTTATTAATTATATTATATTATAAAAATTATTATTATAATACATAATAATAAAAAAATATTGATTTAATAAAAAAAAAAAAATCTGAATTAAAAGAGAATCGAACTCACAAAAATTTATGATATTAAACCCTATATTAATAATATTATCTTACTAATTAATTTTTTTTCCTACTAAAAGTGCAAAAAACCAAATACGATAAATAAATTAAAAAAAAAAACGAAGCAACGAAACAGTGGCTTGGAAAAACAACGAAAAGTGGGCCTTCAAAATCGTCCTCTTGTGTATTATAATATAGATAAAATAAAAATTGATTTTGATCGCCACGGCCTGCATCATCGCCGACTGATTGAATGAAAAAAAAAAACGAATCACACGAAAAACCACGAAAGGTGTGCCTTCACTAGTCGTGCTGTTGTGTATTATAATATAGATATTATTTTTTTTTATTAGTTATATTATATCATTATTAATTATTAAATTATATTTAAACAGATGTGGCTATTGAAAATTACATTTTTAGTCACTTTTGAAAAATTTTTCGGTTCTCACGGGGTTTGAACTCGAGCTTTTTCGGTCGTTACATTACTACACTCAAGTGCTTTATCACTCGGCTACCGAGGTCACTGATATATTTTTAATTTGATACTTTTTTAGGTCCATAATCATCTTAGGAGCAAATCTAGAGTAAATTATTAATCCAGACTATTCTATGTATAATATCTATCGTTCGTAATATTTAACTTCTACAGTACGAGTATAATAGACAAATTTTATATTCCAATTTTGAGCTCCAGCTTGGGTTGCATTCATTCTATCGATTACGCTAAACAGAGATACATATAAAGATATCTTGTTTTATCATTTGAAAGCTTATATTGTTTTAAATATATAATCTCAAGTTAATCATATCTACTTTGTATCATATATTTAATTATACAGATTTATAAAATATATATCGTAATATTAATTAATTGCGTGTTTAACCCCAAAACCACCTGCTAAAAGCGTACATGTTAACATTACTCCTTTTGTTTTCTTACACTGTTAGATGCATTTGATTATATGGAGGTTTCAGAAATCATTCAGTGTAGGTCATTTTATCTGTGACATTTTATCTGAAATTGAATTATGTTATCCCCAAGTTTCTTCATTGTTATTTCATTCGGTTGACAAAAGTAACAAAGTTATTTACTACGCAATTTTATTAACATATTGTGAAATACTTTTTTAACTGCTGAATGCTCAAATGTAAACATATTTCAACGAGTGTTTTCTGAATTAAAAATGAATGTGGCGTTAACTTTTGATCATGTGTTTCATCAAAGTTTTATTTAAATTTTAAACCACGGACAAAAGGCATATGCCAAATATGTGATTCAAAGCACTATTTTATATGATCGAAATTTTCTTCTTCTTTTTTTAAAAGTTCTGCTTCTTTACAAGTTGATATCCACCATTTAGGTCCATCTTTTCGGAGGTCTGCCCGGATGGTGGTATTTGACCTGCCATCTCTAGAAAATTTTCACAATGCGGTTCTTTTGTATTCGAGAGACGTGGTCGATCCAAACTCGCCTTCTAGTTGTGGTCCACCTCACAACATATCGGATATCACAGGCTTTCCTTATTTGAGCGCTCGGAGTTCTGTCCCTTAGTCTGTGCTTTGTAATTTTCCTCAGCACTTTCATTTCGGCTACACGTGAAGCGACTTTCGTTCGGCTCGTCTCCGCTCTCGTTAACGCTGCATATGTCATAATCGGGCGAACACATGTTTTATATATTTTAGTTTTTGATGTTTTACTCATATATTTGTTTTTCGATATAATGTCGTTTAAGCATCCAGAGACTATCGCCGCTCTGTTTAGTTGTTGAATATTCTCCGATTTTTGGTAATGTGTAGAGGAAACCTCTATTCCCAAGTACTTAAACGACATTATTTGTTCAATTATTTGATCATTTACAGCCAGTTTGCACCTAATGGGATCTTTTGCAATAATGAGTGATTTTGTCTTTGCGTACCGAGATCACCATGTTGAATTTTATTGATGCTAGGTGAAGCTGGTGCCAAAAAAATTTTGCAGCTCGTATTCGTTTTCGGATATTAGCACAGCGTCTTCTGCGAAACATATAATTTTTAATTTTACTTCATGGGTTCTAAGTTCGCGTCTTGCACATTTCGTTTGTGATATAATTTCGTCCATAACTATAGATTGAAAATAAATGGACTTAGAGAATCAATTACAGTCTTATTCCTGCTGATATTGAAATTTCATTCGATATGATGTTATTGGCTAGTATGTGAGTTCAGGTATTTGTGTTTAAAGCTTCAATTATTATTTCGAGTGGAAATGTCTTGTTTGCAATATCTTGATAATATCATTTAGCTGACCGAAATGAAGAGAATAAACATGAAACAACATTATATTCGAGTATACATTATTCAATTCTTCTAATAAATTTATTAATTGATATAATTGCCATCATTCAATTCATATCACTTTAAAAGCGTACATAGAAAAAAATTGTAAATTAACACCTGTGCAATGGATAAAATTTAATTTACTTTAATAATCCTAGGTCATTAATTTTCAATATATGTTTATTGCATATTTATTTACATACTTCAAGTTAAATGGATTCAAAACAAATATACAAAATCAATTATAAAAAAAAAGTTATTATCTATATAATACCAACAAGTTTGTTGTAAATTGTGCAACTATTATTTAAAATATGCGTTTAACCGTAATTTGCAAATAATACAATCTAATATTCAAAACACTTTTCTTTTTTAAATATGAAGAAATTATTCAGGAAGAGAAAAATATTGATTTAATATAAGTGGCATGGTATTAGTAGGTTTAGTTAAAGTGCTAACACCTTTCAAGATACACACATTAAATGTACAAAATGTATTCCTAGTGTACCTAGAGAAGTTTTTGTTGAGTTACAAAGTTTTACAAGAAACTCAATGAACAGAAGCTATAAATAATCAATACAACTTCATTTTTCCATGCAATGCTTCAATATTTTGATTGATTGATTGAATTAATTTTATTTCTTTGATCTAAATCCACTTTGATAGGATGTTCTCGGCTGTACATCTTAGTCTATTATTTATAATATTGGAAAAAGTTTAGTACACCGTGTTTAATAGTGGAATACCGCTATAGTTCGCACAGTCAAGTTTATTGCCGTTTTTGTCAATGGGGACAATGATAACTTGTATACATTTGTATGGTAGAGTTTGTATGTCCCATACTGAAAATGTTAAGCTATATAACTTGGAGATAAGCATTACACCTGCATTTTTAAGGATTTCTGCTACAATGTTATCTTCTCGCGAGGCTTTGTTTTTTTCATTTGCAGAATTACATTTTATACTTCAAGTAAGATTGACACTCTCTAGTATATATACTCTGGAATCGAGATGTTTCTATGAATTTGTACCAAAGTTTATATTGGTTGTTGAACATTTAATAATTCTTCAAAATATTTTCTCCATCTTTCAGATATATTTTTTTATTCGCTCAATGTTACTTTAGTTTTGGTGTGCCGATTACTTAGTCTAGGTTAGAATCCATTTTTAGTTCCTTTTATCGTTTTATTTTACTTTCTTCAAAGTCCGTACATATTATCTACGTTCTTCCTGATAAAGATTAAAAATATCCTAAACAAATTAATCCATCCTTCTACTTTTGTTTTGTCCGTTGGACTCCGAGAGGTAGCTCAAATTTTCTATTTGATATTTCCATCATGCGATTTGTAGTTAATATTTTTCGTTTTCTCATAGGAGGCTGCACTTGCACATATCCCACTGTTCATGTGCCAAGCGCTGCACTTGGCACATATCCCATAATCAAGCTGAAAGCTGTGCCATCGATGTATCGGCATTACAGTACAGTAAAAGAGGACACAAAGATGCGAATATATATATATAAAATTTCAGGAAGCCAAGCTGCCTTAAAAGCTCTGGCTCCCCGAATTGTAAAATCACTTATTTATAGCTGTTACAAAAGTTTAATAAAGCTAACGGAATGAAACAGAGTTACTCTTATGTGGACTTCTGGCAATGAAGGAATACAAGGCAATAAAGAGGCAGGTGTCCTTACAAAAATAGGTTCGAAGATAAGCTCGCAAATGATATAAATATTTACAGGAATACCATTGCCTGATTCTGAAATTGACATCAGAACAATAACAGCGTTTATCACGGACATAGAGACCTGTATAGACTAGACATTTAAACCAGATTCTGAATACTGGGAAGACGGGGAAGTATAATAGATCTTAAGAGTTTGCGTTGACATAGTATATACTGTGGCTCTTTCTTGTTTACATTGCGTGAGCTAAGTTGTAGCTTATATTGTGAACTAAGTTATAGCTATACTAAATGTATAGCTTATATTGTTCTTGTTGTTTCTTAACGCCTTAGGAATGTATTCTTCTCCTGAAATATCCACAAATAATCATTTCTGGTGATGTTAGGACACTCTATAAGCGTTTTTCAATGAATATTTTAGATTTTTAGGTTGTTTTTCTACACTTCTGAATCTGTACCTATACAAACTAAGTTTTTTCCAAGCTTTAAATATTTTGATTTTCGTTCTTCTGAAAATTTTGAACTTTTTCAATACTTGGCAAGATCTTTCTAAGGCAGCAGCTTCATTCACCATAACACCACGGTTGCTATGGGTAGTGAAACTCGTTAACTTATTCAATTATTTCCGTTATCAGCATCAATTTATTTTACCCAATTATCAATAATTCAATCTATTTCATTCACATCAAGTAACACAAAAATTTCATAAATTGCATTTCAATGAATAACGAAACACCTGCTTGCTTTAATACTAAAGCAAAAAAATTTTAAATAGATAAATAAATACAAAATTTCTAATTCTGAATGAAATTAATTTTGAAAATAAAACCTACATACTTCAATTAAATAAATTTTAAAAATTTCTATCCAAATCTATATATAGAATGGAAAGTACTTATGAACTCATCAAAAAAAAAAAAATCATACCACCAAAAATTTATCGTAAGTAAAATATTATTTCAGTTGCTAGCTTAAAAACATGAAAATTCCAAAATAATAATTAATTGGAATTACAAAAATAAAAAAAAAATTTTTTTTTGTTTTATAGCCGTCACTAGGTCTTGTGGATAGTGTCCAATTTATTGATTTATTTATAATTAAAAGTCACCGTTATTGGGGTTCTTGTTTTTCACATATTTTAACTTTTTTTTTTGTTTTTTTTTTTTGTTATTTAGAACAATTTTGATTGGTATAATAAAATTCATTTTTCGTACATTACAGTTGAAAATATTACAATTTTTGTGCCATTAAAAGAAAATAATTTTGATTACCTCAAGAAGTGTAAGTCTGTTTAACTTCATAGAAATAAATTTCCAAAATGTATTTATTTAATTTTCAAAATTTGATCCCTTGCTTTAACAGGTTCGGTATTATAGAATTATATAGTAATTATCTCAATGTTTCAGTAAATTCTTAAAAATATCATTCCGGTCAACTGTAATACTTAAGAAAATCCTTATTTATCAATTTATTATTAGCAGTGATATATAGAGCTAGCTCAGTAGTCAGTATAACTCAGATACGGTTCTAAGACTTGGAAACCATTTTTAATCATCATTATTTTCACAAAGCAGTTAATCAATATACTGTTACTATACTACGTAAGGTTGCTTGCGCAACGTATAGTCGGGGGCGTGTCATATACCTGTATTTCATTTACCTGTAGTATCATTTGCCTTACATTTTGTCTATATTTTCATTTGCCTGTAATATACATTTGCCTGCATTTCATTTGACTGGAGATGCTAGATACTGAATATAATATAGTATGTCAAAAATATATATGTGAGATTTAGGAAAAATTTCAGAGTTGGATTCCAAATCGAAGTTCTACGTCCTTTACGAAATATCTAAATAGATTATTAAGCCTCTGTTAGATACAAACAAAATGATTGAATTCGAAAACACTTAATGAATAAAAGTCGAATTTTCGAATTTTAAATTTTGATGGGACTTTGGGATTTTGTGTTTTGGTATTTTGGAGTTTTGTATTTGGTATTTAGAATTTCGTGGCCAACTCATAAATTGTATTTATAAAAACAGACAAATAAAAATTCATCTTTAAACTGACATAGCTACGATTTATTCAAAATACAACTAAAAAACTCAAAACAATATAAAGCCAATATTCTAACACATAGAACAGTTTTTATTTGGGTACATTGGAGGGAACTGATCCATTATCACATACCTTCAATTCATATTTCTATTATTACGTTTTAATAGAACTCTCATCCCTCTGTCTTACATTTTTTTCATCCTGTTTAGATGTTCTAATGAACCCGAAAACATATTCGTTTCATTTTCGGGGTCATTAACACATGTAAATAAGATGAAAAAATTGCAATACAAGGGGATGAGAATCATACTAAAATGTAATAAGCGATATAAACACATTATGCACCATTTTGACCATGGAAAATGATATAATGCTTCTAATTTTTCCGCACATGTAGTCTAAGTGTTCTAAAAAAATTAGTTTATTATCTATTATAACAACTAACTATTTTATACTCGTTCAATGGTCTCACTATGAATATAAACAGAAGAAACAGTAGAAGAGCTACGTATACATTTGGTTTTCGTGACATTAAGCTTTAACTTATTCATTCAAAGCCAGTTATGTATGTTTTTCAGATCTATATTTAGATTTCGATCTAACTACGCTAAATTTCTGCCACTAATATGTACAAGACAATCATCAGCGAGCATGACTATATATGCATGGCAAACTTAAGAATTCGTCCAATATCGTTAATATATAACAGGAACATTATAGCGCCCAACACTGATCCCTGCGGAGGACCTAGCCTAACATATTTTTGTCTAGATTGAGAATTATTTCTAACTTGCTTCTTTTCTACTTAATATATTTTAAATCAGTTCAGTTCGTTGTTTCTGATCCCATATCTTTTGAGATTTGACAATAGTAAATTAAAGACAATAGTATCTAATGTCTCAGTGCACGCTTTAGGTTTGAAATACTACTATGATGAAATTTCCAATATGAGCCAGTTTTTTAGGTAAAGTTTAGTTAGCACCTATTTCATGCTTCATTCCACAAAAACAAAAAGAAATAAACATTTCATCCATAGTAGTTTATTGAATAATTGAAGTGAACACATACGATAGAATTATGAATTATAAAATCAGTTTTTATCACCTTGACCAATTTTTTGCTGAAAACAAAACTTTGAAACATTCAAATTTTCTTCTTCATATAGCTATTAATCATTTTTTTTGTTCTAACAACGTTTATGGATCTTTCTCTTTCATAATACTAAATGGGTCTATTCTTACTGACTTTTTAAAAAAAAATTGAATTTATTCATTAAATTTTTACGATATTCAAATTTTCAATTAATTTAGTTTCAAGCTCTTATTTCGCAATTAATCTTACCTACGTCATAACTCTGTCATTAATTAAATTTATTTATAGCGGCTTACAATATTCACATTTTCAATTACAAAATAAGTGTTACTTTATAATTGTCGCTCCAATATTTTATATTAAGACACAACTAATTATAGGAACTATATACATCAAGTTCATGACATTTTTTCCAAAAATTATTTTAAATTTGACGGTATCATTTTTGATATAATTCTTGTAATACGTGAAGCTTACTTTTTGACATGTTGTCAAATTTTGTTCAAGTACTCTACTGATAACACAATAATGGTATCAATGTCACGCAAATTAAATACTTTAAATACACAAATTGATTTAGATTACTCTGCAAATAGTTCTAAAATTATTTAAATTTATTAAGTTTTCTTTTATATTAAATTATCAACTAAATAGCCTAATTAGCTAAATAATTAACAAATTAATACACTTAAATAGATTTAAAATACATGTTTCTGTGTGTGAGTGTTTATTTTACAAAAATGAAAAATATATTTTTTAATAATCTTACTATGATAATATGAAATTCATTTATTTAATTATTTTATTTACATAAATTTTAATTATATCAATTGTAAATATTGTTTTATTTTTAAATCTAGTATGTTAAATGTTATGTAAATTTTTTTTATTTGCAATCAATTTATTTTTTGTCATTTTAATATTTTATAAATGCTGTTCGCAATTTTTTTGTCACAAAATGTTCAATGTTCCAAAACTTTTTCGCCCCTGGTTATTATGATTCATAACGCAATATTAAATATACTTTTAGCTTAGTTGTCTAATTTTTCCGTTCGACAAAATTCCTTAAATTGATATTTATTTATTTATTTTATTTTGCACATTATACATGAAACGGTGAGTCCTTATAAGAGTATGTAAAATATAATAAAGCATAACTAACCGATAGAAATTAACACTGAAAAAAAGAAAGAAAAATCGAAAAAATAATGACAAGAATAAAATTTAAGTCAAAACTAGAAAGTATGGAGATGAAGTAATAAAAGTTCAAAAAACTATCTTCTCCACACATACATAGCAAACATTAATCTACAACATAACAAATTAATGCCTACACCTCTTCCCTCACCCAACAAAGCTATACGAATTTAGAAATAGAGAATCGAACCTGATAACATTCAGCAAAGAATTCCACTACACGACTGCTCCATATACAAAAAATGATAGATGTCTTAATCTTCTAGAATTGCATTACAAAATTAAATTCGTACTTTTTATTAATCTTCCAGGGGTTATATTCTTTAGGAGATATGTAAGCGTATTTATAGATAGAATTTCATGAATAAAACAGATGTACTCAGTATAGTAAAGTATAACTTTTGAAACATCTCTAACGATTCAAAACGAGTGAGAGCATTGAAAATAACCCTTAGACAAAAAACAAACTCACCTATACTAATCCTAGCACTAATTACTTCACAGTAAGCAAAATGTGGAAATATTAAAGATGCAATTAATTTCTTTTTTATTCACTCATTGATATGATATAAAAGAACAATAAAAAAAAAATAAAAAAAAATAAAGAACTTTCAGCGTTTGCATAACTTACAAAAAAGATTTTTAGAAATAAAATTAATGTGATTGTTTCAGCTCAGCTGAGAGAGTTTTTTTTAAATACCACAACCACGTTTTTAGTTTTATTTACAAATTTTACTTTTGCGTAAGAATGGTTACTGTATCAATGTTACCAATATAATTTACCATAACCTGGAATTGAACGGACTTATGAGTAGCCCATTATTTAAAGCCCAGAAAGCTACAACGTTAGGTTCAATTTAAATTTTTGTTTCCTTACTAGCTTAGAACTTACGAAACGATTAACTGTCAAATTAGCTATCATACTGCATTTACTTTTTAACATTTATGATCAGTATATACTCTGGCAAATCATCCCTAATAGACTCAAGCTTGAACAACGATTCCCAATTATCCAAATTTACTTCGAAAATCCGTCGTCAATTCACGCAATTTATAGCCGATTTCGTGATTTTTATGGTGCACATAATAATCCATCTGAGCAAATCCCCCGCTGAACTGTGGATAGATTTCATACTATGATTATGATTATTATATTTCATATAATGATTTAATAATAACCGAAACGTCGAAGGAATGTGCGTACGGAATAAAATATCGCTATTGAAAACGAAAGTGTGGAAGAAGATACAAATTTATCGATTCGTCATCGGTTGCAGTAATTGCAAAGGTTTTAGTTTATATATATTTAAAATTCCACTGGTACAGGAATTAAGTTCAAGAGACCATTATATCCAATTCCGCTCAATTCAATCGAATTGTATTCAATTTAATATACATGAAACAATTAGATATAATTTAATTGCATATATAAGTATTAATTTTAGATTTACACAATTTGTTACAATATTAAAAAAAAAATATAAAAAATATATTTAAAACACAATTTTCAAAAGTTAACAAAATTTAAAATTACTGTTACAAGCATTTGACAAACAAGAATGTAAATAAATTTTTAATCTCCCAAAAACCATTATTCCTCTTTGGGATGAAATAAAATTAAAAAAATAAATAATAAATAAATAAATAAAACAAATAAATTAATAAAAATTAATATACCAAAATATGAAATTGAATAAATTCAATATTCGCCTAAAATATTCCCAACAATGAATTTACAATGTGAAGTTGCGGACCTAACGACATCCGGCAACGTATTCCAAAGTACTGAACTCTTAACAATAAAGAATAAATGCCTGAGTCTCCCTTTATTACGTTGGATAATTCAGTTCATATTCCGTGGTACTCTCCCAACAGATATTTTGTCATGCAAATATTAAGGACCAATTTTCCAATTTTCCATGCATAAAGAATATCTAAAATCTAGGGAATTATTGAAAGTGCAAAGGAAATTATCTTATGCGTCATTCTTTCACTGATTGAATATAGAGTTATTCGAAAATGACCCTTTATTTAATTGCAAAATTTTGTTCAACAGCTGTCAAGCTCATTTTTGGTTCAATGACTTTGTTAATACAATAAATATATCACAATAAGGCCATTTGCGGCTGCGGTGATGTAAGGACTCCACAAAATTGCCATATATGGAGTGACACCAAAAGACTTTAAATACTCCATTACATTCAGAAAAATGCACCCTTTGATGTGGTGGTATAATCGGACCTTATTTCTTCAAAAATGGAACTCACATTATGATCAATGGCGATGGTTCCTGTGGAATGTAGATTTGTCGAAAAAAATAAAATATTGAATAAAAATTATCAACTGAAAAGCAAATATTCTATGAAAAAAAAATAATGACTTACAGTACAAATTAGAGAAAGCTCTCTATTGAATAGAAAATCAGAAAGGAGAAGTTAGATATATTGATAGTTTCGATAATATTTGTTTACATACTCAAAAAAATTTAACATCTCATGCAAATTGCGTATATACAATAGGCGGATAGAAAATATTTAACTGATACCTAAAAACAAGCACATTTTAAATGTTTCTTGTCACCAAACAATGTAACTTTATTTAAATCTGCAAGCCTTTTTTTAACAATATCATGGTTAAAAACCAAAAATGTCTTTATATTTTGTAGGATATACTCTGTTTTTCAGCACAGCTGCCCACATTCTAACACTATTAAATTATTAATATTTCTTAGGAGTATACTTTCTAAAGGGTATTCTACACAAATAAATTAATTTTATGTCCTTTGACTTGCTCACTGCTCATTCGATTACTAACAATTGCCGAAATGTTTTCAATCAGATTGAGATCAAAAAATAATTTTTTACATTTTGTAATGAAATGTTATCAGGCCGGAATAATAATAAAATATTGTAGGCGCGCAAAACATGCCCACACATAATATTTTCATATTCGCCTTTACTAAAATCTAATACAAGTAATAATAAGAAATGTGAATTTTAAAAATAAAATATAAATACAAATATAAATAAAAATAAAAAATTAATTATAGAAGAAATATTGAACAGTGTGATTAAAGAGGTTGTCATAGAATCCGTTAGTAGAAATAAAGATACTCATATTGAAAATAGAATATCTACTTTAAATGAAGTGGTAATTGAAAAACACGATTTGCAAGAAGAGTGGAAAATCTTAATACAAACTAAAGTACAGAATCTAGATCTACTTAAGTTTAACTCTCACTTTTTATTTTCGTATTTTCATAAATATAAGTTATTTAAGATTTTATTTTTAAACGTAGGTACATTAGTTTGTAAGAGAGACTCATAAATCATACTAGTTATTTATACTGTAATAAATAAAAAAATATAAATACATATAATTAATTTTCAAAGATTAAATCGACCAACACGTCATCGTAATTTCATCCCTAATAGTTCCTTCGTCCTACCAATCAATTCAAAATATTTCTTTTTCACTTTTTCAAATTATTATTTAAATAATTGATTCTATTAAATTTTGATTAATTGAATATAATTAAAAAACAGTTATGCATTACACTCGAAGTTGAAACTATCTCTAAAATACATCTGTTTACTTACAATATTCAATAATTATATCTGATCTTCAAGCTGAATTTAAATAAAAGAAAATAGAAAGTTTTCATTCTCATATTAAATAATTTTTATAAAAGTCGACCTCAACCATAATTTTAATAAAGAACAATGACAAGATCATCAAAAACGAATTCAAATAAAAATTCTATAATCAAGCCATAGTAATTCATTTTTACAACAGCTGATAATAAAAATATAGCCAATCATGAACACCAATCCAACTATCAAAACAAAATAAATGAATAATTGAGAATCTGATATACAATTGAAAATTTTTACAACACTAACAGATCTTCTTGAACTGTGCAGACATGCGACAGAAAACCAGGTGTTTTTTTTCCTTTATATTCCTTTTTTCTTTTTCATCTTTTTCACCCTTGAATACCGTTTTTATTTTTTATTTTTTAGTTTTCTCATCGAATCGAAGAAATTCACTTTAAAAACCAATAAAAAAAATTTAATTTGATCCAAAGTACATACAGAGTGGGTACAATTGTGTATGCATTTATGTATATTATGCAAGTAGTAAGGTTTTAGGTAAATATAAAATTTCTGAAAAAAAAAGACAAATTTAAAATTTAATTTCTAAGAATTTTCCAACTGAATAAGAATTTGTTGCTCCGTTCATTTGTTGAGTAAAAAAAATGTCATTGACTTTATTTCGAATTTAGCCAGGGCAGTTCTAATATACAGGATGAAATATTATATTGAATACTTCTGATTATTTTATATGTATTCTGTATTTAGAGTTGTCGTTTTAAACAAATTGAAGTATATAAATATGTATTTGTTTTTTAACTGTTAAATATTTAAATAAACATTAGAATTCTAGGCATGTTTCACAAATTTTATTAAATATCTTAATCGATTTTAGTTATTACATCTTCATCACAAGACCAATGGAGTGGAGGTATGTTTCATGTCTTCTGTTAATTTTAATAATGTTTCAACTAGAGCCTACATCATATTCTACAAAATATATGTATGTTAAATATATATTTTTAATTTTTCCAATTGTAAATGAATTGAACAACATTAATGTTAATGATTTTAAGAATTTAACGATTAATATATTAAATTTTTATTAATAATATTCAAATTATCTTTTCTTTAATATCCCTTCTGAATTTTTGGCGATATCACATTTGTTAAAACTTCCTTATTTTAAACTAAATGCATCAATTGTCCACTTGTTTAGAAATTTGATGTCTGAAGTATTTACGACATTGATTTTCTTTTAATTCTAGACAGATATGATATTTTTCTATATGGTAGATTGTTTTGTGCGCTTCGATTGATGGTAGATTGTTTTGTGCAATATGTTCTACATTTAATGACATATTTACATATCATCACTGACCATGTACCCTTATCCAAAATTAGTTACAGTTGTTTATTATTAAGTTTATTATCATGATTCTCTGGACAAAAGCATTGTTCATTTAAACGCCTACCTACATATAATTATTATTTCCAAATATGAAAGATTGGCAATTCCAGTACAGACAAATGTAGATTCTGCTCACAAAAAGGTGTTTCCAGGTCTGATTCAGAAATTGAGAAGCACATAAACCTGCAATATATTCTACTTACCTTTTGTTGAATTATTCTTAATATAGTGGATATAGAAACAGCAAGTTTCTAGTACACTATGATATTCGGAAAAGTTTTAAAAACTGTATTTATCTCTAAAATCACATAATATACAAGCACATATAAAATACTCCTAACAAACTACGATCATATTTTTATGAATATTAATAAACTATTCCTCAGAAATTTAACGACCTTTTGTATAGCAAATAAATTAAACATTCTCGAAGCAAATTAAATAAAAATGTCCCCTGTGTTTTTTTTTTAAATAAATGTATGTGCTTCTGCAAGACGATGACTGAAAAAGTATTACTGTTGTCTTATTTTATATACAATTCATCAGAAAGTACTCTCCTGAGGTCCTTATATTAACTAAAACAATTTTTGTACAATTGTATCAAATACAAACAATGAACATTAACTAGAGTATCAGTATTCGACAAGACACACGATTCCTGTTTTAAACGTGTTTGATCAAAAATACTCAGACGAATTCGATTTTGAAACTATGAAAATGAATCATGTGTCATTCGGTATAATCTTGAGCTCTAAGTCAGCATATAAATAAATATCAAATATTATCTATGTTTGACGAGCTATAACGCTTCCAGTATTGCATACAACGAATGAATAATAAAAGATTGCCCCCCCCCCCCGTAAAATTTTGATAAATGAATGGGCAAATAATATGCGAAATTATACAACAGAACAAATTATTAAAACTATTTATTAAAACTAAATGGAAAATAATAAATGTAATTCAGCTTACACAGCACAGTGAAAAAAGTAATAATAAACCTATATATTACCATATGATTAATAGAACATACAGAGTCATATTACAGAATCATATTACCATATGATTAATAGAACATATGTACATACATAGGTACTACATATGGTATATTTTTGTAAAAAAAATAATCAGCTACTGAAAGAAGCGAGTATTTCAACCATTATTTTACGGATCAGTATTTATTTTTGTGAAACAATTATTAAAATAATCATTTATGTTAATTGTTTACCATTTTATTCTTGGGAAAAAATTTGAATTGACATATTTAATTTCTTCATTAATTCATTTCTAATAATAAAGTGCGACATCTATTGGTGGACTTATTTGGATTATGAAAATGTAAATTAAGATGTCTGCTTCTATTTTATTTTGGTTTTGCATTTGTGAAGACGTGTGAATATACTTTTATATGGGTAAAATTTTCTAATTGAAATTTAAAAATATTTAACTTCGCCACGATTCCCGTTAAATATCTATCATATAAAAAAAAGTAATGAAAACCGGTTGAGAAATGACTCTGGAAATTGTTCCGAATTTTTTCCATTTACAGATTAAATGATTTATGATTTAAAAAAGGAGTAAAAAAACTACTTCTCCAAAATTTCAAAACGGTAACATTTATTTCAAATTATCAGAAAAAAAAAATTTCCCATCCGTCATATTTAAATTATCACCACAAAACATCTTTCATTGTTTAATTATTTATTAGTTAGAAAGAGATAAAAACAATCGATTTATTTTCATGTCAAATCGATTCATATTTATATACCAAAAACAAAATGTCAAGAAGCTGAAGCAGGGAATGTCGTTAATGAAAAGACTGTTGCATAGTTAATTTATTTATTATTATTTTTTTCTTTTTGTTTCCTTTAAATTAAACTGGCATTGTTTGAAAAATTGTGTTCAGTCAAATGTGCAAAATTCTGATTAATTTTAGGGTTCGATTGTTTTCTCAGTACTAACATATAAAAGAAAAAAATCATTTATTTTTGTTTTTATTTAATTTTTAAATCGGTGTCATATTTCAAAAAAATAAATTTGTTATTTTTATTTAGTTACAAGGACAAAACTGTGCCCTTTTTAATCAGCTTTTTATAAACTAGTATCAAAAATTGTAATGTAACTTTAGAAATATGTTATAAGAGTTGTATAGGAGTTATAAGAGTTGGAGGTGTCTTGCATCAGAACTTATATGCTTAAATTAACTCTCACTGTTCATAAAACAAAGCAATAAGTTCTTCCGTTAATTTAGGTTAATTTTTATGATTATGAGTGTAATAGATTTAATTTAATATTGTAGTAATAAATTTTTAAAAGTCATTTTTTGAAGATATTAACTGATGCAATCCTAAAGGTTTTGGTATGAAAACTGTAAATTATTACATGAAAAAAATTAGTTCGAACAGTTATTTATAAAATGAGTTGGAATATTAATAACGATTATTTTATTTTTAAAAACTTTTAAATTATTTATTATTATTATTATTATTTTATTATGCCTTAATTTCATTTTACAATTTTCCTTATTTCTAATTTACATTATTAAGAGCTTATACTAACGTATTTGCATTCTATCACTTATAATTTACTTAGACTAACCTGAAACTGCATGAAACTTCTATAGGTTAAAGAATTTATATTCATTCGAAATCTTGTAACCTACAGTATGGGCTAATAACAGTTTGAAGGTAATCTAAATTGAAAGCTTCTTTTCGAAACGTTCGATTCACGTCTTAGTCGATGGTTTCAAGTATGATATAATTCATATAAATGCTGATGTACCACAAACATGGACTCTTTCTCGCACTCTCTTCTTGATTTTCATCAATGAGTTATTTCAAACATCCTTCAATTCTATCCATAGCTTTCAAGATGACAGTTTCCTAGCAGCATACTTTGATTTGCTCCGCGGTACTACTACTACAAATGCTGGAGTTATAGCAATAGAAGGCACATAATGGTAAACAGGATTAACCATCATAAGACTATATTTTTCTGAATGAAAAATGGCTCTAACTATTCCCTATTTTGTACATTTAATTTCTTAATTTATATTTTCAATTGTTATATTTTATATTGAATTTGATATTTAGTTATTAAAAGTTTTTTATTGGATTTTAGTATATTAAATGTTATTTACTATAAGTAGTAGAGAACTTTAAAACTTAAATTTAACTGACTTTGACCAAAATTACTGAATCGTAAAAAAAAACAGAAATATAGTCTAATTTCACACAAACTTCTTAGATTTGAATCTGATTTTTCCTTCCAAAAGGTTTACTTTGTAAAACTCGGATAATCTAAAACTCTTATAAATATAGACGGGAATCAAAACTATTGTATGTGATCGTATATATATTCCAAATCACTGTGTAAAAGCAGAGTGAACACCCTCATCCCATTGACTTGAAATTATATAAAAAACAAGAAACAATTATTTGGAATGACCATATTTTTATATCGTGACAGGAGCTATTTAGTGTTTGTACTATGTATCGATGTGATGTGAACCTCTATTCTCACACTTTGAATATAGGGTTTCATATTTACGGCACAAAGTAGAATATAATATTTCCCATATTTGGATTTGCGCTAACACTCCAGCTTTAGACCGCGTTCAAATTTGCGTTTTTCGTTTTATAGGCGGACCCACAAAAAATTTTGATGGTGCATTAGTCACAATTTTGAACGAAAATAATTTTAGTACTAAAAATAAGTATACTAAGATATTAAACTTTGGTCCTGAACGATATCATTATGTTGGTTTGATTTGTTATCATATTTGCATGTTATTGATAATTTGCCGATACTGAACCAAATTTAGAACAATTAATGAAGAAATTTGAAATTACAGACAACAGTTTTTTTATGTAATAAAAGATTCTTTAAGTGGCAATAATGAAAATCTGTGTCTCCATACTGTTAAATAATTGTATTATTTGAAAAATTATAAGGTCAGGCTTAGGTATACGGTCAAAAAAGATATTATGTAAAATATTAGAATTGTGCTTTAAGATACATATATTAGTCTAGAATAAAATATTGTTGCTTATTATTCATATGTATGCATGCAACGATCCTATGATACTACGTGTAAGACCAGTCAGAACCAGTTGAAGAAGGAGGCTTTGTTTTCATTATCTAAACAAACAAAAGATATTAAAATCAAAATGTCTCAATATTGTTTTATTTTAGTTTCGTAGCTTAAGTTAAGTATTGCAAGCCACTTTGAAAAAATATGGAAATAAAAAAAAATAAAATAAATCATGAAATATTAAAAATAATAATAAATAATGAAAAATTTTCTTTTTAGTATACATATTTTACATCATAACTAAAAAAAAATTAAAAACTTTTAATTATTAAAAAAATCACAGATTTATTCATAGTTTGGTAACAAATATCATTTCAAATATTTTTCTTTTGTTTTTCTTCTTATTACAATTTATAAAATTCCAATAACTTGTTTGAGTTCATCCATAGCAATTGATATACTATCATCAGCTGATACCTTTGTTGGTGGAATACATTCAATTGGTTCATGATTATTTATTAAATCTAATAAATCTTTAATTGATACACCTTTTAATTGTTCATTAGCGGTATTAATTACAATTTCTTGTACTATTTCAGCAACATCATCATGTTTATATTTCAATATAATTGGTACAAATCTTTGTATCATTGAATTTGCCAATTTACCAGTATATTTACCCCATAATAAACCAGTAATATCAGATTTAAATTGCCCCAATACAATTGTTATTTTAAAATTTCTTAAATATAAATCTTTTGTTGTTGCACCAATTTGTGCCTCACCAACAATTCTTAAATCTTTTAATGTTATATCAGCATCACCATTACCTTTAATTCGGATTAATTTTAAAAGTATAGCATTTGCAACATATTGACTTTTTAAATGAATTTCTTTAAATGTAAAATCAAATTTAAATTTAAGTGTCAGAATACTTAAGGCAACGCTATTCACTTCGAAATTATTTAATCCATCTACATGTATGTCGAATGCACTGAGCATAATTCTGAAATTAAAACAACAATTTTTAATTAACATTTAAATGAAAAGCAAAATAATAATAATCGTAATTAAAAATAAAAATATAAATTGAGATAAACGACTAAATAATGATATGACAACAAATACCCGAGACAAAGGTATTTTATTCAATTCATTAAGATCAATTCATTGTGTTTTCAGATTTCCGAAAAAATTAGGGATAATATATTTAAGGTTACATACAAAAATATTGCAATAACCTTCGCTTCATGTTTAATATAATATAACAGACTTGTAAATATTGAAATATTTATATGTTGGATAGTTTAAGAATAGTGTTGATAGAGAAAATGGTGTATATAAATTTCATTGTTGAAAGAGCCTAAAAAAAATATTTAACATAGAATTGACCTTTTGTGGTGTCTTTGTAATTATATTTGGCTTTTAAAAATTAAATCATCTCTTTTGAAAGTTTTCTTGAGAAAAAACGATGAATGCTAATAAGAAATAACAAACGCAGATAAAGAAATAGATAATAAAGATAATTAATTTTTATATACTGTATACAAGCTGATAGCTTTTTGAGTCAAAAATAAAATAAAATAAAATAAATAAATAAAATACAAATATGGTATAATAAAAAATGTATTGTTTTTGTCAAAACGTATTGTTCATTCATTTATTTACACTTATTCATTAGAAGCCCACTTAGCCAAATTCATTAAAAGAATAAATCATAAAATTTAGTTCATGTAGGTTAGTACCACATAAAAATGAAAGTCAAAATCTAAAGTTTATTATATTTGAAAATTAGAACGCAATTCTACCGAAAAAAGAATGCTGATGAATATTTCAAATACATTTTCTTAAAATTTTATAGCCAGTAGTGTCAACAGGACGTACTGGGAAAGTGAAATACAAAAAATATTTTAAATACTGAATTATTTTTTAAGTTTCCAGTAAATGATTTTTAAGAACATAGAAAGACAACGACTTCATATCAAACTAGGCCAATCACTGATCAGAATGTGTACATTACAAATAAGTATGGACAGCGCAATATATCTTATGTGAGATGCTTGTTATGTAAATATGTGGCAATACTATTTCTTTATAATTATTATGGTATAAGTATAATTAGGTACAGTAATGCAAGTGGTGAAAATTATTATATGTATTAAGAACGTAGTTGATTAATTCAGTCGTATAAGAAAAACAATCAAGTAACATGCATATCAATGCTGACAAACAAAACACTGCTTCATACAGAACAGAGATTTATTCAACCATAAAAGCTTCTATCTAATGGGAATGTGTCTTCGACTCGATTTCAGTGATATCAACGAGTAGAGCTATTGAAGTATAGTATAATTAGATACATTAGAAATTTGAACCAATCCTTAATTAAAATCTAATCTACTCGAATAAGTTTATAACGTCTCATAATAAAAACAAAAAGAACCAACAACTTAATTTACAAAAACAAAAAGTAAATTTAAATTTTAAAAAATTCAGCATAATAATAATTAATTAAAATATTAAACACAGAAAAAAAAGAAAATTATCATAATTTCTATTAGAATAAATTCCACTGAATTAAAACACACCACTTGAATACACCATCAGAAAACGAATTTGATTACACACACTTATCTTATTCTTTTTATTAATATAAAATCTGTTACAATTAATTATTACCAATTGAATACCCTTTTGAATTTCAAAGAATTTAATTTTTTTTTTGGTTCAAAATTAATTTAAAAATAATAAAAAAACAATAACCAAAAAAATCAAAACCTAAGAAACAAACATCAATATCAAATTTTCATATCCAACACTTCTAAACAAAAAAAAAAAAACAACAACAACAATTTTATGGAGAATTTTCTTTGAAATTTTCACCTCAAGGCATCTCTAATCAAAATATATTCGTTTGTGTGTATATGTATATACATGTAAAGATACAACACATGAGAATAATTTAAAAGTGTTAAAGAAAAACATCGAAATTATGCAAAATACATATTTTTTTATTTTGCTTAATTCTGAGAATTAAGAATCCTGCACTTAAGGTATTATAAAATCACACATTTCAGGACTTTAAAATTAAAGATAAAAAAAATTATTTTAGAATGAAACTAAAGTAGGTTAGATTGAAGAGAACATGTTTTTTTTAACGGTGAATAGCAAGCAGGAGAAACGGAACTAATCATAATAATTTGGCATAGCGAATTAAATTGTACATATTGTGAAGTTATTGACATTCAACAACCTGAGAATCTGGGATACAACTTATCTAATTCGATGTAGCTACTCATTTATTTTTCAAAGTTTTCATTCAGTAGAGTGGTAGGTACGAGTAAATGTCTATGTCGAAACACTTAGATCAAGGAGGCCGATTATGATACCACAGAATTTCGATTCTTCGGGCAGAAATACACTTAGTAACAGCTATAAAATATTTTACAAAGTGGTATAGTCTGTAAAGTAACTTACGATTGTTACTGAATATATTTCTCAATTAAGAATTTAATTAAGAATTTTACTACATATTATAACTACAATATTTTCTGGGGCAATAATATACAGGATTTTCGACAGCATGTGTATCAGCTTTTTAAGAGGGGAAAGAACCGTTATTTTAAAACTAAAAAAAATTTTTGTTAACTAAATCGAGGGTGCTCTATCGATTGGTGATATTTTCAACTTCCGGGAAGGACCAGAAAAGGATTTGTTAAACCCAAAAATCGCCGAAATTGGCCGAAATCGAGAGATTTCAAATGCGAGGAGGTACTTTTTTTTTGCAAATTGGGATTCTACTTAAAAAATAAGAAACTTTTGTCAAGTAATTTTTTTTAGTTCAGCTTAAAGTCTAGCGTATGTTCGTAGTTATCTTTTTTATTGAATTTAAGGTTTTAAATATATTTGGTTGAAGTTAGTTAGTTGTTAAAAATTAAAAAAAGTAAGCTTCTATTAAAGCAAAAGGAAATTGAAAACGCTTATTCATTTGGAGGTGAGATAAAATCACAAAATAAATTTGAATACAATCCCTGAAATCAATTTTGGAAAAGGGTATAGCAGAACAAAAAAATTTAAAATAACCATTAAGCTTAATAATATAAGGTGTTATAATAATTGATTATATTATAACGACTTAAGTTAGTGTAAGTTATTATATCATGCGTAATAATCAATTTAACTGACTTCGGCGAATAAATTAAGTGAAGTTTCTCAATTTTGAAAATTCATAAAAGCTTCAGAATTTTGATAGAAGATAGCTTTTTGCACGTAGAATGGGGTGGTAATAATATCTCTTTTTTTACGACTTCAGGTCGACTATTAGATATTGCCACAGATTTTTTTTTATTTTTTTTTCGTTGAGTTCTATTAATCCGTTTAACTAGGTACCCAATGAAAGCTAATTAATATAGTTGTAACATTCACTTAATTAAAACATTCAAAAAAAAATTAAATAAAATGATAGATAATACAAAGTGTTGAAATAAGCTAAATAAATTAATTGGTAAAACTGAAACTGAAATTTAAAGATGTTTATTGGAATAAATTTTACTTCTTTAATTAAATTGAGTATACGAATAAAGAATAGCTATATGTAAGTAAAACAAATTTAGACAATCAAATTTTCTTGCAAATTTCAATTAAAAAAAAGATTGCACGTTCCCGGATATCGCTTAAACGAATGAATATGAGTGAACTGTTATTGAAAACCAAAAAATATTTTTGCTTTGTTAAATTCTTATTAGTTGATCCATCCGATATGATATAGTGGTTTATATAAGCAATTCCACATGATATATTGGTTTATATATTGTCTCACTAATAGTCAGAGGGTCAAAGTTTGAATACCGATCAGGGCATGAATCTTTAATTGATTTTTTCTGCTTTTTTTTCACTCCTACTATTATAAGTAAATTATTTAATTTGTTACGAGTATAATTTGATAATAAACAAAATAAAATGAGAATTAAACTACTTAAGAAGTCCAAATTCCTAATCATAGTAAAAGTTTTTTACATTTACTTATCAAAAATGATATATCAGAAATTGATTAATAAATACTTGAAAAAATTAGCCTTATTACGTACATATAGTAAGAAGAGATAATAAGATATAATAAGAAGAGATTTATTCTTCCAAGCACTGCGATGACCTTGTATATGGCACTCCTAGTCATATGCTAAATAATAATGATAATGACAATGGTGATTCCCTGCATGCGCGGTACGGGAAGGGTAATTGGTCGTTGGAACATTATTATCATATAGTAAATCTCAGTGTAGTACTCAATGTACGAATAGTTAGTTCTATTTAAGTTACTGATGTCAATAAAGCATATTCAAACAAAAAACAAAATATGAAGTGTTTGTTGAACTGAATTCTTGTTTCTATGCTTAATATACGCTGGGTGGCACAGTAGGTAGAGCGCCTGCCTTTCAACCGAAAGGTCCCAGGTTCGATTCCCGATGAAGCAAAAAAAAAAAAAAGGCTTCATTGGTTTTTCGAGCTGGTCTAGTACCCTTTGTCATTGGGATATAATAAATGACAAAAGATAATTGAGAGTTAATCTGGTAACAAATTAAATAAAATGAAACTATTAAGAAGGCTTAGTTCCTAACAATAGTAGTAGTTTTCCACATTTAATGAGTAGATAAGCCAGTAATTTGTTAAAAAAATGCTCGAAATAATGTAGATATTGTAGTGTAAAATTGCAGTACCATACTTAATTAAGCACGAAAAGGTTATTCTACCTAAGTTACTGACAAGATCATAAAAAAAAAAAAAAATTTATCCTTTATAACATAGACAATAAAATATTTCCAAAAAAAACATCAAATTCACAACATCAACATCGAAGCAACAATTAAACCTATATTGAGCTTCGTCAGGATCTCGGCACTTTAATTTAGCATTGAGAAAAATAAAACGTCTACCTATGCAAATTTGCAAATTTTATAAACGTTTTAATTAAAGTTTATTTTATAATCATAGCAATGCTCTGGGCTTATATCAAGCGCTCACATTCAATCTGAGCAAAACAAATTTTTCTCCGAAAAAAATTTAAATACTTTATAAAGAGAAAATTTTTTTTCTTTAAAACTTTTTTTTTTATATTATTATTTTATTCTTATTGTTGAAATTAAATTTTGAAATCTCTTCATTAAACTCAATCCATTTTATTTTGTTTACCGAATAACGTTTTTTTAACAAATCTATAATGTGATTTTTGAGCTAACAGATCGCGCTCTGAACAGCTCTAAGTACACTCCGAAGTGACACACAAAAGAAACACTAAATGGATAATCTGAGCACAGAAAGAAATACAATATATTTTTAACTAATCTAACTCAGCTCTCATCAATGAAAGAAAAACTACGCCTAAACATCTAAATAGTTCACAAAACTCTTTAAAACTATTTCTTAAATTTAACAATTGAGCACAAGAACTATTTCAACCCAAATTTTAATTATTAATTATAATTTTATTTAATAAAAAAAAAAATAACTTACTCAATTAGATTTTTTGACAACTGTACTTCAGCATATTCTTTTTCTAATGGTGCTAAAATTGGTACTCCAAGTTCTGGCATTCCGCATGGCATACGATCTTTTAAATTTTCAATAAATTTCAAAATTTGATCATTGATTCCTGCCCTTGGAGCAATATCTATTTTTTGATTTATAAAATTTCATAATTAATTTAAATTATTTAAAAATAAAAATTAAAATTAAAATTAAAAAAAAAAAAAACTTACCCAATTCACTTGGAATATTGGCAGAAGCCAATCCAATAATTACCACAAAAACAATTAAAATTTTTTGATTCATGTTAACTCTTGAATTATGATACAAATTCTAAAATATTATTTTAACTGTTTATTACTTTTATAATATAAAATTTTTATTTCAATAAAACAAAAAATGCAAAAGTTTTGATAAGAGTGTTATCAAAGTGATTAAAATGCGATACGATTTAGAAATTATCAATCAATATCATTTGTAGAACTCAGATTAAGATTGATTAAAATTTAAGATTTTGAAAACATTTATTATTTATAATGGAATTTAAATTTTTGTTGTTTTTTTTATACAATTTAATACTTTGATATCATTAATATAAATATTATTTTTATACAAGGGGTTCAATTCCAATTGTAGTCTTGTTATTTTAATAACCTCTAGATTAATTGGCACCTGAAAATAAATAAAAAAAAAATTCAAGTTGAAGTTCTTCGATAAATCGTTTCTGATTGTACAATAATTTCGTAAAAACAAAATAATCAAAATAAATCTTTTGTTGGAGGTCTATTCTAATATTATATATACATATATACTTAAATATATATATATATATATATATGTATATATAGAAATATAGGATGTAGGAAAATATGCATTTGCATTGCAATTTTTTCAAGCAAAATCCCAGTATCTAACAAAAATTATAAATTTTTACCAAGACAAAACCAAAATAAATTTAATATGCTTATTTCTAACATTTCTGTACACTTATTTTTATGATTTGAGGTTCCAGATATCGCAGAAGTACAATAAATCTGTTATGGAAATGTTCTGGGTGGTTTTTAAAAACTGTCTAATTGTGTTTTTTATTTATTGACAAATCATTATTAGCGAAAACTATTTCATCAGGTTTCATTGATAAATTAAGCATCAACAAACACAGACATTAGATATATCCTAAAAATGTTAGTATGAATTCACTATAACCAACTTGATATAACAAGATATTCAACAGGAAATAGGTTTTAGAAACATTAGCGTTAAAGTAGAACTGGTATATAATTGTTGAAAATAGTTTAATATTTTCCTTTTACTTTTCCCAAATATACTTATCACACAGGTACGCGTATCTCGTCTGCTACTTGCAGACTTCTTCAGTATTTTAAACTCGAATTGTCGTGCTTTTTGTACTCGAATAGTATTTCGAGTACATTAGTGTGTTGTATACTGAAAAGAAAAAGCACAATATTTGACTATTTGCAACAATTAAATCAACATACACCAACGGTAAAAAAATGCTAAGCTGACAAAATTTCAGCTTACTATGCCACTAGAATGTATGTACATTAAATTTATTCAGAAGGTTAAGCACATTAAAGTTAAGCTCTGATATAGATGAGACTCTATGAAAAATTTATTTTTAAATCCACCGATAAGCACCGAATTTTGAAACATAATCTTTAGTATTACTAATTTAATAAATGTCGTATCCAATGTGTTAACTAACAAGAGTTATACATAAAAGAAGGCAAATTCGGAAAGGAAAACGATGTACACAACAGCAACGTACGAAAATATAAAAAATCAAAATTATACAATATAAGAAAAAAAAATAAAGAACAAAATAGGACAATATTTTTAGTTTTTTAATTAAATAATTCACTTCAGACTTATTTTTTTGTTTTATTGAAAAAATTGGCGTTATATTTTAATGTGACTTATAAGCGACATCGATTGTATGAACTTATGAAATTTATTACTTTCTTTAAAACAAATTGTTGACTATTGCAGAATAGAATATTTGACTATGGCTATAACAGAATTGTGACTACAAACGTTTTTGACTATAAACGAATTAAAATACATTGATCTACTACATTGAGAGTAATGGGATTATATTGTGCTAAGTTATATTGAAATTAGTATTAATTTCGTCATAAAGTTTTAGGTACTTTAATTTCATTATATATATGTTCAATAATCAAGCGATTCAGAAAACAACTACAATTATACCAAAACAAATATTTCTTTTTATATAAAATCGTACCTGAAAGAATTGCTTCTTTGCAATTGCACAGGGGATTCACTAGTCTGTATTGAATATTAAAGCTAAACTACATTAACGATTTCGTAGTTCTATATTTTGAAACTTCTTCTTTTCAACTAAATTTCAAAATACTTCAATTACAATACTGCGATGTTCAGCATAGTTTATAACTATTCGATTGGTAATGTGTACAGTATTATACATGACTCTGTTTAATTAAGATTATTACATTAAATTTTTTTTTATTTATTCGTTAACTGCTTGTGGTACCTTTGGAAACCGTTGCTGCTTCTCTATACCTATTGCGCCACCCAGCGTGTTACTTTTTTTCCATCAGCTTGCACTTGGTGTCTTCGAGAAGAATATTCTTCACCGGGTATATGGTGCTGAAAATGCTCCAGGTAAAAGAATCTTCGAATCCAGACCCGAAGCTTTAAAACAATTTCGCATCTTCAACTGGAAAGAATCCGCGATGACCGAAAAAATGGAGGACATTGATGAGTCAGAGACAGGACACATGGTCTGTTGGCCAACCAATTAAATAAGTAAGTAATTATTTATTGCAGTTATAGTCTTACCATTGTGAAGTAAATACTCACGACACCCTACCATTTTACCGATCAAAAACTACCTCTCCAGTTGGAAATTTTCAATACGTCTGCTGATATTTCAACATTTAGGTTAGATACTAATTAGCAAGGTAATAGTTTTCTTAAAAATAAACTTAAATATAAAATTTTTAAAAGTTTCCTTATAAATTTGTAATTCATTATAAAGCATCACAAACTGAAAATGTAAAATAACAAATAATTGAATATTTCAGTTGCGTAGATTTAAGTACAACTGAACTATGTATAAATGCAATGAAAATCAAATGAAATGTAAATATTTTGAAATAAATTGCAATTCTAACTATCTTTCTTTTATGTTCTTGACAATAACTTAGGTAGGAATTAGCTTATCGTACATTTACTACTACAATTTTTACAATATACGGTTATAAAATTTGTTGCTTATCAACTATAATTAAATATAGAAAATTACTGCTTGTCAGGAACTAAGCCTTTATAAATAGCCTAGTTATATTGTACTTAAAGTGTTACCAAACGCTTCCTAATTACCTTGCTTCACAAAAAAATTATTTTCTTAATTAATTTTCAAAATTTATACATAACTGTGACATATAAACGATATTCATTCCAAATAGTTTTTGTATTTTACCAGGGTGTAACAATATATTTTTTTATTTATTTATTATTATTAATTAAGCACAATTTAAATTCTAGCCAATCAGAAACTTTCGGCTTATTATTTTCGAATTAATTAAAATCATTAATGTATGTCAATCTATAGTTATGTATATGCATCTACTTGTACAATAATGACTTGTCTATAAAATATAATTCTTATTCGCTAATTAAACTAAAAAAAAAAAAACATTTTTTTGTTTATTTTAAATTGAGTGAAATTTAAATTATTTCTCATATTTTTTTAAAATTATAAATTAAAAATATATATATTTTTTTTCTCTTTCTTTTTCATTTATGTTGTTTTATTTTTTTGGTTAACCTACTTTATTTAAATTATTTTCATACACACCTAAAATACATACAGATATGTCCTTAAATTGCATGCCTTTCTGGATAATATCAACTCTCTCTCTCTCTAATAGAAATCTTTTATAATTTGTAAATATAATAATTTTTCATATATATGTAGGTATGTGTGAATATTTATTTTCGCAAAAAATATTCCCTTAAGGATTTAATTGCAATAAATTCGATGAAATTAAAAAATACAAAAAAACTTCTGAACAAAAATTTCAACAATAACAAAAACAAAAAATCCCAAAAGCAATTAAAGTTTTTTCTTTCCTTTTTGATTTTATTTTTTTTTTGTTATTGTTTTTATTTTGTTATTTATTTGCTGTTCAAAATAGTCGTTTATAATTCACAATTGACTCTCTTCAAAACGAAACTAAAATTAAAAATAAAAAATAATATGATATGAGAAACTATGTAGCTACGTACAAAAAGTGAAAAACTAAAAATAAAACAAATAAAAAAAAATCTGAAATTAATCCCAATAGTTTTGACCAATTCAAAATCAAAAACGAAAAAAAACCCAAACGCAGCATAGAAATGACCAACCAAAAAAAAAAAAAAGTAAAAAAATAAAAATTAAATGATTGACACAATCATTTTGATTATTAGATTAAGAATAACTTATGTACATTATTTACGTTTTGTTGCCAGATGTAACTATTTTTTTTTTCTGTTATTATTCGAAGTAGAATAATTTTCTTAGAAATTTCTATTTGCTAATAATAGAAGATAGCTGGATTCAGTTTTGGGATTTTGCAAAGCCTTTCTTCTCCAGTCAATAACACTGTTATATAATTTTATAACTGCACACTCTGTTTTGATATAAATTGTTATGTCATTTGACTATTAACACAATACAAATTGTGATTTTGATTCTGCCATTTATGATTCAACTTGAAATTGTGGCATTAATGATATAATTGAGTCTTCCAATTTGTGTCGTAAATTTTTTTATGAAATAAAATTGTTTGAGGCATCAAAATTTTCGTAGAAATTTTGTTGGCATCAGTACAATAAAAATGAGACGCAATTTCCCATTATCTTGGAAATTGACATTTTTTTGTTTCAAGATTGGCAAAAATTGTCTAAAGTGAAACATAGTAAAACACTGGCTGTTCTCAAAATAGGATAGAATGGACAGTCTTAAGACTATATTGCAATTAATAAAACCGTATAAATTTTGTTGTCTGTACGCTTATTTTATTCTTATTTAAACTATAGTCGATATTCAATTAAATGCACTTTAAATAAATTTTGAACTAAATAAAAAAGACTATTTTATTTTTCCATATTTCAATTGCCCTAATTGTCTTTAAATATAAAAACAATAGTATTCGGCCCGCCCCTCGAAATTCGAAGAAGTTTGATCAAAAATTTATACTCATTTTCATTATGCATGGTTCAATTAATTCCTGGTACTATATAATTTGTTTTTATTGATTTATCTTAGACAGGAACCGCATATGTAATAGTTTATTGAAAAAGAAAAAAATTAAATTTAAATTTTATTCTGGTGACAAAAAGAAGAAACTCTGATGAGTTGCGGTAATTTGATAAAGAAACATTTTTGTATGTGAAGATGTACGTATACTTGTACATGGGGTAAAATTTTAAACTAAAATTTTTAATTGAAAATTTTTAATTCTGAAAATAATATTTAATTTCGCCATGTCTTCTTTTAAAATCATTTAAAAGAATAGTAATGAAAACCGTTTGTGAAAAGGTTAATATATTTATGCCATACTTTTTTAACTTACAGATTAAATATAATGATAACCATTCATTTATGGGCAACTCTTATTTCATACCAAAATTATCATAGATTTTGAGGTGTTCAGTAAAGTCATTTTGGAGCATCTAAAAAACTCATACGTACGATAGTACGATATGTACAAAAGAACGATAACTAAAGTATGATACTTGTACACTTTTTTTTCTCTCTTCACTCTTGACAGTAACTTAGGTTGAATTACCTTTTCGTGCTTAATTAAGTACGGCACTGTAATTTTATACTACAATATCTACATTATTTCGAGCATTTTTTTAACGAATCACTCTGGCTTATCTACTCATTACATGTGGAAAACTACTGTCAGGAGCTAAGCCTTCTTAAATAGAATAGTTACATTTTATTTAAGTTGGTACCAGATTATACTCTCAATTATTTTTTGTCATTTATTATATCCCAATGACAAAGCGGACTAGACCAGGTCGAAAAACCAATAATGCATTTTTTTGTTTGCTTCATCGGGAATCGAACCTGGGACCTTTCTGTCCGCAAAGGCAGGCCTGCTTACTGCACCACTCACCGTGTTAATGTAAAACTTATACACTTAATGCGAAGCTGTCGTACCAATATTACAAATTGAAAGTTTTTCGTTCTAATTTAATGAGCTTCAGTGTAGTGAATTTTTCGTTCAATGAAGTTTTCCGCCCTACGCCTCACGGACGGGGTTACAGAACAATAATGATGATGATGAAGTGAAATGTAAAAAAGAATTGTTAAGAAAAGATAATACTAAGTTTTGAAACATACAAAAAATAAAACAGGACTGATTAGAATGATAAGATATTGAAGTACATTTTGTTGTTTTTCTATCACGTTAAAATCTGAGGGTACAACATTTATTTGCCTTTCTCAATGATTATTCTTCTTTGTTGCTATCGATGCTCTGATATTTAAATTATTTTACTTGTCTGGTACAACAGTTCAAATTGATCCTTAGCCGCCTGTATACCCTACATATAATCGTCTTGATGGCTCAAACACTGAATACCAATTTGTATTGCAGAAGTACATAGTAGTGAAGTACATAACCTATCAACGAATTTGTTTTACCAATATTGCTTTACCAATTACAGTATTTTTTAATTACAACATTTCGTAGTCTATATTGCGAAATCGGCCTCTGTAATGCGAAAATCATTTAAAAACTATATTCTAACGCAATTTGTGTACTACGTATTGCAGTTTGCGTTACATATTTTTTACGCGGTATACGCATACGGATACATACTATGCGTATTTGAAATTTTTACGCATTCCCCAGCTTTTGATTTTTTTTATATGATTTTTATTTTATTCTAAGCCATTACTTGGACTTTCTTAATATTTGCAAAAATCCAAAAAATCAATTTTTCAACTGGTCTTTGATCTTTGAAAAAATGAAAAATTTTATTTGGTAATTCATACAAATACGGCAACTTAGAATTGTAATTGTAGAACTCTGATTACATTGGAATAAGAATTACGAGCATTACAGTACAGGCATAGTTTTGGTTTGTCTGATAAAATCACTTCTGAAATTATGAAATAAAAATAAATAAAAATTCAGTTGAGTTCATTGATGCCAATAAAGAAATTTTTATTTTGATATTCTTGTTGTTTTTCTTTTTTTTAATATTATACGATGAGGAATGATATGATAGAGTATCAGAATAAAATTTACATACATTTAATTCTTTTTGCATTATAAACTTTTGCAATTTATTAAAACTAAAAACAAAAAAAATATAAATTAATAATCTAAAAATTTCCGCCCCCACCCATCAGTAACAAAATTTTTAATCATATACATTTTCATATGGTTCAGTTTTACAACATTTAGAGTGGTCAAATTGGAGTTATTTTTTTTTTTTTTCTTGTAGTATTTCTTTCTCTCTCTCTTTCTCTCTTTATTATCTTTAAGAAATTTGAAATTCTTTTACTGTTCTTATTTTTTCGGCATTCATTTCGATATTCATTAATTATTGTAATTTTTTATGTCTTATTAAGTAAAAGTGTTACAGACAAAAGTGATCGTCTTGTTTCGTCTTGATTTTGTTTTTTTAATTTTATGTATTCGGATTTAAAAGTTTTCTTCTGAAAATTTTAATAAATCCATTCGTTATCCTTCACATTCATAAGGTGGCCGTTTTTAATCTATTGTTCATACATTACTATAAATAGCATATTCAATTTGAACACTCTATTCTGCTGGGGTCTATTTGAAAAGTATTTATATAGTCAATTCTTATATTAATACCTCTTTTGGGGATCTATTTTACTAGGTTGTATTAGTATGACACCAATAGAAAATAAAATGAAATAACGGGAATTCAGTTTGAACAGGATTTTTTATTTTTTCAGTATCGCCAATTAACTGAATTCAGCATATTCAGTTAAATTAAGTCAACAACAGTAACCCTAAAATTCCAATAATTTTAACAGCTATTAAAGTGTATGTTATTTGGATTTCATTCCAAAATTTGAGTTAACTGTATTTTAAGTACCAGGTAGTTTTAAATTCTATTGATTTGTTATTGTATACAAAATATTTGAATTACTTTTCTTCGTTTGTAAATAACAGTCATCAAAAAATAATTACAAACGACACCTATATTCCGCATTACCATGTGGAACTCTACAACCACTTTTCCGCCCGGCTAAAGACGCCTTTAAAGCAGTTAAATTGTCACATCTTTTTACTTACATTTGACGAAAATAGTTCCAGTGGAAGTTGTTATTTGTATATGGTGTTTGAATAATACGAAAATTGTTCCAGTGAACAAAATTTCTTTGTTTTTTTTGCTCGCTTTGGATTTTTTTCGTTTTTGAAGGTCTTAATAATAGTCACAAAAGATGAAAATATATCTTGGAGCAGCTTATTAGCTAATCTCCAATCGACATAATGATATTTTTTTTATATTAAAATTCACTTAGGAGGAAGTGTAGGGCTTTGACAGCTCAAGTATTGTGGCTCTAAGAATGCTTCAGTTTCTTGGATTCATAATTTGCACAAAGTATAGATGATTAGTCTACTATTCTAATTAATGTCTATAATTTGATATATATATATATATATATATAGAAGAATTATTATATCTATATATATATATAGAAAGATTATATATATATAGAAGAATAGCAACAGTAAACTAATTAAATACAGTGTAGACTGTAGATTATATAAACCGATCAATATAAAGAAAAGAAAATATAATAATTGAAATATAGGTAAAGTTGAATAATTTAAAATAATTTAGAATCATTACTATGACTTACGATATCAAGGTTAAATTGGGGTAGTAAATAATTGTAACAATATTGCATTATAATTGAAGTATAAGGTTCATAAGTTATTTTAAATAAATAGGTCTAATATCAATTTATTTATTTGTGATACAACCAGCTCTATTTACACATTTTCATCTAGATGCTTGTTATTATATCTATCTTATTGTAATAGTGAGCACATACTTATAGTAGGTAATTTAATTATTTGTTATCAACTGAGTTTTTATTTCAAGCTAAATTAGAGTTTTGTCTAAGTTATCAAATTACAGTTATCAGTTTTATATAAAAAAGAATTAAAATAAGAAAATTAAAATTATGTAAATGAAAGTGTCCTCTGCATGATCGATTATTTCTCCTTTGCAGACAAATAAATAAAATAAAATAATACGTATAACTAAATTTTTTTTTTCGTGGCCTCGTTAGCCGAGTGGTAAAGCACTCAAGTGTAGTAATGTAACAACCGAATGAGCATGGGTTCAAACCCCGTGAGAACCGAAAAATTTTTCAAATGGTGAAAATTACTGAAAAATGTAATTTTCTATACAACCACATCGGTTCAAATATAATTTAATAATTAATAAAGATATAATATAACTAATAAAAAAAAAATAATACAAAAATTTATACCAAATAATTAATATAGTTTAATAAAAAAGACCCACATTTCGAAAGGGAAAAGGACCTATAAAGTTGGCCTACAGAATTATCTGTAGGATCAACTGTTAATAAGAAATAAATAAATAAATTTTTTAGTATATACCTGTATCAAAACAAAATTAGCCTCTTAAAAAATAAAAGATAAAATGGATTTAGATCAATCCTGAGATTCTACAAATTATAGAATAACTTAAATTTGATGGAATATTGTTGATGGAAATTTGGAATATTTGAGGCTTAAAAAATCATGAACACTAAAAGAGCCATGCTAAGCTTTTGAGTTTCTGTTAATGAGTTAATGAGAGCAAAATACAGAATTCACTAACACAATCCAATTTATATTGGCTGGAACACATTTACTAATTCATATAAAAAATGTTCTTAACACCGTTAAGCACATTTTTTAATTGGCTACTTAATTTTTATGTTTCTAGCAACACTTATCAACATTGGATTTGGTTTTGTTTTAAACAGAACCAGAAATCTAAACAAGAAAAAGAAAAATAATTAAATGACCCACTGGACGCTGGTGAGTTAATATAAAAGTATATAAAAATCATAATTACGTAAATTACAGATTTCCAAAAAGTAATTTGAAATCGTGATACATGCGCATCAAACCTCGATCTTTTGTATATGGTGAAGATGCTTTTAGTTTAAAAATGAAAACAGTAAATAAACTAGAAGCTTTTGAAATGTAATATGCTACCAGCCTTTGTTGAGGATATCTTACATAAACAAAATCACAAATGTCAAAGTGTTCCAGAATGATAGGAAATTATAGAGAACTATTCCAAATTATCAAACTAAGTAATACAGGCTATTTTGACCATATAATGAGGCAAAGAACTACTTCAATTAATTATCGAAGGAAGAATCGAAGGCCAGTGAAAAATTGGCAGAAAACAGATGTTCTGATGGCTGAGACAGAAAAAAAAATCCATTGAGTTAAGAACAATTGGAAAAATGGTCCACACAGTTAGATAATATTATACTTAAAATATTTTTTATATATTAACAAATCAATTTCAATCAAACAATCAAATTTGGATTTTCAACAATCAAGGAATTTAAGCCTATCTGTGCCTGCTGTTTCAAATGTACTTAAAATACAGTTAATTTGAATTTTCTTAAAATATATTGATAAAGATTATTGGTTTGACACCTCTTGTATTGGAATCCAATTAACATCATTTGTTTCTTGTAAATGTCAATAATCTGGCTGTTTTAATTATTGGAGGTTTTTAGGGTTTCTACATTAAGTTACAAATTTTAAACCAGTACTAGTATACTTTAAAATTTTCCAGCAATAAAAAATGGGACTATTATGTACATGGAAAATAAAATAATGGGATATAAACATGTTAGGTTATAGTCTTATAATTCAAGCCCACTCTGATCGTACTTACATATATGTAATAAATGATATCAAAGCAAACCATCTGATTACATTTAAAAAAAACAAAACTTTTTATTATTAAAACAAAATAAAAAACCAACCACAAAAAATAAACTTTCCCATTTTCCTCTCATCCATAACTGCCATCATCACAAAACTATTATGAATGAAAATTAAAATTATCATCTAATATGAATGTCGATCATCATTCACCTAATTTGACATTCAAATCAGAAATTTTGAAATATTTTAATATGAATAATTATTTATTGCACATACAATTTTTTTTTTTAAATTTTGATAAATGAATATAATTATGTACGAGTATATGAAGAGAAGAAAACAATTGACTTGGGGATAGGTATTAGATTCTCTCATTAATAATTAATAAAACGTATGGATGGGCTGGCAAAAATCATAATTTTCCATATTTGGTTTTAAAGTTTTTTTCTTGCTTTTTTGCTTATATGAATATAAAAATTAATTTTGTAGAACTTTTTAATCAAGTTTATTAGTTTATAATGTATGTCATAAAATAATGATAGTAGAGATTTTAATGTAAGAGTATTTTGTATTGAATTTTACATTTCAATTGTTATAATCCATTATTTTGAACCTATTGACGAACATACTTGAGCGGTTTATATAAAAAACAAAAAAGAAGACATTAAAATAGTTCCCATTCTATATACATGTGTGAAGGTCTTGAATGATAATGAAGAAGAAGACTAAAATCATAAATTTCCACGCTGTACTGAAATATCAAGTTTTGATCAAAGATTTATAGCTTTTCATCTATTTTATAGAGACTAAATTGTTTGAACAAGGTTGTGTGATCGAAATTTATAAACAACACAAATTAAAAAATAAATGTAATAAGCGAAATCGATTAAAATATTTAATAAAATTGTGAAACATACCTAGAGTTTTGATATTTATTTAAAAAATATACTTGTTATCAAACAAAGTAAAATATATTAACAGAACTGAACTAAAATAGAAGAGAATCTATCAGTTTTTAACCCGAATAAGTCGGCGGTTTTCACAATTTTCTTATTTTAAAGCTAATTTGTACAAAAATTAAAAAAAAAATTATTTTAAATTTAAGACCGTTAGGATAACACAATTACTAAGGCAAAAAAAAAAATCTTATTTTAACAGAAAAACTTGTCCTGATAAAATTACAAATAACACATAAAATCTACAAATGGATATCCACTCAAAAATGTACTATAAATATAAAGAAAGCAAAATATATGATTATTGGGTCTTCATATCCAAAGTGGGGGACTCTGAGGGAGATGTGGTATCGGCATAGGACCTTATGACTAAAAAATCAAGGATAGCTGTAATTGCTAGCTTTCCAAAAATATATATCTTTAGTGGGCGCGTCTTATCGTTTAAGGATAAGTATTGTTTTGCTGTTTTTGTATAAAAACCGTTATATCTGTTGATCTATTAGATAAATATACAATCAGTTATACATTCTAGAAATATACCGATTTGGAGCATATTTTAAAATTTTTAACATTTTAACAAGAGCCCCAAAGTATAAACATTCAATTAAATAATCAAATTTTGGAAAAAATTTCTTAATATAAATATCTTGAACTGTGGATTGATTCCCATTTAAAACATTGAAATTATGAAAAAAAAAATTTGTCTTCGATAAGAGGTGTGTTCAAAAGAATACCAAAATTAATTTCACTTCTTACTAAAAATTGTACCTCTACTCATTATTTATATACATCATATTAGTTATTGAATTAAATTATGGAGAACAACAACTAAAAACAATTTTTTTTAAATTATTTTTCTCTTTATTATATCTATATTATTTATTTATTATTTTATTAAAGTTCAAAAGTTTAACATTCCCTTTAACATACAATACATTATTAGTTTTTTTATTCATTAATTCATTAAATATAGCAAAAATGTTAAATAAAATGTGAACAAATTTATAAAAAAATCAGATATAGATTTAAAATATACTCTTAATTAATATAAACCCTAATTCACATTTCAAAACATTTAAATTCTGAATATATTTAATTTATTTATTTTTTTTCTTATTTTATTTACATTTCAAGAAAAGCTCGTATAGAGTATATTAAATCAATTATTTTTGTTTTTTATCTCATATTTATATTTTTTACACTCTTGGCAGTAACTTAAGTATCACTTTTTCGTACTTAATTAAGTACGGTTTTTATGAGATTCAGATCTTCTAAAATAGGGCAGTAAAAAATTTCTTTAATTAGAATTGGCGAGACACCGATCATTCAATCGACATACAAAACAATATACGTAAACGATCTAGTCCAACTCTAGATATTTTATATTCACGCTATATAGAATTTTACTGTACACACAACAACCATACTACCCAAAAGAAAGGAAAATAAATCAAGTAAAAATCATTAAGAGTAAAAATTTGCTTCATATATGTCGAAGAAATACATCCCATTTTCGTAGAGCGAAAATTAATTAAATATTCAAAAAAAATAATCAAATCAAGTTACCAATTTTTTGTTAATTATATAATTTGTTGTTTTTTATAATAAAATCTTAATTTTTAATTTAATTTATTTTTATTTTTGTTTTTGTTTTCTGTGTGCTTGTTTATTTTGCATTTTTTGTATATAATAAAAGATACTGTTTCTAATCTAACTCTGCTAATTTTATTTTCGATATTATTATAATGGTCAAATAGAAATTTGAGCATTCAAAATGTAATGAAAAAGTTGAAAAAAAAATAATAAAGTTACTAGACCCAGCCGCATATAATAATTTTCTTTGGTTCCGTAGAAATGTATATGAAGTTTCGAATTATTCTGTATTAAAAATACATCATAAAATATGAAAGTTAATGGTATTGACTTGTTTTTATCCAAATGATTATTACTTGTATCTCGACTAATTTTTCTTAAAACAAAAAAAAACATTAAAAGCCTTACAACACTCTTAAGTGAAGTGCAGACTATCATTTCAGTTTTCACATCATTGTCATTTAAACTAAGGAAATTGACATTTTTATTTTTTCTACAAAAATATTTATTTAGTAATTTATTTGTCATTTTATATTTTTGCACAAAAATTTTATTATACTTACTTGTTTTATAAATATTTTCTAGTATATTCTACCTTTTATATTATTTTCTAGTATCTTATTCTTTTCTAATATAAATCTTTTTTTTTTTTTTAATCGGTTTTTTTTATTTTTAGTGATAATTTAAATTATTTAATTGTAGTCATGTTTCCTTTCACTAATAATTTTTTAATATTTGATTGTAAATATCGATATTTCGGAAGCAATATACTTCCTTCATCAGTGCTTGTGACTAACTGTTATCAAGCCAAAATCAAAATCTTTCTTTTTTTATAATTTTTATTAAAATTGTTTTAATATCATAATTATCTTTGTATTTAATTATTATTATTATCAAAAAATTAACACCAGAATAAATCCACAATAAAGCTAGTTTTCTAGTAAAAACCGTACATATACACTTTTTCAAAAATGATAAATGATAAAATTCACATGCACACTATCATCAAAATGCCATTTTTTTTGCAAAACTGTCAGACCAATTCAAAAAAAATTTGATATTTCATCATTTAAACTGTCATTCCATCATACCACTACACACACCATCATTTTAATTGACAGTCGCGGACTTAAATGATAAATGAAATGATAGTCTTAATCAAACTGGTTAAATTTAGATTCTGTATACTTTTAACACAAAATTGACATGTCCACATATCCAAAATAATAACGTATATTTAACAAAAAAAACTATTTTTGAATCAACAAAAATATTGCAAAATACACAAACAATTTTTAGAACGCTTATGAATAATATTATAGATTGAACGCATAGATTTTATCGCATAAAACTGAATGAAATAAAATCAGTGCTTGTAAATTATACCTGTCAAAAAATTAATAAAAAAAAGAAGAATTAAATGCTAAAATGCTGATTTGCTAAGTAAATTGTCAATAGAAAATACTTTAATTATGTGTTATATGAATAGCAAAAAACTTTAAATTCCATGTAGATGTACGGCACCCAATTCAAGGATTTCAAATTGAAAAATAATCCATGTTTTTGAAAATATAATTTTAGATTAAATTGTTAACGCTCAGTATGGCTAATACATAATCCAGACTTGAATCGTGATTTTCAAATAAATTTGGTAAAAATTAGTATGTCAATAAAGACTATATTCGAATACATAAAAGTACAAAGATGATAATATCGACAAGAGTAACTATATTTTAATTGCCATACACTCTGTACGACCAAGTGAATTATTTGTGAGATAATCAATATGAATTGAATTGAATTGAATTCCCAGATTACAAAGAACTAAACCTATGGTGAATTTATGGCTTATATGAGAATATGTTCCAGAATTTTTTCTTTAGTGAAGTCCTAAAAAACACTTATTTTATATCCAAAAAAAATTAACCCAATAATTGCTTGTATGTTGATTGATGATAGTAAATATGAATAGTTTTATTGAGTTAAAGTCTCCCACTCATCATTTTTCTAGGTTTCAATAAAAAAAAATTCTTTCGAAAAAAATCTATAAATTCCTTTAGTTGACATATTCAACTACACTATTAACATCATATGTGTTTAATATGAAATGTGACACGTCGTTCGGATATTTGAGCAGTTCATTATCTCTATTACATTCTAAAAATAAAAAAAAAAATTTACCTACATAATATAATATTGTATTTCTCTTTTGAACGGATGTTCATCACCATATTGTTTGTCTTTTCATCGTTTACCCAACCAACCCCACTTCACGCACCTACTGATATAAAAAAAACAGAGAATGCAAATAATTTAATTTTCCATTGAAATTTTATAATAATTGTAATTCACTAAAAGTTTTCTCCATGGTATCTGGTTTTTCTTATTATTTTTTTTTTATTTCGATTGATTTTCATTTTAATTATTCGTGTGTAGTTTAAAACAAAATTCGATTGGGTTTGATTGAACTGTATTGGCTTTAGAAATAAGTTTTATATGGTTTAATTTAATTGAATTTCACATTAGTATTAAAGACATCTGGTGGAAAAATAAATGTAAAATTTAAAATATAGCAAATTTAAAAAATAAAAAAAAAATTTGTTGAAAGTGTTTTGCATTAAAAATTTATTTTGAATTCTTTTCTATATAATAAAAATTAATACATAGGAATCAATATTTTAAATTGATGGCTGATTTTTTCAATTTTGATTGTTCGTGAACTGATGACAACATTACGATTTCCTTATAAACTTATTATAATTTGATCGTTTTCTAACAATATGATAAGATTTTTCTATAATCAAATCTGTAACGACATACGATTAATACTATCATATTATCTTCACAAAATTACTCGGATTCTAAATTCTAACAAAATGTTAAAATTCAATTATGAGTATATGATCAGTTTGCTCTTGCTTTAATTGTTTTGTTTTTTTAGCCGAGTTTGTATTTTATACTGCGAAACTATTTTGTCAATAATTTCAAAAATTTATGGTGAAGCAAAATTATTTTAGGACGTATAATAGTCAGTGCAACTCTGTACTAAGGGTAAATCTCGTGCTTATCAGTTTTTGTACCTGCTAAACATACTGTCATTTCATTTATCATTTCAGTCCCCGACTGTCATTTAAAATGATAGTATATTGGATTAAATGATGGACTGACATTTGAAATGATGGAATATCAAATTTTTTTGATATTGACTGACAGTTTTTTTTTGTAAATCATAGTGTGTATGTAAAATTTCATCATTCATCCTTTTTCATATGCCGTTTAGGTATAGTGAAGTAAAGAATAAGTTTGATTATTTTATGTTTGAGATTTTTAGTATTTACAATATATTACACGGGGTCTCGACCATTACAATGACGGTTGAAAAAGAAATTCTAGAGTACTTTATACAGTCTTACAAAAAAAGATAAAGCTTTGTGGGATATAACGTTTTCTGATTACATGATTAAAAATTAAAAAGAAACTGAGTACGCCGGATTAAAAAATATTCTAAAAAAAAATAAAAAAACAACCGCCCCAAGAGAATATGTAAAATAAAAAATAAAAACTTTAGGGATTCCTTATAGAATAATCTTAAAGTCCCTTTAAGAGCAGAGACTGATAATACATAATAATATAACCCCATCACTATGGTGGTTTGATTCCATGGATTTTTTAAGTACTCAGAAGAAACCCACCTTAGTATAGACAACAATATAACAACAATAGTTTGTTTCTAAAGCCTTGAAATTTTTTTGTGATCAAGGATGGGTTCATTGCTTGAATTTTCAAATGTAAATAGCAAAAAAATTATAAAAAAATAATTTAAAACCTGGCCGTTTATAGTGTGTGGTGTTGTCATTTGAAATGACAGTCGTAGAAGGTACAAAAAATGAAGTGATAAATGAAACTATAATCTGCACCCTACTTAAGGAATAAATTGTTTGCAGATTTACCTGTTTACCAATTAACATGGTAGTAAGAAATCCTTTTCAGATGTGTCAAAGTTTTCTATTTCTTAGGCTTTCTTCAATGTGACTCAAAAGATGATTTCAAAACAAATAAAAATTTCTAATTACAAATCCAATGTCCAATAAGTCACACCTTCATTGAAGAAATTAAGTATCAGGGGTATGAAAGATCTCGACATTTCTACTGACCTACGGACCATTTTCATTTAATATTTCTCATTACCCATTCCAAGCTCTTATTTATATGATTCATAGTGTATACCTAAATATCATAAAGTAGGTACAAAATTCAATATTCTAACAATTTAATTAGTTAATTTTCTTTTTTCTCTACTCTGCAATTGTAAAAAAAAAATAAAAAAAACACAATGTTATGACAAATTCATAACTGTAACAAGAATTATATTGTTGTATTAAAAAATATACGTTGCAAGTCACAATTTGATTATTTTGGAGTTAAATACTAAAATAAATTTCAGAGTGTTAATAAAAATATTTAAATTCAGAACAACTAAAAAAGGATTATGTAAAATATGTTTATACTAATTATAGATATAGAGAATATCAGACAATGAGACTAAGAAAATAATGTCTTTTTTCATAGTGGATTACTTAACCTTTTGAACGGCTGGTACACCATGTATCACTAAAAACTTTAGCATTTTCAAAAATAAGAAATTGTATATAAATTTGGAATCTATACGAAATCGTTGCTTTGCGAAAGGCTTGCTTTATAATTAGAAATAATAAATTCATTAGCATTACCAATATTAGTATTTCGAAATGAGAGGATTAACAGTTTTTTTTTTTAATGGGGAATTCTATGTAAGTGTATTCTTTTTAGATCTATTCCCCGTTTATCTCAGAATTTGTAGGTTTATGTCCTCGATAAGCGTATTGCGTTAATTCCAATTTCAGAATCAGACAATTTGTATTCCTGGAAATATTTATATCTTTTGCGAATCGCAAACAAATAGAATATGAGAGGAGAATTCTTCCTTTTCTAAGCAGAATTTGCACCTGTCTGTGCTCGATCTACCAATCTTGAACAGATGTTTGTTAAATGGGCCATGGCCTGTGATAAACCATGTCAGCATTCTGACATTGGATCTAGTCTCCCTGATTATCTGATTCAGTATTCACACTTAGTTTGAAAAAGAATTTGGACTGCGCAATACATTGGAAACTATCCCATATGTTTTGGGTTACTGTCGTTTCCCACTTGGAAGTAATTCTTTGTACGTAGGCGTTTGGACGAGCAATACTTGGCTCTGGTCCTAAGAATTGACTCTTCGCACCTGTTTTTGCAAGAACATCTGCCTCTTCATTGTCTTGTATTCCTTCCTGCCCATCAAGAGTCCTTATAAGAGTAACTCTGTTTCGTTCCGCTAGTTTTATTAAACTTCAATAACAGCTATAAATTAGCTTTGATTTAAAAATTAGGGGAGTCAGAGCTTTTAAGGCAGCTTGGCTATCTAAAATTATGTGTATGTTAGCACCTTTATGCCCTCTTTTACTACACTCTAATAACGCTACCTCGATAGTTTCAGCTTGAAAAACCATCAATTGCTTTTGTCATATAGTCTGACAATGCAATTTTCTCGGTTCCTAGTTTAATTTTCTGCAGGATCATACTGTGTCCTGATCTTTTGTGTTTGAAAACAACCTTTTTGCTGTCATTTCTGCCATCTTCATCAGGTATAGAATCGGTGGAAATTCCAGATTCTTTTCTAAGGCTAGAGTAAGGCACGTTTTGAGTGCTACAATAGTCACAAGGCATGCTATTCTTTGTATTTTAGTAAACTTAACGCATATCAGTTCTATTTTTGGCCACCATACAAGTGTCGCGTTATAGGTCTTATTATAGACAACATACTTCGACATGCACAAACCTTTTTTGTTTATGTAATCTATGTTAGGATTTCATGACAGGTTGCTGTCAAGTATTATGATGTTTTGTTTCCACTACCATTTTGATAGCAACACTGTCCAATGAAGGTGGTTGGTTTAGTAAGGATTACAATTAAAATTGTAATTGTATTGTACGTCAGTATTTCCAGTTACTGATTTTTACCAAATTTTAACCAAAGATTTAATTGATCAATTAATAATAATGAACTTTAATTTCGGTTTAGCCATTTGAATTTAAAGGGTTTCAAGTACTGCAGATTTGCTACTTATTTTCATAACACTTATCGGATGAAGAGAAAAGGTACTAAGAGCTCAAGAACATTGAAAAGTTTTTATTGGTTTGACTTTAAATTTATTGAAAATTTTTAATATAACTGTATTTTTTGACCCAAAAATATTTTCTGAAATTTTCAAACTACCCTAAAATAACTTCAATAATTACTGTAATTGAGATTACTTAATAATAGTACAAAATAATATAATGTAATGTTTACAAATACATTTGCGATTAAAAATATTATGTTGTTATGCAATTGATTGAAGAACTTAAGAGATCGCTTTATAAAAATTTAGTTATCAGTAATTTGTAACCTGTTCTTTATGAACAAAAATTAATGTTCGAAAGCTCATTTTAACTTTTTTTAATACTGGGACCACCATAGAAGTTTATTTAAAATGCTGAAATTATTACTTTAAAGAAAATTTGAAGAAAATCGGAAGCTAATTTACTTTTTACTGTTTCGGATATCAGTATCTTACCTTACCTATGTTAACAAAATATGATAATATTTCATAGGCTATTTTCAAAGAATTGTAAATGTTGTTAAGTTTATAGTACTACAATTAATTTATTTTTAATATATTATAGTTCTATTATATTGTAATAACTTATGTATTTTAATAAATATATTATGACATTATTACAATATACTAGAATTAAATAAGTTATTTAGACAATTTTCTGTTTTATCAATTCATATATATATTTCCATTTATACCGTTCCATTTAATTAATGTGTATATCTAAATATGTTGATTGCTAATAATATACTCAATACAATAAAAGTCATATTTTCTATCATTTAAAAATTTAAAATTATATTTCCTATTATTTGAAAATTATAATTTTTTAATTACTTCCGATTAATTCTACAGAGAACTCTCGTTGAATTTTTTGATTGAATTAAATGGAATTGCAAAATGTTAATACTGCCTAAATGTATTTTACATACAGTATATCATATAATATATAAGTATATACATTGAAACATAACTGTAAAATAGGCATTATCTGAATTATTCTACTACAGTAATATTTTGTGGTTATTTGAATGGCTTATGAATATGATGCTTTTCGAAGAGCATTTTTAATTTTGAATATATTATCTAGAAATTTTCAAATACCGATTTGGATGATTTACAACTACACAGATTATGAACTTTATTATAAGTCCAAACGCAATATATTTCGTCTTATTTTTTAACAAATTTAAATTTATCTTCAATGAAATTTAAAATAAATACAATTTTAAAAACCCAATAAATTGATTAATTAATTTAAAAAAAAAATCAATTTCACATAAATATAACAGTAAAAAAATAATCCGCTTGATTTTAAAGCTAAATTTTTCTTCCAGTCTAAATTTGAAGCAAATTATTGAGGGTAATTTTATTTCTTTTGTTTTTATTAAATTTAACTGAATATAAAGGTCTTTTAACAAACGCATAATGCAATACATTAATATCGTCTTGTGTTCATAAATGATTTATACATTTCTTAAACTACATTGCAACAATCACAATGCATACATCACACAATTCATTAGCAAAACAAAGTCAGCTACGCATTATGAAATTTCATACGGCATTTTCTGTTGTCAGTTTTGTTTTTTAGAGATATATTTGTTTAAATTTCTAAAATGGCAGGGGGAAGGACAAGATATTAATTGGTGAGTAAATTTTAACTTTTCATTTTTATTGTATGTATTATTTATTTATTTTAAATTTGCAACAAAATTAATTTGAAATTGTAAACAAAAATTAAAACCAATGAAAACTACAGTTGTCACGTCATACCATAATTTCCAACAGATCATGCCTTGTTCCGTAAGTCAAAGTGCTCGTGTCCTGAACGAATTCAATGTAATTAATAACATTAATTTTTTTTTTTTTTGTTAATGTTTATTTAAAATTGATTTTGGATGATTCAAGACTAATTATTTTGGGTTTGAACTAGTATATGTGAATATACATTTTATACAAGTGCATTGCATATACCAATATAGCTCAACTTTTAGTATTGTATTGATAAGATTACTAAAATTTTCATATCCTTACTCTTTTCCTAATCCAAACTACACATTTTTGTGTGAAGGTTTTCTATACCTAATATTGAGCTATTTAGAAAAGAAGCAGCTTTATGAATTTAGCAATATATTAATATTAAAAAAAAAAAAAAAAAAAAATTATTCAAACTAATAAAATTAATTAAAGATACAACCATCAGTAGTTTGTTATACGGTATTTTAGTTTAGGGAACAATTAATTTTTATTATTTGAATCCAGATTTAAATAATTTATTGGTCTCATTAAAACCATTTTTTTTTTGTACAAATTACAAATTATAAGTAAAACAGATATTTTCAAAAAATAATATTTTTATTTATTAGCTTTTTTGTTAATAAAAATTATGTGCTTTTGAACGTATTTAACTGCAAAATTAAAATATTAAATTATTTTCAATTTGTATAAAATAGGTACATAAGATTTGCTTCAATAAAGAAATAGAGTTTTAAAATACTATCAGAAAAGGTTGGGATTAAATTTTTAATTATAATTAATTAAATTATTATCATTAATTAAACTGTTTTACTTAAGACCCAAGAAGGTTAGTAGGTATAACATAATTAATTGTTCATTACATCACTTTGAGCTTTTAATTGCATTTTGGTGTCTTTAAATAAAAAAAAAACAAATTTTCTTTGTCGGCTATTATTTCCATATTTGGAACTTTTATGCATTATCAATTTAATCTAGTAAACTGAAAAAAGTACGGTACAAACATCTGAACCATTTCATAACTGATTTTTCTTATTATTCTTCTAAATGATAGATACTTAAAAGAGACATAGCGAAAATAAATTTTTTTTCCACATTTTTTTAATTTTCAATTAGAAATTTCATTTTAAACTTTCACCCCATGTATAAGTATACACATCTTAACATACAAAAATTTTAATTTATGGAATTATCACAACTCACTCATGTACAGAATTCTTTTTTTCTCGCTAGGATTAACTTTTTTTTTAAATAAATTTATTACATATATGGTTGTTGTCTAAGATAAATCAATAAAAAAAATTATAGAATACCAAAAAATTTAATTTCGAGGAGCTAGCGAATACTAGTATTATTTATATTCAGTACAACGGTATTTTATATTATTTCAATAGTTATTATTCTTCTTCTGGTACATTAAATAATTACACTTAAAAACCCACTACCATTATCATGAACTAGATCTTCTCAAATAGTTTCGTTCTATTTTATTTAAGTTAAAATCAAATTAGACTCAAAATAATTGATCAAATTCGGCAATCAATAACGGCAGAAAAATCAAATGTAAAAACCAAGCATTGGCATGATTCGGACCTAATGATTATTACGTCAGATGATATATCTTCTGGCAAAGTAATCATTATGTCCGCTACACTATATAGGTCAGATAATATATTTATATATGTATATTATATGTATGCATACTATATAGTTATGTATAATTGGTATTAGTTGTTTTTTACATCTCCATGCTCTACAAAGAAATCTTTTAAACAATTTTTACAACGTATTATTTTATATAGAAGTGGAAAATATGATGAACAAAATCGTAATTAATTAATCTTTTTTTGATTTATTAAATAAATTATAATTTGATAAATAAAAAACAACACTAGTGATTTCTGTTCGTTCACATTAATTAATTAGTTTTATTAAATTAACCGTTTTGTATCTTAGATTCAAAAAGACCTATCTTATTAACCATTTTCTTCATCGGTATTACAATACAATTATAGTTTTTTTTTAGAATCACAATGTCTGAAATAACCCTTTAAAACTCAATAAATCCTTTATTCAGTTCTACAGTACGTCTAATATAGAAACAAATAAATACTAACATTCAGGAATACGCCAAAACAAGCTTCAACGATTTAATTACATAACCAGCAATATAAAGTAGAAATCAAACAAAAAAATATAAAGTAAAAAAAACTGGTCATCTTCTTGCACTAACACAAACCAGAACAGACCTAATTTACAAAATTAAAAAAGAAAACATAAAAAAATGTAATTTAAAATTTTCAAGGAAATAAAATCAAATCTCAGGAAATTGAAAGCATCATAATACTAAATAAGAAAGACTAAGTCCTAAAATAAATAAGACTAGTTAAGAAGAATTGAAAAATGCTCAATTCAAAAACAAAAATATAGTGCTCATATATGTGCATGCATATAAAAAAGACAACAACAACAATTAAAAAAAAAAAATTTTTTTAAAATAATATCTTAAGAATACATACTATCACACGTGGACTACTTCTAAAGGATATTCAAATGATAGGTAGCATCAAAAATGCACTGTTGTATTAGCTCAAAAAACAAATATCACAATTCTATTTACTGTCCTATATTTACATATACAAGTACATATTACTTTATTGTATATACCTATAAATTATATATATTGCAACATGTAGTACGTATATATTTAGTATATATATATATATATTTCTTTTTCAATTTTTATAATAAAAATACAAAAAGTAAAACAAAAATTGAATTCATACCTTTGGCAAGGATATGCAAGGATGTGCAATTCTTTTTTTTTTTTTTCGTTTACTATAAAAGCAATTCTTTTATTCCTTTTTACATTTGTTCACCTTTCAGCGATTTTTTGACTATATACATATATATATATATCTTTTACCAGGTATATTTGGATGATGATTTGGATATGAACATACAAATATTATACACTTTCTCTCTTATATAAAAAAATAATAATAAGAATAATAATAATAATAAGGATAAGACGAAGGTCCTTTTTTTCTGCATTGAAATGAAATTCAATAGTATGGTAGTTATGAATAGAATGTAGTCGAAGATAATAATAAAAAAAAAAAATAAAAAAAAACACATTTTTATATTTTTAATAAACCATATATTTAACTATTTAAAATCATAAGAACAGGGTGTTTCAATTAAATTATTCTTCAATAAAAATATTAGATTACAAAAAATTATGTGGTGGAATCTAAACGTTCATACTTTTTTTATTGATATTTTATGTTTGTAATACGTTTTTCAAAGTGTCATAAGCCGTCCGACGGACATCAGACGTATAATATGCGACTATTTTTTTTACCAGCAAACAAAGTCAGTAAAAAGTGCTTCCTATTGCCCATGTTTATATGAGGCAGAAATCTGCCATAGATCTGCCGCAGAAATCTACCATCATGTTCATACGTAAAAAAAAACTGGTCGATTTCTGCCATTGTCCGCTGTCAGATTATTGAATTATCAAGATGACCGCAATTGAAATTATTGGCAAAGAAATAAATAAATAAATTTTTATTATTATTCTAGTGTCAATTCAACATTATTATTATTTGTAAAATTTATATTTTTTTAGTTGATTAATATTCGATCCGAAAATTACGTTGTCAACAACAATTTTCTTATTTTTTGTGAATAAAAAATAATAAAAATATTTTGACACTGACATATTCCCAGAAAAAAAATTTAAGCGTCAACAATTTACCAGAAACTTAAAATTTTGGTAGATTTGCTTACCCCTTACCGAAATGTCCCCTCACCAATAGTGAATTTTGGTAGATTTCTAACACTTTTCAACCCGTATAAACATGCATATTAACAATCAAACAATCTGTCTAACCGTCAAACCTAAAGCAAAACGTCATTATTCACCCAGATGTCGACATATATAACAGCAATAACTATATAATGTCAATCGTGGAAGTCTATTGGTAAGGATTTTTTTCTAAAATAGAAAAAAGTCTATTGGGCTTAATCGTGGATGTCCATTGCGAAGGAATTTTTTTATATTAATAGGTTAAAATTCGCAGATATTTTGTTATAGACATTAACGGAAATATTAAAATTGAGGCTTTAAGGGAAAGGTAAGCTTTAATTTCATTTTAATTTTATATGTTTTTTAATATTTGTTGTTTTTTATTTTAAGAAAAACTTAACATGTAAATTTAAAAATAAAAATTAGAATAAGCCGTCTAACAGCGGTTTATAACTCAGTGAACACATTTACAAGCAAAAACATATCTTGTAACGCAAAATTTGAATTTTAGAAAATATTTATTATATGCGTGGTTACTTGCGAGCGCAGAAACATGTATTAATATATTAATTGCGGCGCAGAAGCATGTATTATGTCATCTTGCAGTTGATTTAATTTAATTTAATTTTTTTAATTTCCTCTCACACGCAAGTAAAACTTATCGCCGTTATCTTTTCAACATTTGAGTCAGTATATTTTAAAAACCGTAAGATTTCGTAAACAAAACTTTTTTTATTGATAGTTGCAAAATCAATTTTGGACAGAATTAATGACATTTTCGTAGAAATGGTATATGATAATTACGAGTATGTATATAATACAATTGTGACTTCAGAAACAAAAATACATAGCAAAACTAAAGCATATTTCAATATTGGTAACTAACATTAGTTTAAAAGAGGATGGCCGTCGTTAACACATCACAATATCGACTAACATTTAAACCAATAACAATAATATACTACCTAAATACCTTTTATGGTATAATGTACGCATAACCCGTTATAAGTCACGGACATAAAACAAACCGTAGTTTTTGTTTTCATTAAATTGTTTAATATGAATTTATAAAAATAATTTCAATCTATTTTTTTATATCTTTTTTATTTTCTAAAATTACATTTAATAAAAATTAAAGCTATAATGTTTCCAATCGATTTCACCACTATTTCACAATTGAGAATAATGTATGTAATATAATTTATTGTATTATAAATTATTATTGATTTATAATATTTCAGCTCCTCTTTCTCTTTTAAAGTTTATTCCATGAACTTTTGAAATCTGAAATGGTAAATTCACACACAGAACTAAAGACAGACTAGTATGTTAAAAAAAATGTATATATTAAATATTATAATAATTATTTAATAATAAATAAAATCAACCCTGCTGTCACTTTAAATTACGTAAAATCGATGATTCAAAATTTTTAAAACTGAATCAAATTCCTATACTAGATAGTCGGGAACTTGTTGAATTTATTTTCTCTCTGAGTCTGATGCCAAAGTTTGTCATCAATATTGTTTCTACTGGGCCTTTGAATGTATTACCAATCCATACTTTGATTTACTCAATTTTATTTCTATTACCATTAGATTTTACTTCGCAAGAAGCCATAGTTCTATATTGCTTTTGCCTAATTAGCTAATAAAATATTCAAATTGAATTTAAAGTCGGAGTGGTAGCACGTAACTTGTTCACGTTCGTCAAAAAGACGTATTAGCACTTTTGGTAGAATGTAAGCAACGTTGACGTTGATTTAATTCCGAAAACGTAAAGTACACATTTTTTCGGTAGCATGTAAGCAACGTCAAGTACATTTTTTTTTAACGTGAACGTTGGTTTTTAAACGTCTGTAATTTTCTTACCGCGGACTAAAATTTATACGAAAAGTTTAGTTTTTTTAATAATAAATATATAAAATTTAAATATTTATAATAAAATTTGAAATCTTAATTACATTAAATTTTATAGTTTTTAATAATTATAGTAAAACATAATTTTTAATTTCTTTTGATAACATTTCTTGATAATTGAAGTATTTTTGTTTGCAATTTTGATAACATTTTATTCCTGGGATAATTGAAGTATTTTTGTTTGCAATAAAAAAATTATTTTATTTCTGTGATATGATAATTCAAGCATTTTTTATATGACAATAAAATACATTTTTTTTTTAATTTCTTAATTATTGAGTGTTTTAATTTATTTAAATAAAAAACTATATTTATAATTTCATTGAAAATATCCTATAAAATATCAACTGAATTGGTTATTTTAGTCTATTCTAAATTCTATATTTATTTTAGTCTATTTTGTTCTTTAAAACTGAAAATAATAAGGCGAATTAATAAAACAAAATAATTTTCGAACATTCGGAATATTTTTTCAGAATATATTCTTAACGTGATGTTTTACATGCTACCAAAAAAAATCTTTGACGTTAAATACTTCACGTTGGCTTTTGAACGTAAACGTTTCACATGCTGCCATTCCAGATTTATAATAATAATTGAACTTAGATCGACGTTTCGGCTTGCAATATACTTCCTTCATCAGTGACGGTTCAACGTTAAGTTATTATTTAATTACATCAACATAATATATTATTCAGTAATAATATTAATATTTAAATTAAATATATACTATTTCCAGTTATTAATAATTAATAATTGGTTATGATTGAAAAAAAAAAATCGAAATTCGATCAATTATTAACTGACCCTCGTAGTACATACTGTATGCATCTGAAAAGAGAACAGAATGAATGAAACGAAGCAATAACAAACAAATTGAAACAAGGATATTTTTTTTATGATAGTCCTGGATTTGGTTGTTTATTATTCATCTTAAATTATAACAAAAAAATACACTAAATAAGAAAACTAAAGGCGAAAAAAGAATGAAAACAAAAATAAAAACAAGAAAAACAATTGCATAAAAGAAATAAAAATAAAGAAATGTTAACGATGCACATAAGATGCTGTTATGCACTAATCCATGTATATGAATATATACGTAAGTGTATACAGTGAATTTATATGACTAAAATATAGTGTACAATTATTTTTTAGGATTTTTTTTTTTTTAGCTTTTTCTTGTTGTGAGAACATAAGAAAGGATAACAAAGTATTACATTCAGTGTAAATAATTTTTTGTTGTTGTTGTTGCTGTTGATGATGAAAATACCGAACTAAAAAGCGGCAAAATTACCGCATGCATACACATACACAGACATCTGAGCAAATATTGCAAGGATATTTAATATAATATGGATAAATTATATTTTAGCAAAAAAAAAACAAAACAAGAAAATTAAAAAAAATAATCAGAAACAAAAATAGTTTTAAAAATTGAACTGTCATTTTATTTTTATTATTGTTATCGAAATATATTATTAGGCTATAAAGTTGTTCAGTTTATTTGAATTCCAAATACGACACACAGGAAAGGTTTTCTTTTCCTTTTTTTTATTTTGTTTTTTTTTTTTTGTATTATACTGAAAGTGTTGCAAATTTTAAAGAAAAGAAAAAATAAAATAAAAACATAAACAAAAAAATAGGACAATATAAAGTCCTTGAGGGCATAGAAATGTTATAATAGAAATTTAATTAAGTTCCTTAGAAATAATTTAATGATGTGTTTTGTTATTGAATTGTATACAAAAAACAATACGAACAATAATAGTTCACTCATTTTTTTTTATTCCTTCCTTTACACAACAAGCTATAATAAGAGTTTTTCATGGCAGATTAGAGATTCTTTTGATTTCGAATTGTTAGTTTTATAATTTTATTGGACACCTATATATAAATATAATATTATTATTAAATTTAATTTATTATTAAATAAGCTTTTAGATGTTAAAGTGATCATGGGACATTATATATCTGGAGGTTAATTTTGATAAGCGTCTAACATGGAAGAAGCATATGGGAGTTAAAATTATAGTTACTCTTCAGAATATATATAACACAATTCATACTCTTCAGAATAATTTGTAAGGATACCTACTCAATTGGGATAAAATCTAAGAAGCCTATATTTGTAGTAGATGAAGAACAATACTGTACAAAGCTATTAAGAACCTATAAAGACTGTATAAAGCTCATAGAACAAGACTGTACAAAGCTATTCTCAAACCTGTATGGTCGTACAAAGTTCAACTCTTAAGGTAAATCCAACTTTGGTGTAATTCAAATATTTCAAAACAAAAGTCTTAAAATTTTAGTCGATGTTTCGTCGTTCGTGCCAAATAATTTAATTCACAATGACTTGCAGGTTCCTTCAGTACATGAGGAAATATCAAAATATTGCACAAAATATTGAATTAAATTGTAACATTCTGAAAAATAATTTTATGAGAGATCCAGGCCCTAGGAGATTGACACATAAAATGTAATTCTATAATATAATACGTAATGACATGTTATTATAGGATACACCTCTCCGATTCAGTTTAGTATGGATATTTTTTTATTTTATTGAATTATAAATTATACAGATTGTAAATATCAAATAGGAACATTGTCAAACGAAAAAATCATTACTTTAATTTAGTTAATGTAAATATTTTTAGTAAAAAAAAAACAACATTTCAATCCTATCAAAGTTTTGGCAAAAAGATTTTAATTAGACTGGATACTCTATTACCATGCTTATTCAAACTTTGTTAATAAAGTCAGTTTTACAAAAACTAAAAACAAATTTAAAATTGGGTAATATTATACTCAAACATTAATTCCGTTTTAGAAGTAGCCATATAGCTACAGAACCGGTTGATAGCCGGCTTCTAACACAATAATAATATAAAATGTATCTTTAAATATAAAATATAATACCTTAAGGATGAACAGAGTTTCTATTCACATCACAAAGATGATTATCAGATATCCTTATAATCTTTAAATGGGTATAAACATATCTCTTAAAATCAAATCTTTAAATAGATATGGAGATATGAATATCAAAAATCAAATTCATCATCATCATCATCTATTGGTCCTATAGTTCAGAGTAAGCCTTACAACTTTCCTACATTCTGCTCTATCTTGGGAAACTGTCCTCCATCCGTTAATCTAATCTTTCGACAGTTATCGTTAATTTCGTCCAGCCATTTTGATCTTGGTTTACCTCTTGCTTAAATATTGTACGGATTCTGTCTAAAATTCTTTTTGGCATCCTTTATTCATTCATCCTCACCGCGTGATTAATACATCTTAGTCTTTGTATCTTAATAAATTTTACAATATTGCGTCCATCAATTAATACTTCTACCTGCTTCAAAAATCAAATTGGTCATAATAAATTTCGTTTCAGGACAATATAGATAGAAGCAAGACGAAAAAAATTGCTATTAATTAGAGTCAACGAACATTTGATAACAATAAAAGCTGGCATTCCAAAATTATACTAGAATACTAGAATCTTAACAGAATCTAGTATACTGAACAAAGAATAAAGCAAATAAATAAATAAATAAAATAATAGGATGTGAAAAGTAAGATAGGAAAGAAATAAGCCAGCCCATAGATAGATGACTAAGGAATAAGTTTGTTTCCGTTCATCCAAGTAATTATGAGTTAAAGAAATTTCGTGATGATATTTATGACAATTCAAAAATTATTAAAATTAAATCAAAGCCCAAATTTTTATATTTGCTTTTGTCAATTTCGTTTCAAGTATTTTTAATTTCAGACTTATTCCTTGATCGTAATAAAAGAAACTAAACTAAAATCGACATGTAAAATAAAATATTCCAAAAGATTTATTTTAATTTGTATACACATCACCTGTAACAACTAACATCAAATATACTAGCGCTGTTAAAAATTTATTTTCACAATATGTAGACTACTACACCTGCATCTGTCTTCCAAAAATAACCAAAACACACATCATTTCAATTCTCCATATTTAATTCACAAACATTTATTTGAAGTAACATAATCTTATAATAATAATAATGTTAGTTTAGAAAATTAATAGTCCTCAGTTAGCGATCACAACATTCATTGGATTTCATTTATTTTAGTTAACTTCTTCAACAAGGTTAATGAACGCTACATCATTTTATTCAAACATACACACGCAACCATATTTTTACATTTAAACTATAAATTTTTATTTATTTACTTTTAGTCCTTTTTCGTTAGTCTCTCTACACAAAAAAAAAAAAAAAATAGGGAACAAATATTTGGTGGTTCATTTCCTGAAATTCATATCACTATTTTTTATAAAAACAATAAATGCGATCTTAATTTCATTGATTGCAGCAGAGCGCACGGTGATCCTAAGGGATCTTATGACAGATGTTTAATTTAAATTTACTAGAATTTTTGTTTTCATTATTTTTTTTAACAGGAACTCCTTTATCTTATTTTTTTTTTTTTTTTTAGTTTTCTTTTTATCTTGTATTTTTGTATTTGTGTTAAAATTTATTTTCCAAAGAATTTCAAATAATTTGAATTTCCTGACACCTTAATGAATATGATTAGGGTTGTCGTTGTCAAATTACGTTTGTTTGGTTACATTTTTATAATTCACATTTAAATCGTAAGCAATTTAAAACAGAATGCAGCATGCTAACAATTAAGCAGTTCAGCTCTAGAAAAATAATAATGCACTTTAGTAATTAAGCTCTTCGAGCCACGTATATATTAGCAATAAAATATAATTTTACTATTAAAGCAAAATCAAATCTTTCAGAATCCGCTTAATGTCCCTAACGTATTATTTTTTTAAAAGTTTTCATTTTCGTCAATTAATAGAATATTACAGCTTTGGTTTGCCTTCACAACTATACTTTTTCAAAATGGTTGATCTTGCGCCGCTTGTTTCTAGTTTGGGATTTGAAGGGTTTAAGCATAATTTTTAATGTTATCTACTCATCTGATTTTTTGTCTTCCTCTTTCCTCGATTACTCTCGGATGTTCTATTTAGCACCACTACTTCTTTTCGTCTATTTGACATCTTCACAGTCTTCGGATCTTTTAAAACCATACAATATTTTTGATCATACCATACAATAATTTTAATCAGACTATGTTGTTTCTAATTACAATGGAATACTTCAATCTCTAATCTTTTGGGCTGAATATTTTTAGAAGAATTTTTGTTTGGAGAACGGCTACATCTTCAGTTACATTTATATTCTAAAACTGCCACCAATATATTACTGTGGGTAGTATGTGAGTTTTATAGGGCTTCATGTAAGTAATATATTGCTTTATAGGGTATGTGAGTTAATATATTGTCATTTTAGGGTTTCTTGATATTAGCATTGATTGATATTGACAGAAGGTTTTCTGTGTACTTAGTAGCATCTATTTTCGGCCTGGACTTTGTTATAAATACCGCATTGCATAGGCTTGTCGCTTCTTATTGTTGCTCCGAGCCTTTTTTTTATTAGGCCCAAATAATGGAATAAGCACCCTAACTACCATCGCAGAATTTAAGTCATAAAAAGATGGCACTTACCCGTCTCTTAAAAATATCTAATTTATATGTTTGTGAGAACACAAAAGATGGTAAAGTGTTCCATAGTTTAGAAATTCGGTTGATGAAAGAATTTATATATTTCACAGTTTCTTGGCTCCAAGTGATGTAAGTCGCCTTAAGCGTCCTAGCATCCTGCAGCTACCCAGTAGACAATAGGAACATTCCATTAAGGCTAAGAAATACAATGGAGTATAATGTTGGCATCATGGATGGTTGACCACTGGGCTATCTCATCCGTGAGTCAGTCCAATTTACCTGCATAAAAAACGTCATACAAACTACTGGATGTTTCCTTCAGAGACAAATTGTAATGTAAAATGAGAAATAAAAAAAAAAACAAAAAAATATTTCACATTTCTGGTTCGAGTCTCTGCAAAAAATTTGTGAGAGAGGGCCACCCTGCGAGTATTACGCTGGAATGGTTACATTTTGTGCATAATACTTTTTATTTCGTCAGAGCAATTACTCAACAGATATTTATAAAACAGAGTGGAGTTCCAGAGAAAACAGAGCTCCTAGATTAAGACGATGACTTAATAATGTTAGGTATTGTGTAACATTTCCATCATTGATAATTACTTGTAACTCATTCAACATTGTACTGTCCAATTGTTAATTCTGAGTATTTCTTATTAGCTCAATTCAAGATATTTTTAAGTATTTTGCTTTGTCTTCCACTTTATGCCAGAATTACTATATCAATAATTATTCAATAATTTCTGTGGTATTCATAAATTCAAAAAAGCTGTTAATGTTTCTATTCATATTGTCCAATCCTTGTTTGTAATCTATCAAAAGCATTTGAAAATCTTTGTCCTGTTTGTAACATCTTTCAAAATTTTAGCTTAAAATAATTGACATAATATTCATGACACCGCTGTCATTGCAAAAAACAAAGTAAACAAAAAAAATAGAGAAGCGGTAAAAAATCGAAATGAATTATTTTTTTTTCAGTGTGGTGTGATCTATTGTTATGCAGATGTCGTCGAAGACTGATATCTTGTCATCCACTCATAAAAACAGTTATCGAGCTTCAGTATAACGGGCTTAGGTTCACTGTAGTGATTCCTAATTATAGCACATGTTGTAAAAATAACTACCAAGCGAATTAAAAAAAATTTAAAGGAAGTTTCCGTGCATATTGGGTTTATATGGATGATTTTGATGATGTGTCACGGGAAGCTCTGGATTGGTTAATGAATTTTAATATTAAATATAAACAATAAAGAGATTTGTTGTAAAGGAATTTATTTCATTGTTTTTTTTATTAATTTTTGTTTGATATACAATTGTTGTGTTGATAATTGTTTTTATATATACAATAAATAAAAAAGTAAATTTAATAAATGTAATTTTAATAATTGCAGCAATTTATGTAAAAAAATAATTGATATATTATTTAAATGTGAAAAAAGATAATTTGTTGTTTTTTATACACAACATTTACTTTAAAAATTCAATTTAAACTGAAGTTAAAAACATTCCTCCAGAAATTATATTTTCAATATTCATATATGTTTCGAAATTATCAATATATTCAGAACACTTCCACAGTGTGTCCTTGCAAAATGTATAAAAAGATTGACGAGTGCATGATTGATGTGTCATCGGTCATCATTCTTTTCATCCATATATTGTCAATATATGGACGAAATGATTGATGAAAAAAATAATGTGTAATAGGCACCTTAATAATAAAAATGTAGTACAAAAACTCCAATTATAGCTTTTCTGCAACTCTAATAAAGGTGAACATATATTTATTTGTTTTAAATAGTCTTTTTTTCATTATGTGGACTATGCAGTATGCGCCTCTAAACATAAGTCCTGCTGTTCTTCTTCAACCTAAATATTTTATTCTCAGCTGTTCCAAGTATTTCCAAATTTTATTTGACTCCTTAAATAAGATCTCTTTTGAATTTTGGAGATTTTAAAATTAAGAAATTTAGTAAGTAGGTTTCTTGACAAAAAAAAATAATATAACTAATTAACACACTCCTCAAAATGTAAATAAAAATTTACCATTATTATAACAATTAGACCAAATAGTATATAGATTAAGATGATGCTCATTTCTTTGCTACATTCATCTCAATTTTCACATCCTACTTTTTTTTCTTCATTTTTTAAAAATGCAACGAGAAGATGATGAAAATAATAAATAACATAAAATAACAATAATGAAAATTTTCAAAAAAAAGGATATTTCTTTTAGAATTTTGATCCTATGAGAAAAATAAATATTTACGAAAAAAAAAATGTTTTAAAGTCAAGATGTTAGAGTTAAGTAAACAGAGAAATGAAATTTGATCATCATAACATACTGGTAGCACGATCACAACAAAGATAATATTATTATACGCACTTATAAATTGTTATTATAAATCAATATAACGGAATTTTTAAGTGTGGGAAATTTTATATTAGGATATGGGTTGCCTCTGTTTATTCAACACACATAATATTATACCAAATCTGCTTGATTGGAAGTTATATTAAACATTTTCTGAACCCTATGTTTGGATTATGATTAAGGGAATAAATAATGAGAATTTATTTCAACTATCCATGAAACAATTCTATTTAGATTTTATAAACACCTAGCGTTTTGCTGATTTGTTACCACTAAGAGTCATTGTGATCTAGTACTAAAAACATTTACCCCAAATTATTCTTTGTCTACTTTTATATGTTTTTCCTCTTTCCAGATTTAATATATATATATATATATATATATATATATATATGATATATGAGTAAAAGTATATCAATAATATCTATCTCTAGAAACAATAGATTATCATACCTATTTTTTTTACTGTAAAATATTGTTATTTTAAATTTTGATTTATTTAAATTTGATTAATTGACTATAGGAGGTACATCTGTCGGAATACATTTAAAACACACAAGGGTTCTGTTGACAATAATATGGAAATCTAATTTCTTAATTAGAAGTCTGGACGTTATTCCAAATAGTTCAAGTTCATTGATATAATTGCTATCAGTTTAATGAAAATGTCAAATGATATACGTTTCTTGGTTGCTGTCGATTTAAGTGAATTAATATTAATAGAAAATAAATAAAGTAAAGAAATCGTACTCAATTCGAATCTTATGTGAACAAGTTATGGTTAAGTAAGTTGTTGTAAGTCATTATAGCCAGACCAGAAGCACATTTTGAATTGAATTTTGCAAATCATTGGCTATTTCAAATGAATTTCGATGTTACATGATAGCTTTTCGGTACTTCAAGAATTTTTAGGTCAAATTGTTTCGTTCCAAGCATAATATAGCTCATCTTAAGTCTAGCTTGAATTCAGATAAATTTTAAATCTTAAGATAAATAAATATACTTCTTTTACAAATATATAAACTACATATTGTAACTCATTCTTTTCTTCATTTATTTTATTTTGTTTTACAATACCTACTTGAGACTTTAATTGTCTAGTTTAATTTAGTTGTTAATTAATATTAAATTTTGATAATTATAAATCTTTTAAAATCATAAATTAATTATCAATTCAAGCTTTGTAGAAGATTTAAGCTTAAAATAAATGATATTAACATAAAATTATAGCAAAAACTGAATAACCCCAGTTCTGATATTGAGAAGCTGCAACAACATATTTCTAACAGTGTTTTCAAAATCTAAGCCACTTCCACCTGCATATAAAATAATTTACGGTAACACATTCTTACTTACTTATTCAACGCTGCACATAGATTTTGATTTATTAACGGCTTCCATTTCTGCCATTTCGATTCAAAAAATTTTTTTGAATAGAATTTTATGTAACTTATTCGGGCCGTTTTTTAAATTAATTTCGCAATTCAACATGAAATATGAAGAAATTAGTGAAATTTTTTATAATGTAATCAGTTTCAGTTAAAAACTTTGAAAATGAAATTAATTCGAGTATAGTTTGAATTATTTCGAACTTATTTCATTTTTTAAATTTCAAAATTAATTAATACCATCATCAGCGTAACTCAAGCCTCTTGAATTTAATTTTGTTGATTATGCTTATGTCATTGCTTATAGACTGTACAGCATATTGATATTGTTTTATCCCCTCCAGGCTGCTTGTTATTTTCTCGACATTATATTAAACGTCAAAAACGAAAAATTTTCTTCTCGCAAATTCCAAATAAACATGAATTTTGCCAATTATCTATAATTATAATACACAAGCATTTAAGAACTCGCTCCGTCTCATTTCAAATCCATCACTCTTTTTATATTAGTATTTTTGTTGATTGGTCGCTACAAAATATATATGTACGTACATTTAAATGTACAAGGCCAGAGGATAGCGTGTATGGATTTCAAAAAATGTTTTTTTTTGTGTTTGACAAGAAATTTTTACGACTCTTACTTTGCGACTAAAATTTTTATCAAATAAAGCTGTTTATTATACATTCAAATTTAATTGTATTGACTTAGTTATCAAGTAGAGAATTCCTGAATCAATTGATATTAATCAAAAAATAATAACAGTATTAACCCTTAAATACATGATTTTTCCTTTTCCATCGAAAATAATATTTTTGAGTAGATTTCGACTCCCTGAAACCCAAAACGGATTTAAAAAAAATTAAATTAGACTTTTGTAAAGGCTCTGAAGCTGAAAAAAAGGTATGACGCAAATCTGCTACACTATAGCTGTAATCGGAAATGTCAGCTGCACATGCAAAATCCAAACCATCTGACGTCAAAAATTAGCATTTACAAAATTTAAGCATTTGACAATATTTAATTGCTTTCAAACTTTTATTTTTACTATTTTTAATTTCTGTCAGATGAGTTTTTTTATTTTCAGTTAGCTGACAAAAGCAGTGGTCATCTGTTTGTAATAAAAGTTAAACGATTTTACCTTATTGCGTTTTAGGTTACACTGCAAAATCATTTGATGTGCAGCTGAAATTTCCGATTACATAGCACTATGAACTAAGGTCTAAAAAAATATGTATTTCATATAAAATCGGGTCTGCAATTCTGTTTTAGAATTCTATCTATAAAAAAAATGTTTGTGCAATTGCACAGGGGATCCACTAGTTTATATAAATTCATATTCAATTTATTCATATAAGCTTAAATTCAATTCATTTGTTCATTTATATTTGTTTATTTATTTGTTTTATTCTCAAAAAGAGCTTTAGCTCATGCAGAGTGTTTATGAATACTTAAATTTTTAAATTAAATGTTAAAAATACATAATAGCGAACAACAAGTAGAAAATAGAAATATGTAGCAATATGATATTATAAAAGAAAGAGTAAACATAGTAAACAAATAAATATTAGATATAGAGACTATTTACAAAATAGAAAAATTTTAACAATAATTGTTATTGAGAAATTTTATTATGCACATATATATAGATTTAATTAATTAAACATTTTTTATGTATTTTTTTAAAACTTTTATAATATTTATTTTTGATTGTAGTTGGTATTTTATTAAATTCATTGACTGATGTATACTATAGATGTTGCTTATGGCTCTTGTTATTCGAAAATCAGATGAATTTTTTGTATGATGTTGATTAACCTATGAATTTGACTGAAGCCTTAATTACTCAAGCACAATGCTGTCGTCATTTAGTACAGTAGCTCACTGAATTATTTATTTATTTAAATTCTCGTACAGAGTGTATTTTTTTGTTTTTTCAGTAGGTACATTATAAACTACATATATTAAAGGCCCATAATGAACCTAAGTTGGCTTAAGATAATGAAAAAACTAAACGAAAAGCCAGCTAAGGTTTTGTAATTTGCTTAAGTTACCCATAATAGACTTTAGCTAACTTAAGTTATTTTGACTATTGTTAAATTATAAATGTAAATAAAAATACGTAGATAAACAGAAGTTTTGTTAAATATAAATTATTATATTTTCTTTGTTATTTTAATTTTGTTTTTCATTTATATTTTAAATTTTATTATTAATTGAATTTTATTTTCAGTGTTATTTTAAATATATTTTAATTAATGTTTTTTTTATTTTTTTTTTTCCTTTTATTATTATTATGTATAATTAATTTGTTATGATGAAAATTATTAAAAAATTAAATTATTTTATTATATATCACAAACTTTCAATAAGTAATAAAAGCTCCTAAATCAAATGTCAAATTTCCGTACAGAATGTGCGAATGAAATCGCACTTTCCTTTTAGCCAGCTAAAGTTAACGAAAACTTGACAAAATTCTCTGATATTCCTTGGGTACATAATACAGTTTACATGTAATCGTACATTGAAAGAAACTAAGAAAATTATTCAGGGTAAATTAAAATATCGAGATATAAAGGCAAAAGAAAAAAAATACACATTAATTAATGGTAAAGATATTGAATAAAACAATAAGATAAGTTAATCATTAAACATAAAATAGAAATAGATACAAAATAGAACAAAATAATACGCACTTTTAAATTTTATCTAAAAATTAATTTTTAATATGTTTTTTTAAATTGTTTAGAACATAACTATATTTGTTTGTGCACCTATTAAGGTATACCTGATATTGGATCTGATTGTTGAGGAGATTTATGAAACAACCAAAACATGTTGGTTACAGCTTATATATGTAGATACCTATGTGAACTCCATCACTATGTTTTAATGTTTTTATTTTTATTTTTAATAACAAAATTCTGAATTTTATTTAATTACCACAATTTTAATCCTGATGTACTTTTGTAGTATAGTACATTATATTACCATAGAATTTGTTTCTGCTATACTTTATTTTTTTCTTTTTTTTTTTGTACAACAATCCTTTAATAAAATTTCCCTTTTCAATATTAATTCAGAAATTTCATTATTTTGTGAATTTTATTCAATAAAAATTTCATTAACATCAATAAATCCTTTGCAAATGAATCACATCTCAATTTATAATAACGGCAATATGATTGAATTTTGAATTCGAAAAATAAAAGATTCAATTATTCATCATAATCTGAATTAAAATAGTTTTAATTTTTTTCTTTTGTAAATTATGTCTCTCTCTCTCTCTCTCTGTTTTATTTTACAAAACAAAATAATAATTTGCTAAAACTGATAAAGGATTAAAAATATTAATAATAAAAAAAAATAAGAAAAAAAGAATCTATACAAATTATTAAAAACATCTGTCTTATCAGTCGTCTTAATTTTAATTACATGCTCATATTTTGTATGTACGTTCGTACCGCAAGGCCTTCATTAAATGATTTTAAAAAATGCAATTTTTAAAACTGTCAAAATGATAAGTTTTAAAAATTAAATTTTCACAATATTAAACATACATATATATTTTTTTTAACCCAGGATTAGAAATTCAAAACAGCAGCAATATTTCTTCTGAAGAAGTTTATCTTAAGAAAATGAATTCATAAGAATTTCACTAATAAAAATGTGTGCCGAAATTTAATGACATTTCAAAAACTAAAATTTCTAAAGAAAATTTTCGGGTTTAAAAATACGAAAATTTCTAATTTTGGTTGTTGTTTTTTATTTTTTTTTTTTTTTTGTTCAAAAATTCATTTGAATTCACTAGCAAATATTACAGAAAATATTAAATACAGCTTAAAAGTGCGATAATCGTCTTAAAATGGAATAAACAAAAAAAAAATCCGGTCATTCATTGTCACTACAGTATTTGTAATTTCAATGAGTGTTTTATATGTACGTGTGTGTTGTTGTTGTTGTTTTAATTTTTTTGTTAAATAAAAATTGAAACAATGATGGTTTCATTTGTAGCAAATATTTGCCTTCATTCTGACACGCGGAACCAATATCTTTTAATACCTATCTTTTGTTTTCTTTTTCTTTGTATAATTTTTGGAAAATATTTTGAATGTAAAAAATGAGTGCACTTCAAATGCACATGCTTACATACAAACATGATAGAGATGTTTATATGAAATTTCAGTTTTTAAATTTTATAGTTTGGTTGTATTTTGAATTTAATACATTTAAATCGGTCTGTGAATTTTAAATCATCTGTCCTGCTGGTTTTTTTTTTACTGATGGTTGTTATATTTTGTATTCATATTGAGAACTATTAAAAAAATGTTGAGGATCTGTTAACTTCAATTCAATTCGATTGATGTTAGCTCTTTAATATTTTTCGATATTTCCTACTATTAAGCGGAATAAGCGGGATTAATTTTTATTCAATGTTAAATCTTTTATATTTATAAATATTTGCTACTACTATGAAACTACTTCAGCTTCTTCGTTTGCTTGTTTTTTTACATCGTTCTATTTTACAAAATTTTCTATCACCCACTTTGCTTATATTGCCATTGTTTCTAGCAAATTTCAAGTCCAGTTCATGACTTATCTATTCACTAGGATCTGACTGTGTATTTAATCCATTTCTACTTTTGATTTTGAATCAGTTCTCTTATTGCTTATTGGTTTTATTTGATATATGCATATACAGGTCTGTCTTTGATATTCTACTTAGCCAGATTATTTAGTAGGTACTTCTCGACAAAATGTTGATATACTATGATATACTGGGTTGGGTATACAGTATACTATAATTTTTTAATGTTATATTAAATTGATATCAACTGGATAATTTTTTTATAAATTTGGATTTGATCTTCAACATATTAAACACTTTTCAGTCATTACTGTTAGAAATTCAGCAGCAGAGCAATTATTTGCTGAAGAAGTTTATCCATAAGTAGACATATAGATCGACACTGATGAAGTAATAAATTAATATTTAGGTAGGATTTTGCTCCCCAGCTTCACTTCCTTTGAGAGCACAAGGCTTCCATAAAACTCTTCCCTCTGACTCTGTTCTGCGCTAGGTGCCTAATTTCACTCCTCAATTTATATTTCCTTGTGGACTTATCTACACCATGTTTCACGCGGTCTATAAATCTAATAAATGCTTTGCTATATTATTTGTAGGTCCTGTGAGGGTGTGGTCTATCCACTTCCATTTCTTCTTTATTTGAGTGCCTATTGGTTATTGTTTGGCCATTTCCCTCAGTTCATTGTTTATAGTTATTCAAGCCCATCATATTTTGCATATTATTCGCAAGCATTTGTTAACGAAGGCCGGCATTTTATAACTCTTGCTTATCAGCCATTTCTCGCAGCCATACAATAGTGTTAATTTGACATGAGCATCATATATTCTAAGTTTAGTGCCCCGGGCAATGTGACGATTTTCGAAATCCATTCTGACTAATTTTAACCCATTTTCAATCTGTGTCTTAGGGCCTTCCCTTGTAGTAATTATACTGTCAAAGTAACTGAATTCAGAAACATCGTTTATGACTTCGTTATTTATTATACTGTAGAGGGCACTATTTCTTGAGTTAATTTTTCAGGCATTTTATTTTGTTTGTATTGATTTTGAGACCAATTTCTAACGTATTTCTTATTTTATGGTATTGTGTGTATATGCGAGAAAGCCAATGTCATCAGTGTATTTTAAGTTTTCTAGTCTATACTTGTGAAAGTCAATTTTATTCTTCTGACTGTGGTTGTTGCTTTCTTAATAATCTTATCAAGTATTTTGTTGAACAGGAGGGGGCTGCCTTGTTTAACTTAAGTTTTACTGTGTTATAATTTTTCTTCTTTGTACATAGTTTCGGTACTTCGTATTCGTACATGGCAATTATTATATACGAATTATCTTGAGCGATCCACCCTTACACACTATAGACTAACATATAGCTTTTTGACTATTTGTGTCGTAATGTATAGAGATGAGTTCCATTCAACAGATTGCTCTATAATCAATCTTAATGAATTAGATTGGTCAGTACATCTTCATCCTCTTCTGAACTCAGCTTGCTCTTCTCTCTGGTTCTCCTCTATTATCTTTTTTATTCTTCGGGTGATGAGAACTAATATTTTTATAACTGAGTTCATTATTGTGATACGACCCCAATTTCTACATTCAGTTAAGTTCCCTTTCTTTCGCAGTTTTACTATAATGCTCCTTTTCCACTCTGTTAATATTTTTTCTAATTTCTAATGTTGCTTGTTCCTAATGCATCTCTGTCTTCCAAATGTGTTAATTTAATATTGTTTGCTTTATATTTGTTGTGACATCATCATTCCATTGACATCCTCTGCTTTTTTATTTTTGAGTTTGTCTATGGCATCTATTACTTCACTTTTATTCGGTGGTAGGAAATAGCTCTTCCTTTCATCCTAATTTTTGAACAAAGTTTTTAGCCGATTTTGTCATATTTTTTTATCATCATTGTCCTGTAAACCTATTAGTAGGGCATAAGGCCGACTCATTTTTTTTTATTATGTGATATTTTTTTGACAAGGCTTAAAATGGGCTTAAACAGGGCTTTTTTGTACATAGAATCTCCAATCATTCCAGTGGAAATATTTTACTACACTAGAAAATCTTTCATGGCATCTGGCTGTGTGGGCCAATTCTTCAATTATTTGTATTCCAATTCAGTTTCAAATCCTCATATTTATGTAAAAAATTAAAACAAAATGCTTAGAATCAAATACCTATGTATGTTTGTACATAGGTCCATAAATCTTAAAGCACCATTGAAATTGAATTTCAAAAATAATGCAATAAATAAAAACAACAACAACAAACATAAAGAAAGAAAAGAATTGTTTTGTTGTTTACCAAACGTCTTTGTTATTTTAGGTCTCTAATGTTTCTTTTGTTGGGCGATAGGTACAATAATTCTTTTCTCTTATTTTCTTATTTGGGACTACGAGTAATTTTTATATACATATATGTATATATATATTTTTTTTTATTTATTGTAAATTTAAGGAGAATACGCATTTGAAAATAAAATAAAAGAAAAATGGTTTAAATAAACATAAAATTATTTGTATCTGTGCATAGAATGCATTTGAATTTGAAAGAAAAAAATAAAAACAAGAAAAACAAATAATCACAAAATATTCGATATATACTCGGATACAATGTTTATTATGTGTTAATTTAAAATTACAATTTTTTGTTAGATTTAGGTACTTAAATAATTTACATGATTTGACTAAGAATATTTCAATTCTGTTGTTGATAATTTAAAACGAATTGACTATCCCAGTTCTTCTTAATACAATTTTTGTTTATAATAATTTTAAGAATATTTTGGTTTAAATAACCGGGATTTACAGTTGAAGATTAGAAAATTTACCTTAAGAATTTATATCACTATATACATTTACATATATATACGAGTACATTGTTTTGCTGATGAGAATAATTAAAAAATTTCCAGTTGAATAGCAAATTCTCAAAAATGAAATTTTTGAATGAATTTCAAATTATTATGAATCGAAAAAAAATGTTATTATTTGTTTTTGTAAATAGTAATACAAATTTGTATGGCTATTAAAGTCTAAAGAAAATTAGTTCCTAGAATTTAATATTTCATTTTAAAATAATTTTGTTAGGAGAAATTTATTTATGTATTTTGTAAATGTAATAACAATGTGTAAATTTGAATCGAGTACAACCCTCAAGGTACTCCCAAACTATTGAAATTATCGACTACGCTGAAAAGTATTTCCAAATTCATGGCAATATCAGGAATAAAATATATTAGATCCAATTAGAAATATTGTAGTAGGTCTGACAGTAGATATGATATTGGGATAAAGAGACTAATACTCTTCTAATCTACCTACTGACAATAAAATCGCAAATGTTCTCATTTTGATCACATGCAATATATGCATGTATATGAGCAATTTTTATCTTCAAATATTTGAATTAGGATGTAATGATAGCTTGCGCAACAAAAAAGATATTTTGTTCATAGTTGCATGGTATCCAAAAATCTGTGCGCTCTATTAAAAAAATCTAATTAAAAAACAGGCGCATAGTTCTATGAACACCAAAACAGGTGTTCATAGTTGTCGATGTTGCATCAGCGTCGTACAGATTAAGCGTGTAGCTTACTGCGCCTGCTTTAATAGTTATTATAGTAAGCTTGTTTCGAAATAGAAAATGGTTTTAGAAAACACGTAGGTAAATTATGTATTAGTTCAAATTAAATTAAATTTAAATAAAAATAAATATACCTGGTGGGATGCTGTAATAAAATTTGCAAACCAGAATTCATTTTTGCCATTTATAATTGAAATTAATTATTAATATTTTTAAAGCCGGCTTCTAATTTCATCAAACTTTCAAACTTAATAAAACTAATATTTTTCAGTACTACTATGAACATGAACAAAATTGCCCAAGTTAAAATATATACACGACACTGATGCATTTTTTTCTAAAACTATGTGTGTTCATGACAAGTCCTATGAGTAACAATATTAAATGAGGAAATTAAAAATGCAAGCTACAAATACCAAACAAGAGAAGCTTCTTAACCAAATAGCTTAGCAAAACCAAAAACTTGTTGGGTGGAAACTGTGTTAGTCATTTCAATATTCGGCAGATATACTCATCAGATATTAAAAACAAAGATTCAGCAAAGCGATGGATCATCATAGATGGCTAACTATTTGGGATTTCTCACCCATCCACTATATATTGTTCACACTACTTCTAGAACAAACATACAAACTACTTTACTGATATTCATTCTTAATCGAATTTCACTAACGTAAAAATAAAACGAATAAAATTGATCGTATATTTTTTTTTGTTCTTATTTTTATATGGATACCTTAACATTAGATTAAAGGAACTTTTATATACTTTCATAGCGTTGGTCGAAGAAGCATAAGCATAAGCATAAGGTTATAGAAAAAAAATTAAACATAAAAAGAGTGAAGTTGCAAACAATATTATTGATGTTCCCTTCGAATTGATGTAAATCAAATAAAAGAAAACTATCTAATCCTAATCCACTAATCCTGGATGAAATTGCACAAGAGGAGGAAGCAGAAAATATTAATATTATATTGTTCACAATATTAAAAATCATTCCACAGTATATTTTAATTTAAATGCATTGTAATAATGTTTAGATTTTCCAATTGTTGTCTCAGGTTTTAATCTTTAAGCTTAAGAATAGGTAAGCTCGAAGGGCGTAAGTTTTTGCTTAAATATACAAATCTGACTTTTGAAAATTCTAAACTTGATTACGTAACTGTTGTTATCCAAATAGATATAGAATTCCTAATATAGAATACTTGTGACACATAGGATATTGACCACAAATTAAAATATTTAAAAGCCTTTTTGATGAATTCAAAGCACTTTCGGAATTACTTTATAACGATTTGGTTCGTGAAATGTCTTCTAAAATAATATCGAATCCAAAACATTTCTGGAGATTCGTCAATTCCAAAGTTAAAATGAGTTTCCTGCTCATATGAAATACAAAGGAATTTCTGTAGTAATGATCAGCATACACTTAGTCAATTTTCGCACCAAATGATGATGAGTTTTCTCATTTGAATGATTTTCCTAAAACTATTTGGTCTAATATTGATATTAATTAAGCGTTAATAAAAAAATATTTGGACAAGTTTGAGACTAATAACTTTCCTGGACCAGATGGTATTTCCGAATTTATAAGTGCTTTAGCGATTCGACTGTCATTAATGTTCAATTTTTCTTTAAAATCAGGAGTTTTTCCCTCTATTTGGAAGCATTAATTTATTAGACCAGTTGATAAGAAGAACACCAACAATGAAATCACTAATTATAGATTGCGAAACTTTCCTCCATTCCTAAACTTTTTAAGTTTATATTGTATTCAATTCACAACCAACATAGATTTGTGGATCAAAAATCCACAGTTACTAATCTTGGTTATTCTGTTTCAACTTTTAAGAGAAATATGGAAGCAGGTTGTTACTATTTCATCCTATAAATTCTTTTGTTTTCTGTAGTTTGTAATAATTAAGATAAACTAAGCTAACTATTTGTACTTTAGATTTGTAAGAATTGTAAGGATTGAAATAAAGAAATTATAAAAATCTAATTTAAATCTATCTAGGTTTTCAAACGGATGTTATCTACACCGATTATAGTAAAGCCTTTGATGTGTTACCACATGCAATAATACTTCTAAAATTAAGAATACTTTGTTTCCCAAAATTCTTTCTGAAATGGGTAAAACCATATCTAACCGATAGATCTTATAGTATTTTATTTAGAAAAAATACTTCTAAATCATTTTATGCTAATTCAGGAGTTCCACAAGGCAGTCATTTGGGACCACTTTTTTTATAATCTCGGTTAATGATTTCTGCTCAGTACGATTTACTTCTACAAGGCGATTTAGATAACTTCTTTAAATGGTGTACAGATAATAATCTAAATGTGAATAAATGTGGACTTTTGTGTTACACACGCCGATTTAATCCGGTTTGTTTTAATTATTCTCTAAATGGTATTAGGCTTTCCAAAACCAGCTCAATTAATGACTTAGGGGTTTACTTTGACGACAAGCTTAACTTTAAATCACATTTTTGTATTATTATCAATAAAGCTAATTCTATGCTAGATTTTGTTAAACGTTGGTCAAAGGAATTTAACGATCCCAATGTTCTTAAATCTTTGTATTCTAGTCTCGTTAGACTAAATTTGGAGTATACTAGTCAAGTTTAATCACCTTTATATGATATTCATATCAATAGGATTGAAGCAGTGCAAAGAAACTTTTTAAGATTTGTTTTGCGTAACTTCCAATGGTCAAATCAATTAATTTTACCTCCATATGAACATTGGTTGAACTTAATTCGTTTGAAAACTTTGAAATTAAGACGAAGAGTGGCGGATGTTATTTTTCTTACTGAAATTATTAAAGAAAATATTGCTTCTGCACAAATTTTGAATAACATCAACATTAATTCAAATAACCGCCTACGAAATACAAACTTCTTTACATTAAGTTTTCATAGGACTAATTATGGAAATTATGAGCCAATTCATAGAATGATACTAATTGATAATAAACACATAAACCATATTGACTAAATACTTTCGAAACAGACTCAAAAACTTAAATTATATAACTAATCTGTAGTAATTAAAATATGTGTGCAATTTATTCAATGTATTTTAACTATTTCTAACTTAGATATAATTTTAATTTGCATTCAATTATGTATGTGTTATGTATGTATGTATTGTAAAAAAAAAAATAAAAATAATGATAATTGTAATGAAGTTTGAGCTAAAATAAATAAATAAATAAATATGGTATCGTGAAAGCAGCTTAAATAAATGTTACATAGCTACGTTATTATTATAGTTACAGAAAACCACATGCATTCTGTTTGATACAATTCGGATCTTTTTTTGAATTTTAAAATATTTTTTTTAATTGAAATTATTTTTTCGGAAATATCTCATTATATATTTGTAAAGTAAAGGATATTTTCCTTTATAAAGGATATTTAAGAAAAATGTTAAATTTTTGAAATTTTTAAGTATATACACTCATATTATAAATTTAAAAGTTCAGAGCTTTATTGTGAATACTGGTGAAATAGAAAATTCGTATTATGTAAAAATTTATAAAAGCTCAAATATTGAATTGGTTCCTAACTTGAATAGTTAAATAAAACTTTTTCTAAAATTACCTGTTTTTAAACTTATGGTATACATTTAAACTTTTGAATTCTTAAACTTGATTAAACTTTATTTCGATATTGAATAAGTTTTCGTTTTGGTTTGAAATTGTTGTTAAAAAATTTCATTATCTTATTTTTTAGTTAAATAAATCATATTCAATTGTAGTGTTTACGATAATTTATTTTATTTGACAAAAATAAAAATTTTCAAATTAATTCAATTTAAAATTTAGTAATATTTAGACAAATAAAAATTTGAAATAGGGAGCAGAGTAATTTCTCTGATATTCAAAGAATTGAAATTTCCAATATTCAAAGAAATTGAATTCATTAAATAAATACATATAAACAAATACAATAAGTAACATTGGAAATTATGATACGATAGCAATATATTGGCAAAATTGTAATAAATTAGTCACAAGTTTCTGAAAATAATTTTTATTCTACTTTTTTTTGTTGATTTTATATATGTTTGTAAATGCCTTGTTTGGCTAAATAAAATAAATGAATAAATAAATCACGTTTAAATTTTGTTAATATTTGCCTTGTTTTTCTGCACAAAACACACATTTTGTTAACATCAACATTGAAAGAGTAAACGTCATGAAATATTTCGCATTACAGACAGATGATAAGATAAAATTAGACAAGCGCGCTGATTTCATAAAAAATTGAATTTCTAAAAAAAAGTAGGTTAATTAAAAAAATTTCAAATTGCTGTCAAATCACTCAAAATTAGTCAGAAGTGTGCAAGAATGATGTATAATACAATGATTTTACCACATTTGGATTACTGTTCATCATTATTGTTTCTATGTAGTGAAAGGTAAAAGGGTAAGATGCAAATTTTACAGAACAAGGTAATGCGAGTCATCTTAAGAAAAAATCTGATATGCAATATAAACTACGGGGCTCATTGTGTACACGAAGATTCCCACCAATTCACGCAAAAAAAAAAAATGTTAAGATGTAGTAGAAGAACTAACCGGAATTACATGCTCGTAATCATATATAATCACATTAAACTAATTTTGTTTTATAGGATTTGAAGGTAAATAGATTCTAGACGTTAAAATAGAATTTTTGTATTAATAAATGAATTTAAAAAAACAAAAAAAATTGACAATGTAAAATATGATCGTAATTATTCTTTTTCTAACAGAACCAATCTTACAAGTAGGTATATCGTTGAGTTTCACCTGAAGATGGTGCTACTTCTAGAACAACTGTTGAAAATAGTCCGAGTATTTTCTTTTAAATTTTTTTTTCTTTTTTGCTTTAGTAATTTAGAATGAAAATCAGATAACATAATAATTATATTTCAATCTTAGTCAAAGCCGTACGATCTACAAAATTTTTGACAATTAACTATATCTTATCTTAAACTTAATTACATTGTAAGTATGTATTACCATTACTGTAGAAAATAGTTATAAATAATTAAACTCACTAAAAACTATTAATACTAAATCAAAATGAGTATAAATTCAAACCTACATAATATATGCTAGATATAATTTGAAAACTTATCTAACTATCTTACCTATATAGAGCAAAAAAAAAAAAGAAAAAATAACAAAAAATCGTTATAGAAAATAAAAAGGTAGATGGACAAAAATATCTTAATTCTTCAATACAATTTTATTAAATTTGCTTACCTTTCAGATTCATGTATTTCATCTACAGTGTTTCAGTGCCTTAAGTATAGTTGACGATAATAAAAATTGTATACAAAACACTGAAGAAGTTTGCAAGTAGTAGACGAAATGAGCATATTTAGTAAATATTACATTGATATTGTCTCTAATAATTTATCGGCTAAATTAATTAGATAAAAACGCCTGGCTAACAAATTTTCATATCTAAATGGATATACGATATTTGATTGATATTATTTTAAAGTATTATTTTATCATATCTTAATCATAATTTCACAATTTCATTTTGGAATTCAATTTTAACTTTATAATCAAAATATTACTGCCAAGCTTCCCTATACAATAATTTACAACATCAAAATGATATTCTTGTAAAAAGTTTTTTATTTTGAAATTTTGGCCTTTGTCTCGGAAAATTTACCAATCGTTAAGTTAGAGTTTTATGTATTGGCACCTACTTACTCATGTTCTAAGAAAATTTATTACATATTTATAGCAAAACTAACCCTTAATATCGCAATAAATTTAACCAAAATATGTACATATTTTATAATTTATATATGTATACATCTATATAAGTATGTAATGTACATATATTTTTTAAATTACCGAAAATATTCAAAAGTTAAAATTTTCTATAGAATTTTAAATACTTATTTACCTACTTAGATTATTTATTTCAAACAAAAAAAAAAAGCTTTCTTTTAAATTCTAAACATTTATAACCGTTATATTTCTCAAAAAAAATACAACAAAAAATAAAATGAAACTCTTAAATTTATTTATCAAAATAAAATCGTAATTCAAAGTTAAACCAAACGTAAAAATCTACATTTGCAACGGTAAAATCACCATTTAGAAACTATGGAATTAAATCGAATATTTTGTAAAGCTACATACATTTACAATCACAAATCATAATGCCATAAAAACAATATCAAAGCCAAAAAGACAATAATTACTAATTTAAAAAAAATTATTTCCAATTAAAATTAATTTTATTACCATTTAATATCCATACGAATATATGTACAAACTTATACATATACAAATTCTAATTAAGTAGGTAGGTGTAATAAAGAACGAAAAAATTACTTTGAAAGCTTTCGAAAGAGAACTATAACTGTACCGTTTTGTGTTTTGTGTTTTCTTAATTGTATTTAATTTGATAAGTACTGTCGTTAAACTTTTTGGGAAATGAGTTTTATTAAAATATTCAAACAACATTCAAAAGAGTATAATAATTGAAAAAATAAGATTTTATATAAAAACAAAAAAAAACACCATATAACGAATATATGTAGATTCTGCAATGAAATAAATAAATATAAAATAGATAAATAGGAAATTAGTATTTCCATTTCAAAGTTCTTCTTATCCACCAATTATTTAATTACACAACTACTGTTCTTGTTTGCAAAATTTTATTTTTATTCCAAATTTGGAACTGCATGACCAAAGAATATGCATTAGAATCAATACCGAAGACAACAAAAAAATCAGAATTCTATGCTATTCATGTCATAAAACAATAAAAAAAGTGTATATGGAAATGAAATTATTTTTTCAATACAAGCTCTGTTAAATCAATTCTATTCAATCTATTTTTTCATTAATTTGCTATTTTTTTTGTAAAAACTCTCAAATTCAATTTAGCTGCACCAAAAAATTACAAAAGCTGAATTTAAAATATCTTAACTTTCCTTAGTAGGTAAATATATATGTTTAACTGTAATTTACATACATAATTATAATATATAATTTTTCAAATGTAATGTAGAAAATAATTTTCTTATTTTATTTATAGAATATATTATTTATTCCTAGTCTAAGCAGTTTAGTCTCATTACTTGAAATTAAAACTAGTTCAATTTTTATTTAATTAATTCTATTCAATCTAATTATTAATGATTACTTAAATCTAATACAATATATTTTTTTTTTATTTATTAATATAATATTTGTTACAGTTATTTTATGAACTAACGAATAGTTCAGTTTTATACTAAATAGAAAAAAATTACTGAAGGCTAGGAAATTTAAATTTTTTTTTCTCTTAAAACACTTATTTTTTTTGTAATTTGATTTTTCGTTCAATATTCTTTAAAATTTAAAAACTGGAACATAATTAAAAAATAAAATGGAGTCTAAAAATGGAGTAAAAATACTCTAATAACGGGAATATAACGATCAACGACAGCCCTGAATCGAATATAATTTTCGCGAAATCGCTCGCTATATTTTAATACCTACATTTTAAATACATTTATACGACATACTAATGCTATATTGCATGCTATGCTTAACTTAATTTAGAATAATAAAAATAAATTGCAAATCCATACATTCAGTTTTACTATTCAAGTATTCACTCTATATTTTTATCTCTTGAAACAATTATCTCTTATTTTTATTTCTTTATATCTCTTAAAATCACTATGTTTTTCCCTCTTTTTAGTTAACAGTTTTATCCACTTTTATTTCGATTCTTTTTCTTCTAAACCATATACATACATTTTCCATTCATATTCCCCTAATCGGCCATCACAACAATACCACTACACACACTACACATACAAAACCACATAAGTACATAACAGTTCTTAAAGAGTAAAATTTGCGAAAATGATATAAAACAGAATTGATTTGATAGATACAGATAGATATAAATTTAATACTGAGAAACAATTTGGAATTGAAACATTTTTGTAAACAAAATAACAAAACGAATAAAAAACAATTTCTTAAGAATTCCCTACCCATTCCACATGCAAAATACATTCCAAAGTATTTACGTATACAAATTACAAATTGTTAAAGCTATGCTATCTATATTGCTATGGAAAAAGTTTACGTTTTACAAATTACCGAAACAAAAAGGTTAAAACCATAAAATCAGCTGATCTAAGATAAACAAAAATAAAAGTAAATCAATAATAATTATTTTCAGATTTAATAAATATTTAATGATATAATGGTAGTAAGTATTTTGTATTTATAATTTTGGTTTACATATTTGATTTTTATAAATTTTTATAATAAGGTTTATTTTCGTAAGTGTTTTTGTCTTTTCTATCGTCATATTTGCTTATCGCCCTCGTCTATCTATTTACTATAAGATTTTGGGCATTACATAAGTGTGAATCTGAATAAATATAAATGGGCTTGTGACTTTGACATAATTCTATCTTTGATATAATAATTGATGCACAAAGTACAGATAGATATACATATAAGTATATAAACATTTAATTAGTAACTAATTATATCTACACAATTTTGTTTATTTATCTATACATAATTTTATATATCGCTTTTTATTTATTAAGATATTTATTATTGTGATTTTTTAATATTGATTTTTGATCAGAATTTTTAATTCTATATCAAAATTTGTTTGCGTTGCTAGGACTAGGAATGCTATTTTGATACAACTTTGTTGACAATCGTATAGATTAATAGTTGTGAACTGCAATCCAGTTAATCTCAAATGAAATCAATCTCAAATCTCACATAAATGTATCAAAATCGGATCAAAATCGCCAAAATATTGCAACCAAAATTGATGAGAGAGATAATACTTCTGGATAGAACACAGAGAGGATAATACTTCTGGATTGAGATTAACAATTCTGGATTACGAGTATCATCAAAATCCTAACAAAGTGGCAATACTAGAAACTAGCTACTGGATGTAACGCGAGACAGTTCTGAATCATTGAATACTTAATCATTCATATATAAAACTAAAAAAACACATTTTAAATTTTTAAGCCACCAGAACTCCTAGTGGATAAAATATAAATCTTCCTTCGGAAATGATTTCTTGCCTACTAAAATAATCTTAATCGTTAAGTACAAGGAATGTAACTGAGATTGTCAAAATCTATACATTACTCTGATATTACATATACTTTTTTGAGCTCACGTGTTATTAGCTTAAAAATTTAATTTTTTTAAATTATTAAATAATAAATAAATAATAATATCGTAGAGAAACACCCTGTATATGTACATACCAATAACATAAGACATTTTTCTAAGTAAAAACAAAGTAATTTCGCCATATTATTCAATACAGTTTTATGAAACAACACAATTTACCTTCAGCTTTATAAAAATTTATTATGTAGTGTAAATGCTATCCTTCACCATCTAAGAGCATATTTTTTTTTAATTATTTATATACCAATGTATTTATTTGTTAATTGAATAATTTTATTTCAATGAAAGAATTAAAATTAAAATTCTCTGAAGCTTTTGTTGAATATTTTCATATTTATTGGAAAATGTTCAATTATGATTCATTTTAAAATTTATTTCCAATAAAATACTTAACTTGTTTGTTTTTCTATTTTTTTTTTTTTGTTTTTTATCTACTCAAAAAAGAAAAAAAAATTTAAAATAAACTTATTAAAAATATTTCATAAGAATTAAAGATTTGTACAAATTTATTTTCAGCATGTATAAAAGTTATTGTATCTAAGTGTATAGTTATATAAAAATAATACCCACTCCTAGATTTGATCCTTTAATCTTTGAAAAAAATTTAACTGTACACGATTGTAGATATAGATATGTTGATTTAAGATTGTTCTTATAGAGGATGAAGAGTTCTTATTTATATCCAGGAAAACGTCAAATCAAATATTAGAAGGACTAGCATTCGTTTTTGTTAACAGATAATAATAATAAAAAGTTTGATTACCTATATTTCGGTTCTTGAAAAATTCATCGTTGCAAGGTTTGATTCTTATATAATAAAACTAAGAATAATATTGTTCAAGTGTGAACACCGAAGCTCCAAAGAAATTAAATAAATTTTGAAGATTTGTATACTCGATCACGTAACATTAAGCTAAATAGTATAATTTTTCTATTAATAAAACACATGTGGGGTGGGGTATTTAATATCCATCATAGTTATAATAATTCCGGTTTTTTTTATATAAAACTAAACTAACTTTAACAAAATTTTATATATTATTAAGGTATACAAGAACTTTAAAGGATGAGAAAAAAATCATTTTTTTATAAAATATATTGTTTTTCTCACTAACAACTATAACTTCATAATACTAGTACCGAAAGAAGTTCGTTTGACGTATATACATAATATATATACATAGTAAATATAAGTCATTTATTATTTAATATAGCTACACATATTTATCAGTTGAATAAACACTTGCACACAATAAACAATACAATATTGCAATGTCAATACGTAAACATTTTCTCAATATTGTGGATCGAAATAAACTTCACGCATTTTATTTATTTAAACAAAAAAATCCATCAATATTATATATGGGCACAGTTTTGTCAAAAGATCTTTCATCAAAAGTCGTTTGACAAAATATTACACAAACTGCCAAACCTAATTTTTTGCAACTCTATTCTGAGGTTACGGAAATGGAGGTGGAAACACTTACGAAAATATTAATAAATACAAATTTCATTTTTTATTTGTTAGGACTCCTTCTTTGATAAATAATAACTTCAGGCCAATAACTATATTATTAATCCTCTGTAAAGTGATGGAGATCTTGTTAAACAAAAAGCTGACTAAATATTTAGATAGCCAAGGTATTGTCCGCGATAGGTAATATGGATTTAGAACCCATGATGATTTAATGATCCCATCGTGATTCAATGGCATACCTTCTTAATGAGAAGCTAAATATTTGTTTGCACAATTCGGTTTAAGCAAATATTGTGGCTCTAAATATTTCTAAAGCCTTCGATTGAATATGACATAGTGTATTATTAGCAACATGTTAAACTATCACTCTAGGTTCCTCTTCTTTCAAATGGATCAAAAGTTTCCTTTCGAATCGTATAATTCAAGTCTTAGTTGATAGATTTAAGTCCGATCAATTAAAACAATATACTGATGTTTTGCAAGGATTAGTTTTCTCACTTACGTTATTCCTTATATATTTATAAATTCCAAAGCTTTCCAGACGACATCAGCACTGTAGTGGCCTCCAACCATTTAAATAAATAATCTGAAGCTATATCTATCGCTGTAGCAACCAAAAGAGACATCATCACCAATTCCTTCAGCCATGATTTGGGTGCAATAGCTAATTGGGACTTAAAAAGCAGAGTCGAATTTGACACTTCCACAACTCAGAGCTGTACATTCTCCAGAAAAGTTTCCATTATTGATCCTGTTCTTTTGTTTCAGTAAGACAAACTTCAGCGGTTTGAAAGCTTAAGCATATTAGATATGTACTTAAATTTAAAAATGATCTGGAATAATCATTTATTCGATGTTGCAAAAAACGCAGCCAAATGTTTAGGTTTTCTAAGCCGTTTTAAGACGCCGCTTTAGCTCTTCTCCTGTGACGTATTGAAAATACATAAAGTTTTCATACGAGCATTGTAATGTCGATATCTCGATGGCATAGGTTCCAGCTTAAAAAAAATGTGGGATATGTGCCAGGTGCTGCGCCAAATTTCAACCTTGGCCCAAATAAAACTCACACGTACTCATACATTTTGTTTTTGAATATTCAGTTTCAATTTATTGATGTAGATCAGCACCACTGTTTGCTTTCGACTTTCGTGCATTCGGCTTACGTGGCCAGCCCATTTTAGTCTTTGGGCCTTTGCAAACCGTACAATGTCCTCACTATCAATCATACTATTGAGCTCGCTGTTGTTTCTGATTATATATTCTCCATTCTGTAATCTTTTTGGGCCGAGTATTTTTCGGAGAATTTTTCTTTCAAATATGCGCAGGCTATTCTCCTCGGCCACGTTCAGAGACCATACCTCGCACTCATACATCACTATGGGTCGTATGAGAGTTTTATAAATCGTCATTTTGGCCTTTCCCGATATTAGTTTTGATTAAAGCAACTTTCTGTTTGCATAGTAGTATCTATTTCTGGCCTGAATTCTATTGTGAATACAGCTTTGCATACTATTATCACTTCTTATTGTTGCTCCGAGGTATGTAAAGCTTGTAACTCCTTCAAAGTCGTACTCTCCAATTGTTATATTCTGATTACTTCTTTTTTGTTCATTTCTTGACATTCTTAGATATTTTGTTTTTTCTTCGTTGATTTTTAAGCCTACTTTTTGTGTCTCCTCTTCTAGTTGTACAAATACTTCTGCCATATATCGCATATTCTACTATTTGGGTTGTCATATTGAATATACAGCCTTTCTTTTCTAATTTCCTATGGCGTAATGTAGTATTAAGTTGAATAGTAATGCAGACAAGGCATCTCCTTGTCGTACCCTCGTTTCTATTTTAAATTCACGGATTATTTGGTTTTGTATTACAATTTTAGTTTTTGATTCATGCATTGTCATTATGACTAGGTTTGATAATTTCTGAGGTATTCCCAAATGTCTAAGAGCTGTTAAAATTCAATTTTATTCATTATCTATTATTTCGTATTGTGCCTACAACTTTTTCTACCCAGCGTTTCGAATATCCTCTTTAAATTTAGAAAAATTATACAACAATAAAATTATTTTCATCACTTTCCTTCCCCTCGTTCATTAACCGATTGATGGATCCTTCAGTCGAATTCAGCCTAGTATATTGCACCTAGTTAGTATTCTTGTCATTGTTTTATACTACTTTTTCAATAATTTTTCCAAAAAAGTGTAATATATTTTTTAGACAAAATTTTCAGGATTTCTGCCATATTACCTAGTAATATATGAGCTGTACAAGACGTTATAAAACAAGGAGACATCATAATCCCAATTTTGTTCCATCTAATAATGAACAAAATTATATAAAGAAAACAAAGGAGGAGAACACCAGATATTAATTAAAAAACTTCTGTTATGCCGAATATGTTGTTTGGTGAGGTTCAGCGATTCCCATATAACTAAAAAAAAAATTAATGACAACATCTAAAAGCCCCATCAAATATAAACTAGTAAATAAACTATGTAAGTAGCAGCTCTTTTTGAACAGAAATGTTTAAAAAGCAAAATAAACTGATAAACTGATGAGCTGGCAATCTCAAAATCATTCATATTTTCTAAATAAATTCCCTATAATTAATTCATTTGATTATTGAATTCTTAAAACTAATTAAAATTAATTTCATATTCTTTAATTAAAAATTATGTGAAAATTTTCTACTTTATTATTGAATTGCAAAATTCAATTGAATTAATTTAAATTTTTCAGGCAATTGAAGTAAAGATTTATTGTACAAAATTTAAATTATCCTTTAATAATCTTAGGTAATGGCTTATTTTGCCCTCTTCTAATTAAATATTTCAATTCGAATTCAAACAATACAACAAGAACAAAAACTAATGAGCTCACATAATTTTAAATTTAATTAAATAATCTATAATTTCCAAGAAATCTTAATAATCTAAAATTTATTAATAAAATTAAAAGATTTAAATATAAAATATAATAAGTTATTAAAGGGTAGTTAGTTTGAAATCCTTGACGTTTTCTTCAAAAAACCTAATTAGTTTTTTTCTAAACTAATTATAATTTTTGTACAAAATAAGAGTTACATCACAAAAGTTAATGCTTGGTTATATTTGATTGGTTTAAATCTGAATTAATGGCAGTTTTACACGCTGGGTGGCCCAGTAGATAGAGCAACTACCTTGCAACCGAATGGTCTCAGGTTCAATTCTCGGCAAAAATATACTTTATGGGTTTTTTTTACCTGGTCTAGTACCTTTTTTCATTGGAATAAAAAATATATGGTAAAATAGTTTCTGTTGAAAGATAGTTGAAAGTTTTGGTCATCGCTAAAAAAATAAAATGAAACTATTATGAAGATGAAGTACTCTACAATAGATAGTGCAAATCAAAAAAATATAACTATTTTAGATAAAGACAATAGAAATTACTCCTTAAATCTGCTAACCATGCAAAACGCTTAAGTCAACTTGAAAAAATTCAACAAAAGAAAACGCATAAATCCAGTTAAAAGACTTCCATTGAGAATTACTGTTGAGTGGAAAAACTTAACTGTTCGTGATCGATTTTCAACTATATCATATAACTAAATCTTATTTTAAGAGTGGAGAGAGTATATTGGAAATCTTAACTGTCATATATTACAGGTAGCTCCTAATATTAGCGGTTCAATTTTGTTTCTAAATCATCCTATTAAAATTTGTATAACTATAAAGAAAATTATAATACCCAGTCCTTCGTAGTAGGTTGGTACTCTCGAAGATAAAAATACTTTAGGGGGTGATTACTAGAGTATTTTAGGGAATAAATTGTTTGACCTTATCTTGAAATTTAACCTGGGCTACAGGTGGTGAAAGACAATTGGATTTCCAAAAATATCCAACAAATATCTACTACAGCTTCAAAGATATGCAAGCTTAGGCTATGTGTTATTGAATTTTTTTTTTTAATTTATGTATGGGCCGGCAATATACTTAGTTGGTGGGTAACAAACCCAAACTTAAAATTTTGATGCAAAAACTAAAATTTTAGTCAAAAATGTTAATTATCTCGGAAAAACTCGTTAACAATTTTTATTTTTTTATTAATTATTTTAATGTAGTGAAACATCCTTTATATTATCATCGCTCTAAGCATCTTTCATGTCAGAATTCCCTTTTTTCAGGTAAAGTCATATCTAACTTTCAATAATGATTTCAGTAATTCCGCTAATTTTGACTAATAAAATAAAATTGTTACAATGATCAACACTCAGTTTTTTATATTACTTATTACAACGCTGGTACACAAATATGAGAAATAACTTTACCTGAGAAAGGGCAAATCTGACATGAAAGTTGTGTATGATGAAGTTGTAAACTATTCTTAAATGTATCAAAAATAAATTTAAAAAAATGAAACTTAACTTTTTCGAAATAATTCTTCTTATTTTACTGCCTATCCTTTATGGATGTTAGCGATCACATGTTATTGTAAATTTGTTGTTATGCTTGTGAATTCTTCTCTATTGTGAGTTGTTCTGACTACTTCACCTATAGTTCTTAAGCCAGTCCAATTTCTGATGGTTTTTAGTCATAATAATTGCTTCCTTCCAATTCCTCGCCTGCCTTTAATTTTTCTTTTTGTTTTTTATAATAGGCTAAAAAAATGGGATAAGCACTCTAACTGCCAGAAGGAAAGAGAAGGATAGTAAGATGAAGGAAAAAGAAGGATAGTAAAGAGTAATAAAATTAGAAAAGAATTAAAATAGAATAGAATAGTTTGTACAAAATTTACAGACAGGTTAACAGATATTTGGTTATATGTTGAAGCATTTCACATTTTTGATTTCTAATGATGTGACCAAAGTATGCAACGCTTGATATTACAAAGTATTCACGATTTCTAATAATCTTTGCAATACTTCTGTGTTTCTTACCCTATCGACCCCAGATATTTTTAGGATTCTTCGGTACACCCACATTTCAATTTTGTTATATCAGTCCAGGTTGACATACCGTATAAAAGAACTGACCATACAGAACATTAAACAAACCTTAACCTTAATTTGATGTCAAAATCTCTATTCGTGAATATCTTTTTATATTTCATAACGGCACTCCTGACCATTTCAATTCTACATTTTATTTCTTTTGATGAGTCCCATTCCTTATGTAATCAATGACCAAGATATTTATAACTGTTGACACGTTCTATTTGTTATCCATTAATTGAGATGGTGATGTTGTTGTCATACAAATTTCTCCTACTTATAATCATGAATTTGGTTTTATTAGTGTTAATTTTGAAATCAAATTGTCGACTATATTGGTTGACTTTTTGAAATAATTTTTGTAAACCTTCTATACTATCAGCCAATAGGGTTGTATCATAGTCGTATCGGATATTTCTTAAATATTGTTTTTCCAATCCGATTTTCTTTAACTCCCTAGTAGTAGTTCAGGTCAAATTGACCGTTTGTCTAGAACAATTTTTTTTCTTAATACTTCAAGAAATAATCGTTCGAGGATTTTTGCTTCTTAATAGCTTATATATAACTTTCAGCTAATAAATAAAAAATAAAAAAAATTATTTAAAATGAAACGCTTACGCTCTAAGACTAAAACTATTTTTTTTTCTTAAATTTTTCAGTTTCATTTTTATTTTATTTATAAAGCTTATACGATAACTTTCTTATTTCTTTTGTGCTGTCGTTAGTAACTTAGATAGAATTAAATTTTCGTATATCAAGTACGGGATTTCAATTTATTACATCAAGTTGAACGACTAATGCTTGTCAATGAGTATATTTATTTTACTTGTTAAATTTCTGGTATATCAACACTAATTCAATGATTCAATATGCAAAACTGCAACTGTTATCAGAAACTACGCTTTCTTAAATAGTTAGCTTTGATCTAAAAAAAATATTAAAAATCAGATAATTTTTCGGTTTTCTTTTTTGTTGGTTGCAATTATAAAAAAAATATTAATTTAAATAAAAAAAATTGAATATTAATTAATAAATCGAACTTCTTCTTTTTATTAAAAGTAAAATGATTTAAAGGTTTTAAAAAATTTATATTTATATAAATTTATTTTGTAAAAAAAATTCATTAAAATGAGATAATCTAAATTATTATACACTATACTTACATATATGTATATTGATAGTCCTATATAACAAAAAGTTAAATTATTATTGTTAATATTAATTTTATGAAGTAAATAAATATTTGTTAAATATAATTTAAATACAGAACAAAAAGTTATTTTTTTTTAAACTGAAATTATAAATGAAAAAGTGATGACTTCAAATTTATACAAAATGGGTATTGAATTTTCATGTACATAAAATTTAATTTTTAATAACATTGTTGATTCCCATTAAAATCTAAGTACCTACTTACATACCCTAAATTCTTATTTACCTATTTATTTATATAAAATGTAAGTGATTTTTAATTACTTTAATTATTTAACATATAAAATTAATAGTTACATTGGGTAAAAATTTATTTTAGTCTTAATTTTAGGTTGTCAAGTATATTTATTTATTTATTTACTTCGTTTTTAAATCAAACACATTACGAGTTATTTAAAAATTTAATTAACAAACATAATTAACATGAAACATAATTAATAAAAAATGGTTAGAGCTGTAGTAAATTGGATTAGTTATGAAAAATAAATTGATTACTAAAAGAATTATTAGTTTGGTAACATAAAAACAAACGCTTCCTTAGCACCTCTTTTGAAAGGGTTAAATGAATTCAACATCCTTGTACTTATTGGCAATGACCATCATTCGATGGATAGGTTCATTCATACCATAATTAATCGGATGAAACACTAGGGTGAAAAGATTGGACGAATGAAATTGGGTACAAGGCTTAATTTTAGATATAAATGACGAAAAAGGTTCAGTCTATTATTATAAGGGGGAAGAGCAAAATGATCTGACCAAGGAAGGAGACGTAAAGCATATCTTAAGAAATTCTTTTGAATTGATTCAATTCAATTACTATATGAATTTCATAATAAGGTAACCATATCTGACTGGCATATTCAAGCTGAGGCCTAACGAGACAAGTATATAGGGATTTCAAGATGTATATGGGTCGTTGAATTCTTTGAACCATCGATTTATGAATCCTAACATTGAGGAAAAAGGAGGGAATACAAGTTTAGTTAATTTGAATAATATAATGCAATGGGGTAGTAGAAGATCAAAAGCTTTACTAAAGTCAGTGTATATTACATCAGTTTTAAATCCTGTATCCATATTGAGAATAAACTCAGAAGTACACTTAACCAAGTTCGTAACTGTAGATTTGTTTTTGCAACGAATCCGTGTTGGTTTGGTATTAAAAGGCAGTTGCAATAAACGTAAATTTGATCAAAGATGATTAATTCAAACAGTTTGGGAATGGAGGAGAGCTTGGCGATTGGACGATAATTGCTAATATCTTTTTTAGAGTTCTTCTTATGCACTGGTCTAATAAAGGCTTTTTTCCAAATAGAAGGAAATGATTCAGTAGAAATGGTTAAATTATAGATTCTTAATGGCGTTGGGGCCAAGGATTTTGAACAATTTTTCAAGATAACATCTGGAATACCAGCTGGACCTACCTATTTAAAAAATAAAAGAAATCGGAAGAATTGCGCCAAAAATCCTGCAGGTTTAAATTGTAGTTTTACTTTTCGAACATATTGCCAGTACTGCTTTTGCATCAATTTTCGCTTTTACGAACACAATGCTTTTGAACGCATTACACATTACACGTTAACGCATTTTACAAAAAAAAAAACACACTGCACGTTAAAACTAAGGTAAAAATTAATTTCCGAAAAAGTCCATTCTATCTCTTCTGTTTAAAATTTTTGCATTTTAATAAAATTTTGCTATATCACTTTTTTTCAATTTTATTTATTTATCTCAAAAAGAGCTTATTAGCTCGTACAGAGTACCTACCTCCTGTACACTAAATTAAATATAGCTTCTAGAATATAACTTTAAAAATAATTTTTTTAGAATAATAAACAATCAAAATCAATGGCATAAAAAAATAATTCATTTGATAACTATGATAATTAATGATGGTGATTGATGACTAAATTATATAAGAATGACATATTCGTGCATCTCTCAAAATTATTAATTTTGAATGGGTTTTTTCACCTTCTTACATCTATTTTCGAATTCAAATCATAAAGTCAAACAACGGAAAACATCCAAATAAATATTTTATTTATAAAATATACATAAATACATAGTATATTAGTTTTTTTTTCATAAAAAAAAAACCGTTTACATAGAGATGTAAAACAAAACTATATTAAATTCATATTGATTCATTTTATACTTATTTCTTGATAGTTCTACAACTCAAAATTTTATGGTATTTAAAAAAACATTAAAAAAAATAAATCAATTTTTTCTTTATTTATTAAATTTGCACTTAAAAAATAGATATTTCATAAGAAAAACTATAACCTAGGTAATAATGAAACAGGTTGTTGGAATTACCAAATCTATATACATACATAATTTATTTGTATACTACATTTATATTAATCTATCTATACGATAACTGCATATTTGCAACCGCAACAAAGCAAAAAATAAAAACAAAAATCACAAAAAAAAATAAAAACAAAAAAAAAAACTTTCTGTTTTTGATTTATTTTACCTAAAATACGCGTGCCTCCGTTTTATAAACTTAATTTAATATCATATATTCAATAGAAAATCATTCGCTTCGGGCCCCATTCTAATTAATTAATATTCATTTTTGAAAGCGAATTTCAAATGAAATTTACTTTTTTATTCATTAATCGCTACCTCAATGCGGTTTCATTTTATTATGTTGCTGTTTTTGTTGTTGTTGTTGTTGTTGTTGTGGACAACATCGATAAATTTCAGTATAAATTTTCTTGAAAATTCAAAAATTGAATGAAATTTTTCTGACATAAAGAATTTTAAAATGATTTATTTTTTGTCATTATCCATTACAATTCGCTTTACCCACAACTATATTTGAGTTGTCATTAGAACACGTGTCATATACTCATCAGAATATTATATTGAAGAATTTTGTAAAAAAAAATTATTATTCTAAACAGGTGTAAAATTAATATATATATATATATATATATATATATATATATATATTAATACTTATGTAAGGTAATGATGTATTGCTTTTTTTCTTTTTTTGATTACGTTATAGGTATAATGTATTTTTAGCGAAATATACAGACGTTCCGACTATGAAATATAAATAAAAAATAGCCGAAAACTTCTATAGTTGATAGAGTGCAAATATTGAAAATGGGAGTCCACCTAAATCCAATAAAAAAAATTCAAATGATACAAAATCCCAAATAAATCAAAATCAAAAAAAAAATTCCAAATTTAAAAATCCCAGTGTTAGAAAATCCCAATATTACAAAATCCCAATGTTAAAAAATCCCAAATTACAAAATAATAAAATTTTATGCATTTAAAAATTTAGAATTAATTTTTAAGATTAACCGAGCTAAAATATTGTAATTTCTATTGCTGGGAGTTTGGCTTTAGGTTTTTGATTTTGGGATTTTGACTTTGGGATTTCGAAACCAACCCATTGAATATGTATTATAGTAGTTAGTATATGCCAAAATTTAAAAAAATACAGTAAAAGTGTTTCTGTCATTGTTTTCATAAATCTGTGGTTAGCTTTTAATTAAAATTATTTCACTGTATTATTGATCCTTGATGACGATCTAATCTGACTTAAATAATATGAGCTGATAAAACTTATCATATCGAATTGCATTTAATTAGAAAGTTTTTGTTTTTATATTTCAAAATGATATTTACTACAGATTACATCACGGTTTCATAATAAATACATACATAATTCATATATTAAAACTTATCATTGCAAGGATTATAATTGATAGGTCAATCAGTAGTGTAGGAGATTCATGTAAAAGCCTATTAAATATTAATGATTTGATTTAATTCACTATTTAATACAATACACTGCATATACGATTTAATGTATTTAAAATAAAATTTAAGGTCTTTCCATTATTAATGAAAATATTATGTAATATAATGGCAGAAATATCACGAGAATAATTCACGAATTCAACATACAACAGTACATTATGTATATATAAGTACATGTATCATGTTCTGAAAACATACACACCACTAATTAGTAATTCATTGTATATTCCCGGATATTTCAATTTTCTATAATATTATTTTATATTTTATTTTTCTTTTAAATATTAAATATTATATATAAATAATAAACATATAGTTTATTTAATTGTATAGTCAATAGTGTAATGTTTACTGTATGGTATAGTAAGGAGTAAAATGTATACGTATATGTTTATGTAAATAAGTAGTTGATATCATGTCGGTATGGAGAATGCTTTTGTTGTGATGTAAACTTGACATATTTACCAAAATTGTTTTGTCATTAGATTTAACTTTTTAATGCTGGCTGGCAATTTTTTCACTTCAAATTCATATTTTTAGCACTTGCTGAAATTGATTGATGCAAAAACAAAATAAAATTTTTGTAGGGTAGCATTGGTAATGTTACTATAAATAATTAAATAGGATTTATCACAATTTTCCATTTTTTGTTTAATTATTTTTGAATATTAATATTTTTTTACTTAAATTTTGATCTACCTTAAATGTTTATACTTTAATATTGGACATCATAGTTTACAAAAATTAAAAAAAAAAAATGTCTCGAACAGTAATTTTATGGTAAAATTGAATAACTGAAATGAAAGCAATAAGTACACCATTGTTTTCAACGTATTGAAATCTATATACATACATACATACTCTCAATATTTCGTGCCTTTATCTTTTGTTTTTACAGAAGTTATTAAAAATAAGCCTATTAAAAATAGATAAAGGTTAAATGAACTCAAATAATCTGACATGCATTATGTATAATAATCGCTAAATTTATTTTTAGAAGTTATTAAAAGTTATTACAAAAGAAGTTTAATTTTACTAGAAGTATTTTTTTTTCATATACAAAATGCAGAAGGCCCAAAATGAACTTTAAGCAGTAATTCCATGTTCATATTTTGAAAAAATAGACAGATTTTATTGCTAAAAAATTGTTGCCTAATAACATTACCAATGCTGCCCGACGAAATTATTTTTTGTTTTTGCATCAATAAATTTTTGAATTTAAACCAGAACCAAGGCATTGTCATCTGAGTTTGTGTACAAATTTTTTGATGCCACCATATATTTAAATGAGAATTAACAGAATCAATGTTATAAAGTTGTGGCATCGTTTTAATAAATATAATTTTTTATTTCGATGACGGGACAGCTGATTATAACAGACGAATTACATATTTTTTACAGTTTTACAGTTTACAGTTTAAATTAACTTTGTTCATTATTCTATGTGATTTAGTTCATATAAAAATTACACTTGAACGCTTAAATATTTTTTTACTCAGACAATTTCTTATGAGGTAAGATTAGCATTAATTATATACTGGGTTTTGTTACTTTAATTAGGAGTTATAATTTAATTAATTTTAATTATTATCAGTAATTTTTATAAAGAAAAAAAATGGTTAAAATAAAACAATCAATTTCATACAGAATGTGATATCAAAACAATAATTTACTATTTAATTGTTTGTTTTTGTTCTTATGTTTTGCACAAAAACACATTTTTCGGCAAAATATACGTTTTTAAGAACGGTCTTTCGATGAAATGACTTTTTCCAAAATGACGTTTGTATGTGTGAATTTCATACGTTGATTTATGATTGAGCATTAATGAAAGTAAATATAATATTACCTATCTTCTGGATATATATTAATATCGAATTAAAACTATAATAATATAAAAACTATAAAATATTAATTTTAAATTTTTATTGATATTAACATACATAATTAATATATCATAATGCATTTATTAATTCATTATTTAATCTATAACTGAATTGTAACATATTACCAGCTGAACTATATGATTTGGGAGGACTTATCTTTTGAGTTTTTTTTCTCTTTGGTCTAAACATTTTTATTTATATTGATTTATTGATATTCAGGTGAAATATATTTATTTCAAAACTAGACCCTGATTGTTTGACGTATATTGGATTTTCGATATTGATTACTTAATTTTATTTATCGACAATGATTTGACATTTGAATGGCTACTATCTTTTATTTATACTCAAAATATATAGAAAGTATTGCAAGTGATTTCACTAAATTTACTTAGTTTGTAAATTCAAGTTGCATATAATCTTGAAAAGTGTAATATTGTTAATTAACAACCTTATGGTATCTTCCTAATGATAGAATAATTCTAATTCCCTAAACATAAAATGGACAATTTAAAGTGACACATTTGATCTGTGATTTATATTTTTTTCAAATAGAATTGAGTAATTGATTAATTCTTATATTACTGTTTCTTATAACTACTAATTATTACACTTACAATTACCTCTCATAATCGTATAATAATTTATATTTTTCATTTAATATTTATTTTATCACTATCTGTTAGTTGATTTAAAATTAAAGAAAGCACGATTGATGTAAGTTTTATATTGTTAAAATCCTTAAAACGTACTAATCTAGAAGATAAAAAATATAAAAAATATATGTACCTTATATATACAAATTTTTTAAGAGAAGTTAAAAGTCTAATGTTTAAACGCAGTTCATATGAATTTAATCTGACAAAATAGTTTCACCATATTAGAGCCCACAAAATCACGACAAAACTACTTTACAATTTGAAAAAAAAATTACTTAAACTTATTTTGCCAATTGGTAACCCTAATAAAGCACGTATATATACATACAAGACTAATTTTCATATCAATAAAAACATTTAAAATAATCGAAAGTAGTAATTTCTATACCGGGTGTTATCATGTCTACAAGTGTTTTCATAGCTATTGAAAAATTTATATTACAAATCTTCAGGACAATCTGTGTGGGGACTTAGGAGAAAAACATACTTTATACGTTTAAGTCCGTTTTAAAATCGTTTTAAAATTTTATTTTCTATTATTTTTTCTTTTTTAATTTCAAGGTCATGATGACAGGGAAAATTAGTTTAAACCGATTCAAAAATTTGTACCGAACAGACAAGCAAACACGTAACAAAAACGTACTAAAATAGACTGAATGATAGCTGATTACAACTAATCATCAAACATTGATATCTTTGATTGGGAATTATAGGCTTTTAAAGTCAAATATTAATTAATTTTTACCCTCGAAATATCAAAAACCTGTCGGTAAAAAAAAGAGCGTTTTAATATTTTATTTTGACAATTCTTTCTTCTTTTACCTAAATGTAGATAAGGAAAAAAAGAGTTATCGGAACTAGAAACAAAGTTATGTTGAACCGCAGTTTTTTTAAGAAACAAGCTTTAACTGATATTTTGCTGTTAAAAATTTAATAATATTTGAAATTATGACCCTTAACATTCCACAAAAACAGACCTAGGACAACAGTTGTTAGCACGTTAGAAAAGGGCTTTAATCGCGCTTTAATTATATGTACAAAGCTACTTTTATTTTATCAAACTGTGTTTTTATATTTTCCGTTGGAATCGAAATAAACGAAAAAACGAAAGGGATCATGTAACCGACTGGTAGTAATGAATTGTCAAATTAATGATAATATTAATATGTATTGCAAAAAACCAAATTACGGTAAAATAAAAGATAAGATAATAAACCAAGACATTTCGGCTATGACCTAATCATTAAAACAACATTAATAAATAACACAACCCAAGTAAATAATCGATAATAGACTCCTTTTTATTATAACATTTTTTACTTATATCAACCTCCGTCACCTCTCGCTCTATCTATGATTTAATGCTCTCGCGAAACCCTGTATAATATAATATTAATGAAACATTATACCAAAAATTTTTAATTAAAAATTTCTACGAATATCATAATTATTATTTCTACATAATATTATATGTATTCGAAAATAATTGAATAAAGAATTATTTTTTTTCTTTAGTGAATTAAATTTTATCTGAATTTTATGTGGAGTAAAAGCATTCTATAAAGTTCATTTGAAATCAATAAACTAATTAAAAAATTTTAATTGATGAAATTAAATTGGTGAGGAGAAGTGTTTTATAAAATTGAAGTGCTAATAAAATATATTTTCTTTTAAAAAAAATTATTAATTTATTTTGATTTTATAAAACTGCTATTTATTTAAAGATAATGAATTAATGTAAAAAAATATATAATTTTTTCAATTTTTAAAAATTAGATAAAACATTAAAAGCCTCTGAAAATAAATCTCTAGGCATGTGGTGGATCAAACAAATGATATCACGATGTGGTGGTGATATGTTTAAACTTTTAATTGAAAATTTTTAATCTATATCACCTCATTATCAGATAACCTATATATCAAAGTTAAATTTGATTTAATAACATAAACAATATATATGCTGGCAATAAACGTTATTATTATATAATAAAATTAATAAACTTGACTGAACGAAATTTTATTTTTCAATTTATTAATCGAATTTTATTAATTCAAGTGTTACCAATCCCAAAAAGCATTAGCAAATTATAGTGAAAATATTTAATTACCGTATTTCTAGATAAATGCATTTGATTCGTCTCCTAGTGCAATTTACCAAATTCAATCATTACAAAATTTGTTTCTCTATAACATCAGGTTTTTCCCGTTGAAAATTATGGTTGGTCTATGCAACGAGATCGACCCATTACTCTTCGTCCATTGCTTCTACCTTCAAATATATTGTTTTTTAGAACGTCTGGCGATGTGCCCAAAATTAGTCAAATAAGACCAGTCAAATTTATTTTTTAGTCATTTCAGATTCAGACCCTTTAAATTGGAAATGTTCGCAATATATTGGGTTCGTTTCAATTTTACTCATATATCTGCCTGTTTTAGTGTCCGCGTTTTTTGCAACATTTTGCAGCTGCTTTATCCTCAATATATAAAAGTATTCACTACTACCTTTCCATATTTTTGTTAGCTTGGTACTTTTGGCATCATTTTGTCATAATATTCTTTTAATTCTTCTAAAGTGTTACTTTGCAAAACTCGGATAGTCTAAGCATCTTAGGTATGCACGTAAATCAAAAAATTACTTGTTCCACAGGTTCAAGTCAAACATTAACCGTTTTTTGCTTACACTACCTGTTAATTTGTACCACACTTTCCTTCTTCCTCTTCCTTCTCTATACCAGTCAAGCGGTACGTAAGTATCGAAGGTCCTATTCTAGCGCGCGGCTGTTTATAAAAAAAATTGCATTGGGGCACCTCCTTCGTTGAATATCATTAACCAGAAGTAATTTACTTTACTGTCATGACGTGATAATGCAATACAATTTGATTTCTTAAAACTAAAACCTATGCTATTATAAAAAAACGAAGTTACTGCAAAGTAGATTTATTTAAATTAAAAGATATACTAAACATATAAAAGAAAATTTTGTTGCATGGGATTGCTATGTATGGAAAAACTCTGTGTAAAGGTAGTTAGGATGTTCATTACATGGTCCAGGACGAAAAAAGATTGAAAACATTTTCCTTCATTCCATTTTTTAATTATTAGGTGTTGTTGTTTGTTTCACACAGCCTCCTTGTTATAATTTATTTTTGTTTTCGTTTGTACTATAGTTATTCTTCATGAACTTGTCAGGTTTAGTATTATGTCCATCATTTCAGTGAGTGATGTGCTGGTTATTTTGTTAAATACTTCGCATGATATTTTTGTTTTTTTTTTTTATTCTCATTTTATTTACATTATTTTAACAATCCTTTTATTCTGTTTTTCTAATTCTTCCCCATCGTACTACATTTTGTACATTACAAGTTCTGCTATCATAACACAAAACTATTGTGATAATTTTATTGTCAATAAATTAAATCGAATTCAATCTGTTTTTTGAAATCTAAAAACTATTATGAAGTCTATTTCAGAGTACACGCTATAATAAAAAACAAAACACTAATATACAGAAGGTGTATTCGGTACAACATAAAAACTGCGAAGTATACAGAAATACGAACTAGAAATTAAATATGTGGCTATACGTTAAGAGATAAAAAAATGCAGCAACGAAATAAGGAACAAAATATTGCCCGTTGGAGTCGAATTAGACCAAATTTAAGAGATCATGTAAATAGAATGACAGAAGATCGTCTGTAGCAATAATAGGTCAAATCAACATCAAATATTTACCAGGATAACCTCCGAAGAGATGGTATGAATGTTAAACATCGTCATCACAAAATTACGGTAAAGGATAAGATAAATTTAAAACATAGAATAAGAACAAGAAGAAGTCCAAAGTTAAAAATATTAAATGTTAATTATATAAGTAAAAGGTGTGCTAAACAAAATCAAATGAAAAATAACATATAGGTAACTTGATTTTCTAACTCATTATAGAGCTGATCTGCAATGTGTTTTTATTATACAAGTTTTAAACAATTTTGACAGTTGCTGTGCATTTTTTTCGAATTAATTCAATTTGCCAATAATGTTCTTGGACGGTTCAGGGAGGATATTTAAGTAATTTGCAGTAATTTTTCGGTCTAATTTCAACTTGACACACATAAAACACATAACAAAATTATTCCCTATTTATTCCTCTTAAATTAATTGTTTTCAACTTTATTTTAATGCTCTTAAAAAACCCAAAACTTCGTCCATAAAATTCAAATTCAAATTTCGAAAAAAAATCACGCAAATTTATAGAGTTAGTTTAAAAATTTCTAATTTTATCGTTTGGTTTTTTTCTTTTATTCAATGCCAATTTCAGTTTATAAATATTATTTTATTATTGTCTTTTTTTAAAGGTAAACAAACAGAAGTTCATAACTCAGTTAATTCCATAAAAATACCACTATCATTTCACAATAAAACCAAATAAAAATTAAATGAAGTCTCAATACACACTGTGCTGTGTACTTAATTATATTGTTTTTCAGGAAAACAGCAAAAAAAAAAAAATGCAAAAGTTTAAAAAAAATTCTCCATGTCTATAGTTGTATGTAATTACGCAAACCTTTTCAAGTCAAAATAGTTTCACAAAAGAATTAAGCCGACTTGAAAAATTACAAGAAAAATTATACAATACAATACATATAGTGAAAAATGAAATATAACAGTTACTTACAATAAAACTACGACAATTGATATAGATTTAATTGTATTTTTTAAGCTGAATTGAGTCAAATGACATAACTGACCATACATGATGTAAATCAGCTATATACAAACATTCACAACTTGTTATTTACCATATATGTAGATATTTTAAGTGAACAAAGCTGAAAAACACAAGGGCAGAATTTCATGAGTTAGTCAAGTAGGACGCCTTATCTTTTATGAGTATCAATCTCGTATTGCAGTATGCTATATAACATTAAAAATAATTGCGACTTATTGACTTAGGTAGGCACTCCTGTCAAATGATTGGTTACCCAGATAATAAGTGTGTTTATTCCACAAATCGAATTTGTTTTTAGATTTGAATTTAAAACAGAATTTATGAACTCAAGTATTCGATGTCAAAATAAAGCTGAGAAAATTTATAATTTAAGAGAACAATTATATTTTACATTAAGAACACTATCAGTGACTCTATGATCAAACAAAAAAAAATAAAAAGCTATATACAAACCGGTAAAAATGTGGATTTAAGTTATAGTTTCTGTATTTCAAATTTTATTATTCTAAATGCAAATTAAAATCCGATTTGGATTGATGAAAATATACAGCTATTATTCTGTTATATCAAAAAATTATTACCGATATTTCATCGATCCAACGAAGGCTTGATCAACGTTTTGTGCTTGGGTTTGGATTCGAATATTCGCTTGGCTAAAGTGATTTCATCCAATCGCTCTAGTTGCCTGAACCACTGTATTCTCTTAACTTTACTTTTCGTAAATAGGTTCAATTCAGCTCGTAAGCTTTGACATTATATCTTCTGCTTCAGAACCCATCGTCATTTTCAAGGTCCATCGTCTTTAGGCAGTTCGAACGATTTTGTTTCGTATAGCAAAACCATGACCGTTTTGTAAATTTAAGCTTTGGTGTTTCAAGGTAGGAGATTTGACCTGAGATGTTTTGACAAATCGAAGCCGAAACGGCTTGCAATTCTTCGCCAAATTTCCAAATTTTTTTCAGATAAAATAAAAACATTAAAAAAGTCTTCAACTTCTGTTCTTGAACCAAGGAAGAACGAAGTGAAGGACTGTGCCGACTCTAACACACTAAAAACTTCCATCCTTTTGTTAAAATTAAAACTAGTCTTTCAGGCTAACTATTAATACAATTTTGGATTCCATTAGGAATTATTGTAAGACAAAAGGTTATATCCTAGCACAGTTCGAACTTTTTCGTCCGTTTAAGTCTTCTAACAAAGTTTTGACAGTCAGCTAAACGTGAAACTTCGACATTGACGTGTTGAGAGAGACGACTTTTATGGCGTACAGCCAATTTTTTTATTTCGTCTTTTATGAGAGGAACCCTGAGATCCATATATTGCGAACAAACCATGGGGCATTGACAATGTTTCGCAATACTTTGTTTTGGAACGTTTGGATAGTTTGAATGTGTAGTTGTTTAGCACAACCCCATATTTGAATACCGTATGCCCAGACTGGATTTAATATCTGATTGTAGATCAAAACTTTGTCATACGTCGAAAGCGTAGATATTCGCCCAATTAGCCAATACAACTGTTTGTATTTTAGATCCACATTGATGTCGTTTATGGCATTAAAGATAGTTCTTAAACTACCTCTAAATTATGCGTACCTATAATGGATATTTCAACCAATATGATGTTGGGAGACCGTTTAATTTATCAACAGACAAATTAGTTCAGTTTACTTTTCAATCTGGGCAAAAGTCCCACGACTGATCGATGTCGTCAACATACCCTAGTAATTGAATAGATCTGAAAAATATAATGTCATTGATTAGTTTAATCAATCAATGTTAAATAATATACTAAACTCATAAGTCATAACTAAAACTAATCAACACAGTAAACCCGCCAAGTTCGCTTAATAATATAAATGTAATGATTATAATAACAAGAATAATAAAATACGAGGAGATTCAACAAACAAAAAAAATCGTACTAGATAAAATTTATCTGGCAGGTATTGTAGTCTAGTGTATATATACATATAAGGTTTATAATTGTATCATAGAATGCCAACCATTGAATATGAAAAATTTAGAGCTTAGAATTGTTTTTTTTATTTCAAATATTTTATTATGTTTTTATCTGAGCCTATAAGAGAAGAAATCTTTAATTTACTTTTTCTAGTTACACAGTATATTGCATGAATGTAATTCGTAGAAAACAGCTAGCGCATAGTAAAGTATAAGTACATAATATAAAAATAACAAAAATAGAAAAAAAATGATCTTTAAAAGGAAATCTATTCATAGTTAAGATTTAAGACTAAATTACAGAGATCAGTTGCTGTGTTACTTGTTGCCATCCATATTATTCACCAATATTACACCTTTTTTTTAACTTTATTTATTTTTATTTTTACCTGGTACTCAATTATATTATTACCTTTGTTTTTGTTTTCTTTATTTGTTTTTTTTTCATTTCCTAATACTGTACTCTACTGTACATTTGTATTCCATATACAACTGATGTGGTGGACTCACTCACTATTATTGTTGATATTTCCATTTTTGTAACAATACAATTAAAAGAAACTATATTATATTATATTAACCATGCCAATTGTATTGCGGGATCAAAGTGTAACTAAATCATATATTTTACAGAGTGTTTAAAAAATTTGTTAATTTATACAATAATAAATTATTTAAGTCGGTATAGGTGAATAATAATGATTGCTGTTTTTTTTTATAGATTTTCATCATCATCATATTTATTGTATGATAGGCCGAATTTTTAGGTGGTAGTTAATTTGATCTTAAAAATATTTAGAAAATAGAAAATTGTGTAAGATACTTGTGTTTAAGTATGTGTTCGATTAGAATTGTTGTTTATACAAGTTAAAATAACACAAAATTAGTGATATTTTTTCATTCCTTGATTTTCTCATTTGATCACTTGCAATAAACTGATTGTTTTCAGAGTCATCTAAAATCAGTTTTTATTTCGAATAACTTCTAGAGGTAGGTTAGAAATTTTAAAAACCGTTGTAATATAATTTCATCAAGTTTTGTATTGTTTGAAAATTCATTTAAAAAGCCAGTGTTGGCTTGGAATGAAGTAAAAAATTAAACATGAAGGTTAAATTTTTCCACTGATTTGAACATAAATATTTTGAGCTATGTTAAAAATTTGGATAAAAATATTTTTTCTATAATTTTGAACTTTAAAAACTCTACGGCAAATTTAAAGGAAAGGAGACCAGATAAAATTTCAAAAAAAAAATTAGCATACTATTCATCTTGCTACAATAGACAATTAATGATATAATATATTTACGAATCAGTTGCATAAAATTGGGCCCTGTCAAAAATTATTTAGTAACCATTTAGGGTGATTTTTTGCAATAAAATTAAAATTAAAAATTAAATTTTTATTTATATTTTAAATGCATTGATTACACAATAATGTCGGATTTTATTAATTTAAGCAGTATTAAAAATTAATTTTGTTAAAGTTTTTGAAATTTTGTTTCTTAAAATGGATCTTTCCGCTAATAAGAGCGATTGTATTTTAAGCTTTTACCAATTAGGTTTTTATTTAATTTTTTATTTGTTCTTTTCCTTTGTTTTCTTTGTAATTAAGTTAGTTTTTAAGTTTTAGGATAAAAATACATTGATCAAAAAGGTTTTAACTTGCCATTTTTACTATACATATCAGATATACTGTTGACATCTTCTAATAAGTGATAAAATCAATCAACTATAGTCTAACACAAAAAATACCTACTGATGAGTTATAATAGTCTTATGATGAACGAAACAATTTCCTAAACATATTTTGTTTGTTAATTCAAATAATAATAATAATAATTATAGATACAATGGTGACATAAAACGTCTATGTATCAATCTTAATTAATAAATCGAACTTGTTCTTTTTATCAAAAGTAAAATGACATGGAAGTTTTAATATTTCCCATTTAAAAAATTTATATTGACATAAATTTATTTTTTAAAAAATAAATATGTTATTAAGTCTAAGTAAATTAAAAGTCATAGTTGTAAATACATTAGTATAAGAGCTCTTAATTATTGAAATTAGAAATAAGGAAAATTGTACAATGAAATTAAGGCGTAATAAAACATTAATAATCAAAAATTGATTGTTTTTAATAAATATACTTTGCTACCAAAAATTTTTTGACTGGGTAAATTGTTATGCCACTGAGTTGTAATATTAAATCTAAGGATTGTCTAAGCGTTTGGATAACTTATCTGTCAGTTAATTAAATACAATAAAAAATGTTTTACCCAGATTTCTTAAAATTTTATACAAGGCAATCAAAGAAGCTTATTACGGTTAGATTTATCGTTGGGAGATATTTCTAAATTGATTTATAATTACACCCTTTTTAAATTTAAAGTTAATTCATTACACTCGTTTTAAATTATACAAACGTATAATTGAATATATTGCCAGATTTAAATTAAAATTAATTAATTGGATATACAAAATACAAGTCTGGTGACATTCCGAAAACAGGTATGGTTTAAAAATGACCTCATCAATGTCCTGTAACCCCATACGTGGGCATAGGGCGGAAGCAACAATGACTTAGATAGAGTATATTCTATCCAAGAAAACAATACGAATGCAGAAAATAGTTAGAACAATATAAACAAAATTTTGATCATGTGTTTATCAAATAAACAATGCAAAAATTGATAGATAAGTTGTATTTAATTGATGCTAACACACATTTTTTGAAGTCTATATGACGTTGTAATATTTCTTTATATATAATTCCATTAGCAGAAAATATTTTTTTTTATTAAAAAAATAATGTTCAATAATTTTTTAAACATCCTGTTTTAAATAAAATATTATCTGTTAAATTAATATGGAATGGTCATAATAAAAATTGTGAAATAAAATGTTGAATGATCGGTGTTAGTGTATTGTATGTTTACGGTAACAATTGAAATAATAAATGTGCAACTTTGCGCATCACAAAAAATTTTATTAAAAAAACAAAGAAAAAAAAGAATAATAACAAAGAAATTTTTTAAATCGAGTGACTTAAGAATTTCGCTTGAAATTAATTACGAAAGAAAAAAAACTTTTTTTTCAACAAAATTATTTCAAATATGAGTTCTATTCAATGGAATAAATTTTTTAGGTTTTGATTAGATTATGCTATTTTAACATAAAAATAAATTGAAAAACATGAAACTATTGAGTATTCAAGTAAGCTTGAATTAATTTGAATTCTTAAAATATGTCAAATTTGATTTCAATTGTCAACAATGTTATTTGTCACATAGGTTCGAAATGTTATTTTTTGTTGTCAATTAAAATAAAAGTTTGACGTGAAGCTATGTGCTGGAAATGAAGCCGATAAAACTTGAAAATAACTTTAATTATAGGAAATACATATTCAGGCATGGATCCTGGAGAATTACATAATGTAAATAGAGTATGATTAACTTTTTGGGATCTAAAAAATGTTGAGTAGACAAGGAATTAAAATATGTCCTTGACATAGTTTTTCATATGGTTTTTATTTTTTAATATTTAGTAGAATTAAATTTAATAATTACTTTTAAATATAAACACTCCACACGAGCTTTGAGTTAAATAAAAATAAATAAATAAAATGAAAATTATATACTCTTAAGTTGTTACACAAATCTGGCATGATATGTAAGAAAGTGACAAATTTTTAAATAATTATACATATTGATTTAGGTATAGTCGTATAGTTGCTGACAAGATCATAATTTCTAGGAGTCTAGGACTTTTGTAGAATTTTTATATTATAGATACATAAAAATTCGAATTCCTTCGCGTAAAAACTTCATAAATATTTGAACATAGATACGAGAATGAATTCGATTGGCAGATTTTCTTCTTTGTAAACAAATTTTTAATTTTAACACTAAAAAAAAAGCTTTCGACTTCTCTTTCGACTATAATATTAAAATAAAAGGTAAATAATAGTACATAATATCAGTTCTGCTAAAGTCAATAGTTTTGTTTGTGTCGATGTTTATTGTTGACGAATTAGTTGACTTCACCAGATGTCAGTCACTTGTCCAGATCGTGATGTATACAGATGTGACGGTGGATCGCTTGATAAGTTTCCTAACCAATAGTATAATCAGTCCATCATAATACAGACACTGAAACAAAATTCATAGGTCAAAGTACAGTCAAAGTCAAAGTACATTAAATAAAGTAAAGGAATAGAGCAACCTGCTAATATATCGATATAGACCACGAAAAGAAGCTAGTGTTTAATTTCAATTATACGATGAAAATACCGATGTTATTATAAGACTTTTTTTTGTTCAAACTTTGTTTATATTCAGAACGTCTAGAATATTGAATGATTGTGAAAGCAGATAGATTTTATTTATAACATAATTAAAAAATGATGAAATTTAAAAATCAAAATATGAACAATCCATACAATAATTTGTGACATATGGAACTCCTACTTTCGTTAGACCAGTTCTTATCTAGTGATATTATTATTTACAGCTATAAATCTCCGAGTGGCTCGTAACGCATTATTATAATCTTTTATTACAAAATCAGGCTCGGTAGACAACTTTCCGATGTGTAAAATGTGCTTAGTAACAGAGAGGTGTATAAATTTACAAGTTATAATTAATATTGACATTAGTTCAACCGTTAAAAATATTCAAATATTTATTAAAGTGGTTTACAACGATGTTGGCAGAAAATTTTTATATTCCCAGCTGAACCAACTGCTGGCATATCTGATTTAGCTTTATGACAATGAACTTATAGATATATTTTATTGCCACCAAAACTAACTAACTAAATAGCCATATGAAAAAACAAGAACAAAACAAGAATATTAAATTTAATATTCTGTATATAGGACCCAGGGTAAGTATAATAGTTTAACTGATGTCTGATTACTTAAAACATTATTTTGATTTTATTAACACTACTCACAAGAGATGTCTGCCTTTTAATCTACAGATGCTAAGTTAATAGATATATATATTATAATGCTTTTATATTTATTTATATTGTATTCACAATATTAAATATATATCGTTCGAGTCCATTTTTATTATATTTTAGTAATCGTTTCTTGAAGCTTCAATTGAACTGGAACATTTCTACTTATATCTTCAAATTTTTGTGAATAAATCGGATATCGAGTTTAAATATTAAACCTATATAATACACTCTTGACTATCAATTTCCAAATGTGATTCTATATCCTTCACTTCTTCAATCAATTTTCTATCAATTCCAGAACTCATTATAGAACAATTAATGCTATAACACTACTGTGTTGCTATTACAATTCTGTTTTTTTTTTCTTCATTAAAATAGTTTTTTAATTACTGTCGAAGAATAATATAACAATTCAGAGCTCTTCAATGCCTACCATCATCATTAACAAATACATCAATATACACAACGATTGTAATTGAATTGAATATAGACGAGCAGAAGCAGAAATATGGTTAAGTAGAGCCAGAAAGATACCAACCAGTATATAGATAAAGATCAAGACAATGTCAAACAAACGACATTTCGATTTTTTTTGTTTTTAATTTTTTTTTTAAGCGACAATGAAAAGATCGTTTTTTTGTTGTATTTTTCACATTTTATAATGAAAATTATGGAGTTAATCAGGTTTTAATAAATCTTTGGACAAAAATCTGACTATTCTGTCATGTCATGTTATGTAAAGGATTGCACATTTTATGTATTGATGCTATTGTTTTTTTTTTTTTTTAATGTGAACATACATGACCATGTTTGGGAATTTGTTTGCCTTTGGGTATTAAAAATAATTTTTTTTTTTTAATTTCTTGATGTAACAGTAGTTGTTTGCAATAATTATAACAAAATAAACGACAGTAACAAAATGTTGACTTCGAAAATTTCAATTCCAAAACATAATTATAAAAACAAAATATTAATGGACCGAAAGTAATCAATCACTGGGATAGGACGCGACGACGTGTTATTTTGTTGTTTCCTCTTTTTAACACGAATTTTTTTTTTTTTTTTTTTTTTAATTTAAGATTTTCTTTTAAGATTCACTCACTCTAATGATTCAAAACTTTCAATTAACACTACAAAAAATTGTTTTTGTTTTATTCTGATTTCGCCTATCACAACATATGGATCTGTGAAACTGGATCAAATATTTTCTATACATAAGTCTTTTCACAATGAATTTGTTATCAGATTTGTTTTATTGTATTTTAAAATCTGCATGTATGTCAGATTTTCATTTTACTTTTATTCCAATGTTATTTATTGACTCTATTAATTTATAAGTTATATTAACCGAAATATAAAAGCTAATTTCATAATTGTTAAATCTGTGCAGAATTTCAAATTTTCTTTCATAAATTATGAACAGAAATAAATCAGCTGAATTTGGAATGTCGACATTAGTATTGCGTTTTATTTAAGATCTACTTAAAAATAAAACAATAAAACGAAATGGAAAAAAAAGATTAAAAACGTACAAATTGTAGCATTAATTTAAATGAAAGTCATTACTAATAATTTTATTCTGTTATGTCTTGTCCTAACTACGCTTATTTCCACTACAGATCATATATTTCGAAAATGACTATTTTTATGAGAGGTATTGTAAATTTACAATTGGAGCTCAATCGTTATCAATTTTCTTTGAAATTAAGTTATTTTTCCTTATACTGGATAAGTATTTTTTTGAGTGAAGGAGTCGTCTGTAGACGCGACATTTTATCAATTATACTTTATCGTTTGATTGTTTAAAATTGCAGGTCTATGCTAATTTAGCGAACGCTATTATTGCGGTAAAAGTCAATTTCAAATTAGGTGATGTATACACAAGGAAATATTTATATATTTTGCGAGCTATGGCATTGCGGTCAAATAGAAGGAGAGAATGAAATTCCTCTACCTGTAAGCAGAACCTGCATCTGCCTGTGTTGAACTTACCAATTGTAAAAATATATTTGTTGGATGTACCGTGTCCTGTTGTGTTCACATGTGTGTGTACATTGAATATACTCCCCATTATTACATGATTTAATCAGTTAATTTTAAATTATAAATAGGTTTTTGATTTCAAAAGAGTATTTGGCAATTATCCCATATGGTATTTGTTTCTTCAAGTTCTCAAATGGAAACAATTCCTTGTAGGTAATTGTTTTTTAAGAGGGAAAGGAGCGTTTATTTTAAAATTTGAAAAAAAAATTATTAACTAAATCGAGGGTGCTCTATCGATTGGTGATATTTTAAGCTTTCGGAAGGGCCGAAAATAAAACCTTAAAGAACTTAAGTCAAAAATCGTCGAAATTAACCGAAATCGAGATTTTCAAATGGGAAGGGTACTTTTTAATGCAAATTTGGATTCTTTGTTAGCAAATAAGAAACTTCAGTTAAACAATTTGTTTTTGTTTTCTCAGTATTTTCCTTTAAAATTAATAAAAATTAAACCATTTTTTGGTAAACTAAAATTAATGACAAACATTTTTATAAATAAATTTGTTTTTCATATTATCAAATTTTTATCTCGGTTTTTGCCTACATAGTTTAAGCTACAAAAAAAAAATACTAGTTTTCATTTTTTGACGTAGAATCTGAATTTACATAAAAATTACCCATTCTCATTTGAGAATCTCGATTTCAGTCAATTTCGGCGACTTGTGGCCTCAAAAAATCAAAACAAATTTTATCAAAAAATAAACAATATTTTTAATTTTTCAACTGTCGTCGGTTTTTTTAACTTTCAAAAAAGGCCTACAAAGATCCACTGAAATAATTATTTTATAGAATGAAAACTAATTTTATTATCAGTTTATGTTCGTGGTCATTAGGCGTAGTGTGAACAAGGTATTACTTATTACTTATAACATATGATCCACTTCCAAATATTATAAACTCGATTATTATTTTTGTTTTGAGAAATTTTTATTCAATGTTCCAATTTCTCGCCGCACACTCTTATTAATAGAACACATGATGAAACATTTTCTTAATTATTGTATTTAGTCCAATCCGATTTTTGATGCTACGATGTTACAACATTTTTTTATATTCTGCTTACACAACTTTTTAATTTCATTCTTCCATTCATAGTCCATTTTTAATTCTATTAAAACAACCAGCTATTTGATCTAATTTCATCCTGTTATATTCTTTTTTATAAATCAGACTTACCCACTCGCATTTAAATAAAAAAAAAAAACATTTATTGAACTGAAAACTTTTAATTTTTGTTAAAATTTTAAATTAAAATGTTGAAATCAAAATTCTATTAAAAATTTATTCAAATATTTTAAATTACAAACGAATAATAAAAAACATAATACCCGTACATTTTGGAAAAAAAATTTTATTTACACAAATAAAATTAACAAAATTTGATGCTAAAAAAGGAGGGAAAAATTATGTTTTCGTTGATAAAATTTAAAAATTTTTCACTTAAATTCTTGCTTCAGGTGGTACTGAAATTTTTTTCATTCCTTGTTTCAAGGAAAGCATAAAAATTCATTTTTCATTCAGAAATTATTCAAAACAACTGAGTGTGTATAATAAATTGTTTTTTCTGTAATGTCCAAATTTTGGTTTTTGGTGTTAATTGCCTTAACAAAAATTATCGTTTCTGTTTACTTAATTATTATTTTTGTTTTTTTTTAAATTAAATTATAATTCATGATATTTCAATTGGAATATATTATAAAAAAACCTTCATTTTTAAATTAAAAAACATTTAGTTTGTCACACCACAATTCCCTACTAGAAGACTCTATACCTAGGATTTTAAATTACTTTTCAAGTTATGGTCAGCAACATTTTGAATTTAACTTAATCTTGTATTTAATTTACATAATAATCATCTTTTGAAGATTATGATGGTTCTAAGATTAATTACTACAAAAAAAAAAGAGAAAATGACGGATTTTATATTTATTACCATAAATAATTTTCATTGGTTAAAAGTTTTTATTTTAACCATACTTAAAACAGTGTCGTAAGATAAATAGATTTTGTAATTTAAAAAAAAACCATACCAATCAAGGTAACCAACCTCATTATACCACTTAAAATTAATTATAATTTTACAATTTTTTTACAACATTATATTTGATACTAGGGGCCCCTGTTGAGTAATTATATTTCAAGTTGAAGTCAAATTTAAAGTTTTTAAAAAAACAGTAACTTACGTACTGACATAGACTTCGCACGATATAGCAGAAACCACTCGTGTTTAATAAAAGTATATTATTACTACAAATAACCAAAATTTAGAAACAGTTACTTAAAAAGATAAAAATGAAGAATTCAAGTGATTTGTTGTTTTGTTGTTTTTATATTTTTTATTTTAGATGAATTTGTTTTTTTGTTTTTTTTTTTTGCATATGTACATAGATTCATTTGCAAGTATATAATGTAAATTATAAAAACTGAATTGTTTGCTTTTGTTTATTATTTTAATAAGTTCTCAAATATGCATAATGTATTTGCTGTATAATAAAATCATATGAGTACAAAATTTTCAACTGTGTGCGCATTTTTGTTTTATATATAATCTTATATATTATGTATATTAGAAGTTCATTAAGGAGTAGGAGAATCGAAATAAAATGAAAAGGTGTCTACTGCGCAGGACCTTAAATGCTTGTCAATTATAATTATAGATTTTGTACTTTTTGTTATTATTTTTTATCAACATTTTTTTAAATTAAAGCAAATAGGGGTTTGAAATGGATTCGCACAAAATAATCGTAGCTTTGAAAGGATATTTACGCATATATTTATACAATAATAAAAATTAGTGATGTGCATCGAGCTCTCTATATAAACGATATTTTGGTTACATTATATCGATTTTTAAACTCGATATTTTTGTTTGCGATATTTGAGTACCGGTATTATTTGACTGCATCGATCTTTCAATATTGGATTTTTTTTCATGCTTTAATCAAAAACGGTTTGCAATAAGGAATTGTTAACGCACCAATCATTTTTTCAACTTATATAACAGATCTGCTCCACTTATTAGATAGAGTGAAATTTTGCATTAGCCTTTGTGGACGATTTAATAGCTTATTCTGCGATTAGCAAAGTTTGTAATATATAATCCAAAGTTCAAAAAATGTTTAATTTTTTTTTGGAGTAGTGCAAGATAAATGCAACATAAAAACAAGACATAAAAAAAAATTGGAAATCTTTTTCTATAAAATCTCCAAATAACTCACTGCTAGCAAACAAAAAAAAAATATCTCGTAGTTTTTCTTCATCGTAATCTGAATTATTCCGAGCATATAAATTATACAATATGCATCGAAAAGGAATAAGGCCTTCATGCCTTCATGCTAAAAATTTGAAAGAAAGTGTATAAGAATATATTTACCAATATTTATAGAAAGCCTGATTCCGACTACAAGCATTAGTATTCTAATAAATACTTGTACAAGGAAGCAAACATAATTAGAATCCAAATTTTTTTTAATAAAATTGATTCGAAAACATTATGATAGGGCACAAAAAACTGCAGAAACTGATCTAATATTGCATATATTCTACAACAATGAGGAGTACATTAAAAAGACTATGTTGACAGGCTTTATAACCCCTGAGCACTTTATCTTTTGGGATAAAAATTGTTATATTCAAAACCAAAATCATGTCCCTACACTATATCACTATAATAGAAGAGGATACATATATAAAACTTAGAGTATAACAACGGGCAACATGTCTATGTATATGTTATTAAAAATTATGATGATGAGAATTATGAGAATTTGACATGTCTATACCGGACAAAGATTAATTTATAAAAAGAAACTATTGGTGGTTGGAAAACACGTATAATTAGTACTAAGTATTACAAATACAAATTTTTTTCTCGTTTTAACTAGGTTAAGCAGTTTTAGTTATAGGATTAGTTAGTTAGGTTAAGTCTTTATCTTATTTAATACGAGAATATATTGGTTTTTATAAACGTTATTACCAGTAGTACCCCAATAAAATAAACTTACAAGAAAACATTATTTCTGGTTAATTTATTTCAATCTAATTTTCAAAAATTTTTTTTATCGTCACTTACAAGATATTTCTTAACAAATCATACCTATTAATTTTTAAATATCCGTTATAAATAGAACCAACGAGTACATATAACATAATATGTATATATATACTAAACTGTTATGTTATTAAATAATTTGCAGTTCATTAAATTCCGGTTCTTGTTAAATCCATAATAATTAGAAAAAATGAATAATTTATCTATGTTTGTATGTATGTATATCAGGAAGTGCCCACTTATATGATACAAGAAATTAATGTTAAATTGCAACTTTATAATTATTTAATTTTTACTTTTGCTTGCAATAGCCAGCAGCACCTTATCAACATTTTCCATATTTACCCACATTATTGTTAAAATAAAATTTCTCATGTTCTGAAGTAAATAAATTTTAAATTTTGTAATAAGTTGCAGCAAAAAAAAAAAATTAAAACACAAAAACAAAAAGCAAAACGATAATGTGATAATTATCAGTTCTATTGTATTGTGTTTTTAGTTCTTAGGAACCCCCATTCAAATTCCAGTTAAAAATATTTACCTACCACTTGTTTTATTTCATTTTTTATATCTGTGTCTATTGCCTTTTCAAATCAAGGTAAGATAATGTATGTATAATATGTATAATATAACCCTTTTTTAAGGTTTCTGTTTTTTGTTTTGTACTTCAAATGATGTTTAAAAAAATATTTTTTGCATATTTTGAAAATTTTTGCTTTAGTTCAAAAGAATAATGATGTAGCATAGCAGTGTATAGTGAAGGCGATGCGAATTTACAAATGATATGCGTTTCTTATTATTAAACAATGCGTTAAAAAATAGACCGCCCGATGGAAAGATACCTGTTGTTATGTTTATTCACGTTTTATTCAACTCTATATATTGAAAAAAGAAAAAAAAACAACAAGCATAAAAAAAAGAACAATGGATATTTCATTTTCTTTTGTATTCGATTTAGAAAGCCATTGCCCTTCGTTAAACTAAAAAATAAAATAAAAATAATAAAAAAAAAAAACAAAAAAAAAAAAGGAAGTATTGAAAAGAGAATGCGAATTCTTTAGAATTCATGAAAAGAAGTCTGAATGCAAAATAGACGAAAGTATGCTTGTAATAAACAGTGAATCCACATATAAATTTATAGCTGCATATTAAATTTATGCTAACAATACAATACACTTTGGTATATTATGTACAGTAGAAGCATAGGTATGAATTTTTATTTAAAGGAAATCAACCATCAAAGGAATCAGAAATAAAATTTGATTTTTTTCTTTTTGTTTTTGCTGTTGTAAAATATTTTTATTTAACCGTTATGTTTTTAGATTAAGAAATGTGAACTGTTTTAGAGCGCAAAAATTTTTTTCAAGAACTTTCAGTTCATTTTAATAGATCTAAATGTGGAAGTCTTAGACTGATAATTAAGATTTTTTCAGCAAACTTAAGGTAGGCTACCTAAGCCGACTTAAGCTAAATAAACTCATGGATCTACGTTTGATTAAAATCTATTATTCCTGATGTTATAGAGCTTAAGGGTAATTGTTAATTTTAAAGACTATTTTTCATTATAATTACCGTACATTTAACTATCTCCCTTTTTTCTTCCCAATTTATCCTATTTCTAAAAAAAAATTATTATTTCATATAATAGAAGTAATAATCTTGTAATATACCCTTGGTTTTTGTAATATACCCTTGGGTAAAGAAGAACTTGAAAAATGTAAAAGCAGATGCATAACATTTTGGTGAGAGGCTTACAATAAATTCCTGTAACTAGCAGTTATGTGAGGCAGAACATTGAAATAGACGAACAAATAGTGTCAAATCAATGGACTAGACTTTTAAACTTTTAGGATTGTAAGATTTGAAAAAATAATAAACTATAAAGGTTATAATAATTGTTATAAATTATTGTCATTTTTGTTTAGAAAGGTTCAAATAATAGGCAAATTCATAATGCATATAAAAAAATATTTCTCATAATATTGTATTATTCGGGCTATTACAATATTCGTTTTTTTTTAAGTCTCGAAATTTTTTCGGAATATATTTTTATATTCCTTATAGCTAAGACAGATTTTAACATAAAAATTAATTGAGCAACAGACAGCTTTTAAAATATATTAATTTAAAGCATCAAATTCATCATAATATATTTAAGGATGAATAGAGGATGAATAGGAGAATAGAGGCGTTTTTGCATAATTAAAATAAAATTTGAATTTAACAAAAATTTGGACTGTGGTAAAGCAAACAGCAAAAAACATATAACGCCTCCACTCAAAACTATCAAATTACACAAAAATGTACGCAATTTGTCAGAATTCAAGATAAAGGCTTATAATGATTGAAAGACTTAATTACGGAATGCGAGTAAATTAAAATTTATCCTTTTTTTGATATTGCGCCAATTCTCGGATTTTTAAGCTACCGTAAAGCACAATTTTCATCTTAAGATGTGCTTAATGTCTGAAGTTAATGAATAAGCCTGAAGTTAAATGAAAACGCATAGCAAGTCCAATGAATGCGACATTTTCATTTTCAAACAACAATTCAAAAACAACAAGTAAAACATTTATAGTTTAATGATTTAGAACTGTGAATGTGAAATGTTGCAGTGCAACACCGACCAAATTTTAAATTTTGATCAAACTTTTGTCGTCGACCTTGTATTACCCTGCTATCGTATTACAGTTGGAGCAAACTATTCACCGTCAATTAAAATGAACGAGAAGTTTTTATGCATAAATCACTTACACTTAATATTTATAATTTATGGTTTCTATAATTGTACATTTTTAAATCAAAATAACATTATATAGCTATAGCTTATAGCTTAATTATAACAACATAACATCGGTATAAATTTCTGAGCACTTTAGAGGTACCGGGGCTTAGTGTTGAATTAATCCTGCTAATGTTTAAGACATTACATATTTGATTTACTATAAAATTTTTGATTTTGATTGGTATGAGGGTAATTAAGTAAATAAATAAGTAAAAAAAAATTAATTTCGCCTTCATAATAGTTAGTGATAGCCCAAATTGTGTTTCCAAAATTGGGTTTTACAAAAAAAAATTTTACATTATAGGGATCGGGGTGCAAACACGAGAGCTTCTGATCAGTACTAAATGTGTTATTATATAATATTATTACAATATTAATATTGATAAAAACTCATAATAATAATAAAAAAAAAAACTTCAGTCATATATTAAATATCGTGATATCGATGATATCACTACAAACTAAACAGTTAGTGCTTTTTTGATGATCGTTTCACAACTGAAATATTATATAAATCAAATAGTAATGTAAGTTGAATGAATTCTTATTTTTAAATTTTTGTAACACAACATTAATAATATTATCATACCGATCTGTAATCGTATTTTAAACACTGGTAAAATTAGAGTTAATAAAATTCACGCTACAAAATAAATAAACGACATCATTTGACTCGTTCATCATTATAATAAAAATGTAGGTACGTTATATTTTTAGCTAGAAGACAATCGATCGATGACTTTAACTTCTTTTTGCATAAAGTGTCGGTCAATTCTTTTACGATGATTTGATGATGATGATCATCATCATTATGATAACCATGTTGATGATGATCATGATTGCCTTTGAAATTTTTCTTTTTTTATTCGTCTTCTTCTGTTCTTTTATTCGTTTTGTTTTATAGATTTCAAATATTTGATATTTCACTTCCTTTCAAAATCAACCAATACAATAACAACAATAAAAATGGTGTCTGGCTGGTTAGTTGATTTGGCCTGAGTTTTGATCATTGAAAGTGTACATTTTTACAATAAATATGTACATATATGGTAGGTATTCACATTGGTTTTATTTTTTGTAAATTTTACACCTTTTGAGTAAAATTAACAAATATTCAATTTAAAGTATATACATATGTATACTATATATATGTATTTATATGGTTTGGTAGATTTCTGATGGTTGGTTCTGTGACAATTACGATTGTTGATAATATAAATTAAGCTTATTCAAATCAGGGATGAAATAGAAATTAACGGTTGAAGGGCATAGTTTCGATAATTATTAAGGTGTGTACATTCACATATAAATTAGAATTTGAATTAGAATTAACTAATTTGAAATTTCCCTAGTTATCGTTTTGAAATTAGTCAACTTGAAAAATTTCATTCGGCAAAAAGCCATTCCATTACATGGGATGTAAAAAAAATAAAAAGTACCTTTAAGGCAGTAACGGAAATTTTTGTAAATTTAATATTACAGAACTTCAAAAAGTAAAATGTCTAATAATAGCTAATATTTTTAGGCAGCGTCTTATAATCAGATTTATCAGAGTTTGTTTAATCAAAGTTTTGTTTGATGTTTACACTAATTTTATTTCATTTATAAATTTTACTAAAAATACATCAAAGTTTTTTTCAAAAGTTTTAATTTCATTATGTCTAAGGTGTAAATAATTAAGTAAAAAAAAGTATTAATATCGCGTCAAAATAAACGCACCCGAGAAAATGAGAACAGGTGTTTGCTAAATAGCTACAGGATATTGGTAATGGAATAACCGGTAGCATTACCTCTACAATGCTTTCCAGAAAATCAGGACACAGTTGCACACCTATACGATGACATAAATCTAGTTATAATAGATCCGGAAAATATTAAGGGCAGAGCAGTCTTCACAGTAATCAATGAAATGACGACTCATTGGAAATAAATAATAAGGTATTGCAACGTTTAGATGGCACAGAAATAGTTTTTAAAAGTATCGATACAGTGATCAATGATGATTTGAATGATCAACTAGCATATCCAGAAGAATTTTTGAATAGCCTCACTCCAATTGGAATCCACATATATTGAAATTAAAAATAGGAAACCTTATGTCATTAAGAGGGCTATGTAAAGACAGAAGAATAATCATTACAAGTATTAAAAATCACTATATCGAAGCCAAGATTGTAAATAGTAATAACTCAGATACAGTTATTATTTCACGTGTTCCTCTAACTCCGTCCGGAAAAAATCTTCCCTTTATTTTCAAACGGAAACAATTTCCAACTCGACTAACATATTCAATAACAATTATAAAGTCACCAGGCCAATTTTTTGACAAAATAAGTCTCTAAGCTGGTGTTTGGAAAATTATATGTTGCTTTGTCTAGAGTAAGATCTTTTCACAGGCTTACTGTCGTCTCAAAAAAAAGAGAAATAGAAAACTGTGTTTTCAGGAAAGTATTTTAATGTTACGCCAGGAATAGCAAAAAATATTGATTTGTTATTGAATAAAAAAAAATTGGTAATAAATAAACAATAGAATAATATATATAAATTATAAAAATGAATAAATAAATAAATTAGTATGTACAATAATACATTAGCTATTTAATAGTGTCAATATAACAAAATAATTATAAGATAAATACCCTAATGGCTTAATCGAATTTTAGTAGAATTTTAGTCATAATGTACCTGTACTATTTTATTCTCAAACAATTGAAATATTTCAAAATAGGCTCACTCTTGGCAACCCATCATAAATAAATACACTAAACGTTCAGATAAAAGTAAATAATTTAAAAAGCAGTCAGTGCAAATTAAACTAAAAATATAAAACTTCTTTGTTCGATCTTTCTAGCATTCAAGTCACTGAAGAAAGAGTTGACGGACTGATATGCAATCGCGGAATGAATTGATGTCAGTTATATTAAAATGAAAATCAGATGAATCAATAGCTCAGCTATGTTAATTGATTTATAGATAGTATGCCATTTACGAAAGACGCTATCAAAATATTTCTGTTGAAAACTGGCGTTAAGAAGATTCTAGGAATAATCAACTGTAGAGTAGATCCACATAGTATTTAATCGAATGAACTGAATTATTTCTGCAGGCCGTGATGTATCATCAAGCTGTATTAAAAAAAAAATTTAATACAAGCGAGTAGAAGAAGATTCACATCTTTTTTTTGTTTGTTATTAAATCAAAATACTTATTGAATGTTTACAGAAGCAACCATATAGAATCTTTTTTGTTATTTTTTTTATACCTTTTGACTTTTCCAAAGAGTTTTTGAATTTGTAGTTGCCAAAAGATATTTCAATTCGAAAAAAAAATCATAAAAACTGATTGAAACTGAAGATTTCAATTTTGTATATTTTGTTTATAGTTTTTTTTTTTATTTTGTCTTTATACATGCATTATTATGCCGGTTGAATAGCACTCAATTGCAGGCAACCTCTAAAAAAATCCTTTCATTCATTCGCTAACAAAAAAAAATATTTTGAAACTTTTTTAATAACTTAAAATGTATTCCTGTCTTTATGAATGTTACAAAAATAAAAAAACAAAAAACAAAAACACATTATATTGCTGTGTCCACCAGACGTTGTTTGCATATTCAGATCATAGATAGCACCCATATAGGTACTAACATAATATAATACGAAAGTTAATAATAGAATAGAATGAATAAGAAATAAACCACCTAAGAATATTAAAGAAAAAAAATTTTTTGTCAGTATTCCGAAAAAAAGTGAGGGACATGAGGATTGAAAACAAAAACAACAAAAATAATCATCAATATCAAAATAGCAATGAATATAACATAAAAAAATCTAAGTAAATCAGTGGGTCCCAGTTAAAAAACAAAAATATTTTTTTTTCTTTTGTTAAAACTAAAATGTAAATATGTAATGTTGAAATGCAGAGTTAACCACAAACTTATGATATCAAGATTGAAATTGAAACTGGAATTGAAATCATATTGTAATGATTTCAATTCAAAAAGAAAAACTTCCAACATTAACTTGAGATTCTATATTATGTACATACACAAATCTCATGAAATTAAATTCAATTCGTTCATGAAACCTTCATGACTTTTTTTTTTTATTTTGTTTTGAATTAACAAAAAAATTTATTTTGTTTTTTTTTGTTTTATATTTTTCAGAAATTTTAGAATAATTCATAGACTGATATCATCATCATCATCATGCATTGCTGCTGTTGGTGCTGCAAAAATAAAATAAAATAAAATGTTTGTTGATTGTTGGCCATTTCCTTTTCAACCAATTTTTGATCACATTCATTGATAACTTGACTTCAACCCAGCAATATTCCTTTAAACGTTGATTGTATTTTTAATATTTTCTTTTTCGAATTTCATTTCATTCTTGATGTTTTGTTGCATTAAATTTTCTTCATTATAAAAATATATATGAATGTATATTTTTTGGCATTAAATTGAAACTGTAGCGTTTTAAGGATTGAAATTAGAATAATATAAATTTTGATTATTCATTTTATTTTAATTATTTGAAAATACAGTGAATCAAAAATGAAGATGAAAATTCAATACTAGAATATTTTTACTAAGGCAAATATTTATGTCGAAGCTACTAACTACTTTTTTTTTTTTATTATTTTTGAATACTTGGCAAAACAATAGAATAATTGGTTGGGTATAGAATTTTAGTTTGTATTTTATTTCCTTTTAATTTTTTGTGTTGTTAAAACTAGTTTACATGTTATTTATAAACTACTATATCTATATTTTAGAGTAATAGTGACTTCATAATATCATGATTCAATTTGATTTTAGACATAGTATTGTTTGTATAAATAGTATTTATAATATACATGTATTTTTGTTATTGAAATATGCTGGTCAAAAAACTTATGGTTATTGATGAAACAATCGAAATCGATCGAGATATTTCAATAAATTTTGTGTCTAAAATTAGCATGTCCGAAAATAGCTTCAACATATGTTTTAAATCATTTAGAAGAAATAGAAAATAATTGTTAAATCTATGGAGAATCAAAATTAATGAAAAGAAAAGTTCCCTAACATAACATGTACACTATAGAAATGGAGCATGCCCTCATGTTAAGATAAATAATCAAATTATGACACAACACAAATAAATAAATAATAAAAAAAAAAAAAAGTTTTTAAAAGCTTCCTTTTTCGAAGGGTTACATAATTTTGGTAGTAACTTTAAATGCACTAAAAAAGAGAAAATAAATTAGTTAATTGTACCTCTGTTAAAAATGCTGTGTGTAATTCTAACATTTGACTTCAGGCAGGAGCAAATAATGTTAGATAAAACGTTTGTACGAAAAAAGCAAATATATGAACTGGCTATGAATAAATCCAATCAGATGAAAATACATGAACTGGCCAGAGTCATTCCTAATAACTGTTTAAAATATCAGCACATAGTTTATATAATAAAATAACAAAAAAAAAAATTTTTTTTAAAATATTAATTTAAGTCATATGAGAATCGAACTACATATTTACATCAATATCCGATTAAAATTCTTTCGCCAAAATACAGACATAAAATAAAAATTTATTTTGATCCCCACAATACCCAGAATAAATAAATAAATAAATATAAATAAATAACATTGCAAGGTAAAGAAAAGCAAGTAAAAATTATACAACAGGTGAACGTGTATTTGACGTGTATACTTAATAATAGACATCGTGTAATTACAATACGATAAATGTAATTCCCTAAATTATAATAAAATAATATAATAATGTCAAGAAATATCTACAGATATCCGGTTTATTATTTTATTTTGTTGTTATCTTCTATGCACTATAATAATTATAAGTTTACAAGCTGGGTGGTGCAGTAGGTAGAGCGCCGGCCTTTCAACCGAAATTCCTCAGATTCAATTCCCGACGAAGGCAAAAAAAATACTTTATGGGATTTTCAAGCTGGTCCAGTAATCATTGTCATTGGTATAAAATAAATGATACAAAATAGTTGAAAGTTTTGGTTATGTATCACTATAAATAAAATGGAACTATGCTATTATGAAGGCGAACTAATTATAATAAATATATTTTTTCACATTTAGTTAATTTTACAGTAGTAGAAATAAAAATTTTAACGGAAAAACTATTGTATATGTAATTGGATATGGCAAATTTCTGTGTAAAAACAGTCACTGAACCAAAAAGGTACGTAAATACAATAAAAAAATTCGTTGAGACAATTAACAATTTATTAATATTTGTCCGAGGAACTTGTTCATTGAGCCAATGAATAGCTATTTATCAATTTAATAACCTCGTCGTTAATACAATGAACAATTATTAAATGTGTTTATTAAAATAAATTTTTGTTTTAATAAACATGTTTGTTTATAACAGTGAAAATAGTCGAATATTTTCCTTTTAATTTGACTAATATGCTTATCATACAGATACGCGTATTTCGTCTACTACTTGCAGACTTCTTCAGTGTTTTGTACTCGACTGAGGAAAGAAATCTAAAATTGTCTTATTTATTTTATTCGTACAGGTAACAATTTAATGTTTCTCGCAGCTGCATGGTTGTTTATTATACAATGAATTAGCATAGGTAATGGGTTGAATAAAAATATTTTTATTTATTTTATTATTGGTATTTGAAATAATTTTTCCGACGTTAGAGTGACAGGTAGGGGTGGTGTTATTCGTTTTATTGTATTTCACTAAAAATTTAAATAAAGAAGAATATCCGTTGCCTTGGTCTTTATTTAGGAGTGAGTCTTTTTTAGTTTTGTAAATTTCGATGCTTTCAGCTGAATCTAGTTTTCTAGAATCTCTAATGTAATTTACCTTTACAATGTCTTCTTTCGAAATGCTATGATTCTCCTGGATGATGTGTTCTGCTACTTTGGATCGGAACTCTGTTGAGTTCTTCTTTTTAGCCAGTTCTGCTTCTTTCAGGTGTTCATTGAGTCGTGTTTGCATGTTTCTCCTAGTTTGCCCAATATAAAGTTTGTTGCAATGACTGCAAGTTACCTTATATACACCTGATTTTTCCATTTGTTCGATTGGGTCTTTAGTTGAACCTAGAACAGACTTGAGTTGGTTAGTTCTGCTGCTATATACGATATCTAATCCGTGTTTTCTTAATTTCGTTCTGAGTAGGAGAGAAATCTTGCTAAACTCCAATGCTACTCTTCTTATGGGTTGTTGATCAGTGAGTAGGTCAGTGAAGGAATTCCGTTGTAAACTTCTTTTCCGTTTACTAAGTAAGGTTATACAAAACTGTTATACCAAAATTTTACTCTAACGCTGGAAAACAAGTTTTTATAAAAACTAATGTTTGTTTAAATAATAAAATATTTCATTGAAAATTTCATTTCATTTTGTCGGCAAAAAGTTCCCACGTCCCCCATTTTTATCCTTTATTTGATCGTAATCCCCGCTTTCTGAACTCTCCTCTTACTTCCCACTCTCCACCACTTATCACTTCTTTAAATAAAAAATACAATGTTTTTTTACTTTTTGTGTATTTTTATTTTAATTATTTGAATTTTATCTTTTTAAATAATTTTTATTTTATAATAAATTTTTGTTGATAACTTATTTTCTTTTGTATCTCTTAGTCTTACTCTTACATTTTCATTAATTTTAAATATGTGAATGATTATGTTTTTTCATTTTTTAAATTATATGCTTAAGTAATTTATAACATTTTATTTAATTATTATTTTCTTTACTTGTTATATTTATTTTGAATTTTTCGTTTATATTCTCACAATAAATTTACTTCTTAATTATTGTAAATAATTTTTTTTTTATGTGGCGTTTAACACTATTTTTTAAATAAAAAATGTCACTAACTATTCTCTTTCTTGCACATTTGATTTTTAATTTTGATTTGTTATATTTTATTTTGGAATTTCATTTTAGTTTTGGGTATTATAGAATACAATATTGTTAATGGAAATTTTTAATATTTGCTGGTTGAAAAAAATCACCAATATTAAAGAAAATCACAAAGCGCTTCCAAGTTTCCATTAACAATACTCCAGTAAAATTCATTATATACTTTTGTGTTTTTTCTTATAGTAGCTCTAGATGCTCAACATCCACCACTAGTTTTATTTTCTACTTTTTAGGGGGCTAGTTTGGTTTCGATAAAAGTATATTTTAAAAATTTTTATTTTTAAATTATTATTTTATTTACACTGAAAAGCTCTATTAAAATACGAGTACATAAATTACAAATAACACGCGTCACGTAATTAAGTAAAATTATTAGTTTTAATAAACAAGTTCGTTGAAATAAAGAAAAAATTCAGAATTTTAAAGTATGAGTACGTTGAGATAACGGAACATTTTATATTTGGTTGATATTATGCAAGTAACAAATATAAAAGCATACATACATATTAATGAACGCGTTGCTAATCAAAGAGGAAATGATTGATTTTAACAAACGAATTTGTTATAACAACGAACACTGTTATTAATCTAATTTTAATGAAAGTGTTCGTACTATTAATGAATTAGTTGTTCAATTATTGTATTAAAAACTGCATATTTGTGTCAATAAATCCTAATTCGTTGAATCAATAAGCAGTTTATTAAGAAAAAAAATAAGATATGTTGAGATATATTATGAGTTAAGGAAAAATTTTACCAAAAAAACCTTAATTTGAAAATTTTTGTTATTTAACTAAAAAACTAAATCTATCTTAACCTATTTCTTAGTGACTATCTTATTTCTAAAATTAAAAACCTATTATAAGTTTGGCTATTATATATTTTTTATATATAAAAACAGTTCCATAGACTTTGAATTATATTTTTAAAAAAAATTGTTATTGAATTAGAATGACTATAATTTATCAAGATATATCAGTGAATATATGTCGGTGAATTTCGTCCTCAAATGTTGGGACTTGCTATTGCTATTATTAATAAACCTACAATGCATTCTAACTTAACTTGTTACTAATATTTTTTATTCATTTTAAATTTTTTACTTTTAGTTTTTTTTTTTTAATTTATTGATTTTTTACCAATCTGTATTAAGTGGTTCTTTATTTTGGAAACGTTACAGTATTTCAATATTGGTATTTTTAGCTGTTCATTATAATTGTATACAATAAATTCATATTGGTTGGAATATCAACCCTATAAAGCAGCAGTAAGCTGAGTGTATCAACTGCTGGTATATAGGACAATAATTATTTGAGACCTTCTTCCGAGAAACCAGTAAATCTGTTAAAGTTTGTGTTTCTTTTTACGTAATTTTGCCTTTTTCAAGTCAGATAGCGGTCCAAATGCACGCTAAAGTATGTGAAATTTTTTGTTTCATTTTTCGGTTCATTGCTTTTCAAAAATGTTTCAGGACATGTATCACTCCTTCGTTTCATTGACTTTAATCTTCATTCTATTCGCTCAACCATAATCCATTGTTATTTATGAAAATGTTGTTTAAGCTTATGCTCTGTACGAGGCTGGTTGCCACATTTTTATCATTCTTTAACTAAATTTTTTTTATTGAATCTTTCTTTCATATAGAAACTAACAAATTTGTTTTCAAATCTTATAATCTAATTTTAATTACTTATCGCTGCCATTGCTAGATCATTAGTTTTTTTATTGCAGTTTTATGATCATATTTGATTATTTAGTACATTTTTCCTCTTTAATCGATGGTAGCCTATATCTCAAGTATACCTATACCTCTACCTATAACTCTGAGAGCGCATGCCTTTTAATCAAAAGGCCACTGGTTCTATTCCTAACGAAGAAGTTTTTCGACCTGGTTTAGTACTGGGATAAAATAAATGACAAAAATTTTGTATATACCTAAACTTGCAGTACCGTTCTTAATGAAAGACGAAAAGTTGATGTTAATTCTAATAAGTAAAGAACATAAAAGGAAAGTACTGTGCTTTCTAATTTTAGTTTTCTATTCAAGAGCCAGCTGATTATGATCATTGAGCAATATTTAAAATCTTAAAAAATGTTTAGGCTCTAAAAAGGGAGATAACATGAAATGACATTATTTTATATGAGAACTCAATGTGTACGACAAGAACAGAAAATATCATTTATCGGGGATATTTTAACAAAAATAGGGGATATTTTCAACAAATTTGGGATATTATACTTTGATAAAGTATATTTTTAAAATATCGGGGATAGTAATAAAGTATATTTTTGAAATATCGGGTACAAAATAAAATTTCCAAACTAAAAATTTAAAGAATTCTTTGAAGCGGTCTATTTTTTTCTTACATAAAAATTCAATAAGCTATCTCCCTTTTTAAAGCCGATAAAATTTTTAAAATTCTAAATATTGCTCAATGAAAATCCAGCTTAAATATTGGGTCTAAATGTATTTCGAGGAAATGACTATACAGATTATCAATAAAATCTAAACCTAAAGAAAAAAAAATGGTATGCATAGTTGTAAAATAAGCAGTACCATTGCAATTGAAGTATTTACATGGAAGACTTTACATGGAATGCAAAATAAATTAATTACCATTATCATTATTATTTTTTTAATTACTACTTCAAAATTAAGAGCATTCCCATTAAAATATTGTGTTATTTACTGTTTATTTGTCAACATTAATTTTCATTACTCTGCATTAATTGGCATTATTTTGCATTCACTCGAATGAATTTGATATTTCAGTAGATATTGTTAAAACATATTAAAGGAATGCAATGTTTTCCACGCTGTAAATTATTTGACATATTAAAAATTTAAAATAGAAAACACCATTGAATATGATTGTGTATTCCTGACTTGGTATCTGCATAAAACAAGTATGGGTTCTCCTTCCATATATTTTGATATTATCAAAAAAACATACAAAAAAATAGGATGTCTGTAGTTCTAGGAAATTTTGTTTAAACTGTATTAAAGTCCTTGATGACAATTTTTATCGAAAAATTAACTTAAATCAAGAAACCTTGACTTGTTATATGAATTCAGTGTTTTTTTATTCATTATACGTTATGTAACAGTAACGATTGTTTTTTTAAACTTTCATAGTATAGTCTTACGGTTTCTTTGTAAAAATGTATTGAAAACAAAGTAAATTTAAATGGAAATTTTCTTTTTAATTCTACAATACACATTTAAATTAATTGACAATAACATGTTCAACCCATAAATCAAGTGTATATCTTATTTTGTTATCACATCAGCAACTGTACAATTTTCCTAAATTTTTTATTTTTTGTACTGAAAACACACAATTTATGAGTTTTTTCCAAATCAAAATTTCCATTCAAAATAAAAATTAAATTGAAATCCAAAAATAACCAACTTAAAATCTCAATTCAAAATAAATACAAATAAAAAAAAAATGTTGATTGTTTTTTAAACAATACAAAAATTTTAAAATTTGATTTTCACATGATGATTTGCAAAACTCAAATTTGCACGCAACACAAACGATTCCCCAAAAGAAAAAATTAAAAAAAAATATTTTTAGAAAATATAAAACCTGCAAATAATATTGTTAACAGGATTTTATAGCCAGAACCGGCACTGATATTAAAATACATAGAATTAAGTTATTTGCTAGGCGAAGTCAGTTCGATCAGTTCAGTATGAGAAAATTTTAAAATTTATTTTGTCATTTTATTTTATAAATAAATAAAAATAAATAATAAATAATTAAACTATTTAAAATAAAGTGGGAAAAACAGTTAGATTTAACTAAAAATTATATTTTTAAGCAGATTTTATGCTAGTCGAAGGCACAGTAAGAATAAATTAAATCAGATTAGAAGAAATTAATTGATCAGTTGAGTCTATACTTGAAAAAAATTCTACATAATTAAAGCAAATGAAAGGAAAATTGTTCATTAATAGTGAGCTTTCTTACAAGTCATCGCCAAATGAATCATCTGTAGGTCTAGTAAATCATCGACGATCATGTAATGTGAACTAGAAGAAAAGATTCAACACATCTTTTGCGAATGTCAAACATTTGTGAAGAATGTTAGTAAATAAAAGATAAAAAACATCCCCTTGGACAGTCAACCACTTGTCAACTCTTATCTAATTCACTTAAAATATCTCCGAATTCATTGAAACATCAGGGATAACATAACAGAGATTAGATCTATGATTATAGATTAGATAAGAGACTAGATAACAGAGATTATGTAAGATATTATAATAGGTCTAAACAACATACTGATACTGGGATTATAGGACCAACCCTCAACTAAAAATGTAATCAAATCTAATAAATTCAGTTATGGAGTTAATTAAATTAATATATGTTAATTATAAAAATATATAATGGGTAAATATTGCTTAATTAAGCTAAAAATAATTCTGAAACTAACGAAACTACTGGATTTACAGATTCCTAAGATATAAGAAATTTAGAACCAAAGATATATATAGGTCACTATCGGGTGATATTTAATAGTCTTAATAATAATGATCTTAAATATTGCAGATGATATTAATACAAACGACTTGTCAGCAACTTAAAAACTTCTGAACAAAAACTCAACAACTAAACGACATTACAAATTAATAAAAACTTAACAGTTCAAGAGCAGACAATTATAATTAATTTATTGAAAATTGAAAGCAGACGGAACAGTCAGAAAGCAGACATCTTGGTTGCGCAACAGAAGAAACTGGACCAGAAAAAGATATTTCTAGATGAATAGGTGAGCACAGCCAGAAAGAAATTCCCAACATCAGTGCAAATAAATAATAAAGTGATCGATCCGGCCGTGACTGACAAAAATGGATAACGTTGATGAGTCAGACTGAATAAGTATGTGGATTAGCAGACGCGAAAAGGAGGAGATTAAGCCAAATAGTAAATGAAATCTTCCTAAGTCCTTCAAGGCGAAAAAGAGAGTTATTTGTATAAGTTTCATTCTAATCAATTATATTACCCTTTTTAATGCTTTTGATGTCTATTTCCAAAACCGAAATTACCTTCTAGTGATCATTTTAATTTCAATAAAGATTTATTTAATAAATGTGAATAATTTATTTATTTTAGTTAAACCGATATTAGTTCTATCGTTATTGTTTTTAGCAATATTATTCAAAAAGTAATTTTACTATTTTCTCTGGACTATAAGAGTGGTTCAACCAACTAACATGAGGTTGTACAAAATATTCGTTTGTATTAATATCATCTGCAATATTTAACATATCATAAGACGAATTGAAGTCGAATGTTGATATACCCCCAGTCCCCCACATTGCGTAATTATCTGAATTGTAAAATTATCTACATTTAATTTAATTTAATTAATTTGAATAATAATTACATAAACTTATCAGATCAATTTAATAGTATTTATGAAACAAAAATTTAAATTCTAAAGATGAGATAGATTTTGAGAGAAATTTCGATGAATGTCACTACTTCACTGAGACAGAAAATAAAAATTCAAACAGACTTAGAAAATTAAAATAGAAAAAAACAATGTGGAAAGACACTTGTTTATTATTTGCAAAAATGATTGAATAATGAATTCATGGTTTAAAAACATTCTGAATGACTGCTCAAGATTTTAAAAATTAAATTAAAAACTGCAGGAAAAATAGATCAGAATAAAGCCGAAAACCTCTGATGTTAGTGCCATCATTTAAACTGTAATCAATTAATAACAACAAAAATAATAATAATTTGATGGTGATTGAAAAATATTCAAACATGATAGATACAATTTTAGTTTGCCATTAAATTTAGAGAAAAACACTTTTTTAATTACGGTTTTAAATTTTAAACCAACAACTTTAATTTAAAATATTAAATTCATGCCCAAAGTCAGACCTTAATCAATTTCAAAGCCACTCTACACAGCCCTGATTATTTTAAAATAAATTTTCCAAAACTGTCAATTATTATCAAAAAAATTTGTTAAGACATTTCCAAATAAATTTGAAAATTTTTCAATTGTAATCATCCTTTTTTTTATGTCGTCGGTCTTCTTCCAATTCGAATATTGTTGAATTGTGTTTGGCCATTGTTAAATTGTATTGTTTTGCATATTATAAAAAAAAAAAACATGAACAAAATAATATTAACATTGTATCATTAAATTGTGTGCGATTATAAAGATGAAATGTAATTTTGCAACCAAATGAATCTCCCATTGCGAATACTGACAAAAAGAAAATATTTGAAAAAATGATTTTAATATGAAGATTAAATTTGAATACATCCTTCGTGCATTTTTAAGCAATACAATCCAATATACGTATTGGATTAAAATATAGAGATTTAAAGAAGTTTCTGTTGAAATCAAAATCATATCCTTTAATCGGTATCCAAACGTAAGTAATAATAAAAAAATGTTCACAATGTTCTTTCTCGATGGAAACAAAAAATCTGATGCCTGGATTCAGATAAAAATTTTTGTTGAAAGTTTTTTTTTATTATATTTTTTCTCTAAAAAGGATTAATAAAAAAATTCAGATTTTAAATTTATATGTGATAACTTGTTAGGTATGAAACATTTTTTTTTGCTCTGCTGCTACTCTCATACTTCTGTTAAATAATATTGTAAACCCAATCAATTGTAATGTTTATTAACTACCATCGTTTTTTTTTATATGATAAATGTTTCTGCACAAAATTATTATTCTGCATACTTTTCCATTACGATACAATGTACTTGTGTATTCTTATACTCTATCTTTCATTTAAAAACTATGATCCTAATATTTTGTTTTAAAATCCTAATATTTGATCCTAACATTTTGTTTGTAGAAAACGGAAGAATAATTTATCGAAAACTTTTCAAGTATAGTTTTTATGGTATATACATATATACTATATTCATCGTGATGATTGATTCTGTTGTACCTGAATGTCACACAAGTAATCAACAAACCATTTCATCTGACACCAGATAGTTTTAAATCATTCACATTTTCATTAACTTTATATGAATTACAATCTAACAATGGTATTTAAATACCGCTCAAGGTATAGAGTTGAAAAAAGTTTTTTCAAACTGTTCTGTTCAATCAATTGGAATATGATTATAACTAAAATAAAATGGGATTGATACCATTCTGAAGACTAAGCTATACTCTACAATAGATGTAATTTTTCACATTAAAATTAGTAAATACACAAAAAATTCAAAAGAAATACATATTTTACATTTTTGTTAGTATATCCAAAGCTCTCTGGGAAAATCAGTTAGTTTAGGATTTTCATCGCACTTAGTCTTGAGATTGTAAAAAAAAAAAAAACCATGCCATTAATTTCTCTTTTTTTATGTTTATTCTTTCTAGCTTTTAAATTGACAAGTTTCAACTTCGTAATTCTTTACATTAGAAATCATGTTGAATCAGGAGGTACGCGATAATGATCGCAAAGATTTCTGATATATGGAGTAAATTAAAATTTGATAGATTTGCCAACTTGATTACTTAGTTGCGTAAACATAAAACACTAGTGAGTAATTGCTTTGAAATTAAATGAAAAGGCTTCAGCATCGAACACATAGAAAAGCAAGAATGTATTTTTAATAATACAATATATAGAAACATGAATTTGGTTTTGAATATAACCATTTTTGTCCAGAAAAATAAAATGCTGTGGCGTCATGAAGCCCGTGACGAAAATTTTATCGATGTAATTCTCGTTGTGGTAATTCATTCTATTCTCAAATCGCTTAACTGGTATGAGAGAATTTCATTCCTAAGCGGTTCTAAATTATCTTCCAAAATAAAGCTGTCAGAATTAATTCGTTGAGGGATTAGTAATAGAAAATTACAAATACATATACATCAAACTAATTGCCTTTACTTCGCAGACTATAGTACTTTTATCATACCAAGTGTAGGTTATAATAAAAACGTTCATTTTACCACAATTATTTTACTGTGACGTAGTCTACTCTTCAATGAGCGCCATTGATAGTGTTGACCTTAACGTAAAATTTAATACATGATATTTTTCTTACTAACCGAAGAAGTTTCGACAGAATGAATATCTGATGATTCTGTAAATGTTTACTCAGCTGTACATTTAATACGTCTTCACTAACCATTTAGTACCTTCACTTGAACTATTTTTGTCTTATTCATGAATTGATAACTGTTGCAAGTCCTCCTTATTTTCTTATGTTTGTTTTGGTAAATTCTCCAAAGCTAGAAATACAACTATTCCTAGTCGTAATTGAAGAATACGTAATATAACCAACAATCTGCGTATTAAAACAAAAAATTAAAGAAATATGGAATTCCATTACTTCGGATAAATGCAGAAACTAATATCAACCATGTCTAATAGAATGCAAGCAGTGATGAAGTCTAAATTATCCAATCTATATCAAATTATCCTACTGTACCTATTAATAGTGGTAAATTTTTTTTAAATAATTAAAATTGTGTTATTGTTATTTGTTCCAACATTCATTTATTTCACTTCTTCCAAACTTCTTAGAAAGATTGGTTCCAGGTTTTTTAAGCTAACATAATAAGCTTTCAAAAATTTTTTAATAGAACGTTACTAAAGTATAAGTAAAAATATTTTTAATCTTCGATTCAAAAATTTGTTTAGGAAAAATATTTTGGCCAATAAATATAGTGGTTAGAGTCGTGTATATATACATATTATAGATGGTCGTCTCAAGGTATACTGAAAATAAATAAATAAATGTAATGAAATGAAATTATTATGTTGTAAGTGTCATTACAATTCAGCTGCTATTAAATTTAAATAAACCTGATGTTACGGATATGTGTTAAAAAAACCATTTTATAATCAAAAACCCTTAAATCATTTTACCTCTTCTTTATCTTTACCAATAGCTGATGTTATTTAGAAAATTTCCCACCAAAAATCATTTAATTGCCTTGAAAACTCTTTTTTTTTTTTATTCAGAGGATTGAGCCTTTCCAAAAAAAAACACGAATCCCACAATTTTATATCACGTCATTTAACATAACAAAATTAACTTGCAATTACCACTGCCAAATTACGTTTTTTTTTTGCCTTTTTTTGTTTTATTTTTCCATTTCTACACACATAAAATAACCGTGAAGAAAACTTAGTTTTGAAAGGATAAACAAAATTTCTCCTCTAAATTGCCATTACCAATATAAAATTCTCATATTATTATTAACTGCATCCAATCCATCAATGAAGAAAAAATTGGCAACCGATTTTATATTTTCATAATTCATAATTTTTATTATGATTGGCCTTTTGTTGTTTTTTTATACATTGCTATTGTTGGAATTTCTATATTTAACAATTTTGTTTTTTGTGTTTTGTGTGTATAAAAATAAAATAAAAAAAAAATAAATAAATTCGTGTTTCGCACATCATCAAAATTTATAATTTTTTTTTTTTTTTTTTGATAAAATTATTTCCTGAGGCGTTTATTTTTATTCATCTTCAATATACTAGAGGCCCAACACTATGTTATGTATATATGTACAAAAATTAAAAAACAAAAGCTAAAAATGAAACAAATTTTTTTAGGCTCTAAAAAGCGTTCTAGATGCAACTATAGATTAGTCTTTTAAACAATGTCGATTCAATTCATTATAAGTTAAAAAGAAAAAGCCTATGATAATATTTGGATTGGTAACAAAAGTGTTGCCAATCTGACAACAATATAATTTACAATTATTTTATTTAAATGGAAACATCTTACTATTAAACTTACTAAATACAATCGGCTCTACAAAATCTTTTTTTTTTTTGAAGACAGTTTAGATAATGATCTGATTGATCAATAATATAATTTTGTCCATAATTACCCACAAACAATATTAAAATAAAATTAGTTTTTCCTAAACGGAGGCAAACTTTTATTTGCGGTTGCTAAGAAAATTGTAGAATGTTACTGAATGCTGGCAATGACGTTGAGATTAAAGCAACAACTCCACTTAAGAATCTAATCTAGCCTCCAAAAAATCTGTTCTAATTTAGTATTCTGCATATTATTGTAAGTTTTACCATATAACAACTCAAACAAAATTTTCTCAATCGAACTCCAGCTCAAGCCAGACATTTTGTGAATTGTAAACCATTTTCTAAATTTACTTGGTAATTATTCAAAATAAAGTGAAATTATGCTTTTTACATACAATGCTCCACGTTTCTAGAACCATTTAAACTATAAACTACAACAACCGATTGAGAGCTTCAGCTGTGTTGGATCAAAAACTATTAATCTAGCTTAGAAGCATTCTATAATACTCTATTATTTATCGGCATATTCTGTTTATGATGTTTTCGAAGGTTTAGTCTTCTACAACAAGTATACTGTTCTATTTTTACGCTAGTTATTATATACAAATTTCATTTAGATGATACAAATTAGTATATATTTTTGGTTTTTTTACTTTCAAATTGACAATGTTTTATGGAGATTTGCAGAATTGTTTTCTATATAGTTGTATTTTTTGATACATTTGATACGTTATCGGTTTTTCATATCGGTTAGCTGTCATAAGTCCTTATTGCTGATGATGTTGGGTCAGATTATGCTTCTTTCGCAAATACTTTAAGTTTTTGACTGATGTTATTTGTCGTCCTCCAAGTGCTGACATTACACATGCTTTGAATATTCTAATCTTTGTTTTTGTAGTTATTTGGCCATTCTTACATATTGGACTTAATTCACCAAACGGAACTCTGGTCTTACGCTCTCTGTTGTTAAATTAGTTTCTTACCTCCGTTTGTTTTGTTAGAATGATACCCAGGTTAAAGAAGCTTTCCACATATTGGACAAGTTTGACTTTCTATTGTAATGATGTTTGTATTGGTGTTTTTAATCCTCATGGCCTTGGTTTTATCTATGTTAATTTCTAGCCCGACTCTATGAGCTGCTTGTTGAACTATATCTGCTTTATGTTGAATAGCACAGATGGATGTCAATGTCCTTGACAGATCCAACCTTATACATCTTCCAGAAGAACATATTTCTTTCATTATCTCATCTATTACAAGCGTGAATAGAAGTGGTGAGAGAGGACATCCTGGTCTTGCTTCGGAGTTTGTTGTGTCACTTATTTGTCCGCAGTGGAGAACGGCTAATTCTGCATCTTTATTACAAGTCTTCTGTTAATTTTATTGATTTTTCGGGAATTCTGTTTCTGCTTAATGCATTACATATCACAATGCCTTGAATCGTGTCGAATGCCTTTATGAAATCGATGAATAAAAAAGATATAGTGAAGAGTGTCACATTTTTCTATATCGGATTTGTAATTCTTGTTTTTGATGTGAGCTAAGCTTCGCATCTAACGTCATACCAAGATATTTGACAGTATTTGAATTGGGTATTTATATATACTGGTTTATAATCAATTTTTGTATTTGTGAAAATAAATAAATTTAAAAAAAATATTTTTCATAGCATCTGGCAATACTATAATAATATAAATATAAATAGTTAATAATTGAGAATTTATAGCTAAAGTTATTATTTTTTTTTTTTAACTTTTTAATTTATTACTTTCATGCGCTTTTTTTTCTTTTACTTTTTCTTTTAATTCAACTTAAATATGAAATTATTAAATAATTATCATCAATTTTGCCAATTCTCATAATACATATGCAGACATGCAGCAGCCTTGTAAAAACTAAAATGCACCTTCTAGTTAAAAAAATATTAATAAAACCAAAAAACCAAAACAACAAAAAAAAAGAGACCACAAACAACACGTTCATCTTCATCATTCTCGATCATTGAACAAAATGTAAAAGAAAAAAAAATTCCCACCTTTACACCTTCCAACTCAATAACAAAATTTAACAGTTCCCAGTCCTTTATATAATTTTCAAAACTCCATCATAATAAAGACTATTGATATATTACAATAACACAACTCTTAAAAGTAACTAAAAAAGGAGTTATGTTAATGTAATGTTTAACAACAGAAGCAACAACAGTAACAAACAACAACAACAAAAGTATTGAAAACAGTTTTGTGTTGAAGGAGGCGAAACTGAGAATAAAAACAACAAAATTGTTTTCTTTCAAGAAACCCATTGCTCGCAAGACAAGATTTAAATATGAAAATTTTATATAGCTATGTACACCGTATAACTTTCGTGAAAAAAAATATAAAAAAAATTAAATATCAGTTATTAGAGGTAATTCATAACACCATATGAATTGGATGTGCATATTATATGTAAAAGAAATTGATGCAGAAAAATTTTAATTAGAGTTGCCGCATATTATTGAAATTATAGGCTTGAGACTATAGAAAAATACAAAAATTGCACAAATAAATATTTAAAACAAAATCCATTTAGCGTTGATAGAAACTGTGTATTATAAACATTTTTGGGAGGGAAGCTAGCACATGATATACTTCCAACTAATGAGGGAGGTGTATCATGTGCTTTTTTAAGTGTGAAATGTCAGAATGAAATGTACCTGAAGTAAGTAATTAACCAAAATTGAATATTTCAATAAAACAGTTATTTTTCTTAATTGATCTTAACTAACTGTATTTCACAATGAATATCGGAGAAATACAATCGTAGTAAATAAAATGCTAAACTAAATACCCTAACTAGATTTTAGATTTTTAATTCATTTATTCATATTATAGTAAAATACAATACTTAAAAATATACATTTACTAAATAAAAATAATAAGAATAAATATAGGATCATTCGGATATTCATTAGAATATGTGATGAATGAAACTGCAAGCAAAAATACAGGCATTAAAAATATAAAATATTATTGGGTACATACATAGTAAAGTAGAAAATTAAAGCTAAATATGGAAAAACTAAAATATCTTAAAATTAAAATTATATAATGAAAAAAATAAAATTTAAAATAAAATTTCATAAAATTTAAAGCAAAATTTAAATAATAAACGAGAGTAAGCAGAATTAAATACAAAATTATAACAAGAATAAAAAGTAAATTAATAACTAGAAGACTGAAAGAAAATTAAAAAAATTATAGTTAGAAAAAAAACTAAATTAAAGTTAAAACTAAATAGTATTAAAAACAGATCGAAGATTTTTGCAAAATGAAACAGGTGATCTGTCCGATTTTAAAGAATAAGGTAACATATTAAAAAATTTTGGAGCTATATAATCATAAAAGTGGCAAAAATGAGAGGTACGGGCTCTTGGAACCTTTACAAGGTATAAATTATTAATTCTAAGATGACATCTAGTAACAAATCGGTGAGCGAAATAGCCCGACCTATTGAAAAAAATTTTCAATGTTTTAAACAGATATAAATGTCTAAGTGGTAGAATATCCAACTTTTTAAATAAAGGAAAACTAGGCAATAGTCTATTTTTTTTTAAATTATCCTTATACAGTGTTTTTGAACGATGAGAAGAGGTTGAATTTTATTAAAATAAGAACCACCCCAACAACTAATTCCATATTGCAGCTTAGAACTGAATAAAGCAAAATACACCATTAGCATAACTTTTAAAGAACAATACAGATTTAAGTGGTAAATGTTTCGCAAAACATTTTTAAAATAATTATTTAAATAGGAAGTATGTGCAGACCAATTCAGTTTATTATCAAGTAAAACACCCAAGTACCTAAACGTATCTACACTTTCAATGTTAAAACAAGAAATACTACAAGGCGAAGAGAAGACAAAAGAATTTAGAGACTGTATAGGAAATAAAGGAAATTTAGGACAATCAGGAGAATGATACCATATACTAAAATTCTCGAGGAGACAATTATTAAGCCTAAATTGCATGATTTTAGTTTTATTACTTATAACTAATTTATGAACATAAAACCATTTTCGAATTAGGTCCAAGTCAAAATTTAAATCGCAAAATAAGTCAAGTAGATTATTATTGTTGTATGAAAAAGCAGTGTCATCCGCAAAAGCTGTAGGTATACCCTTGAACTATTGTTGCAATAATGAATTAATAAAAATAAGAAACAGAACAGGACCTAATACTGAACCTTGGGGTACACCAACCTTGATACTAAGAAGGTCACTGAACTTTCCATTCAATTTAACTTGTTGCTTCCTATTATTGAGATATGACTCGAACCAATTAAAAATAAAACCTCTAAACCACGCATTATAAATTTTAGTTAATAGTAAATCATGACTCACTGTATCAAACGCTTTAGTGATATCAACAAATAAACCACTATAGAAATTACCATTGTTAATACCACCATAAATTTCACTGCAGAACTTTATAAGTGTATCCTCGGTACTTCGTTTTTTCCTAAAACCAAATTTTGCGTCACTAAAAAATTTACTTTTATCAAGAAACTGTAATATTCTGGACTTAATAGCTTTCTCAAAAATTTTTGAAATAGCAGGCAGTATAGAAATAGGTCTGTAGTTATTAGATTCCAATACATTTCCTTTTTTAAAAAGGGGAATTACTTCAGCTACTTTTAACTCATCAGGAAAGAGTCCTTGAGCCCAACGCTGAGATTAAAAACATAACTTAAAACATCAACAATAACTAGATCTTCTTCAAAAAATTATTGGAAAAAGAATCGTTAGGTAATAGAATTAGATATTTTAACACTCATAATGAGTCTATGAATTTCCAAAGACGTTATAGGTTCAAAAAAGAAGCTATGTCTCTGAAAAGGTTCCTCACATAAATTAGATACAAAATTCTCAGATTGTGCGTTAAAAGAAATTACATTATTTACTAGTTGTTCAGGAGTATTCACAAAAAAATTATTAAAGTGATTAACTAAGATTGATGGATCAGATACTATTTGAGAATTAATTACCAAAGAGGAAACAGAAGTAGAACAATCCTTATTTAAAATTGAGTTTATAATTTTCCACTCAGCTTTACTTTTCCCTCTATTTTCGCTAAACTGTATGGAATAATAATTGTCTTTGCACTGACGTATTTTAACTTTAACTTCTTTACAGAGTTTTTTATAAAATAACATTAAGTTAGTGTTACTTGGGTGTTTTTTAACAGATAGGCATATTTTATTTCTTTTACGAATAAGTTTCAATAGAACATTAGACATCCAAGGTTTTATCTTGTGCGTATTATTAGTAAAAGTACGAGTAAACATACAAGATTTAACATGCTTACTAAGCGTTTTAGAGAAAATAGAATAGGCTGCTGAGGGGTCATCAGAGTTATAAACATCTTCCCAAAGCTCAAAAACTAAAATATTGTTTAATTTGGAATAATCAATATTATAGGAGAAATTAATAGAAGAAGAATAATGTGAATCAAGTACAGGAGAAGAATTTAAAAATCTTAGGAACAACATACAGTGATCGGATAAGCCAAGATCATAGACATCACTATCAAATAGTTGTTGATTATTTTTATGTAACCTAATAAAGATATGATCAAGGCAAGTACCAGAATCGAGCCGTGTTGTTTCAGAAACCAAGGAGGTGAACCCAAAAGAAGAAAGAAGTAATAAATAATCTATTGAACTTTGTTTCTGAGAAAGTATATCAATGTTGAAGTCACCTATCAAAATTATGTTTATAGAATTTTCCTCAGATAAAAAGCTAGATAATTCACTTAAAAATTCACCAATAGAACATTTATGCAATCTATAAATACAGATAAGACAATAATCTACACCCGAAATATTAAAAAATAATTTAACACCGGCAGCGTAAGAAGAATTACAAGATGCCAATATAATAAAATTCGGAATACCATAATCCACCTTCTCATAATCAAAAATCCAAATTTCACTTACAACTATTATATCTGGCCACGTCTGTAAAGAATTTAAATAGCCTAATAAACTTAAATAATACTATACCCATTATGGCAAAATAAATTGATTGAATGTCCAAATCCTATCAGCAAATAAATTCATCGAAATTTAAACAACTACAAAAACTACAAAAATCCGTTTAAAATGAAATAAAAATAATCGACTGAACGATGTCGTACAAAACTTGACGAAACAAAAACTTTACTACATAATATAATAAAATTGTTAAAATCTCCAACCTTAATATAGGAGCAACAAAATTACACCTTAACCTATCCTCGCCCTTATTTTAAAAAAGGTAAGCATCCGGAAACCAGATTATTTCCCCATCAAAATGAAATGAAGAGCATAATAAGAATGAAAAAGCATTAAATAGAGAAAATAATCATAGTTGTTTATTTGGTATGCTATGCTCATGGAAAAAACATCATAAGCGCTTTTTACACACACTCTTACCATATTAACAATCGTACACAATAAATTCTCTTCTTTTGAATTTTTGATGTATGTATCAAGCTAATTCAAATGTGGCAAACTATGAATAATCCGCATTCTTACTACAATGAGAAGTAAAATTATAAATTAGTAAAGAAAAAACTGTTTACAACATCCATGCCCTGAATGAGATTCAAACACAGAATATTAGACGAATAACATCATAGCACCATATATCGGTCAATTATGACTCTAATTCTGTGTATACCCGTTAATGAACTTTATATTGTATGAAAACAAAATTTTATTACAAGAAACTTCTGATACCCCAGAAAACCGTCACGTGTTCCTACCTACTTTTGCAGACGACACGGCGATATTGAGCACTGACAAATGTCCAAGAATCGCATTCCAACCGTCCCAACGGTTACAGTCCCATCTGATGGAAAGAATCGGAAACTGACTCGAGAAATGGAAAATTAAAGTGAATGAAAATAAGAGTGTCCCCATCACATTCACATTGAATAAAGAAACATGTCCACCTATATTCCTTAGCGGTATAGAAATACCTCAATCCAATGTAATGAAATACTTAGGAATTCATCTCGATAAAAGATTTACCTGAAGGAAGCAAGCACATAGAGACAAAAAAAAATGCAGCTTTAACTAAAAATTATCTTTCTGCACTAACTAATTGGGAGCAAATCATTGTTGAGCCTGGATTTGAAAGTTCTCATTTACAAAGTAATCATAAAGCTAATATGTAAGAACAAATGCCAAATCTGGAAAAAAATATGTCCAAAATTAATTTGGAAATAATCCAAAGATTCCAGTCCAAAACAATAAGAACGATTGCTAACGCGCCATGGTACATTAACAAATCCAACCTTCATATAAACCTAAGCTTACCTATGGTAGATGAAGTTATTGAAACAGAAACAAGAAATTACGGCAAAACAATAGTAGCCCACCCTAACCTGCTAGCAAGAAATTTGACTAATCCATCATCAAATAGTAGACTGAAAAAAAAAAATTACTCAATTTAATTACACCAATAAAGTGTTCTGTCCACAATTTAAAATAAAATTAGTTATAAAATTTTAACACTTCTTGTGATCTTCAATATTGAAAATTCATGTGAAATCATTGTTATTTTCCTTGGAAAGATTCAATAAAATCAAATTAAGCCTAAAAAAAACCTCAAAGTCACAATAGAAACAACAATATTTTAGTCTACGTAAATCATTAGCATTACATAACTCACTATCATTATCATCATCATGGTTACAACCTGTTAACCACCTGCAAACTTTTTTCTAAACTAACTCAAATAATTTAAAAATTTGGAAAATTAAAACTTACAATTGGATGACGTAATATAAATTTCCGACTTAGAAAACCCATTTTTGTTGCCATTCTTGGAAATTTCGTATTAAACGTGACTTTTTACCATATTTTATATTTCAATTATTTTACGTTTGATTTTTATACTGGATTTTTAATTGTTGGGATTCTCATTAACGGGATTTTGAAAGTCGAAGTTTTGAAATGTCGGAATTTTTGAATGTTGTAATTTGATAAGTGTATTTTAATTTTTTTCACAATATTGTGACGCACTCCTAATGTTTTCCAATTCCCTAAATATTAATTAATCGACAGCTTTCTTCAATGCCACTTAACGTTTTTTGATTTGCCTTGACGATAAAACCAAATTTTAAATCTAACATGTAAAAGAAATAAATTATTAATTCATTTAAATTGAATGGAATAAAAGAAAAATTGATAGGAGAAATGGTGTCGGCAGAAAGTAGAAATCGAAACTGCATAATCAAATCAACTGAGCAACAATATTTGAATTTATTTTTACAACCTAACATCATTGTATATATATAATAATATGATCGTTAGAAGTCGATTGGCTGGAAAAAGAAGAAAAGTTTTATTTTGTTTGATTTCAGTACTACCAAGCATTATATATTGTAAATAACCTTCTAACACATCTGAATGAACTTCAATTCTAACATACAAATGGAAACATTTATTAATCGAACTAAGGTAGGCTGATTATTCTATAATAAGTAGAGGGAGATTTAGTTGCCTTCACAAAATACCATAAAAAATTACGTACAGATTAGAATCGCCGCAGACAACTACTTATCTTTCGCAAAAAAGGCATGTTTAAGCTTTAATCAATAATTAAGCTTTAAATATTATTAAAGGACATCAATTACTAAAATAATAAATAATGGCAACTCTAATAATTTTTTTTTTGTATACAAATAAAATTAAACCCGGTGCTATTATTTTTAAATATTTCAAATAATAAGAAATAAATTGATGAAAATGAAATTATTATTTTTTATAAATTTAAAAATTATTTGTAATCCTAAATTAAGCTGGCAATTTTTCTTTTGTTTTATTTTAAACTAAATATTTTTACTTTTTATTTTTTTAAGAATTTGGGTTTCTTTTACTGTTTTATTTTACAAATTCACTTGGATATTTTATATTTTATGAGCATGATACACCTATAGGTATATATGTATACTTAACCAATGTATATATAAATATGAATTACGATTTAAAGCAAAAGAGCATTGCTAAAAATTATCCCAAAACGAAAGGAAATAAAATAAAATCAAAAAAATGAAAACATGAATTCTAAGAAATTTAAATTGGTTTGGCAAGAAAATAAGAATACACTGATGAATGTATTGCACACCTTAAGCTATCACAAAATTAACCAACAAAAGACGAATACATAAAATCTAGTATTTTTTCTTATAATTTATATAAAATTGTATTGATCGCAGGAACAATTTTCCCTTAAATGGGAATTGGGAATATTATAAAATTTTGAAAAAAAAAAAATTGGTATCTATTCATTTATTATTATTTATTATTTTTGTTTTTTTATATTGATGCAGGGGGAGCACACGAATTTCAATAATTTGCAAACTTTATTCTGTTTTTGACGTTTACTTTATTTTAAAACAATAATGAAATCTCTTAAGAACATATTTGTTCGTCTTAACAATCAACTTTTTAAAACTCAAAACCGTAAACATACAAGTGGACTCGGTAATCAACTAGTAGTATAGTTCTATAAATTGGTTATAGGTGAATAATTTAGTATATAGTCTTGAAAATCAACATTTTAAAGCTAAAAACAATCAAGTTGATCGATGTCCAACTAGTAAAAATTAATTAAGGGTATGTGTCTAATTAAACACTAATTCTAATTCTAATTCTCATAGACAGCAAATGGAAAACTCTTTGACAATTTAAATTGAAAATAAACAATAAAAAATTCTAAATTAGTAATTAAAAATGGAACTTAAATTAATTTTATCTTTGACTTATACGTTTTACATTTTTCAGTTAGAATTGAACTGCTATCAATTAGAAATCTTTTCAGTTGTCTAAATCGAAGACACAAACCAGGAACATTTAAAATTAGTTCATTCTAAATTTTAATGTCTAATTTACAAAAATATGAATATCTGTCACACACAATTAGAATTAGTCAAGTCATTAGGCAAACCCTAAGCCGTATAATTGAAAACAATTCACTTCCTACCTACAACTCCGAGACCTAATAAAATTAAGCGATAAAGTTTCCGACTTGGCTTGGCTTCTGAATTGAAAAAGTTACTTAAATGTAAATTTCATTGAAGTATACGGGGTGTTCTACACAGCATACGGGAGGTTGCTTTAGAATGATAGTTTTCTTGATAATTATAGTTTTATTTGAAATAAACTGGTTTGGTTAACTACTTGTGCATTTCCATTGTCTTGACTCATGGTCTTTGTTTCAACTACAATGTATTCATCATCGTATGCATCACACCCAATATCCTATCCACAATTTTAGACTCAAATGAAGCAGAATTAATATAGTTTCCAAGAAAGTATCCTTTGATATTATAACATTTTGTACTTTTGTACTTTTTGATATTTTAGAGTTTTGGGTTTTTTTTTATTAATTAATTACATTTATTTAAATTTACATTATTTTAATGCTCAGTTGAGGTTAAGCTTAGGCTTATATTAGGTTTTATATTAGCATAAAAAATAATTAATTAAGGTTTTACTTGCCATTTTTTCCTTCACAAATTAAATGGTATTCTAAATAATTAATATAAACTCTTAAAATATTGAATTAATATTATGAAATTAAACATATTGTGCAAGTGCATTAAGGCAACAAAAATAATAATAAAAAATAAAGTTTAGTTGAGATTTAAATGAAATGAAAATAATCAAATCTTAAAAATCACATAAGTAAATAACAATTCCCTACATACAGTCGGTGACATCGTAAGTGTCAAAAAAAAAAACTTCAAACTGATATAATGTAAAAAAACTAAGTTGTCAATTTTATCCGTAAAATAAGTTGGCAACATTGTGTAATGAGAGCTTTCTAAGACATTGTGTTTTAATTTTGTGATCAAGCCAAATAAACAGAGGCAACAATGTACAACATTGGGTTTTTAAAATTTTTTGTAAAGCCAAATACCTGTCAAACCATTCGCGAATATATCGTCAACAACAAATGTGATCATGAGTCAATAACTGAAGCTTTTGTTAGTTTAATGTGGACGCTTTATTCAATTTTGATGTTGAGGCATTTACAATGTCAAGGAGCATATTTAATTAGAGTTTATGCGATCCATACTTGCTTTTCTAAATCATTATTCGTATAATATGCCGTTAAAAATAGACAAATTGCAAAAATAGCCCTTTAAAAAAACTCTAACCAAGGAAAAGTTTATAAAATTAATAATTAATTTATTTTCGCATAAATTAATTTTTATATTTAACCAAAGCAGCCTCCGTAGAAAGAAGCATTGTGAATGCTGTGCATCGTTCGTAATTGTCCTCCTTTCTTTTTACCTCCGTCTCCTTTCTTAACTTACCAAACGTACCAACCGGTATATATGTATTATATACCTGTATATGTACAACCAAACTTACCAACCAAATTGGGTATTGGTTATGTATAAAAAAATAAAATGTCCTATTAAAAATGGGTTCCATTCGACCAGGATATATACAGCTGCAGCATATTTGCTGTAGAATAAACCAAGTTCAAGCTCAATAAACCATTATAGGCAAGTTTGCTTTTATTAGAATTTTTTTACTTTTACGACATCTTAAAAACATATACCGTTTGGGCAAATACTACGCATGATGGTACATAAATTGTAAATTTTTGTAAAATTGTACAACAAAAGAAAAATTTTCTTTTATTAGATAGTTTTTTTTTTATTTAAAAAACACATTTAACCGTGTTTACTTTACATACATATACACAATATATAAAAACTTATAGTAACAAACAAAATCCAATTTAGCTTTTTTTTCCGTGATCATTGAAACTTTTTTTTTGTGAAAATAATAGTTAAAAGCGAGTGATTATTTCTTTTTATTTCTATCAAAAGAAATTTTTCGTTATTGTGTGCTAGAGAATATATTTTGTTTGTTGTTTCATTGATAAAAAAAATATTAAACGTAGAAATTTTCTTTTCGCTCAACAAAGAAACTCTACTTTAAATAGAAATTTATTAGTTTTTATTGCATTCAAAAAGGAAAACAACAGCAACAAATGGAAAATTCACAAGCACTGAAAAGAAATAAAAAATCAAAACATTTCCCTGCAGGATTCAATGAAATTAAGTATTCTGAGAAAAAAAAAAAAAAAAAGAATTTGAAAAGATGGAATTGTGGAGCTCAATACTAAATAATTTAAATTGGAAAAACTTTTTTTTGTTATTTTCTAAAAATTTTACGGTACTAAATCAGTGACAATGTTGTGTTATGAAAATTGTTGGAGCACGATTATTATTTTTTTAATATGACAGGAAATATGATGAACTATTTTTGATGAAATTCTGAATTGTAGAAAATATTCAAATTATATAAAATGTTGCTTTGAATGCTGCTACAATCATTGTATTTCGCGGAAATGACACAATCGTTTATAACTCTATAATTTGTTTTAGTCGCCAACCTATACCTACATAGTGTAGGTAATGGTTATATAATCTGACTACTAATCAAAAAATATCGGATTCGAATCGTGTGCAGATCATGGACGGTTAATTGATTTTGATTCTTTTTTCACTATAAATAAAATAATGAAATTTAATAAAATTTGTTGGAAGTATAATTTTGATAAATACTTAAGTAAAACGGAACTATGTAAGAAGGTTAAGCATAGTTGTATGTTCAGTTCTTGACAATAGTTGGAGTTTATTTATTTATTTATAACCTCTTTATTGTGAACTTATCAACCCCCTGGGTTTTATCAAACGATTTGCCTTCAAGTTTCTGACATGTACTTTATCAAATATGCTGCAGGCTTCAAATGAGGCGATTTCTTCTTTTTGTTTAATTAGACATTTAGTGCCTGTTTTTTTAATATATCTTATACTCAATTTTATAATCACCACGTCCAGCATCGTACCATCTTTTCGGAGGTCTTCTTGGTAGACGTTTGATACTGATTATGTGGCCATTCATTACTACATTCGACAGTCGAGTTTCTGCCATTCTATTTACATGGTCTTTTCAGTTTCTTCATCTATATTTCGACTGTAAACGATAATATCTTGAATATCGCATGCGGCCTTGATTGTTACTCCATTGCTACGCTTCTTATCTTTTCATGTGTATTTCCCACAAACTTCGTATTTATGTTATTCTCATTTGCTGTTTTGATTGAGATACATATGTTCGTGGTTGTCTCAATATAACTCGAATACATCTTTTTTATATTTGTGTTTTATTTTCTATTGGCATATTATGTATTTGTTTCCATATTACATGTCGGAGATAACCTTCGGCTTTTTCTGTTTGAATTTTTATTTCTGTTTTCGTGTTGCCAGAGCTGGTAATATTTACGCCCAAATATTTAAAATTGAGCAATTGTTCAATAGTTTCATTGTTAATGAATATTTTACATCTAATAGATTCTTTCAAAATAGTCATAAATTTGGTTTTTGTTATGAATAACTCCAGGTTGTACAATTTTAATTCTCTACTAGTATTACAGCGGAATATATATGATGTTAACGTTCTTATCGTAAATTCGATATTCCAAAGAGGTGTTTATTTTTTAATGGGGAGTTCTACGTAAGCGCGATCTCTTAACATTTATTGCACTTTGTGGTGTAAGCAGATTGTTGGAGGATGTAACGAGGGTATAAGAAGGTTGTAAAAAAGTGTTAACTATATTTCTGTTTAGTTTATCAATTATTAAGTTAAACAGAGTTGGACCTTATCTAATACATAATACCTAATTCGCAAATACCCTAATCGTCCTAATACCTAGTTTCGTAGAACAATTTTTTTGCTGACCTGATCGAAATTCATTTTATCTGAATAAATTTCTTTTAATACATCACCTTGGTTTGTAGATGTGATGAGGTTAATTTTCTCAAAAGGTAATTCTACTTAAATTACTGACAAGAATACATAAAAAAATGTATTGATGTTGCGATAGATTCGGTGAGCACTTTATGTGATTTGATTTTTGTTTTATTATTTGTATCTTGTATCGGTCTCCTGTAATATTTGAATCACAAAGTGGAATCATTTTGAATAATAAAAATTATATGCTTTAGGTATGTTTTATTAAAATGTAATATAAATTGAAAGCATATAAAATTTTATCAGCTCAAAAACCACATTAAAAATTTAATGAACGACTAGGTAGATCTAATAAAATCTAATCTTTTAAAATTTATTAATGCCCTGTAAAAAATAATAAATGAATTATATTGCAGCTATTATTAAGTACATCCTATACTACACAGTTATTGACATCTATAATGGCTTTATCAATCTTTTTTTGATGGTGTAAGAGAGATATTAATTAAAGTTAGTGAAACATACGTAGTGTATCTAATTATTATTGTTTCTTACCTTCATGTAATTTTTTTTTCCTTTTTTTTTTTTTATAATTTTGTTTTTACTTTTTTAATATCTAGTTTATTCTTAAATTTCAGTTTTTTATTTATTTTCTAATTAATTTAATTTCTTTTTTTTTTATTGGAATTAAAGTTTAAAAATTTATGATTTTGATTTTAGCACATTATTGTTCTATTAGAGATAGTATATAGTTATTTGTTTTTTATATATTTATATGCAAATCTGACATATGTGCTGTGTAGTTATTGTGGCAAGCGAAATACATTAAAATGTAGGCTATACATTTTGAGTTCCATTCAGATGGATCAGATGCATCAGGAATTTGTAGTCTCGTCAGAGCAACAGCGTTTTTTACGCTGGGTACATTTTTTTGAATATACCTTAGTTTGTTTATGTGAGGTTTATTTTCCCAACTTGAGATATATCTCATAAGGTTTGATGACACAACTGTTTGTAATCGATATAGCACAGGTTTTGTTACCCGCAAGTGGCTTAAAAGTGATTTTCTTGCCAGTCTGTTTCTGTTTCCTCATTGTTGGTGATATTTGTATATTCCGTTGTCCATATAAATACAATATGGTATTTAAATACCTGCAGCTGATCTGGAACCGTAATCACTTTCAAGCGCTTTGACTTATGATATGAAAGACCCCGTTGGCTGTTAAGTAAGTCGTATTTTCGGCTCAAATTCTAAAATGTACTGATTGTGGCATATAGTGCCACCAAAAAAATGTTGCGTGTCATCGTTGTCCAGTGGTCAGACTAATCTTCTTGGTATAGTTCCATCCAGGTCCTGAATCTGATTTAAAGTAAAATATACATACTCTAAAATCAATCAAAAGTCTTGCAGTGTTATTGAATGTAATCTGACCATTTACTTCAAATATTCAACATCATTAAACAAATTTATTTGTGTGTGTGTGTAACAATGAAATTATCGATTTAAATAAACCTAAATCTGTCCTCAATGTCTAAATATGAAAGGATTCAAGAAATGAAACATTTCAAAGATTCCTTTACGAATTTGGTTTTTCAACAAAAATAAAAATTGAATTTCAAAAATTTTAAATACAAAATTAATGACCTACATACGTAATGATATAATTTCCACGAAGTTATGCTATGCTGTGAAATGATGTGAAAGAACGTGAAAATAATAATTAAAGAGTAATTTTTTCAAGAAATTTAATAAGAATTTTTTGATGATTTTCATTTTCAGTTTTTAAATGATTACCAAATCATATTCTCAAATTATTTACTTTATTTTAATGTCATGTCAAACTCGCATAGTATCACACCAATAACAATCCATTTTGCTTACAAATGAGAATAATTTTACAAATATACAGTACCATATGAGAAATTGGCTTTACCAAATCCTTGGTAAAATTTATGTTACACCATGATTAAAAATTTTTATTAACTGTGAACTTAAATCAATTAAAAATTTTAAAATTAATACCAGAAGTGGCTGATGTCATTTTTCTTACTGAAATTTTTAAAGGAAACATTACGTCTTAGCAGATTCAGAATAATGTTAACATTAATTTAAATAATCGTCTACGTAACACACATTTATTTATATTAAGTTTCCATAGACCAATTATGGTAATTATACGAATCAAAGAATGTTTCTAATACGTAACAAAGACATAGACACAGACATTTTATTGATTTTACACTTTCTGAAAGGACTTAAAAACTTAAATTGTATAATCTGCAATTAAAATACTTGTACAATTTATTTAAATGTATTTAAATCAGTTTTAAATTAAAAGTATATTTAATTTGTAAGTTGAATTTTTTTATTTTGTATTGTAAGGCAATGCTTACATGTCAGACATCTACGATTAAATCTGTATCTGATGAAAATTTGAAATGTACAAACGCAGTCTGACGAATCCGAATCTCATAAGATTTTTACTTGATTTTGAAATTCAATATGGAAATAATGGAATTTTTAGAACTATTTGCTTCCATCTAATGATTTTTATATTTTATTCGATCATATGATTATGATCATATGGCATTTAATATTTACAGGTTCTGTTGAATAGTTTTAAATTTGGAAAGTTTGTCTTGGTAATATTAGGTAATTTAAAAAGTAGTGTGATAAAAGTATTTTAAATAAATTAATGTATTTTAAATTCTTAATTGCTTTTAAATTTGACTGACCACATATTGATAAATAAGACAATTATTATACTGTTATACTTGACAAAATTATTTCACTGTGTCAATTTTAAAATCGGGTATTTTGATGAATTCATGTACATATGCTGTTAATTATGAATTACCTGATATATTAAGATAGATTAGATTTATGATTAATATTTTAATAAAATAAAATTCATAAAATATTCATATATTTACTAAACAATATATATATCATATCTGAATCATGTATGGTAAAATAAGATAACAATTACAATTATTCTAGATTTACAGACACATTTAGTGCCTCTAATATAGCTTAGTTATTATGTGAAATATAACATTATAAAACAAATACCACTAGTACTACTCTCTCTTTTATGTCTTTGCTATTTTTACACTACTGGAAATTCACCGCCACACGTTTGTTGAATGCTGTTCATATATATTAAACTATAATTTTGTATTCTATTCGATTTGCTGCAACATGTACCAGTACTGACATGTACTATCAAACAATACTGATACTACCAACCAGTACTGATACTACCAACTAGTCTAGTTTTTAATGTTACGCAACCAAGATATCTCATTTCTACCAATACTACAACTACTTCCAATTTTACTTAACAATATTATTGGTAAATTTTTAGAAATCGGGCTTTTTAAAGTCATTTAAACTGTGGGCTTTTTTGAAAATACAGTTCTAACTTAAAACTAATATGAAGTATGTTTGCTTATTAAGGATAGACAAAAACTGCAACAACAAATGTGTGTTTGAAAATACAAAGCTGTTATTGCAGTGTATTTGAAAATGACAACTGCAGAGAAATTTTACAAAAACTTTATCTAATATTTTACTTTTATTGTTGAGTTGAGTAGCAACATGAGTGATAATGATATTGAGGAATTTTTGTAAATTTATAAAAGTAAATTTATTTATTTAACTTGCGTTTCTAATTTTTTTATTCAATTTTAAGGTATTTGGAAAATCCAAAATTTTGGTGTAATGCGAAAACTAAACTATTTATATAGTAAATTACTGATTAGATGATGAAAAAAATTTGTTTATGAGTATTATGTACAATAAACGTTTAAACATTAAATCTGTCGGACATTTGTCTATAACCTTTCTATTACTTAAAAACCAAATAGTGATTAGAACGGCTAATTTTAATGGAATTTAATGCCTTCCCAATGCAGATCCTTTTTAGTGTGGAGTTAGTTCAGAAACTAGTTTCTGCAATACCGAAATGTAATAACTTAAAAGAATTGTATAACATAAAATATTTTATATTATGTACCTACTTACCAAGAAACACTTATTTTCCATTCTAAAATATGAAAAAATGTATTGCCAGGTATCATATTTATTATAACTTTCAAATAAACAGAAACTTAAGGCATAAAATTCAACATTTTTAAAAATGGTTTAACTTTTAGAAAAATTTAAATTACACAAAATGTACACATATTATGACACAATAAGAACCCGTCAAATTATTTACACCACCAATTATGATTTTATTCTACTTTTATTGCTTTCTTACTGCAAATATTTATTTCCTTTTTCGCATTTCTGCAAATGTTTGTAACAAAAAAATTTTAGTTTTAACTTAGAAATTCGTATGCATTCTGCATTTTCAAAAAAAATCGATGTCATTATTCTTCATCTCAATTTTACTCCATCAACATCAGTTTTTAATAATAACATTCTTAAAACTATTATTTACTAAAAGTCACATTTTTTTTTAATCAGAATTAAATTATTTCTTCTAAAGTAAACATAACCCAAATAATGAAACTATTAAAACTAAAAAAACAATAATAAAAAAATAAGTGACAATGACATTTAGTAATAACTAACAATATTGTAATTAATTTGTTAACTTTTCTTTGCAAACTCATTTAAAATAATGTGAGTCACGTTTTTTTTTATTATTTTACTTTTTTATTTTCTTTTTATCCATCAGATTTTTCTGTGCAAATAACTCATAACTACTAAAAATAAAAAACTGAAATGAAAAATAGTAATGGTGTGTTGTATAATAATTATTTAGTATAGTCTAAGCTAACTGGTTTCCTGATGTAATTGCATTAAAATCACGAATTCAAGTTAAATGCAGAGAAAATTATATCTTAAAGAGCAATCAAGAAACGAACCGTGACAAATCGTATTTTTATTGTTTTTTTTTTCTTTTTAATTTTTTGCATTTTGTTTGTGTATACGTTAAGATCCGCAGCACTTCTTCTTCTGTTTAACAAATTACAAGAAAAAAAATGACATCATTTTTATTTGTTTTTTCTTTGTTTTGCATTTAAAATATAACTGTGAAGTTGGTGGTGGTGGGTGAAAAGAATAACGAAAATTTAATAATGAAGAGACAAAATGTTAATTACAGTGATGTTGTTTTATGGTGCCAAAACAACAACAAATTTCAAAATTTTATTTATTTACACTTCCGGGGCTATTTATCTTCCAACACAGTCCGCTTCAGCGCTGAAGTATGCAAGCAAATGCAAAAAATTTAAAAAAAAACAACAATAAAAATGTTCTCTTCAGTTGAAAGTCTTTCTACCACTTTTAAGCGAATTTTCCGGCTTCCGGTCTCCGAATGGAAAATTCGATATTGCTTCTCGCCTGTCGATATGTTGTCTCTTTAACAAAGATATTATTTATCCGATACGTCTTGTACTGTTTTGCGATATAAGTTTGAAGTTTTTTAGATTTTTTGGAATATTTTCTTTCGCTGGCTTAACGTCTTAAAGCCAATAAGTCATGCATTTCAAATTAAATGTTTAAATAGTGAAAAATTTGGTTCTTTTTTTAATAGATGGAAAATTTAGTTCATTTTCTATAGCACAATACAAAGGGTTAATCTACAACGAATATGATTTTCACGCATTTAAATTAAAATGATATTCCATAAAATTAAAAAAGCAACTTACTGTGCACGATTGTTAGTATGCCAAGACTCTGGAACAGTTATCCCATAGTCTGTAAAGTAATCAAAATAAAATACGCTGGAACATCGCTCCTACGAGAATGTGGTACTTCATGGATTCTATAGTATAGATGCTATAGTAAAGCTATAGTAAAGGTGTCTCAATTTGACTAGGTCTACGTCTTTATAATGAAGATATTGTATATAAATATGATAAAATTACTATTTAATAAATACAAAACTATATTTTTTCAGAAAATTTTCAAAATTGGATTTATTAAACAATGTCTGTGGTCCCTTTTCACAAAGAGTATTACTACAAACTTGTAACGGAAACTTTATGAAGTAGTTCAGAGTAGAAAAAAATTATTTACACTGGTAAAAGCGACACAAACAATATTGGTATATAGAAAAGTTTGTTGAAAACCACCACCAAATTATTATAAAATTTAATATTTTTCAAAAAAACATCATAATAAAATTTGAATAATTTTTGGGTCCTCTTATATGTTTTAGTGCAACAAATAGAACAACTTGGAATGTTGTTAATTTTGTGGATCAACTTTTATGAAAATATTATTTTAAAATGCAGAAAATAGTATGTATACAAATTAAATACACAAAATAGGGTATGTCGGTACGGAATGCATGTATGTGTTGAAAAGGGTACATATACTAGGTGACCTAAATTCACATCGCAAATATTCAGTTGGCCTTGGATCATTTAACAAAAAAATAATTTCATAAAAAGTACACATAACAAAATTCTATTTGGCAAAATAACGCTTATAACAAATCATCATCTCATTTATCAAAAGTATCAATATTTAACAAAACTGGCTTTGCTAAAAATCACAATGCAAAAAACCATATTGCAGAGGACTATTTTCAAATTAATTGATAAAAGACTTTAAAAAAATGTTTTCTTCACTTGTCACACGCAATTAACATAGCATAGACGTTGTTAGAGAGGTTTAGTGTTGTATAAATTGTATGTAATAAGTAAAATTTCTAAAGAGCCTCAGTTTCAGCTTCTTGGACGATGCATCATTCCAAAAATCCCTACTTGCGGTAATGCTGAATTGACGATCAATCAATCAAATAATTTTTGACCAATCAACTGTCAAATAGATATAGACATATGTCGTGTCTTCAATATTACCGAACATAAATTTTCAATTTGTGAATTGAGATGGTTTGTTTTTGGTTTTTATTTAATTTTTGTATATATACCGGGTGTGCCGGGAAATCCGGCAAATCGGCTTTTTAAGAGCAAAAATCATCGAAATTGGCCGAAATTAAGATTTTCAAATGGAAACGGATACTTTTTTATGCAAACTCGTGCACCTTCGAATTTGTTAAATTTTGTTTTTGTTTTTTTTTTTTTAGTTTAAACTTTGTAAGTACCCAAAACTGAGATAAAAGAAATATGCTAATATGAAAAACAATTTTATTTATAAAAATGATTATTATTTTAGTCTACCAAAGGAAACCATGGAGGACTTTTGTTTTATTTTTTTTAATTTTAAAGAAAAATAATGAAAAAACAAAAAAAAAATCGTTTATAAGGTTCTTATTTTTTGTCGTAGAATCCAAATTTACATAAAAAATTTCGATTTAATATTTGTAAATTCCCATTTAAAAATTTCGATTTCGGCCAATTTCAGCTAAATTTGAGCTTAAAAGACCTTCTTCTGGTCGTTCCCGGAAGTTGAAAATATCACCAATCGATAGAGCACCCTCGCCTCGATCTTGTTAACATTATTATTTTTTTTTAATTTTAAAATAACGGCTGCTTTCCTTCTTAAAAAGCTGATACTTTGGACAACCCTGTATAATAAAAATTACGAACAGCAGATTGCAGTTACATATTCTCATTTATTTTACCGTTTCTCACAATAACGATCAACAACTAATCACAATTTTTTTCGCTGTTTTGTATGCTCAAATTTGACTGCTATTTTATATAATCGAAAGCATGACGATTGTCAATTGTCGTCAACTGCATAATCGAAAGCGTGATGACAGTTGATTTTTTTACGGTTGTAGCGCAGAAAACATAACCAAAATCGGAAAATATCTTTGCACCATGTTCATTACTTATGACAAGCTAAGAACATTTTTATTTTTTAAGACCTTTGGCTACAACTTCTGAATCGGTGAACATCTCAAAAGTCTCAAAAGTTAAAAAAGTAAAAATTCCAAGCCTCCGGGGACATTGGTTTCGCAATACACATTATTTACAAGTAGGGTGGCAAATAAAAAAATAAAATTTCAAAAGCTCATATTGAAGTTTTTTCTGCTAAATTCATTACTCTAATATTTGATAGAACGGTACTTAACAATAACTCTTTAATTAAGTGAACATTTTGTACAAATGAAATTGTTGTTAACTGATTTTTGAGAAATGAATTTAGCCCAAATGCTTATTACATGCATTTTTCGAACTGTGATTCTACCATTTTAAAAAAAACATCCTGAAAACAACGCATTTTTTTTTTTTTAACTAATTCCAAACTTTTATTGACAAGTTGTCAACTATGCGATAGTATTATTAAAAAAACAGACGTGAGTTACTAAAAAAGTAATTAAAAGGAAAATCATGAGCATACTTATATTAAACACCTGTGCTCTATGATTAGTTTATTTGCATAAATTTTCAGTAGGAAAAATTTGAAAACTTTTTCCCTTATTTTTGCTGTTTTTTGTTTTACTATTAAATAAATAAATTTATTCAAGCTACACTATTATGTATGTTGATACAACCTTACTTTTTAAAAAAAAAATATAATTTATTCAACACCACTCACTTATTCATTAATTTAAAATGTGTCATCATATCTCACATTTTTCATTTAAGTACATATAATAAAGATAATGACATCATAGTTTGAAATTCCGCTAACCAATATTTATAGATAAATAAATAAATACTTACCTAGGTATACAATGTGATAGAAAATGTATTTCCGATTGTATGTCTGTAAGGTATACTTATCTATGAATAAATTAAATTCGCATAAATTTAATAAAAAACTTTAACCTAAATTTTGAGACTACAGATACATAAATTACATACATAAATACATATTATAATGTGTATATAACTGCCGTATTAAAGCAATCTTAGGAAGAACAAAGGAATTACGAAGCTCAAAAAACATCACAAAGTAACGCTCAAGAGAAAAATTATTTCGCTTTACTTCCACCTTTTTCGTTTTATTGTTTTTGGTTTAATTTTTTTTTCTTTTTTTTATGTGTATCAACTGATTGTAACATGTCACAACATGATTGCACCAGAAAAATTCTAAATTCTAATCTAACAGGAATTTTTTTTTTGTTTTATTTAAAAGATAAACTTAACTGCTATGATAGGTATAAGCAGTATAAGCGTACGTGATTGTGTAGGTTGAAGCTATAGGTATATAATCATGATGATGAAATTCATGATAATTCATTCATTCGGCACTTGAGAGGAATAGAAAAAGGTTAACCTTAGCCCACATTAAATTGAATGTCGTTGTCGTCAACTTAATTGTATTTGTTACCATTTTTTTTTTTATTTTTATTTTCTTATTATTATTATCAGAAGAAGGGAAAATATATTTTATGGTATTATGGTTTTCACCTGAAGATTAAATGCAGTTTAATTAAATTACTATTTTACTGTTATTTTATTTTTATATCTGTACTCATATGTAAATAATAAAAAAAAATAACTCGAAGACCCGTTGAATATAAGAGGGTGGATTAGAGAAATCAATATTTTGATAGAACAAAATATTGATAGAATGTTAACAAGAACACTGACTTATAATGACTATAAAAATGTTTATAAGAATAAAAAATATCCGTCTTCGAGAATATTCATAATGGAATGCCATTCCACATTCTACAGACGTTTTAACTTTAAATGAATTTTTTTTTTTGTTTTACCTATTTATTAAACATATGTCAAAAGGAGCTAAATAGCTCGTCAGAGTTTATAATTTTTAACTTAGTTTACCTTAGTAAAAGAGAAACAATCAAAAGAACAGGAATTTGAATTTATTTATAATTAACATAAACAATATTAAACAATCTCGGTATTTTCAAATTGTAGAAATTGCTATTACCAGACTCTGGGCGTTACTCCAGTTCTTAATATAATTGAAAGTACAACATAATTAAATTATAGTAATTATTTGTTATATATTTTTGTATATTATATTATTTTTATTAGTTTTTGATTATTTTCTTTCTTAATTATTAGCAAAGTTACCCGACGTTGTCCGGGTCGACCACAAAATGTATCGAATTTACTTCAGTGAAGTTTGATTTATGAATCGAATTGAAAAAAATTGGTTCCAAATTTAAACTATACTTATTATATTAAAATATTTCTTTGTAAACAATATTTCAGTCTTTTTCTGATGGAGTGTCAGCAAACACGCCCCCAGCTATTGCGGTATTCTTGAAATAAAGATATGTTTGCCTTTTCAACAATCAGATGAGGAGGTCAATCAATGAAATGAGGATGTAAAATTCTTATCCTTAATCTAGTACCATAGTTTTGGCTGCTTCAAGTTTCGCAGAAGCAATATTGAAGCTGCTACTACTTTTAATTCTAATTGATGAGGAGGAACAACTTCATTTTCATCGATAACTGTATACAATCGATATGTATACATGGACCTCCCTGTAACACTCTGCAGTATTTTCTGATTAACAAATCGAATTGTCACATTTTTGTGGCTAATTCACATTGCTATTTCACATAGCCCTGTAAAAATTTTGTACAGATTCCTAAAATTCGAAAATACTTTTTCAGGACAATACATGTTTTTTTATTTTTCATAGAGTACCTATGAATAAATTTTCAAGTCTGTACCACAATCTTTTTTGAAACATCATTAAACAATAGGTGCTAGGGGTTGTATAACACCAACTCGAATCAATCCAAATTTTCAAAATCGGTAATAGTCCTTTCTTTATTTGTGAAAGAGTATCTCCTCGGTCGTTACATTAATACTTTTTACCTTTCCTAGAATCTTAGTGAATTATACTGATTTTATTGGATTATATTATACACTCTGCACGAGCAAATGGTCTCATTTGAAAATTGTTAAATGAATAAATAAATACACCGAAACTTGTTTAATAGTATTTCATTCACTTATGAAAGAATTTCGAACACCTTTCGTTATTCAATAAACAATTAAAAATTTCAAAACATACACCCAAATAGTTATCAAATTCGAAATCACATTTTTATCTCATAATTAACAGTGATTATTCAATTTGTTTTTTCTCACATAATTTTTATAAAACGTTTTATTTTATGGATACAAACAGGCAGACGGTTATTTGATATGATTTTTATTTAACAAACGTGAAAAATAATTAAAATAAGAAAAAAACTTTTGAAAACCCCTCCAAAAGAAAACAAAAACAATAAATCGAAGCCGGTAGATATTCAGAAAAAAAAACAATCGAAATCGGTATTGGACAAAAAAAACAATGATAATAAAAAATAACAAATTACTAAATGATTCATGTAGCCTCATGTAGGTATGTACGTCACTTGTGGTTATGGGTGTTAATTTAAATTTATGATTTCACAATAATTGGGGTTCTGATTTTAAGAGATGAAATAAAAGATAATAATATTGAGTAAAAGACTAATTACTCAATGGAAATAATAACAAAATATAAATATATCTAGGTTTATTATAGATGATAATTCTATTTTAAGGATTTCAGCGAATTATTTTTAAAACGTCAAAAATGTTTTAACTGACCAATAAATACTTACAAAATTGAAAGCTAACGGTTTCTATAATTTAATACTTCGCAATCATAGTATTTTAGCACAAAAAAGTATTGCTATGTAATGACTTCATTCTTACATCACTTCTCGGCTTTTTAAATTAATGCTTAAAGCAACCACATCAAACGTGTCTATTTAAAGATAAAAGCTTGCTATATTTTTGTGCAATATTTATCATCTTTTAGCACTTTTAGTAAGGTTAGTTGAACCAGACACAGACACACTAAGAAAAAGAAAACTATACCAACAATTAACAGTCCCAACGCTTACCTGGTGATCAAAATTATAATTTACTTCACGAAGGATTGTAGTAATTGACTCGAATCTGACATATTCTGTAGGGTGAAATGGAATAGGGAGCATCTCATTTAAGCGCTACAAACAAAAACTTAAAACAACCAACATATTCTATCATAAACAAACCAACTATGGAATTACGACCAATCAACTAACGGTGATTGGTTATGATTGGTGATTGGTAATACCACAGTAATCAAGAGATAACTAACACATTTGTTGATCATTAAAGTATTTAAATTATGGAGCATTTGTTCTACAGAACCCGAACTATCTAAAATATTCATCATCTAAGATAAGAAGTATCTCTTTTTTTATTTTTTAATCGGATTTTTTTTATTTTTAGTGATAATTTAAATTAAATAATTTAATTGTTGTCAGGTTTCCCTTCACTAATAATTTTTTAATAATTGATTGCAAATATCGATATTTCGAAAGAGACATAATCCACATCCTTCAAAAAAGTATCATTAAATCAATTATAAAAACAAATAAATCACCGGGTTTCAATCTGTAAAAAACCGGGAAATCAATGGTAGTATCTATACAAAAACAATTTTTCAGCGGTTCTGAGAATATTCCTATTGGTTGTTTTAATCAGAAAATTTGAAATCATTTGGTGAATAAAAATGTCATCTGCAATTATCCGACGATTAGACAATGACTGCAAATCAGAAAATTTAAGATGGTAGGAATAAGGTGAAAGTAACAAAATGTATTGTTGAATCCCTGCACTGCCTCAGTGTATCCTCAATGTGTTTTATGCTATTATTTTTGTTTATTTATTTTATTCTAAGGATATAAACCATTGCCTAAGCATTCAAGCCATGAAGGGCGAATGAATTATTAATGTATTATACATATATAAATAACATTTAAATATACATAATACGTACCTATCACACTATGCTATATCCCTAACAAGAATTTTAATTTTTTCAAAAATTTATTTTAAATTCTCAACTCGTTTTATAAACTTTATATGAATAATATTATTTTTTTTTTATTACCAATTATATCCAACTGATTTTTTATATTACTCAATTACTTAATTGTATTTATTGGGCACTTTCGAAAATATATAAATAGTCAGTGTCAAATTCTAAATTTAAAAATTAAATTAAAAAAAAAAACTTACTAAAAATACACAAATAACGTAGTAATTTAAATATTTTGTTTTCGTTTGAAAATAGAACGAACGTGAATAAACAAAAACAAGCCAAAAAAACAATCTTTTTATCACACATCCCCACCCTGCCCTGTATCATTCATTTAGTATTAAATATAATATAATAAAAAAAAAAGTTGTGGTGGTGGGTGGTTCTCGTGGCTTCTCGTATACAACAAAAACTAATTGTGAAATTTTTAACAATTGAAATAAATATAATTCAGTCAATTAATAAATCAGAGTGAACCGAAAGAATTGCGAGTAAAAAAAAACATTTCAAATGTATTTATTTCAAATATTCATTTATGTTGACTTAAGGCAGAAATGTAGAACTATTTTTGTAGATAAGACCAAATTGAAGTGTATAATCATTATTGAACGCCTTCTTACAAATTAATAATTCTATTGACTGTCGTTTAGGACTTTCAATTGGTGTAGGTCTTACAACAACTTACTCTTAGGTTTTACTTTAATTACTTACTTTCGTAGATTTTACCTAGATAGAAAATTGAACTTATTAATTAAGAATATCTCATTTTAAAGAACTAGCCATCAATTTCGATAACAATGTTACATTTACAGCATAAGAACATAGTTAACAAGGAGTAAATTCTATGTTAAGTTTCATTAAGAGATGATCTAAGGAATTTAATTATCATGTTCGTTCGCCCTCACTTTTAAAACGTTATATCTGGTCTCATATCAACAAAATTTTATCACTCACTTTTAACACGTTGGTACTGTCTGGTCTTATATCAACAAAATTTTATCACTCCCATTTTACACGCTAGTATACTATATCTGGTCTCTGGTATATACGTAAAATTCCATGGCTTAACCGAATAATCCTGCCTCCTTACCGCGATCGTTTTGAGCCACTTCAATGAAATACTTTGCAATCGAGAATATTTGTTGCGGATATCGTATATTTAACGTAATTCAACCGTTCACTGGCGAAATTGATTTACAAATTATAAGAGGTATAATTAATAAGGAAATTAGAGTAGTACGTCGTATGTGATTGCGCAAAAAACGTTTTAACTGTCCTTTTCATAAAACTAACAAAAATTCACAAAATTCGTTGGAAGTCCATTTTATTTATTAGTTGATCCTATAGACTGTTAGTATTGAGCTTTTTTACCGTTATTGTTTTGGAAATTCATTTACGTACCATTATTCGGACGAGTTAGTTCGATTTTTTTTAACTTTTTGTACTGCTTGATTTGTAACAAATCTGGTATGTTATTAGCGATTTTAGTTTGCAGTGGGTTTAGTTTTATTGCATATCTACCCGCGTTTTTGCACTACAGGCATTTTGCATATACTTTAGGGTTTATTCTGCCACTCATATTTTTATTTCTTTAGATTATATCGCTGCGACACTACACGATGTAGAGAGCAGTAGTAGTTTTCGTTAATTGAAATTACTAATAAATTAATTTCCGTCACTTGTTCAATGCAAACTTTTCTATTAAAAAATAATAACAAAAAATTTAAATATAGTAAGAATTCGAGCTCTAAATATCATTTAGATCAGTGGGAGAACCGAATCGTAAAATATTAAAATTTAGACATAAAATAATATATCAATTATTACAAACCACATTAAAAATACAAATTATTTTAGGTGCCACGGAAAGCCAAGGAATAGTTATAAATAAGCAATTGGCGCGAACTCTTTCAAATACATTTTCCTTCCTTGCAAATGCATAAACAGAATCAGTAAAATTTTATAAATAATTTAATGAAGGAGAAAGTTCAAGGATTTCGCAACTATTTTTAAATGCTCTATTATACAATTTGCAACTTTTCAAAAAGAACCTCTTCAGGTTCGTCTCCTACTTACCTTCCAATTCTCCTCTATCATCCTTTTTTCCCTCCAAATCCTTTTTTTCCTTACCCACACCTACAATAATTTTGTGTAAAGGAATCCTTTCCTAGTGTTTGGGTAGCGTGTAAAAAAAAAAAATAAGGAGATCAAATGAATTATTCTCGCTATATGTCAAGATAAGCGATAAAGGGTTGATAACAATTTTGTTCTAGAACCAACTTCTAATTTTATTAATTAGTAAAACAATCTGTTAAAAAACAACAGATCGAGTTACACGCTGGGTGGCGCAGTAGGTAGAGCGCCTGCAACCGAAAGGTCCCGGGTTCGATTCCCGATGAAGCAAAAAAAAAAAGTCTTCATTGGTTTTTCGAGTTGGTCTAGTACCCTTTTTCATTGGGATATAATAAATGACAAAAGATAATTGAGAGTTAATATGGTAACAAATTGAATAAAACGAAACTATTCTATTTAAGAAGGCTTAGTTCCTGACAATAGTAGTAGTTTTCCACATTTAATGAGTAGATAAGCCAGTAATTTGTTAAAATAAATACTCGAATTATTGTAGATATTGTAGTGTAAAATTGCAGTACCGTACTTAATTAAGCACGAAAAGGTGATTCTACCTAAGTTACTGTCAAGATCATAAAACAAAACAAAGTACGATGCATAATTGTATTAATTCACACTTTAGGCCACCCAACCATATACGTTCGATAAATTTGCAATATCTATGTAAAATATTTAAATGCAGTTCTAAAACTAAAGGTTCTTCATTACTGATCTAGACAGAAAAAATATGACAAAAATAAACAGATTTTTAAAATTGTGAACTTTTATTAGTTCCGAAAATAATTCAAATTCTTTATTCATTTCGTATTTGCAAAATTTCATAAATTATATTTATGAGTACCCATACTACTCATCTGGGATATATTGAAAAAAATATATCAACATTTTTGTTTGCAATTAAAATAAAAACAAAAACATAATTTATACAGAATTATCGAATTCATTCGTACATTTTTTTTTTATTATTATTAAATTTAGATTTTTTTTTTTATTTCTTTTTTACATATTTTATTATTTTTATGAATTGAAAAAACTTTTATGAGTAATAGATTGGAAACTCCCAATTTATTTATTTTCACATTGTTAAAAATATTTAAACAATACATAAATTTCTGAAATTTTTGTTTTTCCTTATTTAATGCTGGTGTTTATCGATATCGATTAGAAAATATGTAATCAATGGAATGGAATTAAAATAATATTTTTTTTTGTGTTTTGTTTGATCCTGTTTACAACCATAATACACGTCGTCTAAAGACATAATTAAGGATTGTACATCTAACTTTCAGTTGTCTGGTCTGTTTCAACAACTCTTTTATCATCCATTCAGGATATATGATCATTCTAGGCTATTTTTCTACTTCTGATCCACTACTAAACCACCTAAAAAGTGTTGCATTCTTGTCCGATTCGGTTTTTTGGAACTTTGTCAATTATTATTTATCCTGCAATATTTCTTAATATTCCCCATTCTGCAGTACGAAGAATTATTTTTATTTGTCTGGTATCAGATTTGGCTTTTACTACATATATCATTATAAGACGAACGTATGCCTTGTATATTTTGACCTTCGGCTCCCGACTTATAAATTTATTATTCCAAATGACTTGTACAAACATCCAGATATTCTCGTTGCTTTGTTAGCCTGATTCTGATTTTCATATTTGTGGTTTTGATTTCCTAAAATTTCAATGATATTTAAATGGCTTTATTTGTCCGACTATCTAATCTTGCAATTCACAGCTAGCTTACATTTTAATGGGTTCGTTGGTCATGACAATAGTTTTTTTAAATTTTTTTTGGGTTTGATAGGTATATTATATACTTATGTTGAGCAAAACTGATGTAGTCTTTGTAAACTGTCTTCAATTTTGGAAATTCCATGACATCGTAAATGTATCGATTAAGATCATACCAACACATTGACGTATGATTTTAAATGTCAAAAAAAAATTGTTTACATTGTTTCATGATCCGTAATTAATTTGACAGTATATCCGGCACTCATTTTCACGACACGGGTTGTTAAATTATGTATCCGATAATTTGTTGATACGCAGTATAGTTTGGTACAGTTGTGTTCAGTAATTTTATTTAAAAAAAAAAACAACAAAAATTTTTTTACAAAATTGTCCACATTAAATTTTCCTTTCTTATTCAATTCAAACATTTTAAACATTTTTAGTCAAGATTTAGGTTAGGTTTACATTAGATTTTATATTAGCATAAAATAATTAATTTAAGGTTTTTACTTGCCGTTTGCAAAGTAAGTTTATTCTAAATATTAAAGTCAGGTTAATCTAAATAATTACAAATCAAAGGTGTAAATATTCTAGTTATATAAGCTCTTGAAATATAAAATTAAAATATATGAAAATAACATATTGTACAAATACATTAAGCATTAAGGCAATAAATAAAATAATAATAATAATTTTAAAAATTTATCTGCAAAATAGGTATCCACAAATGAGTATAATATTTTGACATTTGATTTGGTCTTTTTTTTAGTGAAAATGTGTTTAGAATGATCGAAATTAAAAACAGAGTACATTATATGTTGCCAACACAATGTTGTCAATTCAGAAAATTTGGCATTTTGTATTTGTATGTACATCGTATCGGTTGAAATTTTATGGATACATTTCCGATGTCACCGATTATAACCGAATAATTTGCGTAACAATCGATCTTAATTTCTCCTTAAAGAAAGGATGTTTTTCATTAAATTGAATATGTTATTGTATGGGTTTGTGATTCTATTGATTTGATTTTTTGCTTGAAATTGGTTGAAATTTCCCGCACCCAAGCAGATTTCAGTTGTGCGATTTACTATACAGAATTCCCGACGAAATGTATGTCATCTTTACTATACCAAAATATAGCACTGTCCTGGTTGTAATTTTAAAATGTGTTAATTTGAACTTAGTTTTTGAAAAGGTATTCTAAGTTAGTGAAAATAGGACAAAAATAACAAAAAAATGTAAAAAAAAATATTAATGCATAGGAAAACTGACTTTTGTGTGGGTATTTAAATTTGAATTAATTCCGCCCTCTGTTGCTGAAACACTTAACAAAAAATTTTAATGTAACAAAACTAATATTAAAATTTTCAATTTTTGCAAAACTTAATTTAAAAAAATTATGAAATCTAAAATTCTAAAAATAAAATATGTAGATACACATAAAAAAAAAATTGTTAATCTACAATAATTAATATTTCTAAGTATTTTATTGCAAAATGTTCAAAATAAATTATAATGAAAAAATTTATTTACATTCGAAAAATTTAGGTATTTATATTCGCAATTAATATAATAAATTCACCACACACATACACACCCCTTTTGTTAGGTTAATTAAAAAATTAGTTGGAATAATTTTGAAATATTTACTTTTCGTATATTCACAATTTTGTAATAAAAAATAAAAACCAACAACAACAAACCTGGGTTCAAATTCACAGTAATTTTGCCTAATTGTTGTTGCATAGTTTACTGTTTTTGTAAAGTATTTTTAAAGCTTCTTTTTTACATTGAAACTAAAATGTAAATATTTAATACAAAATATTCACAAACATTAATGAGTATTTATTTTGAATAATTTCAATGGCTTTGAAAAATAAAAGTATTTTAGAGAGATAATATTGCAACAAATTTTTTTTTATAAATATGCAATTAAACTAATTTGTTTTGTTGTTCTTGTTTTTTTTTCAATACTCCGGAAATAGTAAATTTTTCCATCTGGATTCGAACTAATTGATATTCGATTTATTTTGATTTATGGCTCTATTATATAGTTTAGTAGTCTATAGTTATGTACATATTATATAAGATTTGGGTACAAAGTCCCAAATTCAAAATATAAAAATACAAAATCCCGAGGTATACAATCTTAAACTTTTCAACAGTATCATATTACGAGTATATGTATAAATTTTTATATTAGAAATTGGCAATAATTTAGCATTTTGAATTAATTTATTTTATTCAAATTCTACATACTAAAGCTGATTAGATATCAATTCATGTTAACCTCACCTACACTGCTAAGGTGCTCATTTTCAATCTGATCGCTAAAGGTGTGCATAAAAGATATTCTGCTCTAAATAGTTTAGATGGTTTGACAATCCAGTATAGTTCCTGGTTAGTCTTTAGAGTTCATTCCAGATTATAGGGATGTTCAGATCATGTTGTGTATGCTGCAATTAGTTACATACCAAGTAGCTTTGGGAATGATTCTTAATATTTTTGATTGAATTCTGTGACGGATTTTAGTATATGAATAAAAGTAGCATGAACACTTTTATATTCCATTTATTAAGCCAATTTTCAAAAAGTTTAATATGGGAGATTTTTGGAAGCAACATGAGCGTTTATATGTGAGCTCAAGATAGCCGTACCAAAACAAATGTGGATTTGTCCACTATCACTTAAATCAGCGGTATATATTATATAAAAATGAGTGCTTTATTAGGTTTTCAACCTGGTCCATTACCCTTTGCCATTGGAATAAAATAAATAATAATAAATAATAGTGAGTATATAATCTGGTAACAAATTAAATAAAATGGAGCTTTCTATTTAAGAAGGTTTAGTTTCTGACAAGTAGTTTTCCACATTTAATGAGTAGATAAGCCAGTAATTTGTTAAAAAAAATACGCTAAGTATATTTAATGATATTGTAAGATATACTTGCAGTATGGTACTGTCAAGAATATAACAAAACAAAAACGGCCCGATCACACTACCTTGCGGTAAACCAGCTTCGATAACATGCAATGTTCTTCAGTTAAATAATCATTATTATTATAATCCATATTTTATTTTATATCGCATATCAGTTAGATACAATTTGATGAAATTCAAACGGTAGTTTGATGCGATTACACCCTTATTTTTTTATCTTACTCATGGTTATTTATCAATATTATTTTGATCATTAGTGAATGTATTCGAATTTTTTCAAATACTTTAGCTAGTGTTGATAAAACACGAATAGGTGTATATGAACCTAAACAAAGAACTGAACTCCCACTTTTTAACCCACTATAAAACAAATTCAATATCTCGTATAAAGAGACATATTCTGAAAAAACCGTACAATTCTGATCTTATAACCAGTTAAAAAATCCCTCCTAATTCAAAATCTTGCATATGAATAATCCTGAATTTGTAGTCAACGATTTGCAAGCGAGCAAGCAATAACCCTTCTACAATGAAAATAAGTAATGTTAGAATTTGCTGTTAAAGATTTTGTAACTTTGAGTTTTTTTATCAATAACTAAAAATTTTACATGAAATATCAATCACACGACTAGTAAAAATAGTCATACAAGCGTATTTTACATTTATTATGAACATTTTAAATGAGTTTAAAACAAGTTTCAGTTACTAAAATGTATAATAATTAAAATTTTGATTTATGATTTAATTATTCTAAAATGAAGCTGACATTTAATTATATTGTTAAACTATAATTTTTTTTAAAAAAAAAGTATTATTACTGTCACAAGTAATAATTACAATAATACTATTCACGCCATTGAATATTAGGCATTATGCACCATTCATTAGATATTAAACACATGAATATTGACAGTTAATGAATATTGAATGTTGACAATTCTAGTTATTTGATAGTAATTAGGAATTAGAAAAATATTATTATAAAAAATATTAATTATTTCAGCAAAAGTGTTTTAGATTGCATACATCAAAACAGAAATAATAGTAACAATGACGAAACAGGCATATAGTAAAAATGTTGTATAGTAAAATTGCATAAATTTATCATGAAATCCTAAAAGATTTGCAGAACAACATAAAATTCCAAAGTGGGTAAAAATAGCTTGAAAGATATTTATGCTCTGATATTATTCTTGTTAAAAAATTAAAAATTAATAAATACAACAATTATTACTCTGCTGAATGAAGTTTTCACATTGCCTGCATATTTCCGAATAAAATTTTGATCTACATTTGAAATCAATGCTGGCGTCCCACAAGGTAGTGTACTATAGGGCTATTTTTATACCTTGTATATACCTCTGATCTACCGAAAGCAGAAACACATTAACCTTCACCTTCGCAAACGATTTTGCAATTTTAAGCTGCCATTCACATACAAATTCACATACAGTATCTAAAAACATTTGCAATAGATACAGGAATGGCTCTATAAGTGGAACATAAATGTCAATGAGAGCAAAAGTGTCCATGTAACTTTCTCGTGAAAGAAGGGATTATGCTAACCAGTTGATATAAATGGGATAACTATTCCGCAAGCTAACAAGGTTAAATACCTTGGAGTACACCTAGACAAAAGGCTAACTTGGATAAAGCACACCACCGCGAAAAAGAGGTGGTTTGGGAAAAATTCTACACTAAATCTGGGACTCAAAGTGTTGTTATGAACGCCATTATGAAAGCAAAATGCTATGGAAAACTGCTTCTAATAGTAACATCGAAACAGTTCAAAGGAAGCAATCAAAAATTGTACGTAATCGACATAAAATTTGAATATACCCATGGTTACAGAAGAACTGTAACCATGAAAAATATAAAAACAGATATGCAATCAGACTGATCCAACACCCTAACCCTTTGTTGAGAGATCTACAAAATATTCCAATAACCAGCTGGTTAAAAAAACATCGCTTTGAAAATTGGAATCAACAAGCAAATATGAAATGTCAAATCAATGGACTAGATCTTTCAACTTTTTAGGCTTTCAAATTTGAATAAACCATAAATATCACTATTGCTATAAATTTATGCTATTTCTCATCTTTCAATAAACCTCACGATATTTTTTAAGTAAATTGCATAGCAATTTTTCTAGTTGAATAATTTCGTTTAAAAGCAGAAGTACGATTTGATTTTTGTCAGCGCATCATTCTTATATAAAATGTATTGAACTGTGTCTTCTACCACAAACTTTGACTTTGCAAGTGCCTGTTCAAGTCTTATTCACTTAATAGTGATCTATAAAAAAAAATGATTATGTAACAAATATTTTTTCTTCTTAGTCTTCTTAGCAGGTCTACTAGATCTAATTTTTTTAAATAGAAGCCAAAATACTTCTGTCTAGTTGAAATTTTATTTTTTTGATAAATATAATTTGTTTTTCAAATTTCAGTTTTCTCACTTCATTTTGATTGTGTAATACTGAAAAAATTCACAAAATGGTAGTGGTTGTACGGGGTTGACTTCAAGGCTAAGTCATTTGCTCTTAAAAATTTTCTTTGCAGTTTCCCAGTATTATTTGGAGTCAGACTCTAGAGTTTAAATGAAGCTCTCACCAACAACATAGGTATTATTGCAGAACGAAAAATTCACGATCTAATCAACATTCTCAATCGCACAGGGTGGCTTTAGTGCCGAGCTCCTTGGGAGAATAAAAATAGGAGAGGGATATCTGAAAACAACCAATAACAAAAAATAGGTCGAATCGTGGTATCAAAAAGGTACAATTATTAAGTGTTAATTGGTTTTCCAGAAGGAACTGGAATGGTTACTTCTAATTACATACCTACCTAAGTCAGCTGAAATTTTTTCTTTAATTAAACTTGAAACTGGTACCAAAATGGTTACAATGTTACATTAAATATAAGTAACACTTAAATATAAGTCACACCAGTTCTTATTTACCATATTGAAAAACAAAATACATACTTTCGTTTCAATTCAATTCAAATAATTTATTTCCTTCAATATACTTATTTTTTTGTCATTGTTTTTTTACAGAGTTTACAGATATTTTCTTTACAGTTGAAACATTTTAAGCTTTAAATAAATGATACATTTGTGATGCTTACATTAAATTTTTAACGAAAAGCAGAGTAGTAAAAATCTTATCCTATAAATTTTATGCTGTCATTAATAATTGGTACAGTAATACAATTTCATAAGAATATAGATATTTATTATTTTGTTATACTCCACCTTTACCTTAGTCAATGCTTTCTTTTGTTCAATCATTGTTGAGATTATTTTTGACATTCATCCGTATGTAGTAGAATTTCATATTTGTTTTATTTTGTTGCGAGACATGCCTTAAAAAGCTCTATTATTTAAACTGTTGATTGTGGGTAATTTGAATTTCTTTATGTTTCATAACTTTTCATAATAATTCGATATGACTTGGACCAGATCATGGCCAACTCATAACATTATATTTTTAATGTTTTCATCTATTTTCTAATAATTTTATTATGTCTGTTTGAATTAATCATCTGTTATACAAATTTGATATTGATATTATTAAATTGTGTTCTAGGATATTCTAATATTGAATAAAATAGAATTACGTTGTTGAAGAAGGCTTAGTTGAACTAACAACGCTAGTGGTTTTCCACATTTAATGGGTTGATATAACGGTTATGCTCAAGTCCATCGGAGATTTTGTTCGAATGAAAAATTCCATTCCGCATTCGAAAAAATTCGTATGCTAAAGTTCATTCGTCCACAAACACAATATTTTTTGTATCTAGTAAAGTTGATATGTAAGTAGGTACTAGGTAGGTACATTCAAATGACTTTTTTTGTTTTTTCTTTTGTTAAATAAAAGTAATTATATTTTAGATTTATGTGTTTGTTCAGTTTAAAGAATGAATTCAAAAATAAAATAAGAATTATATAGCGGTTTTAGAAGAACTGGAAAATGAAGAAGCGAAAATTTTTAGAAACGCACCATTTCTAAAAAAACAAGTAATTTAAAATTTTATAAACAAAAATTATCATTACATTTTGAAAATAAAAATTATTTTACAATATAAAACACTTCGTAACAACGCTTTCGAATGATTTTTTGTATCGATAGAAATTTTGTTCATTTCTATTCATGTTTCATTCCGATGGACTACAGCATACACAAAAAAAAAAATCGAAATAAAATTAACATTTTGCAGCGCGTGAAGACAATTCAGAATTCAGTATACCACATGTGTTCATCGAAACATTTCAATGGACTTGAGCATAACTCTATTAATTAAAAATTGCAGTACCGTACTTAATATACGAAAAATTATACTGTCAAGGACATAGAAAAAAAAACAATAAAAAATTATAATTACTAAACATTTATTGTGTCAAAAAAAAATTAAATTAACTTCAGACGAAAAGCACTCACCTTCTTAACCTAAAATTTGACTAGTTATTTCGGATAATCTCTTAAATAAGATTCTTGTTTTCGTCTTATATGACTTTTTTTAATAACTGTTTTAGACCATTGTAACTGTTTTCAGTTTTGTAACATCCGCAGTAGAAGTTCCTAAATATCACAACATTCGAATTTACTTTTCAATGAACACACTGCGCCCTCATTCTAAAAAATTCAAAAATACAATGCAATGCAAATACATATTCTAGATTTCTGATTCAAGGTCAAATTACATTTAAAAATTCACCGATATTATTTAAAATATATTTTTGTTGTTGTTTTGTTCCAATTAGTAATCATTGGATTGAATTTTTGAAAATTTATTTTTAAAATATGAATTTTTCTGGTGAAATATGTCTTAATTGCACAAAATGATTATTTTCTTAATCATTTTGGGACGTTGAGGTTGAATATTTCATAAAAATTGTCCCCATAAAATTGAGAACAAAATTTTTTATATTTTATTTTTTGTCTGCGCTTTTTTTTTTGTATATTAAATTTAAAATTGTTGGTATATGCTGTGTAGTAGGTTTGAATTTTCCAGGAATTGACATTTTTATTTGCAATTTTTTTTTTGCTTTTCAATTCGTAGAAATAACAAAGGAAATACTATTGCGATTCGGTAATTATGTTCATAAATAAATAATATGAAAAAATATACATTCACTCGTAATTAAATACAAAAACAAAAAAATGACAAATTAATATTTTAGTTTTTGCTCCTATTTTTTCTTTTCTTGTTTATCTTCTCATGTATTTTTTCTTTCGTTTTTTCTTTTTTTGTTGATTTTAAATGATAAAAACACGCTATGGTTTGTTTTTTGAGCTTTAGGTGATGAAATGATATAAATAAAATAAAAAATAAAAAAATGTATTTCTATAAAAAAAAATTAAGAAAGAGAAAGTGATGATGACACTATTTAAGTGACAGTTTGTATCAAAGTATTTATACATAATATACAATGACATTTAAGTAGAGTGATATGTTTTATATATGAAAGAGATGAAATACTGTACAAATTTTCAATTTTCTTGAATTTTTTAATACATTGTTTTTTTTTTGTACTATTTTGTTTTTTAAATAAAAAAAAAACATATTTTAAAAGATTGGAAAATTTTCTTATAATATAGAAAATGTTTAATGCCCGTTTGTTTGTTTGTCAACTAGTTCGTTTATCTTACTGTGATTTGTGAATTACTATCACAATATAGAAATCAAATACCAAGCAGCTTATTAAGATCGTTTAAAGACAACAAGAATATATATATCAAGTTAATGGCATATATATCATAATAAGATTACTCACAAACGTATCTAAAACTTTATCTAAAATATTAGTCATTGTTAAGTCTCAAAAACGCTTAAAAAGATGCTTAAATAGCAAACTATCTTTTTATTGGTCTGACACTAGACATTATTGTTATTATGGCAGCTCAAACAATAATTCTATGTTTTCGCCGGTCGTTTTGGTGCATATTCATATTATTTTAAAAATATGGTTCTTTAATGCACTATTCCTTTAGACATCTCATTTTGGTAAGGAAAACGTTCAATATCGTTTTCAATTCAGTTTTGTTCTGAAGAATCTGCTCCAAAATCAATTTTAAATCAATAACTGATGTACAGAAAACATGAAAGTTTGGCACATTTCTAAGTCTAGTGATTAGAAAATCAACAGACTCAACAATGACTTAAACTGTTACTGAACGTTATTTAAATTATTCTAAATTATTTTCATATCATATAAATCTTTCTATAACCCATATTTTTTCAAATAAAAGAAATACATAATTTTTTTTTATATTTTATTAGTTTTTTCATTTTGATTTTGAATTAGCATAATATCAGTTGTTATAAATTATTGTTATTGATTTATGTTTTATATTTTATTCCAAGTAAAATAACTGTAACTCTCCAATTGTTACCTTCCAAATTTGATATTCAATTTTTTTCTGTGTAGAAGGTTTAAGAAGTATTTGAATTAGTTTGGAAAACTGATGGAGTCGTATTTCTGAAAGAAGCAAAAAAAAAAAGAAAATGAACACTAATTTAGTAAATTTCTAATAAAATTAGACCTTAGATTCTAATAAAAATTGATCTTTATTTTTTAAATTTATTTCTTATAGAGACATTTTAATTTTATGAGAATTTTTATGGTATTATTTGTACGTTCCTGAATTCGAAGATAGATCTTTTAAAATATTTATTGCAAGATAAAATTTAATTTTAGCTTGAAATATTTGGAAAACTTTCAATTCGTAATTTTTCCATTTACTTAGTAATAGATCTGATTTTTCAGGAAAAAGACACTCAAAATCTATATCGACCTAGAAAAAAACATGTATGTATATGAATCAAACTATAATTATAATTTTTGCTCAGAGCATTAAAAAAAACTTACTAAACGATGTCCAAAACTGTTTTTAGAAAGTGACCAGTTCTCAAAAATTTCAGTAGTGAAGGGTAAATTACACAAATCAAATGTTTTCTTTCACTTTAATTCGATTACTTCAAAAGGAGTTGAATGCAAAGAAAGTCACGTTTTATTAGTGAGAACTCACTGATATTCTAATATTTCAGTTGCTTTTGAATCATCCTCGGATGTAACTGAATATACTAAATGTACAAAAGAAATCACAAAATGTTAAAAACAGGAGTTCTTTACGTAAAAGTATATTACACATATTAGGCAAATTATAAAAATAGTGGAAGCTTAATTTTATAAATAATAGTTTATAATTATGTAATATTTTTTGTATGTTACCTTGAGTTAGCTTTTTATAAAAACTAGGTATAAGTCTATTTTTTATTCTGCTAATTTGTAAATTTATGTAGCTCACTTTTATTTGTTTTCTATATTTAAATATTTTTTTTCTTTTAAAATATAAAAATTAATTACATATTATGTTCTATGCACAAACATTTTATAAACTGAATTTGATTTTGACGCTGACCAAATCGTTTTATATTCATATTATAATATGAAATCATAATCATACGATATGATTATTATCGTATAACTTGTATTTTTTTATGCTTACATATAAGATGTCCGTTACACTTAAAAATTTACACTGAAATCATAATCATACACTATGATTTTTTTTTTTTTTTTTGTTTTAATAGTTTTATTTATATTTTTAATATATAATTAATAATTCCAAAACAAAACTTAAAAATAAAATTTCTTATATATAACTTAAGGTATTCATATGGCTAACTTATACATATCTATCTCTCTTACTTACATTTAATATTAATTGGTTATTATGTACATATCAGAACAAAAAAAAACCAGATTTACAACCATAAGTTAATATTGGGCTTATCAGGTTCTTGTAACAAAGTAGTTTGACTTTGCTACACAGAATTTTCGAATGAAAAAGTTTACGTAATGTTAGAAACGCATTCGTTGCTTTTCTTATTTGATTTTTTATATGGTCTTTGAAGTTATAGTTATGGTAGTATAAAATGCCTAAATATTTGAATTTACTCGAGTTGCTGATTTTTGTATTGCCTAGAGCATTTATATGGAATTCTCTCTAGTGTTTTTTAATATTATAATTGACCAAGTTGACAGCGTTACGGAAAAGAACACTCTCGCATTTTTGGTAATTAATTTTAAGTTTCCATTTGACACTATAATCAACCACTTTATTAAATAGTTTCTTGTTACCAGAAGTTACTCTAAAAGTTTTGTTCCTTATGCTCTCAGTCAAGAATACTAAGTGTGGCAGATACTTGTATTTTAGCAGCTTGTATATAATACCATCAAGCCAGACTGTGTCAAATGCTTTTTCAAATTAAATGAAGCAAGTTGCTACACATTTCTTATCATTTATCTGTCTGCAGATATCAGAAGATAGTTTTGTCATTGCATGGGAATGGTCGAAGGGATCTTTGCCCGGTTTTTTCCAATTTTGTGGGAAATAACTTACGTTTAAACAATTATTGAATATTATACAATACCTTTCTATTAGCGAATCAGGAAGTTGCTTTAAAATAATGTTAGAAATTTTATCGATACCAGAAGATTTTTTATTTACCAAAGTTATTGAATATTTCTTTAAGATCCTCAATAGACTATGATTATAATGGTATAATTTATGTTTTATGCTGATGGATACTAAAGTTGTTGCTGTTTTTTTTAATTTTTATAAGCTTATGATTCAGATTAATACCCTCTGATTTGGGAAATGTTTTAATTAATAATAATCTATTCCAAATTTTTGAATGTATTAATCACAAAAAGCATATCAAATGAGTTCTAGGAATATCTCTGTTTTTTTAAAAAAAATGTTTGTTAAAAAACATTCTAAACTGAAATACAATTATGTAATTGCTGTCAATCAATCAAATACAAATGCAAATTTGCTAAAAATAATCGAGTTATTCTCGAAACGAATTAACAGAACTGAAATTGAATGAGAACGATTTTCTGTACCCATTATTTTACCAAAACTAAATGCTACAAAATGTTACCAACAATTATTTCAAATTCATCAGGCGATGCCATTTTCTTCTTGGTTCTAAACATTTTCATTTTTATTACAAATTTTTTTTAGGAAAAAATAAATGTCACAAATTTTTATAAATTATGATTGTGACAACCAATTTATGATGTAATTAATTGGGTGATGGAAATTTTTTTTTTATTGGTAGTAAAATTCGAATAGATTTTTTTTTCTTTTTAATTTCAAAATAAAGTAATGATGAAAATAGGTAATAGGAAAAACATTAAATTAGAAAAATTAAAAAAATAAATAAATAAATCTCAACAATAATAGTTCTGACAGGCATTATTATATTTGTTTAATTCATAATTATTAGTTAGAAAAAAAATATATATTAACATTATTAGTTAGAAAAAATAAATAATTTAATTGAATTCAATTCATTCGTCTGAGAATTTACATAAAAATTAAAAATTTTCATTCGATGAAAATTTTTTGCTTAATAATTAAATAAGAATTTGTATTGAATTTAAATTGATTTAAGTCGGTCTCAACTCGACCTTCAACTTAAATTTTGAATTCATTCATATATTGAAACGGTTTTGCGGTTGACTCCAGTCATACCTTGGCTGACTCAATACATGAGCGCACTCAAAATATCATCGGGATTCAGCAATTTAGTTGATTTGTGTTGAACGATTGATTGACTTCAAAATGAGATGACTCATTTTCAATTTTTGTGGATAAAAGAATTTATTAAATGTAAAAATACATTGATGGCAGAGATATAAAACACCAATGATATGTTTTAATTTACAGAGAAATTTCTAATTTGTATAGTGACTATCAGGGGAGAAATGGGATGAAATTTAAAAAAAGAACAGAAAATAAGACAATATGGAACAGACGATGACTGTGATATTCACAGTCATATTTCTCGAACTTGAATAAACACAAACACTCTGTCTATGAAAATATGATTCACAATATGTATTCGTTTTCCTGACCCTTCTTTTATATATTAAAAGCTCTCTTCATTTAACTTAATATTTCATTTTAACTTTAAAATTTTGTATTTTAGTTTTACTTTTGCTTGCTTAAACATTATTCAAATCACCAACAAAACAAATTAAGTTCGATATCATCAATTATAATTAACATTCGTGTTTAGAGAAAATTTAACAATTCTGACAGTATATTTTTGATATTTTCCGACTATATTAAATTATTTGATATTTTGAATTTTATTAATCGTTCCTACTCAATCAGTATTGGTTTTAACTTAGTTTAATCTGTATTTATCACTTACATAGCAATCCTTTTATAAAAAAAAAAACATACTAGAGGGTTCTATATTTTGCAATTAATTCATGTCGTTACATATCATCATCATTTATCCATTTCTCTGTGATAGAGACTTTTGCGTAATAAAGTATAGGATTGTGCGTACCTCAAATGATGTAGTTAATAGTCAATAGTCAATAATTAAAAATTTTAAAAAAAATTTGCCTCAGTTTCAAAAATCAACATATTTTCACAATGTAGTTGATTAGTCTACACAAGCCTTTTACTTGATGATGCTTGCGCCTCCTATCATTTAATAGAAGACATGAATTTAATCTTCAATTGCATTTTTCCATCATACTAATTACAGTATAGAAAGATTATAAAATATCTAAAAATAATATGAAACAAACAATAAGTAGCCCTCCTATATTTCTCCAAACCAGAGAACTCACTAAAATTAAAAATATTACAATTCGTCAAAGTTGTTCAAAATCAGATCTATTTTTTCTATTATATAACTAATTGAAAGCCTCTTGTTTATTAATTTAGTTCTCTTACACTTATTATTCAAATCCAAATCCATGAATGAATTTCAAAAATTTAATGCAATTTTTATCAGTTTTGATATCGATTTTATTAATATAGCATACAAACAATATTTTAGAACCGATTGTCTAATAATGATAATATAATCGACTACTAATGAAAACTTAAACGCACTGATATTATAAAATTATTGCAAAATAAATTGGATTTATGTTATCAAATATAAATATCTATGTATAAAAATAGACAGTAGAACCTCTGTATAAAAAAACTATTTTTATTTGGATAAAAAAATTCTAACAAAATTAGTTTATATAACTAAAATAAATTAAATCATTTTTTATTTAGTGTTTTTATTAATATATAGATATATAGTTATTCTTAATAAATGTCACTTTAGATGAAAAAAAATTTTTGAAGTAAGGATAAAAAATTTCGTCATAAAGATACACCGTATCAGATCATAGCAAATTTATTACTGAATTTGAACCTGAAGATAAGACAAAAAATTTGACTCCAGTCAGGGACAATTAAATTCAAAAACTGAAAGCAAGGGTATATTTCACACAATTTCTTTATCAAAGTAAAAGAAAACTTAACCAAAACGATACGGAATGACCATAAAATATTCGCCCAAATTCTGACCATGAATATCTAGAACCATACCAGTTTACTCTAATTTTATTATTTAGCGTTTTTTTTACTTGTTTTTTAATTTACGTTATCTGCATACAATTTTCACACGGAATAATTGATAAACTTGTCACTATAATTCAAAATCGTCAAAATAAGATTTTTAGAATTTTGGGTTGTTTTTATATTAGAAAACTACATTTATTGTAAAGTGAACTACGATTTCGTTACACCATAGTTCTCTTTTATATTAATTTGACTAAATATATAGGATACATTTAAAAATATTTTAATTTGAGTTAGTTATAAAGAGGTTGTACTGTAAATATAAAACAAATTTTATCAAAATAATTCGATTTATAAACCTAATTTGATTCCAAAGAATTAAAGATAAATTTTTCAACAGTTGAAATCTATTTTGTTCTATATACCATTTTCTTTTTTATACAGAATAAAGTCTACAGTTTTAGTTAAAGTTAGTTAAAGTTTACAAAAATGCAATGTAAACTAACATAAATAGAAAATTGTTGTTTATATGCTCCTACCAACATTAATAGTTCTTAATACAACTTTTATGATACCCTATTGAATGTCTATTGGGTATCCTCTTCGAGAATTTTTAGCCTACTCTAATACCGTTTACATAAAGAGTTATGTTATTGTAGAACCGACCTCAAAATTTTGTTGAACCCTAATACGTATCTTACTATTGCAAAATATGTTTTTGTACAATTCTTGTCGGTTTGGTCTGTCAGAAATTGTCAGAACAGTCATGAATACTAAATTTTTTGATTTTATAACTGTTGTCTAGGTCTATAGTATTAATACTTTTTCAATTTCCTAGTCCAATTGTTTTGCGTACTTTATACGTATTAATTACGCTTGTTAGTCTTTACGCTAGTTAATACTTTGTAACCGAGAAATAAACATTAAAGTTGCGGTACTTAAAATGTTATATCTGCTCTGTACTTTTATACGGAATAGCAAAAGGGACGTTGAAAGTGAAGTGGCTGCTCTGAACAAATTACAAGCTTTCGAAATGTGGTGTTATTGTAGAATGCTGAAAATTGTTTACACCGACAGAGTCACGAGCCTAAAAAGCTTTTAAAAGATTGAAAATAAACAGAGAAATACTTATATAAATGTCAAACTTAGAAAAGTAAGCTCTTTTGGTCATATGATACGATGCCCAAAGTACGAACTACTTCAATTGGTCATACAAGGCAAAATTGAAGCCAATAGGAATATCGGGAGAAAACAAATGTGATAGCCTAGAAATATTCGAAATTGGTACCAGAAACGTAGGAGAATTGATTCACAGTGCAAGATGTAGAGAAGAGTATGTCAACATCATAGCAAGCGCACAGTGTTCAGTTGAGTGATCGCTTAACATCCAGTAATAACATTAGAAGAAGAATACAACTACATTTACATATGTCTAATTAAACAAATATATTTCGTCAATGTTTTGGTCTTTAAATACTGTAGTACTATAGTTTTAAATTTTCATTTCTTCTTTAAACATATTCAATGGCGTACTAGAACTATGTAATTATTTAATTATATACAAATATAGTTATATAATAAATAAAATTTATTCAGTAGATTTTCATTTTTTAAATTTGGCGAAAACATACTTAATGGCGTATAGAGCATATTTAACTTGAATTATGGCTTTTCTGTTAATTTGTTATTGCATAGATGTGGCGCCTTTACAGTTTTTATTGTTGGAATTTTCCACTTTTTTTTGTTTTGTTTTCATTTATGTTTTTATATAATTTTTTTTACTTGATATTCAATACAATAATACAATTTAATTTTTGAATAAATATAACTCTGAATTAATGTTTTTGTTATTTAATATAATTTATTTTATTAAAAATAAAAAAAATAAACGTAATCTGATATTTTCAACATATGCATTACATATTTTAATATAACACCAAAATTAATTATATGTTGACAAAAATATTTTATTATATTTTAATGAAAATAAATTTAATTTAATTTTTGTTTTGATTTACTATAAAAATTTATATTGAAAATAATTTTTTTTTCTCATATTACTAACAGCAAAAAAATATTTTTTTTTATCAGAAATTGTCAAATTTCCTAACCTGGTGTTATTAGTTAGTATGCATACATATATGTATGTACATTTATTTTATATGTATATGCAAATTCTATTGTTACGAAAAAAAAAATGGATTGCGAAAATTTGTTTTGTTTGAATAAAAAAAATAGAACTAATCTACCAAATTAAGGGAATATGTTACTGAAGACAAATCTGATTATCATAAATATTGGTAACATTAAATTTTATGCGAACCCTTAAACTGTATTTAAAATATGCCTGTATAGCCAGTGAATTGCCCATAAACTGTATTTAGAATATGCCTATATAAAAAAAGAAAACACTATTTATCAAATAAATACATTTATAATAAAGTCAAAGTAATAAAGATTGATAATTTTGCCTTTGATCTTATCAGGAGACACTATGCTAGATAATCGGAAAATACAGAAAATCGTCTGGTTAGTCATTGCACTTTTGCAAATGATTAATATATCGAAGAAACACTTCCCACAGAATTTATATCGTCTGCAACATTCCTTTATATGGATAACACTGGCTACATTCATACCCCAGACAACGAACCGATATAATAATACAATAAATAATTATTGAACTTAATTCAAGTTTACAAGGCAGCAATGTAATTGCTTTTACTGTCATGGATCAAATAAATGCAATGGTAAAAAAAAAATGAATTTATGATTAAAAATATAGAAAACAAAGGAATTGATGCTTTTCGAACATTAGAAAATTTTATTGCAGAGAATAAAATACAATTAAAGAATGAATTAAGCTTATATATAAAAGCACATTGCTCTCAACTTATGGTGAATTTTGGTTTTGATTTTCCTGGAAATTTTCAAAAAGTCAATTGGATAAGAGACCCTTTTTGTTCTGTAAAAAATTTACAAGAACTAGGTGATTTTTCAATCAAAGAGAGGGCTTATAGAGATTTTATCTGATTTTGGCCTGCAACACGAATTTAAAAACGATGACTTATTCAGTTTTTGGCTAACCAGAAAAACCGAATTCGAAATAATTTCCAACAGACCTATTAAATTTATAATGCCGTTCAGAACATCGTACTTATGTGAAACTGGATTTCAGCTATGATCAATATTAAAAATAAATATAGAGTTCGATTGAATGTTGAGCCTAGCTTACGCTTAAAATTAACCAAATTAGTCCTGACATTGCCAAAATCAACTCAAATAAGAAAATTCATCCTTTTCATTGAAATTATGTTATTATTATAATTTTTTTCATTTTTAGGATATGTTTCGTTCATCAACTAGAATTCATCAGTAGGTGTTTATAGTGTCAGACTACCAATACAACTCCTATTTTCATTTTGATTGACTTTATAACTTATTAGAAGATGCCAATAATCTGTGAGTTCTAAAAATTAACCAAAATTTCAATGTAAAATGTTATTTTTATAAAATAAATTTATGTAATTATAAATTTTTTTAAGCGTGATATATTAAAATTTCCACATCATTTTACTTTTAATAAAAAGAACAAGTTCGATTTATTAATTAATATTGATATATAGCCATTTTATGTCACCATTGTAGCTTTATTATTATTTGTGTTAACAAACAAAATTATTTTTAGGAATTGTTTCGTTCATCATAACACTACTACGATATGTCAAGAGACGACGAATAAATATATTGTAAGCTATGCTAAATGCTTACTATTAACTTTTATTTTTTATTTTTTGTTCTTTTCTTATTTTTTTATTTAGTTATTTGTATATCCTTCTTTGATTTTAATAACGCGGCCTAGAATTCTGCGAAAGGACGATTTTTACCTTATTATTTTGGCCAAGATAAAAATTAAATTAAAATGAGTAATTCATTGTATGCTTAATTTTGAAGTAGTAGTAAAGAGAAAAGATGATGAAATGAATTACACATTCTAAGTGAAGTTGACTATTTGTATATAGTATCTATAATAACTATGGGTAATTCCTAACTATCTATGCTATGCTCTATATAATAGTAATTCTCTAATATATGAGTCTAATCTGATCTAAGCTACTACAAACAACCGATAAAAATTGAAAAAAAAAATACAATGTAATAACTTTATTCGAACACACAAAAGCTATTTTAACTGCAAAATAATCTAATTTAATTCAACTAAATTAAGTGTTGACACTCATCAGTGTCTTACATTTCAAAAACAATAAATTCTCTATAATTATATTTCGTATTAACTTAAATATTATTGTTATTGCATTATTAATTATCCTATTCAGTATTGAGTTTCTTTAGCCAAAGTGTCAATCGATTTTGTGAACTAAAAATATAACTAACCTGAAAATATATCGATTTCAAGAAAAAAAAATCCTTCTAAAAAGGCTACTCTGAAATTTTGAATTGAAAGAAATACGATTTTACATAATCTTAAATATGGCATCAGAGCAACCCTTCCTATACTAATAAAATTTGTTTATTGGTATAACAGGAGGTTTCTATAATAACAATTTAAAGAGAATTCCTGTGAATTCCTTAATTTGTAATGATAAATATTTCAAAGAAACTGTTATTATTTTATTTTTGTTTTTATTCTAATTTTTTTTTTTTGTTTCTCAGGAATTATTTATAATATTATTGTTAATGACGTTATATTTTTAAAGTAAAAATTTTCGTTCAATAATGAATCCTTTTGATGTTTTCTAGTAACAAAAATAATAAAAACAATTGTTTTTAAAATATCAATTTCTATACTGGGTGGTCTGGTTTAACTTGAAAACTCCTTAAGCGGTGATTCCATGGAGTAATTTTGAAAAAAAAAGTTGTTTGAGATAAGAGCTATCAAGACAGAAAAATTGATCTATATTGATCGAATTTGACACTGGGTGACAAAGGGTTAAAGAAAATGTGATTGGAAAAATAATAATTGTTGCATATTATTTGTAGCTTTATATTTTTAATGACTGCTAATATAGCCGTGTCATCTGCAAAAATAGCTACCGTCGCATCTTCTATCTCTGGAATATCACTATAATATAAAGTAAATATAGTATGGGGCCCAGTATACTACCTTGTGATAACCCTGCGTGTATATTGTGTAGAGCAAGGTAATCTCCTCCTTGTTTAATTTTAAATACTCGATTCGATAAATATGATGTGATCTGACGGTAGCTTGTAGATAAGCCCTCTATGCCATATTTTTTCGAATTCTTGGGCAACAACAAGAAACATCTGAAGAGCAGATGCATTTTTCTTCCAATGTTTTTTTCCATGACAACAGTTATTCTATGAACTTGTTCGACAGTTGAATGTTGTTTTCTAAATCCAAATTGATGGTTTGGTATAATGTTTTCGTTTTCAATCAAACGTTGCATTCTTTTAAAGAATAATTTCTCCAACAACTTAGAGATTACTGGTAACAATGAAAGTCTGTAGGATTTCGTTTAAGGGTTTTTCTGAGATAAAATAAATGATAAAAAATAGTTGAAAGTTTTACTTACTTATATTTACTTAGGTAGTCAACAGACCATCTAGGTCCTCGGCCTGACTAATGAACGTCCTACATTTTTTAATATTTTATTTCTACTTCATATCTTCAGAAATTGTTCCGATACTTCATCTCTCCAACAAATTTTTTGCCTACCCCAACCGAATCATATAGCTGTATAGTTGAGAATTTTTCTACAAATAAAAATATAACTATGCTCTTATGAAGGCAAAGTACTCTACAATAGATAGATTTTTCTAAAGAAAAAACCATTATATAGTCTGTAATTGTGTATACTAAATCTCTTCTAAAAGAAGTTGGAGTTTTCATTCCATAGACTTGAAATTATATAAAAAAAAAAAACAAAAAATCTACATTTCAGCAAATTCGAATTGTTACAATAATTAACTCTCTGTTTTTATTTTCCTTACAAAAACGCAGATACTCGTTAAACGTTTTGTTTGATATATTGGTTGTATATGGCGAAACTGTAAAGGACGCTGTAGTGCATCAAAATAACTAATAAAATATTTCAGTTTCTTATACCAAAATTTTAAGTTTGCGGCAACGGTATGATGGCCGACAAATACCATTAGAATTATGTACATCGATTTGGGAGAAAAAAAACCTGAAGAAAGCCTTATTTAACTTTAGATGCCTTCGGAACTCTACTGAATATTTGTTGGACTTTATTTTCTCCAACCCAATTTTTTTAATCCCCTGGTAGTCCAGTTCAGATCAAATTTAAAAAATAGCCCATTAAAGGGTTTTCAGGTCAAACCAGAACACCTTGTATATGGGTATTATATCTCATCTATCTATCTTGTATCTACTGTATATTAAAAGTTGGAAAATAATTTTCTGGTGAAATTTTATAAAAATAAATTAATTAAATTAAATAAACAACTTTTTTTTTATATTTATGAAATATGAATATTGATTTCATTGGAAGTATAATAAATATGTATTATGAAGGTCATAAAAACCATTTTTAATTGAAAGTCTACATATATATAATATTTTATTTTTAGTTTTAAATTTATAATGAATCAAGGAATTCGTGATAAAATATTATTGGATAACATTTAATTATGTTAGGTTAAATTATATTAATGAAGGTAATGTTGTGCGATATTAAAACAAATTAATATTTTTGAAACGGATATTTGGACATTATAATTTTACGTATTTAAATGTACATACTTTGCCTACATACTTATATCGAAAAAATCAAACGACAGATAATTTAATGATGTCCACAAAATTTCCTGGATATTTGCTTTAACATTATTAAGTTCTATTTTATAGACATCAAAATTCAGCTAGATTCCTCCATTTGATGATGCGATGCTATCCAGGTAATTGAACTAAGTTACCTCCTCCATTTGTGTTCCTTGATGAAGAATTGAATATTGGAATCTGTGTGCAAGTTGATGCATAATTTCATTTTTAGCTGTATTTACCACTTTAATTCACACTATTCCCACCTACAGCTTTTGGCACATATCATTTAAACCTCAAACAATAACCGCAAGTCATCGGCGTAATCTAAGTGACTGTACATTTGAATGGACACCACTGGATACCATTACGACTTCCTTACGACCTTCACTTATCTGACTTCTTGATACACCTGGAAGCAATTTCTCAGTTGTCCTCGTTGTAAGCCTTGTATCTATGTAGAATTATTTAATTGTGACTTTATTTTTTTCTGGAATGCCAAACCTACTAAGTATTTGCCAAATATACTTTCGATTTACTCTATCAAAGGTTTTCTCAAAATCTACAAATATGAGATGATGGTGCTTTAAATAAGTGAATCGTTCAAGAATTATTCGCAATGTGTTAATATAGTTCACACATAAGTGGCCATTGCCAAAACCTTCTTGGTTGCTTTGGAGAGTACATTCTGACTTTAATCCTTTCGAATTATATATATTCTCACTATTTATTTTGAGAAAATGCAGTATAGTGTGATACTTTTCCAATTATTTCAATGGTTCAGGATCCAATCATTCGAACAATAACTTCTTCCTCGCATTCTTTTGAATATTTCTTGGTCCTATATAAAAGGCAACAAAAAGTGGCCGAAAAATCTTATTAATATTGAATATTTGTTTTAAATTCGTACTCCATGTGTGATAATAAATAGAATAACGATGTGTCAGACAAAAGAAGTGAAGTAAAAATTGGATTTCATTTTTTTTGCCTACAAAATAGTTTTTTACAATGTAATGTTTAAACTAATCTGATACTAACTGTGGAAAAACACCTCCAGATATAAATATTACAATTAAAAAATCGTAACCCAAGGTATGTAGCATATAAACAAAAAGCATAAAGATTAGTAGTATACTTTATTTAATATGTAGAATAAATCAAAATTCCAAAATATTGTAAAATTTTTTATAGAAATGATTTCATAAATATTACATTTTTATTTGTGTGGCTACTAGTAATAACTATGGGGTTGTTTCATTACCAAAAGCCTTCGTTTGTAATTCGTCCTTGCCAAAATAATTTGAATATACCTCTGTGAAATTAATAAAAACGTAAAATCCAAAGGTAAAAAAAACTTTATTTTATTTTTACTTCATGTAAAGAAGTTGTTATTGTAAATAAACTTTAGTTGATATATATTTTATTCTTTTTCAGTTTTCAGTCAGGTCAAAATATAGCTAATGATGTTTAATATGAATATTGTAAACTATCAGCACATGTATATTAATAAATATATGTATATAGTTATATTTTATTTATTTCATATGAATAAGTTGTTGTTATTGTAAATGCTGTCTGAAGTTATGAATATGTAGGGATAACAATTTTGGATTTCAATTTTGTTTTTTTAAAGGTTTTCAATCAAAATATTTATGTTCTGAAACTTCGGTTCGTTTATAATTCATTCTAGAAAAAAGCTTTTAAATTTTTTACTCAATTTTTAAGAGCTTGAAATTTTAAGGTTTTTATTTTATACGGGTTTGCCACATCTATTTGTACATTATCTTTGGTTATAGACTGCTCTACGCAAATAGGTTTACCTAGGAAATCTGTTTAAATGTTAAGAACTACATTTTTTTATACAGTTTTTATTGAATCTTTCTAATCTAGAAACTCACAATAATTAGATCAAATCTTAGCCTAAAGAATTGGAATATCCCTGACATTGTATTAATTCTTCCATTTAACAAAGTAATTTAGTTTATAACAGTGATAAGTATAAATAAAAACAACTAAAATGAAAAATAAAATATAAAAACATTATAGATTGATTAGATCTTTTGTGTCTTTATTTTTAAGTCTTATATTACCTCTGTCTGTGGTTAGTTTTTTTGCTAGAGGGGTTGGATGATCTTCCAGTTTATTTGTAGAAAATATCGACTATATCTGACGATTTCTTTGATGACCATCGGAGTTTTTAAATTTTTTTTTTTGAGGCTCATAATTTAGGAATCTGACATCTAGATTTTTTGTTTTTAATTTTTTTTTTCTTAGTCTAACTGCCACTACATTAGAGTTTTTAGATCTATTTTGATTAGGTTTGTTTACCAATGAAATATAATCATTTTATTCTATTTCTTTTTTAAATTTATTTTCTCTTGACAAAATTTTAAAAAAACCAATTCATAAATAATAAATACTTAACCTAATACTAAACCTAAAAAAAATGTATGACTAATACGAGTATAAAAAAATCTCCCCATCAAAAACCAATTTTCTCTCTGTTAAAATATTTTCTGTCCCATTCATTCATATTCGTATTATTTCTTCGAAATGTTCGTAGTTTATCTGCAACTGATTATATTTTATTTTTTAGTCACTTGTTCTTCTAAAAATATGGTAGATAATTGGGAAGCCTTCTTCGTTTTGTAAATTATCTTTAGAATCTGAATAAAAGAATGCTTTTGGTGGAACCGGTCCACTTTTCATTATCCGTTCAAATTATAATCTATTAGGGTATATATGGGGTATATAATATGAGACATGAATTTATTGTCTTCAATCTCTGTATGTTTATTAAAATAATGTCTTATTAATGTAAATATACGAATAAATCTATCATTTCACATATTCTTCGTATATAAATATTTTATGGTAACAGTGTTTTCCTGAATTTTTATTTTTACCCGAATATCATTAGTTTTTCTTAAGTTATACCATATTTAACATTTATATATTAAAGTATATCTGATGAGAGCATATTATATAAGCAACTATCCTCACTTTTTTGCTTATAGCTCGATTATAAAATAGATTTTTGGTCAGCATAATGTCCTTCTTTGCTTATTTTTATTTGTTTATCTATGTGTTCTTTAAAGCATATAGTCTATTATTCATTGTTACTCCTATACGTATTTCATCCTATTTTTTATGTTGTATGAGTCTCTTGTTTTGAATTTGGAAATCTTTCCATACTTTTCCTGGATAATTTTGTTCTGTTTTTCACATCTTCGCCTACTTTTTTTACCCTATTGCATATATTTCAGATTGCTACTTCTTCCATTTTAACACTGTCTATTGATAGCTACTCCCTATTTATGATCTAATGTTGAATTTTATTGACTTAATTTAATTTATAGCGATTTTTACACCAAATTCTTGTGCCTTGTACGCGTTCAGTTTCAGTTTTTACCTTTGTAATGTTAAAGCTATTAAAACTAACGGTCTCTGTTTCAATATTTTGGTAGTATCAGTCTATTGTCAGCATTTTGTACGTAATAAGTAGTTATTTATAATATTTTTAAATTATTTTTTTCCTGTTAATATTGGAGCATTTTTAATTTATTCTAAATGTGATATTTTAAAATATTAAACGTTGTAAAATATGAAATTATTATTTGAAATTATTCCAATATATATGTATATATACTCTTGCTGTAACAATTCAATTGAAATTTTATATTTCTAAAAAACAAAAATTCAATTTTTTATAAATATTTTCCATTGAATTAGTTATTTGTAGGAATAGAAGGTTAGGTGGGATGAAATTTTTTTATGAAAACAAAAGAAAATAATTGTTTATTCCTTTTTCAAATTAATATATACGTATATAATATATATATATACATAATGGTTTTACAATATAATTTTTGTTACACGTTTCTGTTCAATCTTATATATACATAAAACTTGAAAATTCAAGGAAAACTCTAAGAAAATTTTCTATTAATTTAATGTTAAAAGTACAAAAACGAAAACAAAAACAACAGAAAATCAAATTTTAATTTTCCATTTTGTTTAAATATAAAATCTCAAAATAGAAAACAGCAAATATAATTCATAAATTCTAAGAAGAGCTAGGAATGTATACACATATATACATATAAAATAAATAGGTTTATTAAATTCTAAAATTATTCATAACACCACATAGAAGATATCACTTTATTTAAAATATTTTCAGGATACCTATTTTCATTGAGCTATTTTAGATTTGATTTTCAATTACACTCCCACACAAACAATAACGAGAAGCATAATAACATCAAGAAACCTATCAAAATTGAATTGGATGTCAGTTCTATTTAATTAATTAATTCATTGCTGTTAACTTTATAGGGTCTCAATTGTGCTTTATTTAAATAAAATCACAGCAATTACAGTTTCAATGTATATACAAACAACAAGATTAATTTTTTTATATTTATAACTAGCAAAGTTACCCGACGTTGTCCGGGTCGACCACAAAATGAATATTTCAATGAAGTTTGATTTATGAATCGAATTGAAAAAAATTGGTTTATCAAAAATATTCTAATATTTTTTTTCACTACGATAAAAAAATATCAACAATACTCCAACTTAAGCTATACTTATATTAAAATTATTTCTTTGTAAACAATATTTTAGTGATCTTTTCTGATCCTTGCTGTTGAGGTATTCTTGAAATAAAGATATGTTCGCCTTTTCCACAATCAATTGAAATTTGTACTTAAATGAAATGAGGATGCCAAGTTCTTATTCTTAATCTAGTACCGTAGTTTTGGGTTCTTCAAGTTTCGTAGAAGCACTATTGAAGCTACTACTTTTAATTCCAATTGATAAGGAAGAACAACTTCATTTTCATCGATAACTCTATCTATCGATTTGTACACATGGACCCCCTGGAACACTCTGCAGTATTTTCTGATTAATAAAAATTTTATACTGATTCCTAAATTCGAAAATACTTTTTCAGGACAATACATGTTTTTTTATTTTTCATAGAATACCTATGAATAAATTCAAGTCTGTAACACAATTTTTTTTTTGAAACATTTCTGATAGAGTATGTAAGTGTAAGTTTTTATGCCTGTAACACAATTGGTTTTTGAAATATTCCTGAAACGTACGTGCTAGGAGTTGTACGGTAACAACTCGAACCAGTCCAAATTTTCGAAATCGGTAACAGTCGAATTTCTTTATTTGTGCAAGAGTATCTAAGTAAAAGTTTTCAGGCCTGTAACACAATTGGTTTTTGAAATATTCCTGAAACGTACGTGCTAGGAGTTGTACGGCAGCAACCCGAACCAGTCCAAATTTTCGAAATCGATAACAGTCGAATTTCTTTATTTGTGAAAGAGAATCTAAATGTAAATTTTCATATCTGTCACACACATGGTTTTTAAAATATTTCTGAGTCTTGGTAAGAGTTGTACGGCAGCAACCCGCAACAATACATGTTTTTTTATTTTTCATAGAATACCTATGAATAAATTTTCAAGTCTGTAACACAATTTTTTTTTTGAAACATTTCTGATAGAGTATGTAAGTGTAGGTTTTTATGCCTGTAACACAATTGGTTTTTGAAATATTCCTGAAACGTACGTGCTAGGAGTTGTACGACAGCAACCCGAACCAGTTCAAATTTTTGAAATCGGTAACAGTCGAATTTCTTTATTTGTGAAAGAGTATATAAGTGTAAATTTTCATGCCTATAACACAATTGGTTTTTGAAATATTCCTGAAACGAACGTGCTAGGAGTTGTACGGCAGCAACCCGAACCAGTCCAAATTTTCTAAATCGGTAACAGTCGAATTTTTTTGTTTGTGAAAGAGTATCTAAGTAAAAGTTTTCACGCCTGTAACACAATTGGTTTTTGAAATATTCCTGAAACGTACGTGCTAGAAGTTGTACGACAGCAACCCGAACCAGTCTAAATTTTTGAAATCGGTAAAAGTCGAATTTCTTTATTTGTGAAAGAGTATCTAAGTGTAAGTTTTTATACCTGTAACACAATTGGTTTTTGAAATATTCCTGAAACGTACGTGCTAGGAGTTGTACGACAGCAACCCGAACCAGTCCAAATTTTCGAAATCGGTAACAGTCGAATTTCTTTGTTTGTGAAAGAGTATCTAAGTAAAAGTTTTCACGCCTGTAACACAATTGGTTTTTGAAATATTCCTGAAACGTACGTGCTAGAAGTTGTACGACAGCAACCCGAACCAGTCTAAATTTTTGAAATCGGTAAAAGTCGAATTTCTTTATTTGTGAAAGAGTATCTAAGTGTAAGTTTTTATACCTGTAACACAATTGGTTTTTGAAATATTCCTGAAACGTACGTGCTAGGAGTTGTACGGCAGCAACCCGAACCAGTCCAAATTTTCGAAATCGGTAACAGTCGAATTTCTTTATTTGTGAAAGAGAATCTAAATGTAAATTTTCATATCTGTCACACACATGGTTTTTAAAATATTTCTGAGTCTTGGTAAGAGTTGTACGGCAGCAACCCGAACCTGTCATCTGATGGCTTTGTAAGGTACCGCGTTATTTGCATACCGGTACCATGAATAACTGTGCAAAATTCAGAATTCTATCTTTAAAACTGTGGGCGTGTATAGCGAACAAACAAACAAACAAATAAACAAACAAACAAACAAACAAACAAACAAACTTTCCCTTTTATAAGTATAGATAATTAAAAAATTATTTTGAAAATTTTTTAACTGATTTCAATTTTGTTATTTTTTTTTAAATGACGTAAATTTATTACTGTCCGAATATTTTCTACAATACTTTCGAATTCTAATATATTAAAATCTTGCGAAACACTCAAAAATTATTCCAAGACCGAAATCTAACGTTTCGAATTAAACGGACTTATGTCGTAAAAATTCTATATCAATACTGGTGCTTCTCAAGTCTCGAACTATTTACTTAATTCTCATATTTTCTAGTACTAAACTTTTTTTTATACCATTGTTGCTAACTTGTACATGTACGGTACAGAAATTTATTACAGAAAGGGAAAAAAGTCATATAGGTCAACTAGATTAGATTAGATTATGTAATTTCGGGAGGTCACCTATATCGCCGCAACCGTAAATGGGCTTATTGTGATTAGCCGTGTTTGTTGATGCTAGTTAGTCTTCTGAGCTCTTAAGGGTACCTAATTTTGTAATCATACTCAGGATATTCTTCAATGGTATCCTGGATAGATCCCATTGTTCGGGGAACGCTGTTCCCAAGTGGCGAAGTCTACGAGTGAGTCCTCTCGCGTTCATACAGCAGATGTTCAATAGATTCTTCTTCTATTTCACATATTATACATAAGTTGGTTTTCGGTTAGACCCATTTTATAAAGATGTTTCTTTATTCGGCCGTGGCCTGTTTTTATCCCTACCAAGATACGCTCCTGTTTTCTATTGAAACTTAAAAGAGTTTAAGTTTTCTTACTCGAGCGTTTTTGTTTGATGATTTCCAGAAACGTTGGTCAAGAAATCCTTTTAACATTTTGCTTCACCCAAGCTGAGCTCAGGGGAATCCCCCAGAACGGAATTGGCCTATGAAAGGCGTATCCGATGCTTTCTATAGATAATCTGAAGCCTCATTTCCGGCTATGCCAGAATTTCCTGGTACCTACATTATTGTGACATTATTTGGTTTTGCCAGAGTTTTGAGTATTTTTAAGCAATTCGATACTGACTTTGATGTGATGGTATATAAGTTAATAGCTAGTATGGGTGCTTTGCTGTCCGAGATAATGTAGATTTTACGTTTTTTGTAATTAATCTTCCTTAATTCACAGTTTTACTCTTCTCTACAGCATGTTCTTCAACTTGGAAAACTGTGCTTATAGAGTCTAGGCTTGAATAAATATGGTAGCTTTTTCCATATACTCCTACTCTTTTTCTATATATGAATGGAGTAGGATCATTCATTTTCTTAGAGCCGTGAGTATACCATACTAATGATCCTTCGTCGAAGGAGGGAGCATAATTATATTGAATGGTTTCTCAAAAATGTTTCTTGGCAAGCAGTAGTCGCTTAGTGACGAAAGCATATCATCCTCCTGGAGTACACGAATTAGTTCTCCTTGTACCACTTTTTTAATTAAAGGATCATCACCAGTAATACACTTATCAACTAACCGATATGGCAAGTAATTAAATGTAAAATATAATACTACTAGTATTATCACGAACTAAGCCTTATTAAATAGCATAACTCAGCTTTATTTAAGTTAACAACAAATTATGCTTACCTAATGATAGTTTTATTTCTCTCTATTTTGTTAAAATAAAAATTAATAGATAACTTTCATGGTACAACAACATTTTTAAATTTACGAAATCTTCTACGAAATAAGTACATGAAATTTTTAAGCAGAAGTAGACAATAAATACACTTTTTGAATTTTTCTAAATCTACAAAGTATAAATTCGACTAATGCTGAAATTAAAGTATTTGGGGTGGTACAATTAACAGTGCCATTCAGTACTTAGTTAAAGTAGAAAAACATGACATTCGAATTTCAAATGATGATGTAAATCTTATAAAAAAACTTTACATTGTTGAATCATCATCTCAGAGTCACTTCTTCTTCATAAATATATATTGCGAAATTACTCTGACGAAATAAAATCAATTATCTTATCGCTAATTCGCTGTGGGAGTAAAGAGCTTCGGCATATCTCCGATACATTTAGATTCCAAAACTTGGCTTCAGTTTCCTAAATTAAATTGATCTATACTGTTTTCATAGTACCTACCTAGTGTAACTACCTAAATAATGCTTGCTTTTATATACCTTAAACCAAGAACTTAGTTAATTAAATATTTGGTAAGGACAATAAAAACCTAAAGTGCGTTAGAATATTTATAAAAAACAAATATTACAGAATGTTCTAATCTACCTACATTAAATTTTCGTAATTCTCATAAATGTCTAAACGAAAATTTATCATAACTCTTGTCAATATGTAAACAAAAATTTTCAAATTAAATTAGAAATTTCCAAAGAAATAAAAATGCAGATAAATTACAAAATGATATTTTCTTATTCTGAGAAATTATAATGAATATTTTAAATTAGAATTTTGAGAAAAACGATTATTATTTTGAAAATATACGGTAATTCTGAAGAAATTTTCAATGTATAGCAATAAAAATATTTTAATTTGAAATTTAATTTATCATGATATTATTTCAGCATCATCATCATCATCATCTGTACAGCTCTACAGCCCTGGGTGGGTCCTTGATTGGTAATTTTCCTCTCTATTTTCTGCTCGTGTTGCTACCATTTATTTAACTGTAATGTTCGTATATTATTTATTACATTGTCTTTCCATCTTAATCTGGGCCTTCTTCTATGCCTTGAATTTTGAGATCTCATATTATCTAACAGTCTAGTAGAAGATATATATTTTTTTCGTATATTAATTATTACATTGTTTTTCGATCATAATCTGGGCCTTCCTTTATGTCTTGAATTTGGAGATCTCATACATTCTAGGCTTTAGCGGACTTCATTAAATGACCCAACCACAAAAATGTTCTTGTCTACAACACACTAATCCACTTTTAGTCTTGTTTTTGTACCACGATAAATAAATTAACAAGAAATAACAAGAAATATGAATTTGCCTTAAATGTCTTCAATAGTTTATTAGTTACATTAGTTTTTGGTTTATTCTTATTTCGTACTCATTTATATTATTTATCTTGGACCAAAATATTAATCTTATTACAAGTATTCTCCTCTCATTTTCAAATTACTCATATAACGCTGTAATAAAGTCTATTTTTCCGAGCTAAAACTTAATACTGGTCTGAGACACTATAGCTGAAAAAAATTTAAAATCATATGATTTGTATGAACTAAATAGAACTAGTTTTATTTTTCAAATAAGTAAGTAGATTTCTCGAATGATAGTTGATATGACTAATATTATTACGATACACAACATATTCGTTACTACCATTTTTGAGAAATATTTGGAGAAAAATATGACTTATTAGATAGTGGAAGCACACTTAATAGTTTTGTCCCGAATAATTGTTCTACAGATAATATCCTCTACTATAAGTTGTCAATATTTTATTCCTAATACCTTTATAAAAATCGCTGCTTAAATTTGCAACTCCTTCCAAATTCAATTTTATAATATTATTTATTTCACCAAAAACTTCCGCCAAAACTCATAATACCCTTCCATAAAAAGTTCAAATCAAGTTCTTACAAGTCAACTTTATATTAAAAATTTGGGATGACATGTCAACAGCAAACATTTTTAATTGACCGAATCATACATACACGTGTACTCTGTATATAGAAACAAAATGTATTAAAATTATTTACAAAATCATATAAAATCAAATTTTTAAACAAATTTACTTGAATTCTAATGAAGTGGAAAATACAGTTTGGTACATTCTCTTTTTTTTAATTTATTGACTAAATAAAGTAATATGGTATAACATAAATAAATGCACAGATCTTCAAAATCATACAATTATATATATCAATAATTTATTATGGGGGTGATTAATAGCATTGGTATAAAATAAACTGATATTATAAGTTAATATAGCTATCTGTTTGTTATTTCGAAAATTATGTTGGAATTCTTCTGCCATCTTGATAAAATCTATGTAAATTACTTTGTATGTAAAATAAGCTATATTCAAAAAATTTAAGTAATTAGGTTTACCGAAATGGATACCTGAAAGGGATTCAAAAAATAATTATATGCATTTAATATAGCTAACGGTATATATAATACAAACCTTAGAAACAAGCTTCCGCTCACGCAAATGTCCTTCAAAATTCAACCTACACATTTTAAAATTAAAATCGTAATAGAAACGGTTTTAACTTGGAAAGTTTGAACGATGACAACTAGTGAACAAAATAAGCAATGAGAAAATACAAAAAAGAAATAATGCTAAAACAAAATATTTGGTTCCAAAATAAAAGATGATATATATTAAAAAAACAAAATACATCAATCGAAAAGTTTAAAAAAAATTAGTCACTTATTGAAGACTAATTTAGTTTATTCTATTGATGATGACAAAATTGTGAACAACTGTTTAAACAAATTAGAATTAAGAAATGGAGGGAAAATAAAATAAAAAATAGAATAAAAGAATACTGTAGAAAGTTTAAGGCTCACGCTGACTTGCAGCTGACCAAGACATTACAATCAGAACAATTAAAATGATTAAAATGACAAAATTAAATAATTATTATTTATTTATTTAACAAAATTACTATTCAAGATGGAGTAGTATAAAATTGTCCTGTAGGGCCGTTTAATAAGTTTGCCATCACTGGGCTGAACTAACTCTTATTATCTTTAGAGAAATATTTTTTTAAGCAAATAATGGTTAACATCTTGAACCACAGAGAGTTTAGCTCACTAAAATCACCCACTATAATTTTGATTAAAAAAAAAATAATTTTCTTGGCTAAAAGTTATTTTTAATTGAATAACTTTTGGCAACAAAATTTATATTTCTGATCTGAAAGTGATCCGTTGATAATACATGAGAAGTATCCACAAAAATTATTTGTATACTGTGGTTTAGTGCGACATATTAATATCATTGAACCATAGATTTTTTTCAAAATGGGATAAAAAATTCTATTAATGTAGTGTCAATTGTAAATAGTTCAGACTAAGAAATCATTTGCGGCCAAAAGAACGAACAATTATAATGCAAAATTAATTGCGAAACAAGAGGAGCCTCAGATGCCAATCCCTATACAGTAGAAATACCTATAGATGGCACAAAACAGGTTACGGAAAATCGTTCATAGTTCGGACATTCGTGAAAAAACACTAAATGCACTATAAAGGACATATATTTTAAAAGTCGGTAACAGCAATTATTTTCGAGATATACAGTGATTTGGTCACAAGCTTGTGTTGAAGATTGTTACTTCGTAAAAGGCACACTCTTAGTTTTATATAGAAAAACGATAAAAAAAAACATTTTTTTTTAATAAATGCTTATATCTTCTAAACTATTCATTGTAGTCATAAATTAGGTAATATGATACCTTTCCAAAATGTTCTACTTTGAACTACAATATCTCCATAACGGTAGCACCAATTATCATCAAATAAGAGCAATGTTAACACATGCTCCAACATGCTCCAATTCGTTATCTTTCTAGAATATATAACTGAATATATATATATATATATATATATTTAATGGATCAACAGATATAACGGTTTTTACACAAAATCATCAAAACAACAAGGATACTTTCAAATGTCCTTTTCGTTCTTAAAGGATAAGATGCACCATTAAAGATATATTTTTTTGGGAAGCTAGCAATTTCAGCTATCCTTCGGATATGGTCAATAGGTCCTACATCGATACAACATCTGCCTCAGAATCCCCCTAAACCCAGCAACAAGTCTGCTCACAGCAACAATAAGGTCTAGTTCGTGTTGTGATATTATGAGGGATATCGTTATGAACCCACATATGGTCTATAGTGTGAACAGATACTTGCCACCCTCTTTTAAATTACCTATGTAACAGTCCAGGCATGCCCAACTACTTTTCTTTTACATCACAATTTTAGTTTTCTTGATCATTCTAATAAAAATCTATTCATATCAATTTATCAGTTTATTATTATAATATAAATACATTATTATTATACTTATCCTTATTAAAATAATTAACATGTATATGTGTATGTGAGCTTTTTTAAGTTTGATTGAAATTTTCCCAATCAAAATTTTTTGAGAATTATCTAATCGTGATAGATAATTAAAAATAACTTTTTTTTTCTTATTAAAATTTTATAAAATGTATATTATAATATTTACCCATCTACCTACCTACATTGTTTCACGTTTTAATTCTCTTCATATTCATGAGTATATCACTTATAATCCACATTATTTTTCAACTGAAATATCTGTTACGTCAAATCCAATAGAAATTCTTTTTAATAAAATTTGTTACAAAGTAAATGGAGCCACTGTAGTAAAAAAAAACGAAAATCTGCACAAAAGTGAATTATTATTTTCCTATAAAATATAATAGTAGTCCAAAGTAACAAAGAAGACCCGTCTAAATTTATAGTACCTGATATCATAATAAAATTAATATGATTGTTATAAGCAGCATAGTACATAAATACTGATATAATATTAATGGTAGGATTACCATGTAGCTAAAAAAAATGGTTGCTAAACCTAAGTAAAAATGGTCGATGTTACGATTAAAAAAATTAATTGAGAAAATAGAGACCGAAATGTTAATTAATTACCTGATGTCTTAGACAAATAAGCCCTTTTGATTATAATAAGAAAGAATATAGTGGTAGAAGCAATAAGAGTGGGTTCAGTGGCATTAACCGGTGGATTTGAAATTCATTTTTGATGCAAGTAGCACGCATCCATTCGCTGAACGCAATTACAAAAATTCCCGCACATCAGAGGCTATGGAAGGACTTAAAAGAGGAACAGAAAGTGTACTAACAGGTGACATCACTACATACCTACAGCCCTAAAGAAGAGATACGAAGTAGAAATCATAACAAGAGAGACCTGGTGTGGTTCAGAAAAGAAGACTAGGTACTCAAACACCTCGGACATTTTCGCAGACAGGTCTCTTACGTCTCTAGGCGTAGGACCTGGAGTATTCTTTGAAAAAGAACAACTTGAACTCCAGTTTCCTGTTGGCAAACTCTGAACAGTCTTCCGGGCGGAAGTCTTTGCTATAACAAGCAAAGCAGTGAATATAATAAAAGAGCAAAGATATTCTAACAAAGTCATTAGAATCTTTAATGACAGTCAGCCTGCCTTAAAGGCTCTTGAAAGTAATCTCATCAAATCTACATTGATGGGAGAATGTTCAGAAGCCCTAAAGCACATAGGGCTCCGAAATAAGGTACAACTGATCTGGATACCGGGTCATAGTTGCCTGACTGGAAACGAGAAGGCTGACGAACTAGCCAGATCATCGGCGGGCAGCATTTATGGACCGGAGTCGGTAGTTGGCATATTAATTGGTAATATTAAGCTATCGATAGAAAACACCCTGAAGAAGGAAACAAACATTATTTGAGAGCATATCAAAGGCCACAGAGTCTCCACAATATATGCATCAAGAATAAGCACCAAAATATCTAACGTTCTACTAAATCTCAATAAAGCAGGCTCTAGGAAGATAGTGGGCATACTTATTATGGTGGTCATAGCCACATGAATAAGCACATGTGTAGACTAGCACTAAATGACAAAAGAGTCGACTAAGTTGATGGGTGGAGGAGAACATAAAGGACTAAATACCTACATGCCGGCCCTAAAAATATTAGGATTATCTCCATAAGAAATAAAAAAAAACGAATTTTTTTTCATATTTAATTTTAACCCTTGCTTATTCTTACTTCTTTTTCAAATGTTGTTTTTCTTTTTCGTTGATTAGATACTATAGAAGACCTCTGCTTTGGTCTGTTTAAGAAATAGCTTTTCCTACTTTGGCTAACTAATCCATATTCACATTAGTTCAAGTATCACCACTATTATTCTTTCTTTTCTTTTTTATTTATTTATTGAACAATTTGAAGCCTTCTTTAGCAAATGATGACTTTAGCAAATCATTTTAATTTTGATAGTGTACTAGTTCAACATTTTTAACTAACAGTCAACTATCTGCAAATAATTCAAATTTTGTCTCTAATATTTTTTATCGAAATTAAATTCAATTCCCCATGACAAAAAAACTCTTTTTTAAATGCTGAAGTATTGAGTCATACATTCTTACTACATATTGCTGGCGTATGTAGTAAGAATATATAAGTAGTTCTGATTATGCTTAGTGGGTGGGCAAGTTTAAAACAGTAATGGATCGACTCATAGAGCGTTGTTTGCTTCATAAGCATGCAAAGTGTCTTAGAGTTACCTAATTCAGATAATGTAGATCTACTTATTTATCTACAGCGGAAATATATAAAAATTTCTTCAATTTGGCAACCTAGTTAAAAGCACTATAAAACTATTTCCCTTTCATTACATCAACCTCATGATAATAAAGATGTCATTTTTCCAATAATTTTGTTTGTTATCTTTTCCAGCAAATGATAAAAAAAACTCATATAAAAAAAAACATTGAAAAAAAGTGATTGATGATTAATGACTTACTCCAGTTGTTGGAATTGTTGTAGGTAGTTAAAGTTTATATAGACTTAAAATTTATCTTTCTGAATAATTCATAAATTCATAGTCTTTAAAGTTTTTTTTTATTGATTTCCAGGCACGTTATCTGTAAATTAAACTAAATTACCTATAAAATGTTTGTATATACATACATACATATATATTGTAGGTACATACATATATGTACATATATGATAAAAGTACACAATAATTTTTTTAAGTTTTAATTAAATTAAAATCATATCTTTAATTTTTCAAATGAAATTTTAAATTATCTTTTCTAATCAATTATGAAATTAAGCTGAATTGCCAAAAATTAAATCAACTGATAATTGACACAATTTAGATTAAAGTTAAATAATAACGGAACAATCATAGAATAATCAATTCAATTCTATTTTGAAATATACTTTTTACACGCTTCCATATCGATCTTGAAACATTAGGCACAACCACCAAAATAGAAATTCAATTTCCTATTTTTTTTTTTTCACAGTAACTTAGATAGATAGAAGTACCCTTTCATACATGTACGGGCTCATTTTTATTTTTCATTTTATATACGTTGTTACCAAATTGTACTCTCAATAATTTATTATGATTTATCTTATTCCAATGAGAAAGGGTACCAGGACCGGTACCAGGTCAAAAAACTCATAAAGAATTTTTTGTCAGCATCGAAAATCGAACCTGGGACCTTTCGGTTGAAAGGCAGGCGCTTTACCTACTGCACCACCCAACGTGTAATTATTTTCATTGATGTGATGTTAAAACTACAGAAAGTATATTTGTATTAATTCTTAAAATTTCGTTTTTTATATATTCATTTTGCATTAGCTTCAAAATGTCCAACTCGGGACATGAATATTGTAAAAATTTTTGTCATTTATTTCGTAAAATATTTTTGGCAAAAAATAAGATAAAGCAATTATTGTCGAAATTACTCCAAATAGAGATAGTTTTCCACATTTAAAATAATCATCGTAAAATTTTAAAAGAAAGCTTATTGTGTGTTTGAAACGACTCTGTGTAATAAATATGGCTATATAGATGTCATATTTCCCTGTGTCATAATGTCGATGAGTACTATGTCCCACCACTTGGTATAATGTCAATGTTTTAAGTCGTATGTCTAAAAAACGGTAGATCACAGCACAACAAGAAATATTTCTGGTTTCTGACTTACGAAATATTTATTTTAATGGAATTTATCATAGCAACTAGTATGGTGGGGCTCAAGAAAATGTAGAAAACAAATTAAAGAAAGCAAGAAAAGCATTTGGAAGATTGGAAGCGATATGAATGAACAGTCAAATATCCAGAGGTGGCAGCACGTAACTTGTTACAAACGCTTTTTTTTGCACCAGCTTCACAAAAACTTTTTTGGCAGCATGTACTTTGAAATGCTACTTTGGGATTGAAACAAAAATTTCTTCATACATTTTTTCAAATGTTACGTAAACATTGAAATGTGACGTGCTGCCAAAAGTAGCGAAACAAAATTAAAATTGGCGAAACAATTTTACGTCATTTTTTTCAAAAATAGCGTGACAACATGTTTGTAACAAGTTACGTACTGCCACCCCAGAGCAACTAAAATTAGAATATTCCGGTCTTATGTATAATCAATCCTGACATACGTTAGTGAAACTTGGTTAACATCAAAAATCCTCAACCAGAAGTTAAAAGTTTTCATTAATAAATATCTAAGGATAATATGCCGAATATTCTGGCCAAATACAATGAGCCAACAAATCAGAACAAATCAGAAGAAGGAAATAGAGATGGATATGCCATACACTTAGAAAGCCATCAAACAACATCGCACGAATGAGCTTAAAATGGAACCCACAAGATACAAGAAGACCCGGTCGTCTAAAGAACACCTGGCGAAGGACCATAAAATAAGGACTAGAAAAAAAAACATAAGGTGGGAACAAGTGAAAACCACAGCTAGAAATCGAGTATGATGGAAATGTCAAGTGGAAGCTCTACAAGACGAGTAAGGAAAAAAAAGTAAATAAATTAGAAATTATGACTCACTGCAAGTGTGTATATATGTATAACTATAAACGGGTTGGAGTTTGTCCAAACAGGATATTGCATATTTCTCAAATTTATTTTGGGAGTTCCTTCAACAGCTGGAATACAGACATACAGCATCGCTCCTCATACTTCATACGTACGTCGCAGAAAATATGAATTGCCTTAGATATTGCAAAAAACCACAAGCATATACCTATTTTTCAATAATTAAATTAAATTTATTATTATTTTTTTAATAATTAAATTATTTGTAAATAAAACCTATTTATTTATTGTACACACATTTTACATATTTATGCAAGTTTGACATCACAAAAGAATACCCAACAATACATTATTGTGTATTGTAATTTGATTTGGGATGTAATAATGTGTAAACATGTTAGTAAATGCATGCTATAATCCAAGTTCATCCGCCGCATTACACATAATAATATTTTTCAACAAAAAGTTAATTTTACAAGTAGGTACCTACAACTATGAAAACATTCAACAATATTATGCGCATAATATTATACAATAAAATTATGCATTGATGTAAACAACATTATTACTGCAGACGATTTCTTAATACAAGCAGAAAAATATTATATAGGTACACATGTATCAACATCATATTTATTTTTTCTTATTTTTTATCTTGCCAGTATGTAGGTACATATGTATTGAATGCATTTTTATTTTACTTTTTTCTTTCTACAAATTTACTGTTTACTTCAACAAGATCTAACAATTTTACATGGTTAAGTCTCAAGAGTCACACACGTTAAGTCACAACACAACACAAGATACAATGTATAAACACTTAAAGCCTTGAAGGCTATAATTAATAAAATACCTGTATATATATATATCACATGCATATATACGATATGATATAAATATAATTTACCTCTAACCCTAATAGAAATCATAAAAAAAATAATATAAATTCTCTGTGTAGAAATATACAAAAGAAATACTTAGGTGCAAAAGTTTTTTTTAGTTTTTGTTTCTAAAAATTGGTATCTATTTGTTTGTTTTTATTTATTTTTTGTTATCTATTTATGAGTATGACATCTAATCATTATACATATTCTAATTTAAATAAATATAAATAAACTTTGACATTAATTAAGCTTTTATTAATTTGAAAATCCTTTCGTATCGTATATTAATCAATTCCACACTTATGTATATATTATTAATATATATTACAAATATTTTTACCTTACTCAACTAATTTGTTCTCTTAAAAAAAAAACATCATTTCTCTTGAAATGTCTAATAGTCTCTTTACTTTAAAAAATTTTTTTTTACTCTTAAAAATATACTTTCTAAGTATGATTTTTTGTTTGTTTTTATTTATTTTTTGTAACTTTCGTGATTCCGTCACCGCGTCTGTCCTGTCTGTACAACTCTGTCCTCTATAATATCTCTCGATTAAAAACATATCTTGCTTAATGTTCGCTATTGTTGAATTTACTAAAATCCCAAAATGTTGTAATTTGTAATTAAAAGGAACTTTGATTTAAACACACAAATTTATAGATTTTTTAATAAAATTATTCACTGAGGATTTTGTCTTGTCGTTAGTGAGTTACTCTGTGACAGTGATCTCAGACCTGTGTTCATTAATGGTGTGGTGAATTATTGCTATGAATTATTCTTGTTGAGTATTGCCAAATCTTATTAATTTAATTACCTACTGTACCTACCCAAGCAACAAAAAAATATTTAAGTATTTTTTTGAATTTTTTCTTTTTTAGTTTCTATAATCTGTAAACTGTTTATTTTCTTTAATTTTAGTCATTACTACGTAACGTATTTCAAAAAATAATAAAGTAGGTACCTAACTAATTTTATTTTTATAAAAATTCCAAAAATACGTAGATATTTAGATAGTGTCTTATTATAACTCTATTCTATCCCTATACCGTACGGAGAAACTAGCTACATTTACTACAAGCTACTACATACAATCATTTTATTAGTAAATACTACATTTACAATACACATCATTCGTAAGGAGCAGACTCTTTTTTTTTTACTTATGTACCTAATTGAATAAGAACAAAAAATATATTTCCTATATCACCTATGTAATAAATTAAGTTCGTACAAGTACGTACATATATAACAAATATAATAATATACTGTTTTTGTTTTCACTTTTATTTCTCTTTCGTGCTCTTCTTTTCTGCTTTGGCTTTTTTATCTTAATTTAATTTAAATAACTACCTATGTAATTTATTTTGTGTTTCGTGAGATTTTTAGAAACAAATGTATGTAGAAATTTTAATATGAAACATTTAAAATTGAAACAAAATATTAAAAATACCAAACCATATGAAAATTCTCAAGAAAATCAAGCAGGTGTGCTATTAAAAATTCTTGTCCACTTTCACACATTGACAAACAAACTTCTATAAAAAAAAAATTACTTATCCATTAAACAAACCCAAGCCAAGACCCAAGTTGAAAAAAATATAATCAGGCAGGGACTCAGGAGGGTAAACCGGTAAACTATATAAATATAAGAGTATTAATAAAACATGAAACAATAAAAATGAATTCTCATCTTATCAGTTATATCACACACACAAACTAAATAAAATTTTTGATTTTAGTGTTGCATAGAATAGAATAAATGGAATAAATATAATAATTCTTGCGAATTTTTTTTATTTTACTCATTTTACATCTTACTTAACAGCATATATGTATTATGTTTATGTATATTCCATATTTCGATAATGTATCTTAATTGTAAGTTAGTTAGTTGCTTTTGCTTTAATTTTGAATTGTGTAGTATTTCACAATTCATAACTATATAGAAAGATATGTTATTATTCAACATTATATTTTTTGGTTTATTTTATTTATTCGCAGTCTCTCACCTTTATCGTACACCTCTTCAATATTGAATTTATTTTAAACATAAATTTCCACACCATTCAATTTATTTTAAAATATGTATCCCATATTCTATAGCTATACCATCATACCAATTACCATACCATGCCAAATCCATTATTATCCATCTCTTCTTTCGTCAATCTTCATCAACCATTCCATTTCTATATCAAAGGCAAGCAAAACAAAGCAAACCAAAACCACACTTTTTTTTATTCCCAACCAAAATTCTATAAGAGGAAAAAGGAAAAAAGATTTTGTTCGAGTGAATTGAAACAAATTGAATTGACACAAGGAAGAAAATAAAAGTAAAATAATAAATAAAAATACAGTGAGACAGAATGAGAAGAGAAATAAAATGAGGAGATAATTTAAATTTGTTATTATTTGTTTTGTTATATTTTGTTATAGAAGAATGAGCAAAAATTGAATTGAACCAACGGCAATGAAATGAATTGTTGGAAAAATAAAAACCGAACTGAATTGTACAGTTAATTTGAAAACATAAATTCAGTTTGTTTTGAGACGTGAAATAGTTAAGTGAAAATATTGTCAATTTTTATTTTAAAAAGATTTCAACGTGAAAATTCTTAGGAAATTTGATTGACTCATCATTTTCGTGATTATCGCATTATAAAATATATGAATATATACCTACAAATAAAGTATAAAAATTATTTGCAAATACATAAATAATATATTAATAAAATAAAAATTAAAGCGAATTCTTCTCTAATTATAATATTTTATTCTTGAATTCTTCGTTGTCGAGTATGTTTAGTTAGTAGAGTGAAAAATTTTGTGTTGACATTTTCAAAAGAAATTTACGTTTAAAATAAATTATTTATATTATTAAAAAGAAAAAAATAAATAAATATTTAAGTATTTATTTCAAAAAATGTAAATTATTTTTAAAAATATAAGAGAAAAAAAAATTCATTCCAAAAAACTATGAAAATTAAATACATAATTAATAATTAAATGTAAAAATAAAATAAAATTATAATATTATACATATTATATACTTAATTAAAATATTTTATTTTTATAATAAAAAAGTGATTTATTAAAAACAAAATTTTAACTAGGTACATAATGTCTTCAAATTTAATGAATAATTTAAATAATAATAATTGTTATTTCAATTTAAGTGATTTAATATTTAAAAAAAATAATCAAAACATAAATAAAATTAAAATGAATAAAAAATATAATAGTAATAAAAATGTTAATTTAATTAAAAGTAATAATAATAGTATAAAATTAAATAAAATAAATTATAATAATAAATTTTATTTTAATAATATGAAATTAATAATATTGGTTGGATTTTATATAACAATAATAAATAATTTAAAATTAGTGGAATCAATTGATTTTTGTTCTTTACATCAGTATAATAATTTAAAAAATTCAGATCATATGCAATTTACCAAAGAGGTTATTAGTCATGAATATGCATTATTAGATAATATTAAAGGATTACACTGTTGTGCAAAAGGATATAGAAGTATTGAATGGTAAATATAATAAATATAAACAAATAAAGATAATTAATTAATTAATTTTTTTGTTGTTGTATTAAGTACCTACCTTAATATGAACTCATAAATTTGAAAGAAAAATGTTTGTAAATAAATAATGCAATTTTAAGTCCGTTGAACTCTAGAAATAGACTAACCGGACTTCAAAGATTTCAAATTAACATACATTAATCAAGCGTACAATACAAAATTTCAGATCCATTTCCATGTCGGGAATCAATTCTTCTATTTTTATTTTTTAGATTAAGGATATATATGTAAGTTCTTCACGCTTTAGCTCATCGGTCATGATGCTCTCACTGATCGGTCTGTTTGAGTATAAGATTATATATAAGTATATATGACTATAGAGGTATAGAATCGGTCTATTAAGTATAGTTAACTACTTTTTTTTTTTCAAATAACTTAAATTATGACTTTCCCAATTTAATCTCGCTTATGGCTTAAGTCTATGTTTCCCTTTTATGTTTAAATGATCTTATCTTTCAGTATTTAGTGATTGATTAATTATTATTTATAATGCTACTTTTGAAGATTCCTTTTTTCGGTTTAAGAACTTCATTACTTACTAACTTCAGAGTACATAATCTTTTAAAGTGCTGAAAAAGATCACTAGCTCCTTATGACCTAAATTTTTATATTTTTATTTACTTGCCTCTTAAACAGTCTTTTTGAACACTACACATTTTGTTTTTGTACTTATATAACTAAGTACTGCTAGTTTTCTTAAGTACTGTTTTTTAGTTTTTCTGTTATTTTTGATGATTCAGTTTGTTTTTCTGGGACTTTGTGGAAGGCATACAGGAGCTTATTTTTTAACAATGGTATTTTATCTACTTTTTGATATCGTTGTAAATCTATTTAATGAGTGAAAAAATGGTTGTGCTGGCAAAAAGCCCATATTAAGTATAAGTTTCGCTAATAAATGTTCGTATGGGTCGCTTTAAACCTATTTAATCGCTTTAAACTATTTACCGATGGTTGTGTTGGCCAGAAGCCCATATTAGTATATCGCTATAAACCTCTTTAATGAATGTGGGTATGTTTGTCAAATCCAATGGTCCATAACATTTTTTTTACCTCTTTGTTTATTCTTAATTCTTAGCTTTATAGCTTAATTCTAAGCTTACATATAGATCCAAGAGCCTATTTTGTCTATTTTCGTTATTTTATTAAGTTTTTGACGTATTTGTCTAACAGTATAGATTTCGGTTAAATTCGGAAATACATCAGCATGGCACTAAGTATAAAAAGTAGCTAAGTATAAAAACGACTATAATATCAATTTGAAAAATTACATTAAGGACAATTCCACGGAAAAATATTTGTTTAAGGTACATTAATATGTTACTCTTCAAAAATAGGTTTTCGCGAAACCGTGAGTTTTTTTGACAAGTACCAGATTTATTGAAATTAAAAAAGGTAAACGAAAATTTTGAAAAAATGTTTATGCTTTAAATTTTATTTGTTTTTTTTTTGTATTATTTACGATTTTAGTATTTTTTTATTGCTTTCTTATTTTTATTGTATAAGTTAAAGAACATATATAAATACATAACATAATAACTATAGTTAATTATAATGGTACTTAATACATGTATAGAATATTATTATGTAAAGAACTACTTAAAAGAAAGAGTCACTTGTGGTAACTTAGTTAATTATATAAATTGTCAAATTCACTGCTTCTCCAAATAAACCTTATCTTTCTAATTCAATGCAACTTAACAGTGTTGAGAAATACTCATAATGGTATCTTTGGGTAAATGAGCACTTACCACAAGTTGGATTTTAATGATTATAGTTATATATATATAGTTAACTATATATTATAACAATATTATTCTTTCACCATTGTAATGTTGATAAAAGCTTTTTATATTTTATCAAAAAAGTTTTTACTATTTATCAATTTAATATACTTAAATATCATGTCTTGAGGGCATTTAAACTAACCTACCTTTAGATTTATAATATAATAAAATTATTGATTCATTTTCTTTGAAAATTAATAAGTAAGTAATTACAGTTTTTTTTTTTTTTTTTTTTGTGTTTTGATTTTTGTTTTATATTTAAATTCTCTTCTTTCCTTTTTGATCTTTTTTGAGGTTGAGGTTTTATTATATATTTTTTTACTTTTTAATTAATTTTAAGTCCTTATGTATATCTGGTTATATATAGATAGATTCATAAATACTTAGTTAAGTTTAGGTATGAGAAATTTTAATTATTTTTGTTAATATTTTATTTTTATATTTATGTAAACCAAGATAGAGGAAAGAATTTCATTATGAAAATAAAATGAATAAATTTTAATAAATTTAATAATTAATAGAAATTTTTTGTAAGTACTTAAGTATTTAGTTATTTACTTTGGAAGAATGTAAAGTAATAGCGGTAATAGTTAAAACTTTCTTTTGTTTTTATAAGTTCATTTTTCATTTTATTCATTTATTTCTCAAAGAGCTCATTCGCTCGTACAGAGTGTATATATATATAAAAAAAAACAAGATAACAAAATTAATAATTCAGTCCAGTAGAAAAAAAATCAACTTAATAACTAAATGTATAATAACTTAAGCTAACTACACTTGGTTTACATTATTTACTTATCCATTGATTGTAAGAAAGAAAGAAGAAAAACTAAAAAAAAAAAAAAAAACTTATCACTAGAAAAAAACCCAAAAATCAACACTATTATTTTAAATACTTATTAACTACATTGATTTTTAAATTTTATTTAAATAGAATTCATTTAAGTTTTTCTTAAATATGTCTAATCTACTTATTATTTTGATTTCATTTGGTAAATCATTATAATTTCTATATCCTAAATTATACACTGCATCAAGCCCATTAAACCTGATTTTTGATGACATTATTCTAATATTTGTAGCAGATCTTGTATTGTAACTGTGATATTCTCTATTAAATGTGAATGTTGTATTTGTATTGGTATTCTCTGTCAACATCATATGAATTTTAGTTGTTAATTTGTATTTTATATAAAGTAGTAATGGCAATATATTATGTGACTTGTGAATTGATTTAGTTGAAGTTCTTTGGTGATATCCAAACAAATTTTTTATGGCTTTGTTTTGTATTTTCTATATTGAACTCAAGTCTCAAATCTTTAATGAAAGAGTTACCCCATATCCGTATTGCATATATGCGATAGTACTATGGAACATGCTATAATAAAGTGATCTTTTCATATTTTGTGGTACTCTTTTGCTGATTAATTTCAAAATACCTGCTATTCTTCTTGCTTTTTTTAATTGATCATTTATTTGTAAATTCCAATTTAAATTACTGTCAACTATTACTCCTAGATATTTGTAGGAATCAACTTTCTCCAATTTGTAATTGTTAAAACTAAGTAATATTGATATCTTGATTTCTTGTATTTTTAAATATTATGTATTTTGTTTTTTTTTGTATTTACAGTTAATTTGTGTTCATTCATCCATCCACTAATAATTGACAAGTCTTCATTTATATCATTTTCCAAACATACCAGTGACTTACTGCTATAAACTACTGCCAAGTCATCTGCGTACATAAAAAAAGCTTTTCCATTTAAATTCACATTCAAGAAGTTACTTATATAGCATGAAAACAAAGTCGGGCCAAGAGAACTACCCTGTATTACCCCAAACGATACTTTGTTCAAATCACTTTTTACCTTTTCACATTCAGTAAGCTGCATCCTATTTGTTAGATAATTTTTAAACCATTTATACTCCTTTCCTTTGATGCCGCATTCAAAAAGTATTCTCAATAGTATGATTCTGTCAACAGAATCAAAGGCTTTTTGCAAATCGAAAAATACCACACTGACATTCTTTTTATCATCAATTCCTGAAATTATGTCAAATAATGCTCCTTGTGTACTAGAGGTTCCTTTTAAAACCATATTGTTTACTACTATTTATTTTTTTTTTTTTCTAAATAACTAACAAGTTGCTCATTAACATAAGTTTCAATGATTTTACTAAATGTTGATGAAATGGATATAGGTCTAAAATTATTGATGTCATCGGTATCACCTGAATTCTTATAAATAGCTCTCTATATAATAGACTCTGCTTATTTTCATTATGTCAGGCAGTTCGGCAGAATGAAGTGATAGATTTATCAAATTCCTAATGTTTTCAGCTAATTCCTCCTTACAGAACTTGATTAAATTAGGTGGAATTTCGTCTGCTCCTGATGAAGTAGAGTTTGATATTTTTTTTATTAATTTCAAAGTACTACTTATATCTATTGATTTAAATTTGAATTGATTCTCGATTCTAGATTTTGGAAAATAAACCCTATCAAAAACTTTTGCCATTTGTTCTCCAACATTACAGTAAAATAAATTAAAACTATTAATTTTTGTCACCTTATCTTCCATATTCATTGATATGCCAGAATAAAATTCATTTTTGTACGTATTTTGCCCTTTAATTATTTGTTTTATATATTTCCAATTCTTTTTTATATCACCATCTGCTTTTTTAAACTGTTTATCATCATATTTTTCTCTTTTTATTCTTTTTAATGTTTTTAATTTATTTAGCCAAAACTTGTATTTTTATTTAATATGCTCAGAATTTTTATTTTGCACTAATTTCTTATACCAATAATTTTTCCTTTCTATTAAGTCAATACATTCCTTATCTATCCACGGTGCTGCATATATCTACTACTTTTTTCAGTAATTTTTCTTTCAACGGTAGCTCTTTTCATTGCATTTTTTATTGTAGATGTCAGTTTGTCTGCTAAATTGCCTAAATTAATTTCATTGATCACAGCACCATTCAACTCATTTTTGATTAAATTATAGTTTAAATTTTTTAACACCTGATATTTGCATTTATTACATTATTTAATTCAATTATCATACCCAAATGATCTGATAGTTATATCACTATGAAAAAGTGAAATATAGTTATATAGTTTTAATTTTGGATTATTAGCAAGAACATGATCCAAACAAATATTCGAATCTGGTCTAGTAACTTCCTTATTGCAGAAATAAAATGCATTTGTTTCAACAATAGTTTTGTAAGTTTTTATATTTTTATCTATTTTGTTTTTAATGTTGAAGTTAAAGTCACCTATTACAATTGAATTTTTATTTTTTAGATTTTTCAAATGTGACTCGAACTTTTTAAAGAATTTACTAGAGGTCTATATACAGCTGATATTGTAAAAATTGTGTTGTTTATATTTATTTTTATACTAGCTATACTGTTATATTCATCACAATATATATCATGAACTGCATATTTTAAGGAATTGTGAATAAATATACCAGCACCTCCACCAATTCTATTTTGATGACATGAGAACACTTTTGAATATTGTTTAATATTAACTATATCAAGATCTATATCTACAATCCAGGTTTCAGTAATAATAATTAGGTGTATAGTGCAATTAATAGAATCTAGTAAATAAGTGAGATTATCTAATTTATGTTTTATGCTTCTAGCGTTTAAATAAAGAATTTTATATTATGCAAGTTAGTTTTAACATGGCTGTTTAATGGCAAATCATATGATACTTCAGTCGACATTTAAATTAATATCTTGCAAAACTCTTATGATTTTTGAAGTTGATGTTTTTCTAATAAAGACTTTGCCACTTTTTACCCATGCAAACCCAATTTTCTTATTTCGTTTTAAATCTCTGGCTTTTTTAAATAATAGACCAAAATATTGTATAAGTCTTTCATTGATAAAGAAAATAGAGTCATTTACCTGTGATATTGATTTGTTAAATATATCCATTTTAAATTTTTTCTTTTTTACAGCAGTCATGAAATTATTTTTCACCTCTTTGTTAACAAATTCTACTATTATATTTTCTGGCTTACCTGATATAGTAAATTTTGTTCCAGTAAATTTTGTTAGAAATAGTTAGAAGTAACTTATATAGAAATACGTAACTTCTTTCGATATAAATACGTCACTTCACTGATAATTTTTATAAGTAGAATTGCTAACTAAGTTAATGTACTTAAGTTAGTTAAGTTAGTAAGTATACCATTTAATTATTGTCAACTTGGGATTTTTAAAAATTAATTTTTAACTTAGTTTTAACTTGCAGTGCAGTGCTTTTTTGTACACTGCGTTAACTGCAAAAGCATAGTGTTCGTAAAAACTATTGACGATATGTTCGAAAAGTAAAACTACAACTTAAACCTGTAGAATTTTTGATGCAAGTAAATAACTATTTAGTCATAGTTACAGAATTAAAATTTTGCTTGTAAATTTAAAATTAAAGTCAGATTATGAAACAAAACTGATATTGAAAAATTTTTTACCTAATATTTAATATATGCATAGTTAGTACTTACATTAAAAAAAATTAATAAATTAATTATTAAAAAGTTATCCATTTTTTTACTAATTTTTAATCAAAATACACAAAATTGATTATTTTTAAGAATGTCATTTTTGAATTGATAATTTAGTTCTTGTATAATATTGAACTTTTATTAAATTACAAAAGTCAATTCAGTAATCTGCGCATATTACCAGAGTATGCTTTAAAATTTTTGCAGTTTTAAATTAAAAATTGAAATGCAGTAAGTGGGCATATCCGATAAAGCTCATTGTTTCAAAATTAGTTACATGTTGACCGATTAAAAGTAAACCGAATAAAAATAACTAACTAGTTATAGCAAACTACTAAATAACTACTTCCTTCCGAATAAATTTAAATCAGTCCATCTTTTCTAAGACAGAGAGATAATCAACTTTTTTCTACCAATTGGTCACAAAGTTATCACAATTGATAAGAATTCTAGTCGCTATCGCAAAACTTTAACATGGCTTAGTAACTACTTAACTATATAAAGGAGTTAACTATGTAAAGAAATAAATTTATTTGAGTGGCTTCTGAAACATTTCTAGTTAAGGTGTTGAAAGGAAGTAAATTAGATAGTACAGTGTTCCATAGTTTTAAAATTTTTATATTTTGATACAGTTAAGTAGTAAATAAGTAGTTTTTTGCCAATTCTGCTTTCAAACGATTTCAAATCAAATTTATCGTAGAAGGTTGTAGTTCCTACAGGACTTTGAGATAGAATATTTTAAATTTCGTCAGAATGGTAACGCATTAAATATTTGTATACTTATTTAATTTAGATATCTTCGAAATCAATTATTTTGATTTATGGTTCAATGACTAACCAACCATAGTTAATAATTTACATTAGCTTTGAAATATGTTTGTTATGTAATTACTTCTTCCCTGAAAGAACTTATTTACTTATGTATGTCTTTATGTCTATAGTCCTACATTAAATTTTGTCAATTTTATTTTCAACTTTTTCAAAATTCACAAACTTTTTTCTTTATTGATTTTTTATTATTTTTTTTTTTTTTTTAATTTAATTGTTAAATTTATTTTTTTGCTTTGAAGAGTCAACATTTTGTCCCCTTGATTATATTATAAAATAAAAAAAATAAAAAAATTGAGGAACAATAAAAAGGACGAAATTTTATATTTACTTTTCACTTGTAAACATTTTCATCGTTTTCAATAAAATTATTTTTTTGTTTTTATTTTTGTTTTTGTCATTTTTCTTTTCTATTTTGTTTTATTATTCTATAGAAAAAGAACATTTACATACTTTTAAAGGATATATGTATATATATATATATAAGATAAATATATATATAAGATTTATATATATATATAAGATAAAAAATGAAATATTTACTACTTCCATATATAACTATATATATAATAGAATAAAAATAAAAAAATATACTTACGACATGATGTATCGTTGACAAGTGGTACAAGTATATATTATTATATATAAGTAAATAAAATTAATTCAAAATAAAGTACAAAAAAAATCCCTTCTTAAATTTTTAAAATAATTTGCACCATCTGCAATAAAAACTACAACAAATTATGTGAAAATAAATATGTATGTGGGTCATTATTTTTTTTGTTGCACATTTCAGAATTTTTAAATTTTAAATAATTTTTTTTTTATATGAACCAAGGTATTTATTTCAGGAAGTTGCAAGTTTTCGTTACTATATTCTGAAATTAATCGTACACTTTTTTAAAAATTGCAAATTTTATAACAAAATCAGTGAATTGTAATCAGTCAATTTGTCTCCTGCGTTACCTGAATGTTTAATGTTATTTAAATTTAAAAAAACTAAATATGAAAAACATTAATAATTTTTTTATATTTCATTTATTGCAAATAAAAAACCTCTATTGAAAAAATAATAAAAAAAATAATATAAATAAAAGAAATTAACAAATTTTAGTCCACTGCGTTACTTTTTATTAATTTATTATCAAATAAAATTTAATTTCGCTGTTACAGCAGGAACGTATAGTTTATTATATATCACATTATAATACAAATATTATTTATATATCACTTCAATTAACAAAACTTAAATAAAATATCTTAAAATTAAATAAAAATAAAAATAAAGTCTTCGTGACTAGGGACAAAAAGTAACATAGTGGACCAAAAAGTAACTTAGGGGAAATTAATATAAAATTATACATAAATAAAATGTTTACAAATACCAAAATATTGAATTATTTTTCGCAAACATCAATTCTGTTTCCAAACTCATAAAAAAGACGATCTCCTTTCATTTTTATGTTTGGATTGGGCAATATTTTAATTATTTGATTCATGTTTACATATGAAATATCATTGTCTTGTGTCTTAAATATTTTTTTCGTTTCATCCATAGATTTTAAAAACATAACTTCTATTTCATCTGCTTCTTCTAGTTTCTGAATAACGGCTACATATTTATACTCAGTTTTACGTTCTTTTTTTTCTACATACATTTTTAAAAATATAAAGGTCCCGGTTTTAATTTTTGATCCATCAGTGACTGAATCATCTCTTTCAGGCAAGGATTCGATGTCAGATTCAAACTCATTCTCGCTGCTTGTTGGAGTATATACTAAATCGTAGACCTCGGCTCGCGGCTTAGGGGAATTTGCAAGTGAGGCTACGTATAATTTGGGATTGAAACAAGCACAAAATCCTCTTTTGACACAGGAAAAACAACTTAAATCCCTATATTTCAGTAAACCTGAATCTTCTGTTATTAGTTGATGCAACCGCATTGTACCCGGCAAGATAGGAATAAGCTTTGGTAGAGATTTCCGCACATCTTCAATAGCTTCAGTCTCAATCATGAATAACTTAACGGAAGTTTCATTCTGCACAAGTTCAAAAAAATCGGTGGCGTTAGTAATATCTTTTCCGTGTGCGACAATCCTATCTGCAATTCTTTTTACAGTACCACCAATTCCGTCAGCCGCTCCTTTCCCATGCCCTGATTCAAAAAATGACCATGTTCCACTTTTATATTTTTTTTCAAAAATTTTGTGACTAAATAAATAAAAATTTTGTTTTTGTCGATACTGAGTGCACGGACCATCTGAAAAAAAATGAAGTGTATCTATTCCTGGTTTATTTTTTTGAATCATTTTAAGAACCGGATCCAAATGAGCCCAAATTGCACTTGGGCTGTGTTCATTACTTGGTGAAATTGTGCAGAATGATACCGTATCATTATCGAATAAATATATTACACCTACGATATAAATAAATTTGGAATAACCAAAGAATTATTATTAAAATAGAGATACCTGTGTGAAGAGTTATTTGTTTTCTGGACCCTCCGAAATGATGCGATTGGATCTCTTCAGTGTATTTGCAGTTGTAGTTTTCACTAAAATCTACATGAATTGCCGCTTCATTTTCTGTTAAATTATCGATGCAGTTCCGGTAAGCTTGATATTGTGTTTTAATATTAAAATGATGTTTCTTCAGAAGTATCATCTCTTCATTAAATTTTTTGATTAGTGTTGAAATTTTCCCTTTAATCAATTCCTTTACAGTTTTAAAAATTTTATTTGTATTGCCATCCTTTTCATAAATTTCCTCCCTTCGTAACCACTCCATCCAATGAACATCGAGGTTAGAATCTTCAAAATTTAATGGGACTGTCTGATTTTTACAGGAAGTACATTTGTTATACATGCATTCTATTGATTGTGTGTCGCAGACAGCCATCTGAAGTAGAAGAGGCAAACTTACCGTAGAAATAACGTTAAGTTTTTTCAATGTACATGTTTTCAGCATTATATTGCAATGTAGCTTGCAAGCACATGTATCGCGGGATTGAATTGTTGGTTGAACAACATAAAATGGACGATTTAATGTAAAATATGAGTATGATACATAGTTTTCTGCTTCACTATTATATTTTTTATGAAGATTCATCAAAGTATCAAGCATGTATCTTTTTTGTTCCTTAACTTTATTTTTGGTTATTGTTTCTTTTTTGCCAGCGGTCGCACAACTGACATCATCCCTTAAAAAGAATTTATGAATGCACTTTCCAATTTCAGGCAATTCTTTTGGTTTATGTGCTCTTTCACGTCCTGCTTGAATGGCAAGAGCCTCATAACCAACTTGCCGAAGAACTCTATATTTTCGTAGTAACTTACACACAACGACAGACTTAAATGTTTTTTTTTCAGACGTTTTGTTTAACTCTGAGTATTTAGCTTTCAGAGAATGGGTTAAAATGTTGTAGTTGAATAGCACTCTCTTAATTTTGTGAGCTGGTGCAGATCTTGAATTAGAAAAACATTCTTCAATTAGGCTATTAGTTTTTGCAATTGGGGAAAAGTTTTGTTCCAGCAGCTTCTTGTTTTTTTGTTTGTTTCTAACAGCTTGTTTTTTATATTTTTCGACTTTTTTTTTCAATTCATTAATTTTTTCATTAAGTTCTATATTCTTTCTAAATAATTTAGTTCTGTGTAGCAGTACCTTTTTCCTACCCCGCGACCTGTTGTTTTCCGCATTTAAGATGTTTGCAGTGGTTGGCGTAGATGGCGGAGTGTTTTCAACTACAGTTTGGAGATTTTTTTTAGATTTACGTTGATTTTTTTTGTTTGTCCGCCAGTTTTTGCGTGTCTGTCTTTTTTCGCGAGGTGTTTGATTTTCAATTAAAGTTTTGGTTTTATGGTATCTTTCACACGCCTTTTTTTTATATTCATTTTCTCTTTCCAAGTCAAGCTTTCTTTTTTCTCGATACCTTCTCTGCTTTTCAGCAGGAGTTAAAGATTTTTTTGCCTTGGGTGGCATTTCCTATTAACAAAAAATTATATTCTAATATTACCCTTATGAAAAGTACCACTTTGTTACCAATTAGTCCACTGCGTTACTAACTTGTCCACTGTGTTACCGTGTTCTACGTAACATAGTGGACAGGTAACGCAGTGGACAATTTTACTGAATTTTTGAGAAAAACCTTAATTTATTGACCAAACAATATTAAAATAAGTTTTTTCTAAAATTTCCCTTTACATTATTAACTATTTTATATAATTAAATAACTCAATTCATTTTTAGCTTCGAATAAAATTGGTAACATAGTAGACAATTAATAAAAATACATACTTACAGGTTTTGGAAAATTTATTTTTTTCAGTTACGACCTATTCACTTGAAAAACTTTAGTCAACTGAATACACATATTAAATAATTTTGAACAAATTACAAAAGCGCGCCAAAACACTTGAAGAAAAAAACGGTTTTAATTTGAAAAATAAAGCATCGGTAACACAGTGGACAAAAATATAGGGACATCTTTTATTTTGCTAATAAAATGGTTAAAATACATTGTACTGCTTTTAAAAAGTAAACATTGAAATTATAATTAGTATAATTTAAAGCTTTGATTTTCCAAGTAAGCCCAAAGCCACTTAAAAAGAGAAAAAATCAATTTCAAAGTCAAAAAAGTTGAGCTGGGGACATAGGATTTTGGGGTAGGCAGTATAAGTTTTTTTTATTTTTAAGAAAAATTGTTTAAGATAAAATTTTCAAATCAAATGTGACAAACAGAGAATTGTTTTTAAAATTAATATTAATTATTGATTTTTCTGTATTTTGTTTATTTAGAAAATTATAAGGTAATTAAGTCCAGGACAGCAAATGTGCAAAAAAAAAAAAAATGACCCATGTATGGATATGTATATATATATATATATATATATATATGAATATATTATGATTCATATGAAATTTATTTCAAAAGAATGGTACAAATAACTATATGATTATACTTATTTAATAATGATGCTATGATGGGGTATTTTAAAAATAAAAATCAAAAATTAATATTTAATACTTAAATATTATTTCTGGGAAATAATTATTATTCATACCACAAAATATGTTATATATATTTAAGTAGTTATGTGAAATTATGAAACAATGAAAAAGTAAAATTAAAACAACAACAACATAACACAATATTAAATCAAATTAATTTTCGGCGACAACATATTAAACTATTAACTATCGACATATTATTCAAATCTTGAAATTCACATGAATTTGTAATTTTTTCCAAACTTTTGTATATATATATATCATTGCTGTTTTTATGTTATTTTCAAAATACATACGTATCTTTACATAACTAGTTAGTTATTTATTTATCTACAAAAAATCAGAAAAATTATATCAATATCGATACTAACAACGTAACTACCAATGGTACCAATTTTTAGAAAAAATAAATTACATTAAGTGTATAGTTAAGTATATAGTTATAAATATAGTTATTCTGCGAAAAATTAACCAAAACTGGATATGGCTTAAATCATTAATTATATATATAATGTATATGTATAAGTATACAAATAAATTAATTATTTTTTATTTATTTATATATATATACTTAATTTTTTGATGACATTCACAATTGTTATCAACTTAAATAACTTTAATCAAAAATTCATGAAAATGTTTTAAATTTTAATGAAAACTCACCCCAAAAAACAGTTTATGAACCCCTAACTTAACTGTGGTATTTTACATCAATTAATTAAATTTACTTTTGATTTTATGCCTTTTTAATGTATAACACCATTTAATGTACTTTAATTTCAAGTAAGAAATAAATACAATACACTGTTTTATATTATTTCTTTTATAACTACAAACACATATACAATTTACATGCATACTTACTTCTAAATATAAAAAAGGATACTAGATTATTATTTTTGCCAAAAAAATATCCTTAACAATAATAACTTTAACTATATAATTAGTTATATATAGATTATATATATTTTATTATGCGTAACTATATATTTATCTACAGTTATGTTCATAAAGTCCTCATTATTTATTAGAACCTCAAATAAAATAAAAGCAATAACAAATGATGATAAAAAAATAATAATAAAATAAATCTTATATCGAATGAAAAATGAGATAAGAAAATAAATATTTTTATCCTTTTTTAAAATTAATATGAACATCAATTTACACTTTTATTTTCATCCTTTAGAAATTTGATATTTAGTTGTTATAATTAGTAGTTATAGTTAGTTGTGTTTTTTTTTATGTTTTATATATTGGTGTCATATTTTTGATATAATTATATATATATATATAGTTATATAGTTTTATGTTTGTTTAAACAAATTTTTATGTTCAAATTATAAACAACCACTTGTCACCGATAAAACGTACTTAACTATCGGTAGCAACATTTTTGTAATAAATAAATTATTCAAATATTCCAACTCAGATAAATTTTTTAATGTTTTTATATTTTGCTGTTTAGATTCATGCTTTTTAATTTAAAATAAGGAAATCCATTTTCTATAATAGCTTGATTTTCTTTTTAAACTTAATTTAAACATACGAAAATTTAATCATATATATATGTATGTACTTACATAGATTTACAAAATATTTTTGTTCTAAATTTGAATCTGTATACTTATGTATATATATATATAGTTACTTATAACTAACTACAATATTTCATTGAGCATGATTAACATTAAAATAGATATTTATAATTAGATCATCCATTGAAGATCGAAGAACCAAAAAAAAAACGTTCATATTATTTATCTTTAATGTTCTGAAAATTCATTCTATTTTCTGTAGTTTCTGTAACTTGTCTTTTCAGCCACACTCTTTATTCAATAGAACTAAAACTAGTTATTGTCTTTCAAGTTTTTCTTGGTTCCAGATAAGATAATGATACTAAAAAAAGACTTACTTTACATTAACTAAGTAGTTATACTATAAATATTTACTTATAGGAGTTAGTTATATCTTTAACTTTTAAATTGTGTCAGTAATTTATTGTGTGGGAAGTTATTATTAAGAGAAACAGACATACTTAATTACTAATAACAACATAATGTTGTAGTTAATGTAAATATTGTAAAAATGTTTAATTTTTATTGTCATTAAATCCACATACTTAAACAATAAAAAGTATAAAAATATTTATATGCTTCCTTAGACAAATTTTCAAACATATAAACTTCATCAAAGTAGTTAATTAGAGTTAATAAAAACTATGGACAATTTTTAATACTTACTTGTATATAATTACTATAGTTACTAACTACAGCATAGAAAACTGTACAACGAATTCTGGTAGTGATCTCAGCTCAAATCTCACTTTACAATTCATCAATCAACAAACCAGCCGTACAACATTATCATTTAGAACTTAATTTTCTGTACCACTTGCTTTTGGATATAAATTATTAATTCAGATATTACATAGCTAGTATAGTTTTTATATGGGGGTTAGTATAGAAGTTAAAGTATTTATACTGGGTTCAATGTCGGCTGATTAATAATTGATTTGGTAATAATGTCTAAATAAAACAAATTTCATAGATAGAACTACAAAACACATTCAAATAAATACAACAATGTGCAAAATACAAAAATACAAATGATTTGCTATAACACTTTAAGAAACATGAAAAATCATGAATGGTTCAAGGTACAACTTCTCCTACTATACATTAATGTATTTTATTTTACAATAAAAATTTCATAGGATATGTCCAATATCTTAAAAAAATTAAAATTACTAAGAAATATCAAAACAGAGAATTGGTTTTTGTTGTGCGGGAATATCCTTTGTAATAAATTCCAAGTAATGAAAAATACAAAAAAACAATTTTTTCCTGAATTTCCTTATCTTTAACATAAAATCTCATTTTCTCTTTCTTTATTTGCCCTCAAAAAAATTAAAACAAAATTCACCAAAAAAAAATACATTTATAGGTAGTTAATACTTATTATTCATTTAGAAGTTTGTATAAAGTCTGTAACGAAAAATTAGTGTCTCATCAAAACTAACAAGACCAAGAGCTCAAATAGAGATGTATTAGTTAAATTTTTTATGATTAATAGTGGTAGTGGTGAGGTGATTCTTTAAATGATCCTTTAATCATCTCCTATTTGTAACATAATAAATTTATTTTTATTTCATTTTTTCAACTCTAGAATGGACATATCAAACAAATATATATATATAGTTATATAGATATATTTTTGTGCTATAAGTTAAAAACATGTTTATCATTTTCTTTAATAATTTTAAATAAATAAACATACATAACTATTAAAGAATACTGGGTAGGGTGCTTAAAAAATAAATTTTTAAATTGAACTCTCTTTCATAATTTAAATTTTTAATACTCAAAATCCATAACTAACTAGAAAAATGAATTTTTCGAAATAATTGTTCTAAAGGACAGCAAGGAAACTTGAACTTACTTCAAATAATCTCTGCCTTTGACAATTATCTCTGACAATTTATTATTTCTAGATTTCTCACTTTTGATTTACAGTTATCTTCCGATCTATCTTCCGGTCTACCTTTAGTTACCTCTTATCTGGAGAAGATTTTCGGAAAATATTCAGGTTTCTGTTCTCTTGCATTTTAAAACAAAAATTACCTTTAACACACTTATTCAAAAACAAATGTGTTCTAGGTGTGTGTTAAACAAATCTTAATCCGTTGATTTTTTTTTGCTTGTAAACTGTACAATCTGTCTGTAATGAAAATATTCAGTAGAGTAACATATAATGACTTGCGGATCAAAAACCCAATGGTAAGTTATCCATATGACAATCTAGTTATACTCCGTTAGTATGTTGGGTAATTGCTAAATGTTGTAACGCTTAAGTCAACTAGCACAATTGGAAACTGTGGAATATAAAGTATCACTAACACTATAATGTAATTCTAATATAATGTGGAATGCAGACTAACACTATAATAGCATATTGTAATTATAATATAACAGATCAGTCAGTATAATAAAGTCTATCTAACAATATACTACAGAAGCCATTGGTTTTATCACAAAATCGTTATACAAATCATTGAAGATCTACACCTACCACACTTCTACACCTAACAATGAATATCCTTAATATTATAAATTCCATCAAAATTTAAATATAAATGTATGTAAAAAATTTTGTGATGACAAATATGTATCGTGTAGCCGCAGGGTGCCGCAGTAGGTAGAGCGCCTGTCTTTCAACCGAAAGGTCCCGGGTTCGATTCCCGATGAAAGCAAAAAAAGAAAATGCTTCATTGGTTTTTCGAGCTGGTCTAGTACCCTTTGTCATTGGGATATAATAAATGACAAAAGATAATTGCGAGTTATCTGGTAACAAATTAAATAAAATGAAACTATTCCATTTAAGAAGGCTTATTTCCTGATAATAGTAGTAGTTTTCCACATTTAATGAGTAGATAAGCCAGTAATTTGTTAAAATAAACACTCGAATTATTGTAGATATTGTAGTGTAAAATTGCAGTACCGTACTTAATTAAGCACGAAAAAGTGATTCTACCTAAATTACTGTGAAGTATAAAAACTTGTCACAGTCGTATAAATAGAATTCCTTAAAAAACAGCTACCTAACTTATATCTTTTAAATATTTTCTTTCACACCTTGTACTTATCCAGGCTAAGTATATATGTGAATGTATTTGGGAAATAATTTAACTTTTGTTTTTAGTTCACCTTTTCGAATAAAAGGAACAATTGAAGCAATTATTTTAATATATATATATATATATATATACACATATATATTTAATTTCATTTCAGGTAACTTATTCAAATATTTAGGTACAGGTAACAACAAATTTTTAATTTTTACTTAATCTTATAACAATATGAAGATATATTCACTTTTTTGTACCAACTATACATAACTAAGTATCTTTATTATTATAGGTACTCCGAAATATTTTGTAATCATTCTGTAATCTAAATAAAAACCAAAACAAAAAAAAAAACAAAAATAATTCTAGAAAAAAAAAAATGACAAAGCCAAAATGTCATACGGTGAGTTCTCAGCATCATCCCATATGTAGCACCTTGTTTTATTTATTTGTCTTTTTCTTTTCTTTTTTGTATTATAGTTGTTGTTGTTTTTGGTCCGTATAAATCATATCTTAAAATTAAAAAAAAAAAAATGCTGTGTAATCAGTAAGTTTGTTTTTTGGTTAAAATACAACTATGTAGTTATGTGGTTACTGTGAAATGAAATTTTGTAAAACAAATTTGAGATCAGGAATCATATTTTGTATAAAAGTACATATAGATTATAGATAGATACAAAAGTAACTATACATTTTTTATTTTTTTGTAAATGATCTGAGAAGGTTTGGTTATTTGGGATCTGTTTTGGGTTTAGTAATTTTTATAATTTCTCATCTTTGTACAACTTTGTAGGGTGTTGTTGTAATCAAATTTAGATGATTATAGATTCTGATATAATTTTTGAGATTTTTTTTTTGTTTTTAGTTTGAGCTCTTGGTCAGATGTAACACTTCTGAATAATAAATACATAATTCTATTAAAAGTCTTTAGTAATACATAAGATGTATTTATTTATCATAGCCAAAGTATTATGAATTGGATTGTTTTGGATTGACAGTTGTTGTTTTTTTTGTATGTTGTTATTGTTGTTGTTGTTATTAGTGGTGTTATTTTTATTTTATTGAATTACTAAAAAGATGAAATAGATCGATTGGATTTAAAATACAATGTGAGAGATATACTTAGTTATTAAGTGGATGATACAAATTTATGACAGGATTAAAAAAAGAATAAATTGGAAATTGATAAGAAACTTACATATGGGAATGAGAATCTTAATTCGGAAATTTTTTGACAGTTTTATTTAAATATATTTTTATTTTGTTTTTCTCATCTTATAAATTAAGTATGGTGACTATCTTTTCTACGCAATCTACATACTTTACATAGTCTATGAATTTTTGTTAAGTAATTAATTACAACTAATGAATACCCTGTGAAATTGCACAGAAGTAGTCACTTCAGACACGATATTGTATAAACAAAAAAACATATTTGTTTTGGTATAATTGTAGTTGTTTTCTGATTCGCTTGATTCTTGAATATTTATACTTTATAATAAAATCAAAGTATAACTACTTAATACCTATATTTTATAACGAAATGAATACTAATTTCATTATAACTTACACAATAAAATCCAATTACTCTCAACATAGTACATAGATCGATTAATTAGTGATTTCGCATAATATATTAAAGTGGGTCTTAGGATGTTATTGTAAAATATATTCTGAAACGTATTTAAACAATTAATTCATCAGATTCTTCAGATGATTCTTTATATAATCAAAAAATACATTCATTTAGACGAACTAAAATAGGGTAGTAGTTATGTTTTCTACTATGTAATAAGTAAAAGAATAATTCCGAGTTTGAATTTCGCTTATGTAATGAATGTATATACATAGTTACATACAAAATTTTTCAATTATTCTTTAAATTAATTTGGAATACATGTTCGTTGTCATTCAACATAAAATGGAACTTTTGCTACTAAGTAGTTATGAAGGCAAAGTTTTACTTTACAATACTTAAATGTAGTTTTCCACATGTAAATTGGTCGATATAATATTAAGAGTTGCTCTGAATGGTCTTATACTTAGTAGGCTCTATAGTTACGTGAAACATTTTAAAATAATAACTAATATTAAAGATCTAGTGAGGTATAGGACATAGTTTGTTTTTCACTTAATAACTAATAAGTTAGGTAGGTAACCAATTTTGATCGATTCCAAGTATCACATTTATATATATCAGTCTGGTGTAAACTTAATCGGGTTGTGTATTTCATACTTAATCAAAATTAGTAAAGATAAGTATATACTTAGCTATTTAAAAAAAAATGTTAATTGGGGAATAAGTAACTAGTTCCAGTTAGTGTATTTAATTTTTAATTACTATCTATTATGTCTAACGGCTCTAGCTTTAAGATCTCTAACTATCCTGAGCCTAGTATTATTTTTTGTACAATACATTAGAATTGAATACGTAGTTATATGTGTATTTTCTGGATTTTAAAAGTTATTTTTGTTAAGTTTTCAAAAATGTATTTGAATATAATGTAGTTAGTTATCTTTAGCAACATCAAACCTTCTAACACAAAAATTTAAAAATATTTTAGTATATTTAGTTAATTGGACTCCAATAACTTTGACCAGATACTTACCTAAAATAACGGTTGAAAATATTTTGAAGCGAAACTCAAATTATCTTTAAAGCCTTGTTTTTTGTTACCATATATCATATTGGTTTTAAAGTCTAAAATCCTTCAAACCTTTTAACACTTATTAGCAAATACTTACATGCTAGAAAAATAAATTATGAGCTAAGTAAGTATGTATATATACATAGGTAGTTTGTGATAATAAATTAATTTTATTTTATTTTATTATTATTTCAACTCCGCATAAATGTACAGCCAAAATTTATTTTTTTTTGTTATAAGTAGTAGATGTTTTTATATTTTTATGTATATAGTTAGTTGGTTATATATTATAATAATATATATAAGTATGTATATATAATGTTAAAAAATAAAAAAATATATCTATATATGATATACAAGGTGTGCTACTATTAAGGCATATACTTAATAGCATATATATCTTGGAGAACAAAAATATATATGGCTGGGGTAGGGTCTACTTTTAACCTCTATTAAGTTATGTGCTTGAAGTTTTTTTGTCTGTTTTTGTACTTAGAGGCATAACTATTTCTCGTCATATCTCCTTAACGACTTATAACTGCCTACTAAGATTGTTAAAAATAGTCTTGATTGAAAATTTGATGTAAAATGTAACTATAAGTAATAACTTCATTTTTGGCGCTATTTTGGTTGAAAATCTATTAATTTATTTCGACCCAAAAATTAGAAATTGTAACTAAACTCAGTACACTCGTACTTATATTGTTGTCAGTTACTTTAAAAAAATATAAAATGTAACAGTTTTTTCTTTTTCTTTTTACCTTTTTATTTTTATAAAACTATCGCTTATCTTTCTACAAAAAAAATGTTTAATTATATAAAACACATACTTACATTATTATGAGTAATGAATTTTGTCCATTAAAAAATCTTAACCTAAAAAAAAATTTTAAAAATTTAAGATTTCATTAAAACAAAAAAAATCTTCAAGCAGCAAAAAAAAAACTTGAACTTAAAATTAAATTTTCTAAAAACAACAAAACTATAAAACTAAATCAGATCCCGTGTTGTGCATTATAGTAAAAAAGGCCCTCGGCTATATTTAAACATAAAAAAAAAGTTTTTTTTTTCTTTAATTCATATAGCAACAATAACAACTACAAATACTGACCTAAACCGTACTAGAAACAATCTACAGTATACTAAAAATCATCATCATGATTTTTTTCTTTTCGGTAAAATTATTCTCTTCAATTCACAAACAATGAATTAAAAACAAATTTTATTAAACAAAAAAAAAAACACTTCTATATGTCTACATTTTTTTTTTTTTTTTTTGGATATCATTTACACACAATCATACATAATATTCATTTTTATGTACATATTATATGCATAATTATATAAAAATGTGTTAAGAAGAAATAAAAAGTTAGAACTGAGCTGATTGTTCAAAATTGTTCCAAAATTATATGATGTACAAATTTTAGATGTGTAAAGTAGCATAACATTAACATTCATGACAATTGTTTTTATTTTTTGAGTAAGTAAAAGTTATCATCATTTTATTTTAGTATGGTTTTTAGTTTATTTTGAATCATCACAATTCATACATTATATTCGATTAAATGATAGACAGAAGTCGAAAACATAAAATTCAGAGTGCCATATACAGATATAAACGGCTCATAATTAAGTAAAGTTTTTTTTTTTTTTTTAATTTGAAAGTCCCCTGTTTTCTATTTCAATTCAGCGAATATTTTATTTTTCTTTCCCAAAGTCTGTAAGTCGTATTTGAAACATGGCTATGGTCTTATTCTTTTTCCAAAGTCATAACTATATAATTAAATAATAACTAACTACTCATTTGAATTGAATTGAATTGAATCATTTGAATTGATAAAAATATAATATAAATGGATTTTGCTAATTGATTGAAATTATAATTTTATGATATGCTCGCTTTGATTTTTTGATTGAAAAGTTAGGAAGATTGTGCCGTCCGAAGAAGAAAAAGATTTAATTCCTTATTTGAATTAAGACTTTATAATTGACGCCAATAAAAATAGGTATTTAACCTAGGTAGCTAACTTGTTGTTTTGCTATTTAAATTGTAACTTAAATTACTAGATTCGCATCTAGAACAAAATATGGTTTTAAAACTTAAAATTCAGTCATCATAATTGTCCTGTACATATTCATTTTTATCAACTGTTTATTTGATAATTTGATAAAACATATTGATGAATTATTAATGGGTATTTTATATCGGTTAAAGATAATTCAATATCAATGATTTTGTTTTGTGAGTAATTTAGTTTTTACGTTCGTTCTTATTAATAGTTGTTAACGTTTTTAACTTGGACAAGTGCAGTGTTTATTCCCCTCAAAAATAATCTTAATCTGTTGTAGACTTTAAAAATAATATGACTCTTGTGAAAAATAATGTTTTCTCACTTCTGCTGAATGGTAGATCACATAGGGATTTATGTAAGCTTGAAATATTATAATAGATCACCAGTAATGAAAGTTTTATATTTCAACAATAAAACGCTATCCTCATCAAAACGCCATGATTTTATTTATTTTTATATATATATTTTTTTTTCTTATTGCTTTAACACCCCACCTGAGAGTTTGAGTTTTGGTTCTTAATTTTTTTGTTTTTTTTTTGTTTTGCTCTTTGAATTTTCTTTCAACAATTTTTGTTTTTTTTCTATCTCTTCTTTTCTTTTGTAATGTTCCTCGTTAATTTTTTTTTTTTTTTACTTTACTTTTTATAACGAGGATTGGTTTGTTGTTTGTTTTTTACTTTGATTTTTTTTATGGGCCCAGTTCGTTTGTATTTTTTTTTTTATTTTGTTATTGTATTTTTTTATGTTAAGATTTATTTGAAAATATGACTTGAAGAAAAAAAAAATGAAATTCATAAGAATTTTATTGTATTCTTTTAATCTGTCTTTCGTTTGCCTTTATTTAAATTTTTGGCAATAAAAAAAAGCAAAACAACAACAATGAACAAAAAGAGAGTTACGAGTGAGTAAGTAAAAAAATTAAAGTGTATTATGACGGTTATTGGAATGGTTTTTTTTTCTTATATTTTTATATAGATTTTGATAAAAAATAAATGTTCTCGTTAATGAATTCTAACACTAGGTAGGTATATTGATATTAATTCACTCTTATTCATAAGTACTTATTATCTAGGTCTATTTAATCTGATCTTTAGTTCTGTATTACAACTCTGTTGATTCATATGCGGATTTAGTTGGAATAATTAATCTAGTTAGGTAGGTGGAACTGCGGAAGTGATTATTCCAGCTGGTTCTGAAAAACCCATTAGCGCTTAATTGTGCCTTTTGTTGCTTTGTTTTTGTCCTTAATGGGAAATTACGTTTAGGCTCGAAAAACGAGACAAGTTTTTTTTAAGCTCTTGGTTTTTTGATTGCAATTAAATTGTTTTAATTCAATTGTAATTCAATTGTTTCTAAATAAATTCTTACATAATAAAACCTTAAGATCAACAGAAAAAATTGAATTAACTAACTATTAATAACAATTTCAGCTCAAAATTTCAATCTGAGCTAATTCCGTCTTTTAAACCTTTTTGCGATTCACATGTACCTATTTACGATTTTAAAAAAAAAAAATTATAATAGATTAAAATAGTTAACAAGATTAAAATGAATACTACTTATACATATATAATTTGTAATAAATAAATGATACCAAAAACTTCATACCTAGAAGTATAGTTTATACATATTATTTTTAATGGTAGTTACTAGAGTTACCCTGTACGATTGATGAAGTCAGCTAGATTTTTTTTTTTAATTTAGTAGGTATAATTAGGTATAACTACTGTAGTTAATAGTAAATATATATATATGTAAACTAAAATTAGATTTATAATATGTATGTATATATATATATATATATATACATAGCTACTTAATACGTATTAAATTACAATTTATTTATTTAATTAAATTCATTAACTTCCTAATAATTGTTATTAAAATGAACAATATTTATCCTAACCAAGAATTTGTTTTTAGGTTATTATAACTTCAAAAAAAAACCTATAGTGACATTTATTTTCCGAAATGAAATTTTGTATACCAAAATTTAAAGATTTTTTTTTTAATAAAATTAAATTTAATGTAGTTATAACAACATTTTATATAATTTTTAATAACTTAAACAAAAAAAAAAGTAACTAACTATTATAAATATTTTCAAATTTTATATTGCATTACTCGTAATTAATTTAAAAACTAGTTTTTAATTACTTCAACATTAAAAATATATATAAGTAGTTAATATGTAAGCATATATGACGTGTACTTACTATAAAAAATAACCAAAAAATTACTTAAGTATCTCAAATAATTCAGTAAAACTTTAAAATAATTTACAGACAATAAAAAAATAACAAAAAAAAAAATATTAGTTTAATTACTTATTTTACTTATTTCTTAAAAAAAATCCCACAATAATTTTTTATTTTATTTCAGTACTTAATTAAACTAAAGGAGAGGGGTTATAAAAGAGTGGCACTTAATTTGAAAAAAAGAAAATACTAAATTCGAATTATTTAATTTGAAACACAATAGCTTTTGACCAGTTACTTTTAATGTTATGTTAAACCACAGATATTTAATCTAGTTTGAATTAAGTAGTTTTTTTTTTAAGTGAACGAAGTTTTATCTTTAATCTTACATACCCATAAGAGATAATAATGTTTTTTTTTTTTTCAGAGTAAAAATATATCGATATAGTGAGCAAAATATTGAACGATGTTGATGACGTTACAGTTTTTTAGAAACTATATCATTAGATTAAAATAAAATTTACAAAATCAAATTCTATTTTGGGTTTAAGTATTTTTTATTTGTTTAATAAATTTTTTTATTTATTTTCTTGTTAATTTAATAAAGTGAGATTTCTGGAGTGCAATCAGTTACAATCATTTTAATTTTTTATTAATTTGTATATATATATAACTTTTTGGGGTTAGTTATGATTTTGCAATTCCTGCATTCAAACAGATTTTTTGACTGTTTAGCATATTTCTTAAATTTTTTAATTACTTGTCAGTCGGTTTACAATTGTTTATCGTTTATGATTGTTGAATATTTTATTCGTCTTTAACCTTTTCACATCACACCCTTATTATTATTTCCAAGCGAAGGAAACCACTTCTCACTTATGTAAAAATTCATTTGCCATAATAATTACAATAATAATTACTTAATATCACTATTAAATTAGTATTAATAAGACACAGTTGTAAAAAAAATTGCATACGTTTAGTATCAGTTCATTTGAAGTGCAGAATGCGAAACTGTACATTTACTTCCCAGAAAAATTTTTCCAGAATCAAAACATAAAAAATAAAAAATCCTTTAAATTAGTACTGAATTTTGTATTGATTTTGGAGACAAATTTCGAATACAATAATCTACAAAAAAATGAAGCATTTTCAACTTTTTAGTAATTTTTAATTTTGGGGCATAAATTTGGCAAATAAAAAATAAATTATCAAAATAAAAAGAGAAGCACAATCTATGAAAGAAAAATTATTTATTGTTATGCTTGGCTTTAAATAAAATAATTTTTACACCATTTTCCCCGATCAGATCAAAAGCCGCTTCCCTCCCGCTGTTCTATAATATTTTATTATATTTTTTTTAATTTTTGTGTTAACTCTAATGCAATTCATTGAAAACTTTTTCAAATTTATAAAAATACCATGGGTAACATATAGACTAAGGCAATGGATGGATATTTCAATAGACCTAAAAGTATCACTAATTCTATTTCAATATTTGTTCGACACTGATCTCCTATTTCTCTTATTATACTACTATAGACTAACAGTGCTGACAGAGTAATAAAATAAAGTAGTGTTACGTTGCGTTTGCAATTAAAAATACTATTGCAGTAACTAAGCAAAAACATTCTATTCTACTATCTAAGTATTTATATTCTACATACTATTTCTTACATTTGTAATGAAATGTAATGTAATTGTTTTGTTTCATGATTTACTTTGTTTCTCTCTCTTTTTCTCTACAAATCTCACTTCACTAGCCCTACCCTCCTATCCGCAAAAGAATTGGGTTGTTATGTATAGTTTAAATGTTGTTGGGTTGTGTGACGTTACGGTAGGGTAGGGAAGGTGAATAGGTGATATCTTTTAGTTTCTTTCACCTTTTGTTTTCTCTTTTATTACTTTTTCTCATAAAAATTTTTGAATACACTTTTATTTATATTTTCTTTGAAAATGAAAATTCATTTTAAAAATAATTAAGAAAACAAAACGAAACAATAATAATTTCATCATTATTTCTCTGCTCTTTGCTGTTCCATCGATTGCTTTGTCATAAATTTACATTGAATTTTTGGTTTATTTAGCTAGCGATATGAGAATTTCTGTTTATTTTTTATACACACGCAAAAATCTGCACAACACCATTAAAATATAATTTCTACGAAAATTGAAAATTAATTTTCAATTTCCTCGAAATAGAAAAATACAAAAACAAAAATTTACGAAGATCCCTATTTGAAAATAGAAATTTCACTTGTATTATATGATGATGTACTAATGTTACAAACCAGAAATTTCCTCATCTCTCACTTCATTATGCATATATATATATATCCATTTCTCTCAGAATAAAAAATAACAACATAATTTTAAAATATCCTTAATTCAATGGAAACCTTGCTATTGTATTTCAGTTTTCATGTTTGTTAACAATATACATTCATTATTCACATATACACGCAAATTCACTAGTAAACCTATTCCAAGAAAAAATAAACAATATTTTTTTTCTTTATTTACTTATTTTGTTGTTTTTATTATATATATATTTATATATGTGTTATATATACATATATATATATATTTGCAAAAAAACAGAGCCACAAAATATATAAAATTGGTTCCTTTTTCCTAGAATTAATTAGGCGGCTGATCCTTATATTTTTATATACCTACATAACAATATATTTATAAAATTAAATCGTATAATATATAATACATATGGGTGTTGTGTGTTCCTGTATACCTTTGTGATTGTATCACTTTAAGTATGAAATTTGTAAATGTGTTAGTTTTTACATAACCATATATACTTTTCTTTCCCGTACAAAATATAAACGAAAAAAGGATATTCATTTCATGTGCACACACTACTATAAAAAGGACATATATACGTATATAATATCAGAATGTATTAAAAAATGGATAAATGTATGTATAGATACACAAAATGATCAAATACAAAAGGTTTTTAAAACAAATTTTCCAGGAAAATTTTATTAATTTTTCAATATTTTCCAAGAAAATTAATTTTTTTTTTTTTTAAGTTTTTCCCATCATCAAAAAGGAGAGAAAATAAAAATATAAATAATTTAAAAAAAAAAAGAAAAGATTCACAACACCAACAAAAAAAAAAGAAATAAAAGACAAAAAAATGTATTTTCTTGAAATTATTTCAATAAAGTCAAACAGAATATGAAAAACAATAACAAAATAAAAAAACAAAAATAAACGAAACATTAAAAAAAAACATTTTAGCAATTTCTAAAAAGGAAATCCATTGAGAACAATTTAATTTCATTGTATAAGCAAGTTTAGGTAAAATAATAATTTGAAATAAATTAGAAAAGTATATCTGATATTCATATTCCTTGATAGGTTTCTTCAATAACAGCAAAAAATGTTAAAAAAAATTTGACAAAAATAATCAAAATATGTATATATATTCAAAATACAGTAAGTAAATAATATAAATAAACCATTATAACTGTATCAATATAATGTACACGTGTAAATCTATATATTATGAGTACAAGTTGTTACAATTTAGTTTAAAACAATAGTTATTATCTTCCTTGCAACGAACTAAATAAAATTTTGAAAATTGAAATGAAATTCTGCTTCTGGCTGAACTTATTAACTAGCTCTAGCTTCTTAAATTATGTTAAGTAAAACAAAATTTTAGTTAAAATGGCTTCTATTAATTTTATGGTTATTCAAATTATCTTTATATATATCAGAACGAACTAATTTTGATTTTACAATCTTGAAACATGATTTATATTGATAATTTTAAAAATATACATCAAATTTCATGTTCAGCGCTGCACCACCAGGTATGCCTTAGTAGTTGTTTATTTCATTATCATTGATTGCGATTTTTTCTTTTCAATTGAAGATTCAATTTTTTTAAAATATATATAATTAGTTACCGATATTTTGTTTATCCAGCAAAAGTTTAATTCTCATGTCTTGTACCGTGTGTTTCGGAAATTTATCAGTAACTAATAACTAATACGTAAAAGATTTAAATAGTTTTTGTATCATAACTCATAACATTATTTTTATTTATTGAATCTAATCTAATTATCAGAACTATACAAGTTAATACCGTTATGTTTTCAAAAGAATTTAATATAATAATAAAAAAAAATTAATAACATTTGAAATTTAGGCCTCATTATTCGCAATAAATCATCTCAAGAAAAAATCTAGAACAATGATTACAAAAATAATATGATAAAAGAAGACGTCAATTAACTTTCAGAAACAATCGTTTGCTCTTATCTTATCCGTTTTTATTTATAAGCCTAAAGTACACAAAATTGTCAGAATTAAGAATAATAATAGAATTTTCTGATTTGTTTGCAAAATTATAAATTTATTGTTTTATAACTAAAAATATAATACATTTTTTATAATAAAAAATTTTACAATAGGTACTCACAGTTAAGCAAATAAACAAAATTTTAAATATAATTTGTTTTTACCTATTTATGATTTTATAGGTAAAAAACTGAGCCAAGATATTTTGACAAATTGATCCTTTACTTCTCCCTTATATATTTTTTTTGTCTGTGACAGGTTTGACACTCTGTATATATATTACACTTACATAATATTATATTACATATATTTAGTTTGTTAAGGAATTATTATATTAACTATACTAAAAATAATAATATGTATTTCAGATAAGAAAATCAAATTAAATCGAATCCTAAAAAAAATGTCTGGAATCACATAACAAAATGATAATTTAAAATTACCCACCCATCAAAGCATAAAATGTTGTTGTCGTTGTCTTTTCTGTTTTTTTTTATTGTTTTGTTTTTCCTTATTATTATTTTTATTTTCTTTGTTATTTGAATGAATTGTATGTCATCAAAATTTTCCAACATTATTATTATTATAATCAATATCATTATTATCAAAATAAAAACCAATCAACATCATTATTAATCATAGAAAATCTTTTGTCACTTCATATATTTTGCCATTTAATTTTCCGCCAACAAGGAAAATTATAATAACAAAAAACAACCAACTATGTGTACTCACAAAAAAAAAAAAAAAAAAATGAAAATGAAAACATTTTTCTCAGAATACTTATGAATCTGGAAAATTTAAAAAGCTTTTTACAAATCGATTTTTTTTTCTTTTTTACAAGTATACATATACATAGACGTACCCCTATAAGTATATACGTAATTTTCCAAGAAATATTTTTCATTAAAATCAAAAAGCTTTTCCGATTTTCAAAGAGAATTTCTTTTTTAATTGGTGAGGTATACTGTTATATCATATCATAATTTATGATATACTCATATTACTAAGTGCATTTAGTTATGTATGCCAGCTAGCATAGGCAAACTCAATTATCTACATATTGTTCAATTTTGTTGGATCAAAATCTTGAAGTAACCGTAAATTTCTTAGAAAAATAAAATTAATTTTATTAAATTGAAATAAACGAAATAAACATATATATATATACGATGTAGAATTTATATGAATGTATTAGTTGTATAGAGACGACTTGAGAGAATCTCTTTAAAAAAAAAATAAAAGAAAATATAAAATTAAATTAAAGACAAAAAAATAAAACATTTCTTTTTAAAATAAATTTTTTTACAATTTAATTTTAAGTATTTTTGTTTAATGTTATTCAAAATATATCTTATTATGTATGTATTTTTACTTTGAGAAATTATGTAATTTGAAAATTTTTCTATTTAAAATTCATCATTGCAAATAAATGTTATTTAAAATAAAATTATCATATAACTTTCTTATTACTAATTATAGATATCCGCTTTTATAAAATTATTAAGAATCCAATACCCTATACGAAAAATTAAATACCTATTAATAAAATTTGAATACTTAAGTGGAAAACATTAAATTTATTTCGAAATTGCGTATATAGATAATTAGGTAGAAATAGGACTAACTAAACTCTAACTTAATTGACATTTTGGATGTTGTTGTTTTGTTGTTTAGAAGAGAAATTAAGGAGTTTAAATTTGATACTAGAGTTAACTTACATATTTTGTGAAAATTTTAATTAAGTAGAGTGCTTATTTCAGTAGTATATTTTTAAGTCAATCACTTTTGTTATATGGATATGGGTATAAATGTGAGTGAACCAAAACGCGACTACTGTGATAGGTTTTTTGAAATCTTGTTTTCCACCTTAAAATATTCTTCATCAAAGTTACCTACATATTCTGTTAAGTACTGTTAAATAATGTTCAATTTGCTTTGAAATGTAGTAACAACATACATCTATACGTTATCGACATATATTGACCGTAAAATTGTATTCGTGTTAAAATTAGAACAACGTTTCTTTTGATAACAGATGAACATGAATTTTGATTATAAGATGTTAAAGTTAAGCCAATCAATTTTTTTCAATTTTTAGAATTTAAAAACAAAGAAAAATATAAAGTATTTAAAACTGTTAATTGTTAAACTGTGTCGCTTAAACTAAATACTTCACAAAAATCATAATAAATTTAATTTTTTCATACTAATAACGTTCCATTGTATCCTGTTCACACTACGCTCTATAACACGTTATCAGCGATTAACTAGTTATCCAAATGTTATAACTAGAAATTTTGTTTGTATGTAAATGAAGCTGTCAAGTATGACATGTTTTCCGAGAAAACACGAAAATTTAACGAGTTGCCTTTGACAATTAGTTCTATTTTTCCGATTATAGTGTTATGTTTTTTAACAACACAGTCGAAAAAAAATTGTCAATGTCATATTAATGTGAAATTATTTAATTATTTATCTTTTATAAACAAAAAAGGATAAAAATAAAATTTTCATTTTTCTATTATAAAACAATAATAAAACAATATTTTTTAAAAATATAGCATAATATGATGGATAAACTACACTTGCGTAGATTGTAAAATTAATGCTCATTTTATACTTATGGACGAAACATAACCTGTAATTTGAATAAAAAAAATAATTTCAATATTTTAATAACCATAATTTTACAATATTAAAATTTTTATAATTTTTTTCTTTTCTGAAAAGAAAATGTAGATTATAAATTTTTGTTTATTGAAATTTTAAATTTCACATTATAAATATGGCGCTAAATTTCTTTTCAGTATACAAAAAAAAGTTATTCAGTAACTAGTGGAAAATAGATCGTTACTAACTAGTGTGTTTACCCTTTAACAATAGATGGTGTAGTTATAGTGTAGATAGTGTTCAAAAATGGTATAACTACATATATATTAACTATGTATTTATAACCATATGTACAAAGTGGACAGGCACGACAAACGAATCATAGAGCCAGAGATGATTGATGAGGTCGAAACAATCTACATATATCTATCTTTTGTTTCTTGTCCGTTACATCACAACCATATACGACAAGATAACATTAGCTATGATTTTTGAAAGCTTATTTACATATATAAATTCTTTTCTAACACTTTAGCGACTTAACGCATGTTTTTTTTTAAAAGTAGCATGCGTCTGACTCATGTTGATTCAAAAATAGAAATTAAATTAACTATTAAATTTATTTTTTCGTAATTGTCTATCAAATTATTAAACGTCAAATATTCAAACAGTAAAATTTTTTTATTTTGACTTTTTAATAATTATTTTTTTTTTTTTTCATCTTAAATTTATGTCAATTTTATTGATAGGTCATTTTCAAAACTATTATAGAAAACTTGTAAAAATATACTACGCATTTTATTATTTTTTTTTTTTTAATCAATTTCAAGTCTAAAAATTTTCCCCTGAGCTATATTTTAATTTTTAAAAAATTTTTCATTCTAAAAAAGGAAATTTTGTATTTTTTTTTTTAAATCTGAACAAAAATAAATTTAGATGACTATATAACTAGTCACTATAATAATAGTAGTATAGGTTATGATGGTTAATCATTGTGAAATTTGACGTAAGTATTCAACTTTTTATATTTATATTCAGTTTTTTTTTTTTGATGAATAATAATAATAAATTATTGAATAGGCCGGTTTTAAAAACAAAAATAAAACTATAATAGTTAATTATATATACATATATGTAAATTTATGAATTTAATAATATTAATTCATTATATGGAATTAAAATTTCTTACCATATCACATATTATAGTTAATATAGAACTTTAGTTACAAGCAAAATCTTATTTTTAATCTATATGTAATTTTACTTCTTGGCATTTATGGTAAATCATTTAATGTTTCAAATTGTACTTGCATACTGTAGTACAAGTAACGTTATGGTTTTGTTTTATAATTCCAAGATGAACATCATAATTAATTTTACACAATTTTGAAATAATTATTAATTTAAATGTTTAAAACTACATAGTTAGATTAGGTTTTAGATTTAGTATTCATTTATTTTCTTAAATATACAATTTTATACAAACTAAATCAAATTAAAATATTATCAAAAAATAAAGCTCTTAAATCTAATAAACTAATATAATAAATTCAACATTTACATCTATTATAGAGTAACTTGGTTTTCACAATACCATAGTTTTCCATTATACTTAGTAAATAAAAGTTTAATTTCAAATTTCAGAAAAAAATTGAAATAGTTGTGTGTGATTCGAACATAGTAGTTTTTAATTAGTTTCTAATATTTAAAATGATTAATTAATGACATAGTAAGTACATACTATATAATATATATAGTACTTTTTAATTAAGTAGTGGTTAGATCACATAACCACTATATATCATATGGTAAACATGCATCTTTCACTTGATCATTCTAAATTATTGTTGTTTAAACTATAATAAGTATATATATAAGTATGTACATGAAAAAAATTTTTGAAATAAAATAAAAAATGTCAAATGCATATATACATATATATGTAATGTATTTAAGTATATAAAAGAATAATTTTTAATTTCATTTTGTGACCGGACATCAAATAAAGCGAAAAATATTACAGTAATAGGACAAGAATAACCTTCTGCTTAGTAAAAATAGATATTCTGTGGTATCACAATGAACTTCCTTGGTTATCGAATTAAGCAGTCACACGTACCTATCTACCGAGTTAAAATTTAACGGTTCAAGTCATTCTATATAATCTCAAAAGTACACATTTCACGTAAAGTACGGTTAACAAAAAAAAATTCTTCTTACATTTTGAGTAAAAATTAAAAAAATTTTTTTTTCTTCTAATAATAAATTTGCATAAATAAGAGTCTTAGTCGTTAATGTATAATTTTATGTCTTATGTAATGTATAATTAATATGTGTCTATCTATTTATTCGATAATTTTTAAAATGAACTATTGTTCGAATAGATCAAGGAAGCACATGTAGTACTAATACACTACACATGTACATTAAAAAATAGTTTGCTATTATTATAAATAAACTTTATTTTGAAAATATAGTCTTAAGTATGTACAAAGAATTATACATACATAGTAACTATTCCAGAGAACTATAGAGAAAAAAAAGCTTTTTATACAGAGAGGGTCAGCCAAAGATAGCATGTCAAAACAAAAACTTAAGTATACCTGTTTTCGAAAAAATTTAAAAAAAGAAAAAAAAGTGAAAAATTTTGGAATTTCTGTTGAAATTCCAAATTTATTGGAAAACAACAAATTTTTTTTTCTCTTAACTATATTGTAACATTCTCTATACAATAAAAAATTTAATATAAAAACGAAAGTGTATATTTTCCTTCAAATAATGTATATAATATAATATAACTATCTATCAGGAAAGTGAAAACAATAAAAAAAATGTATGTATGTATGTAGATATTTAGAATAAAAGTTTAATGAATTAATTTACATAACTGTATATGATTGCAATAATAAACATAGTTAAAACCGGCTTTCCCGCCATTTTCAAGGTACATTTTCTTAAGAAAGTAAATAAATTCAAAGCACATTTAAGTACTTATATGTATGTACAAACTCAATCAAATATTTAAAATGATTAATTAATTACATAGTAAGTACATACTACGTAAACATTGTGGTATACGTATATATATAGAATTATTATTACGTCTTAATACACTTTAATTTCATCATTATTCTAATTATTATAGTTTGACCACAATCATAATAACAAGAAGCGAAAAGAATAAAATTTATATTAATTAATTGAATATATTTAAGATAATATATGGAATATACATTTGTTATAAAATCGTATATATTTATTTATTATAAAATCATTGCACGTTTATATGACATGTATGTATATTATTATTTATAGATAAGTCTAATCATTATAATTTAATATCTTTTAGTTAAATTTATTTTTAATAATCAGCAAATCATCAAAATAAAACATAAAAATTTATTATTATAATCTTCAAAAAAATTTTATCATTTTTATTTTTTATCTATTTCTAAGTATGTATGTATATATATTTTGATTTATTTCTATAACTTTCTATTTTTTTATTGATTAAATAGTTAAGTGTAATTAAAACTCTTAATTACGTTAGAAAGCACACTTTAAAGTTTTTCATAATTTTTTATAGTTAAGTAGTAGGACAATTGTTTAACAATTTAAATTAATAATTGAATTAACTGGTAAAGTGGTAATTCAACGATTCATTTATAAGTTGGTTGTAAGTTAGATGACTGAATACAATTGATGATTTACAAAACTCATATTTAAAATTTGATTTACAGTATTCAAAATGAATATTAAGACATATAACGTGAGTCCAAAAAGTTTAAATACAGTTTTATTTCAATTTTAAAATGCCAAAATTAATTTAACTTAATAACATATTTAAAATTTTTAAAACTACAGAATAGATTATCAATATGGGCTAATATGTAGTCTAGTAATTTCTCACTACAACCCAGAAAAAAATTATGTTGTAATAAAAAGCTTTGAAATTATGATTTGTTTAGTCTGATTTGCTAAATAACCATAACTATACTTTTCAAACACCTTTTCTTTTCTATCTATTCCCTATAACAATTATCCAGAACTTTATTTAGTATATATGTTCATAATATTTATACATGGTAGTAGTGGCTGCTGGTACTACGACGACACACTTAGGCCAATAAAGTGCATTTTGATACTTATATCTATACAAAAAGAATGTTTTTGTATCTAATGGATAAAATTACTTTTTATCATTGAATATTTTGTAGTTAGCTATTCTTAAATATAATTATCCTTAAAATAATTTAAGTAGTTAGTTAAGTAGTTATTTTTAAAATAACCGATTTACTGTTAATGAAAGTACAAAATAGAATGCTCCTAAAATATAATTAAGTATGGGAAATTAATACATGGGAAAGTATAGGAAAGTAATCTGCGAAATTAATTATTTTCTTTAGAAAACTGAGTAGTTAAATTTAACTAATAAAAAAACATATTGAGAAACGCTGAACTAAGTTAACATACTTAGTTACTCAAACTTTTCGAATTAATTTGAAATGATTTAGTATAGATAAACTAAAGTAAGTAAGTGAATTTCTTACAAAATTAAATTAAATTTATATACATATATATATATGTATATATGTACATAGTTTGATAGTTAAAAAAAGAACTAAAATATTAAAATACGGGAAAATCCTTTGAAATCCAGTTATATTAATGTTGAAATATTCCTAAAATGGAATTAAGCTTTTCTCATAGCAAGCTTTTAGTTATAATATGACGAATTATGTTTAAATACTATATCTATAAGTATTAGATATACATATATAATGCTTAGAATGATGTAACTTTAAGAATATCTCGTTTAATAATGATGATGTGCTATTAAAATTCACAATAAAATTACGTCTATTTTAATTATTTTTAAGAATTCATTAAATAAACACAAAAACACAATATTTAAATAAAAATAAAACGCATTTGGTTATGTAAACATTTTATAAATGTAAAATTCAGATAAATTCCTTTGTTTATTCATAAAATTTACTTTGTTTTTTAAATATTTAACTAATATTGGTTTTTTAATTTTGTCTACTACATTTTTCTTCTGTTTGTAAAAAAAAGGTTTTCATTAAATAAAGAAGTGTGAAAATTTATCATCGATATAATGCTGTGTTCACATTCACCGACTTAACTATGATTAAGTTCCTAACCATAGTATAAATATAACTTAAGAGTAATTTTTTCATATAAATCTAATCATACTTTTAATCTCGTTGAAAATAAATCACACTTAAATTATGTTAAATGGTTGAATTCACGTTCCCAACCCGGCTTTTATATCATCTCGTAATTTTTATCGTATTTTTTTATTTTTGTGCAATCCTAAGGTACACCACACAATACACATCAATATTCTCATCAATTTAATTGTCCAACAATTGACAATTCAAATTGAAGAGCTATTTATTACACATGAACTCATAAATTTTTGTATCCATTTTTGACATTTTGCAATGACATAATATGTAATGCCGAAGTTCTCTGCATAAATATTGATAACTGCGAAACACATATGACTGGGGTCTATTGGGTCTTTTTATACGAGTATTATTTTTCTGCTGTATTCTTTTCTAAATTATCTTCGTTACAACAGCTTGGTTTTTATATGTGTATTCTTTTGAATACCATATTTGGAATGTGTGTTAGTGTATATGTCAACGTTATAAAATTTAAAATACCAAACACAATTAAAATGCGATAAAACACAGAAAAAATGTTTACTAACAAAAACATGCCATTGGATTGGCTTACAACAGCAAGAAGCACTTTATTTTTAACTGAAAAATAAGTCTAAGAAAAGAAAAGAATACGAGAGTAGAGTTTTTTCTGGACGTATATCCTAAAAGTAAAAAGAATACAGCAGAAAAATAATACTCATGTAAAAACCCTCATTGAAAATATAATTTCTAAACGCATGTTTTTGACTTCAATTTAAATTGACAAAAAACAACAAATTATTTTTGTGCACATTTTAACAATATATCAATTATTGTTTTATTACAATAATTGCTATAACTATTAAAATTAATATGAAAATTGTTCTTTTTAGAGTTACATCATAAATTAGCATTATAACATTATCTGAATATTCCCAAAAACAAAGTAATTTTTTTAACCTCAGACTTTTTGGCACTAAAACATTAATGAGAATATAGATGAAAAATTGATGAGAATAAAGTAGGATCTTTTCTATAAAATCACCTATTAGAGCTTTCTTAATTATTGTGTCTTTTGCTTTCAAAAGTACAGACAACTTATTTTGATATAAGATCAAATTTGACTTCCTACCTAACTACTTATTCAGTTTCATGATATATATACAAGGTCTCTGCATCATTTGATTCATCTAATTTTTTTCTAAATTTCTTAAAAGAAAAACAAAAACCTAACTGTAAAGTTTTAATCCCCTAATTTACTTCTATACTGTTAGTATAGTAACCTGTTGATTGCTTAAAAAAATATTTTAAAGTTTTATTTTAAATATTTATTTAACACCTGTTTCCAGACTTAGTATTAAGAATTATTGCAATAAAAAAAAATTAGCATTTGATAGAAGAGGGATTTTAAAAATAATAATTGAAAATATAATCTGTAATATTAAATACAACTCTTCAAAATATTTCCTTTTATAATAATGTTGCCAACATGTTGTAATTTAATATTAATCTGGTATTATTTATTTATTTTTGTGTTAACATACAACTGTTAACATTTAAATGACATGTTTACTTATAATAATTTTCACAATTTTCTTTCCTTTTGTTTTTATTCTTTTTTGTTTTTTAATAATTTTTCCACTATATAGGATGAAATATAAATTTTTGCAATTTCTATTGTATACTGAAGTATAGTTATAAAAATTTATAAATATTGTTTTATTTTCATTCTTTTTAATTTGTAATTAATTTTGATGTAAAGGATTTTTTTTACAATACGGACGTTTTTTAAACAATATTATTGCATTTGACACGCAACAAACTATAAAAAAATAAATAAAAAAAAACTATCTACTTATATTATGTAAAAAAAAAAAATATTTCATGTCAATCATGTGAAGTTGTTATTCTAGATTTTTTTATAATTTTAATTTATAGCCCCTATGTTGTAAAATTCCAACGTTTAAAGGCTAAATCCACCCAAAAAAACATACCTAGATTAAATTAGATTGAATTTAAATACAATTTAAAGATGCTACTTTAATAATCTTTTTCTCTGAGAAGAAAATAATTTTAAAAGGTGTCCGATATTATGAGAATAATAAGCTCAACTTAATACAAATACAAATCTGGATCATAATATGTTTTTTTTGCTAAGGTAGAAACACACCACTTCATACCAAAAGTACTAAACTCACTAATCCATTTTATAAAAACTTCCGTCAAATAAAGTACTTTTACCAAAATGAAGAAATAGAGCTCACAGTAAAGTTATAAGATTTAACCGCGTTATTGAAAATTTTTTCATAACAGTTATTTAAATGTCAATGTAGATGCAACCGGTATGTAAAATTGATGATTTAGGTGGCAAAAAATGTTTTTTTGTTTTATTTTTGGTTAAAGCCAAACCATTGCCTTTTATATTGTTCTACGGAAAAAAATTCGCGTTCAATTATTATTGTAATTTTTGGCGAAAATAATACGAAATGTAATGTTCGGGGCTGATAGGCTAGTACTTAGTAATATACAAAGTAATGGCCATACCATAACTGTTTTTGACTTAAGCCAATATTTTTGCCATTCAGAATCCGTTTTCTAATCTATTTTATATTTTTATTATTATTATTCATTTTTATTGAATATAATTTGAATTATACACAATAGTTAGTGATTTACAATCAGGTTATGGCTAGGGCTATCAGTTTTTATATTTTATAACTTTATTTTACACACACAAAAGCTACTTCAAACCGCAGTTTAATAATAAATCATTCCGAAATTAACTTGGTTAATACACAAATCTAATCAAATATCTCACTATAATCTTAAACAAAAAAAACATTTAAAGACCAGGTTAATAATATAAAAAAAAAACACAATATCAGAGAACTATCTATACTTCTTTATTAATCGAACCACAAAATTCTCTAATGAAAGCAAGTTTTCAACTAAACTACTTTAATTAGCACCTGTTTGGAATGACTGAGGAAAAATGGATCTTTCTAACCATTAAATGTCAAAACATTAAATTCTTACATTAATTTATTATCTTCCTTTTATTATTCTACCACTAAATTTCATCAAAAACCAAACTTCATCAATAAATTAATATTCATAACTACTGTCACATATTTAATTTTCTAAATCTATTTTCTAATCTATAATCTACCTATAGAAATATTATCACCTATACAATATCGCAAATCTATTATGCATGTTCTTATCATAAATCTGGGACTAATACTTACGATAAAATTATCATTATAGCAAGTAACTATGTAACTATTTTCGAATAGTGATGATGACTTATGGTAGATGATTCTAATGTTTGTATTTTGCTACAATTTAAGTTTTGATACAGTTCAAATACATTGTGATTCAGACTTCTTTAAAAAGTAATAAGTTTTTTTTTTTTTAATTTATTAATTGGATTTTTATTTTTAGTGATCATTCACTAATAATTATTTGATTGTAAATATCGGTATTTTGGAAGCAACATACTTCCAGTGCAATCAAATATTAAAATAGTTATTAGAAATCTGACAACAATTAAATTATTTAAATTAACTAGGTTTTTTTTAAAAATAGTTGATAAGTCTACAAATCTTATCTACCACAAGATTTGTACTCATGCTTGCTACATCATTGGTTTTGCATTACATTACATTTTTTGGTCTTCACCTTTATTTACTGATTAGATTATAGAAAGACATTTAGAAAAATTAAATCTTGTAATATAAATTTATTAAAAATAGAAATGGGAAACCGGTAACATAAATTCTTTCGTATATTTCGTAAATTTTAAATTTTCACAGTTCAAATTTTGTAACATTTTTGCATATTTTAATTAATTTATATATATGAAGGAACATTTTTGAATTAATTCTCTTTAAAATTCATTTAAATATCATTTTGTTTAGAACTTTTAAGTATAAAATCAAATTTGAATTAATTTTCAATAATTACATAATAGTGCACACACACATATATATATATACATAGGTATAATGAAAATTTAAAAAAATTTCCAACACTATTTTAGCAATGAAAAAAAAAAAATTACATTAGTTTTGATAAAGTTTTTATTTTTTTTTTTACTTTAAATATAAAATATTTCAGCATCGATCTGTAAATATTTTATAAATACAAAATTTAATTAAATGAATGAATAATAATAAATATGTACTTTAAAAATTCTGATTAAAAAAATGATTTTTAATTCGATTGAAATGATTTTTTATTGAATAGTTTATATTTTTAAATTCGAAAAGCAATTACCCATCCTTTTCAATCTATTTTAATTAATGGAATTCATAAGAACTGTTAACTGTATTTATTGTATATTGAAAATGAGTTTTTTTTTTTATTTAAAAATTGATTTGGTAATTATTTCCATAATTAAAATTCATAGTTTTAATGTTACCGCAACAAAAAAAAAACTAATAATTTAATTTTTTTTTTTTTTTAAAGGTTTAAAGATAATAGACCATATCCATGGCCATCAGAACTTTCATCATTAATATTATATCCAGAAGCTGCTAATCAAACAATATATTCCCGACATGTTCAATTGACTGATGCTGGTAATTATAAGTGTGTTTTAAAGAATGATACTCATATTAGAGAGCATAATATTGAATTACAAGTAACAAGTAAGTAAACAATAAAAAACAAAAATATTTATTTTTTCTATTTCTATAAAATATTCTAAATATGTATAGTTAAATATTCCTAAAAAATTAAGTTGTGAAGATTTAATTTAATTTAGAAAACCTTCAAAAAGTAGTTCTGCAGAAAGTAGAAATATATATTTTGTTGTTCTCCATTTATAAAAACATGTTTGTTGTATCTTTCAAGACTGTGGTCTTTTAATGTTTGAGTGTGCATTGTCTCAACTAATAATTGTAGTGATAATAATTTTAAGACATCAACAAATTAAATACTCAATCCGCTTTTATCTTACAATCCGCTTTTATTCACCGCTTTATTCCCAAACCGTATATTCGTTTTCACTTAATGACAATACAACTTACTTAAAATCACTCATTTTTTTCTTATGAAAATGTCTAGTGTTGTTCAAAATGTTTATCCAGCTTATAATTATATAAAACTGCTATTGCTATTCATGAAAAATTAAAAAACAAAGTTTACACTATACATTTACACTTGTTGTACTGCAATCCTCCTGATCGCAATTCAAAAATATATAAATCTTTATTTAGAGCTAATGATCCAAGAAATTCTAAGACCTTCAAAATTTGTCATACTTAGTTGAATTAACCAAGTGTTGAAAAAAAAAATGACTAAAAAAAATTTTTTTTAACACTATTTTCTAAAAATAAATGAAAATATAAAATGACTGATTTTCAAATTCTTCACTAACTATCCATTCATATTCTAATAATAAAAAAGAAATTCAAATTTAATAAATTTTCATTAATTTAATTTTTTCAGCAAATAATCCAAATTTACCTTTACAAACATATAAACCAAGTGATCAAGAAATTGATTTGGATCAACAGGCACGTTTCTATTGTGAAGCATTTGTTGGTAAAGTCAATTTACCCGATGCAAGAAATGAAATTAAATGGTTCAAAGTATTATCAGATGGTAAGGAAGATGAAGCTGAAGGTATTCAACAGCAACTAGAAAGGTAAATTGATTAAAAAAAATATTTATATATATATATATTATATATATAAACAAATCAAATAACTCAAATTCTATAATAATATATATTATTTATTTATTTATTTATTTATTTTTTCATTTCTTATATAAATAGAAATTCTGGTCAGATAATTGGATCATATCTAATTATACCAAGTGTTAAAATTCATAATTATGGTCGTTATTTTTGTCGTATACAAATGAGTGATGATGCTCATCGTTTAGAAATGTATGCAAATTTATATGGTAAATCATTTACAAATAGCGATGATTTTACATTATTATTAGCTTTAATTGCGGCAGTTATTGCATGCGCAATAACATTATCAATTTGGTATTGCATAACGGTTTTTTTAAATAAAAAATCAAAAAATCGATGTCAAGCATTAATTAATGCTGAATATGGTATACAGAATGAACCGCGGCGTGTTTAGCAACATTAGTAATGATTTTAAAAAAAAGTATGTAAAACAAAATTAATATTAATAGAAATAAATCAAATAAAATAAGAGAGAAATAAACTAAAGAAAAAAACAACAAAAACAAAATTTAATTTTCTTAATTTTTAATTCACTTTTCAATTGTTTTATTAAAAATACAAAAAAAATAAAAATATTAAAAATTAAAAATATTGTAAAATAATAATTAAATAATCTCGATCTTTTTATACTTACTGAAATATATATACATATATATATATATTATGTACATACGTAATTGAAGACATTTTATTTATATTTTTAACAATAACAACAACGTATACAGTAAAGGTAGTGAAATTATCTGAGGTAACTAATCAAGATCAAAGTAAGCCTAAATTAAAAGTTTTCAATAAAAGCAACTGGGAAATTTATTTTTGAGGTTGTTTTAAGGCTAATTCATAAAAGATACAAATTACACCAAAGTTAAAATGAACTACATACATTTATTTATATAGAACTCATGCGTTTAAGAACGTTTGAAACGTGAATAAAATAGTTCATAATAATTGAACTTATCGCGTTTTAAAAATGTGGTTTTGACATATCGTAATTATTATATCGTAAACACTTATTCTAATTTTTTGTTCTGAATATATAAAATTTTTAATGAAAAATTCAAAACACTACACTCAGTCAGTGGTGTAATTTTTTGAATTTTTCTCATCTCTTATGAATCAGCCTTTTATGATAATAAAAAAATAATTTTTAAGTATCGGTTAATGCACTTTAGTCAGAACTTAGTGAATCAAAACATTTACCCTTGATAACTCAAAATAATGTGTAAGTTTTTTTTTTACTTTACTGTATTCTCATTTGACTGAAAAGTATATATATTAAAAAAATTAAAAAAAAGAGATAAATATATTATGAATTGTTAACAAAATAATTTAAATAATTTTTAAAAAATATATGTTAAAATGAAAAAAAAGCAGTTGATATTTTTGATGTTTTAATGTATTTAAATATTATATACATACATATATATAAGATGAAAACGTATGTATAAATATTAAATAGGTATTTTAATTATAAAATTAGCTGTCAATTATATATTTTTTTTTTTTTATTATGACAGTTTTTTTTTAAATTATGACAGTTAATTAATACTAAATTTAAAAAAAAATTAGTTAACATTAATTAATTAACATTACTATTGAAATAATTTTCTCCTTATTATTTCAATTATTATATTTGTGATATTATTACAAGAGCGATATCGATAAAAATTAGCTAAAGAATTTTACACAAATTTAAAGAAATTAATATGCCAAATATTATATTAAATGTAATTTTGAATTTAATTTAAAAAATTTTGCAATGTTTTAATGCAATCTAATCATACTGATGGAAATGTCTACCATCTTTTATTGAGTAAATTTAATAATAACATAATAGTGTTTGTCGTGCTATACATGTCCATATACATATTATGTCTAGCATTTAAGTCATCACCTAACAACATTACTATAAATGTTTGAATCATATCTATTAACTTATTTATTCTAATGACTTATATTATTATTAGTTTTTCAAATTTCAGATAACAATAAAAATATAAAATTATTTATAACAAATTAGATCACTAATCGCAACAACAACACAATGTTTGTGACCATTGTTGAAGGAAATACATTGCTAGCATCTAATTTATTTTTATCATATATTTGAAAATGGTAAATTTTTTCTTTACTAATAATTATGGTATTTAATATAATTGGAAATATATTTAATTAATTTAATTTATCCGAGCTCATTTTGAAGTAACACAAATTATAAGACCTACATAATATGTTTACAATTTTTTCTATAATTTTGTTCATAATTTGCTCAACCACAGCGTATATTGTTATAGTAATTTGTACAATAAATAAACATAACTTCCAATATTTATCAGAAATTTCATTAATGATTATTTTATTTGACATTTAATATTGGCAAATGGTATGTTTATTCCTTTAAAAGCCACACAGTGTAAAATTTCTTCAAATTTACTATACAATAATAAAAAACAATTAAAACAATAATAATAAAAAAAAATCATATTTTATGTGTATAGAAATAGAATAGATATCAGCTGTTTATTTTGACAAAATATATGCCAAAATTTAAAACATAAATACTAAGTAGTTAACTTTTATAATTTTTATATATAAATATTTATATACATATAACTAAAATATATATATTAATTAAAACTGAAAATAAAAATTTTATTTTTATATTAAAATTTATATGTATAAAAAAAATTAAATTATTGTAAATACAATAAAAGAAAAAAATTATTTGAACGCAATTTAAACTATCAAACAAATTAATTTTATTTTTTTTTTTTTTGTATTATTTTCATTATTCACTTTGTGTTTATCGTTAATCGAATTAATTATTCGTATTAACTTAAAATTTGTTGTGATTGACATTCAAATTTTAATGAATTTCTATTATTGTGCATTGTTTAAAATATTTCATATTGTAAAATTGATGGTGAATTTTTTAATTCTTATAGACGATAATAATCGTGTTATAATCGTAATTGCTTATATTTCATATATTCGTTAAATGTCTGGCACAGCAAAAACAAAAAAAAACGATCAGCATCCATTGATTATTATTTTGATTTTTCGAAATAGTATTTGCTTATGTTATGACACTAATGACATAAATTATTTTCCAAATTTTCAAAATAAATTAGGTCATTATGTTAATTTGACATAAAACAAAACAAATTTACATTATGTACACTTTTGTATATTTTTAACCTCATAATCGCTATCTGATTGAAAAATCTATCGATGACGATTATTTTAACGTCAAAAGTTTTGATGACTAGCCGTTGTTATATTCAATGTAAAAATTTGTCACAGATGTATGTATATTATATACCAAAAATAAAAACATTTTTTTACGAAATTAAATATTTTCGATATTTTTATGTTAGGCAATCTTAGACGAGTCACATGAAGGGCAGGCACTCTTCTTAGATAACTTTTTTCTATTTATGTAGTTTTTTATCTTTTTTCTTACAAAACATATTTTCTGATTAGATATCTTAAGAAAAAAAACTGAATTAACAAAACAAAAGTTATGAAAGAGCACTGGTATATAAAATTTTCCATTTTTGAACAATCAACAGGATACCACAGAATATTTTTTTTACAGAATAAAAAGGATTCATTATAATTTACATGTATTCAACTTTAAATTTCAATAATTCATGTGATATTTCACAATTTATATATATTACAATATTTTAAATAAAATTAAATTATTTTACTTTCATCAAAAATTAACTGACTATCAAAATTTTGAATTTAAATTTTTTTTTTATTAAATTTTCTATTTATTTTTTATTTTTTTATTTTTAAGTTATTTATAAAAAATAAATTTATACACATATATTGAAAAATAGTATATATACATATTTATATACAATATTACAGTTTCAATAATTTATAGAATTATTCAAAATAATTAAGAAATTTATTATAAATAAGAAACAAATCAAATCTTAGACAAACAAACAAACAAAAAAAATAAGTATGACATTAAAATAATTTTTTAAATTATAAAATATATATACATATAGATATATTATTAAGAAATTCATTATAATTGATGTAAATAAATTTAATTTAATTTATATAATATATTATTAAAAACAAAAATTAACTATAAATCAAATATAAAAAAAAGGGATAAGTAATATTATATAACTGTTGTATAAAAAATTTTAAATGAAGAAAAAGCAACAAAAATAAGAAAAAAAACTTGAAAATAAAATTACGAAAAAATAATAAAAATAAAAAATATAAAAGTTAAACATTTGGATTTATTTTATTACATGTTTTTTTCTATAGCTATTTTAACAATTTTTTTCAATAAAGAATTAAAATTATTAATATTATTATCCGAAAAGACTTATGCCTGCTTGTGTTCTGGATCTGATATTTTAATTTAATCTAATTATAGGAAATATTTTTCTTATTTTTTTTATTCTGGACCGGACCACAAAAACAAATTTACAAAAAATATGATACTAAAGCTATTCTTGAATGAGCCAAGCTTCATATTTTGTTTTAATTAGTTATTTCAAGTATAAATATTTTTCCATATAGCAATAAATCATCGAAAGAAGCTTTCGAGACTGCTTTTTATCGGAGACAACAGTTTGAAGAATTGTGCGACTTTAACCGAATAAAAAAATATATCATTAATTCAACATTAAAACTAGTCTTACAGGCTAACCTTACTACTTTTGATTTAAAGAATCAAAATTACCAATAAAAAAAAATATTTTCGGGTACAGTACATTTGACTAGTATCACTTCGCAAATAGACATTTCATTTGCGAACATTTCACAACAAACTTATTTGACAAACAAACGTTTTATTGACAGCAAAATTATCTTTTATTTTGATTTCGAATCAACTTTTGTCAATTCTCACATTCCCTTTTTCAACACTACGACGTCTCCAGGCTTGATTTGACCGTTCTTGCTTGCAAATACCCTTCCGAATTTCAATCGCACGGCGTTTTTCCTATTTTTAAATTATTTAAAAATATTTACGCTTATTCTGATCGACGATTCGATATTTTGACACGTGTAGCGATTGAATCGAATCGACAATCGGAAGTATATGAGTAAAGACGATAGTAGAAAAAAACTCAAACCGACCCTAAAATCTACCGAAATAAATAAAGCAATTGCATTTAATTTCCTTCTCCTCGTAATATAGTATTCTACAACCACCAATATTTTCTACTGATTTGATTGTCCTTTTTTGTTATGATATAATTTTAAGCCTCAATATTATCCGACAGAAAATCTATAGATTTACATGTAGCCTCCTCCATTAAAAGTTATATAATATCGGGACATGATTTAGATTTTGGATAAAATCTCTTGAATCTCAGCAAATAAAATGCTCGGGTGCTATGAATTCCCAATTCTAAAGATTGTTTTTGTGTTGATTAGAATAAGGTTAATTACTTTCTTTTAATTTGCTACCACATTTGACAGTTCCACATTATAGAAACTCTATGCGACTATAATATTCTAAATATGATTTTAAAGCATTGACTTACAAATACCTGTGGTATTATATAATTAATTTAGGGCAATTAATTCCGAAGTTTTAAACTTGAAATTTAAATTTAACAAATTTTAACAAATACTAAGATGTTTTCCTCAACAACAACTCTAACTAAATTACAAACTTGAAAATGCATTACATCTGTATAATATACATACAAAAAATTAAAAAACAACAAACTACCGGATCCAATTAATTTCAAATAAAAATTGATTTTTTATCTTTTTTTATTTCTTTTTTTTTAAATTAATGATCAAAGAAAATTCTCACTAAAATTTAATTGTGAAATCATATACCTACATATATACATAATATGACATGTTTATATAACAAAACTACATGCATCACATATCAAAACAAATGTGTTGTTGTCTAATGACTCTTCTGCTTTATAATTTTTTGATTTATTTGTTGTTATTTTTCTTTAATCTAAAAATAACTTTTTTATTGTCGTGAACGTTTAAATTCATATTAGATGAAATTCAATATGATTCATCATCATCACCATCAAATATCGCATCATCATTAATTTCACCATATAGATTTATATGTATACATACATTAATTTATTGGTGTCATTCATTTATTTTGATGGTTTACATTGCTTATTAAAAAAAGAAAACAAAAATAAAAATAAATCAATCATTAATCGATTTAAGCTCCAAATTTTTTGCTTCCTCAACAAAAAGAACTAAGACCAAGTTCATTACCATAATAACATCAATAATATTATATTAGTGCGGTAGCGATGATGGTACATAATAGGATAATTTTAACGACTAGCCGCCAATAAAAAGGTGATAAATTTAAGAAAACAACAAAACGTTTTATAAGCTTTTGTGTTTTATATTTTTGTTTATAAACAATTTCTAATAAAGTTTTAGTATATGTACATACATATTTCTAATATATAGGGTGATTTATAATTAAAAACAAAACACTATAAATGTATGTGAAAAAAATTATATTATTTATTGATGTATGATTGGGATTCTGTATAAAATTAATGAAAAATTAAGAAACTTATCATATTCTAAACCAAATAGAAGATTTTTGAAATTACTGCGGAGAGCAACAAAACACAAAACTAATAAAAAAAAAATATAAAAATATAAATATCCACTATACTTACTTAAAAAACAGAACTCACCCGAATTAAAGCTAAATATTAAACGCAAAACAATTAAATATTTTCTAAACAATACAAAAAATTAAGCTTTAAATACAAATACTACCCAAAGATATATAGAGGTAGACGAATAAGAAATATTTCTTTCAAATAATGGTTATAAATAAGAACTGCAGACAAATTCAAACACGTTAAATTCTAATTTAAACAAAATCGATATTTTCTCTATAATTTCTCTACAAGTGCATCACCTGCGCTGTGCATCACTCATGCATTTGCACACAAGTGTGAAGTGCATCACTAATGCATTTGCAAACAAGTGCGAAGTGCATCACTCATATCATTCCTAATTATAATTCATGAAATAGTCATAAGGTTTCAACAGCTTAATAATCAGTGAAATAGTTTCATTCAGATGGCTACCAGACACCACTCCAAAATGTATTTTGTATTTATTAATGTTGTAGGTATTCGATTATTATATTTAGGACAAATAATTTGTTATAGAATTGTAGCCTTTGAAATATAATCTTAAGAAAAATGCAATTCGAATTTAATTTTGGAATTTAAAAAAAGTCTGCATATATGTAAAAATCAACATATATGATTTTTAAATCCTTATTTTATATACAGATGTTGTTACAGGAGTTTTTTATTTTCTCTTCCTCACACATTTGTATAGTATTTCAACGTTGAACCCAGAATTGTTGTCGAAATTTTGTTTGTCCTAAAAAATGATATGAAAATATGGAACACCCTATATTTTTATTTATGTGTTTCATTTATATTATAATATTACTTGGAAGTTTTCAAAAGACGAATAACGGATTAACAAATAATCTTGTAAACTTTCTAAGTACATACTTCTTTATCTTTTTACTAACCTCTAACAACGCAATTTATTGCACAAGCAATTAGAGTGATTCTGTTTTGATAGAATTAAAAAAAAAATTATTTTATATGTTTTATTTATTTCACTCGAGGTGTATAAATATTTACCAGAGGTGTTCATCGTATTCCGCCCAGAATATTTTTATTTTGAACTCCCGATACATTAAAATCGAGTATAATCGAGTGTTTGAGAATTCAGCTAACATGGTTACCGTTACACAGAATTATTTAATTGAATACAAATATTGCACATAGTCGAATAGATGACAAACCTGCTAATTAATATCCAATATATAAATTTATTACTTTCCTTGTCATATTTTAATGATAAAAAGTATAAGACTTAAAGGTCAATAAATAATACATATGTAATTATACAATAAAATAAATCAATTAATATTAAGATTGAATTCACAATTTATTGGTTTTATTTGGTTTAAGATGTGCAATCACATATAGGATAATTTAAATATCCCTCATCAGTAGATATTTTATTTTTATTTACTATTTCATTTGAAACTAAATAATTTATCGAGAAGGCCTCAATACAATGAACTAAGTTAACCAAACTAAGTTTTATTTAATATGAGACATCATGGTATTTCATTCTTCTGTTCACCTGCAAAGTTTTTTAATCTTCATTGCAGGTGGCAACACTTCAGCAACATTTTACATTAAACGGTGTACTTGTAATACTTAAATTTAAAGACAAGAATTCAATAAAATGTTTAGGTATTTTATAAGAGATTATCTGAGTACCCAAAAAGTATTAATGCTAAAAAAACACCAAAATTCTATATCTCTATTTAGAATAACCTAAATCAAAGACTATCTATTTAGAAACAAGTCTTTCTTTTTTTTATTAAATAATGAATACGGGGTTTTTTACATAATAAACAATGAACTGAGAAATACAAACTGGACGTTATCCAAATTCGTAAGGCTTTTAAAATATATAAAAATCAGTTATTGATTTGATATTTAAAATAAATTTATAAAGCAAGTATATATATAAATAATAAATAAGTTTATATATATATATAGAATATATATAAAGGACGAAAATAATTTGTAAATTTTAAAATTTAAATATTTTGTTTTATTTATTAAATTAATTTACAAAATTATGTAAATTTAGTATAAATAAAAAATGCAATGTTCTGCATAGACTTTTTCACTCATCTTAAGATGATTTAGCGTTTCAAAATTAGAAATTTGCGGAATAGAGCTGTACAGATTTTACTGCAATTATACAAACAAGCTTATTTTGTATTTTTCTAAATGGTCAAGAATTTGACTATTATCTGTTGATTACATTTGCATTTGATTGTAGTGTCACTGTTTTTATCAATTATTTACAATGTGCAATTAATCAATTATGCATGTTCATACTATACTTGGTGAGATGTCAGTAAACAGTAGATATTTGACATTAGGATTTTTTTTAATGATATACTGTCAATGCCAAAATATTTTTGTATTATTACAAGGAAATTAATGTTATTAACGTTCCAATATTCTGATTTTAATAATATAATATACAAAATAAATAAATCAGGGTCCTTAGAATTATTTTTTTACATTTATGTAACAATTTAATAAATAAATAAATTCAAATAATAAATTAATAGTTGCATTAGTTTCATAATAATACTTTTAAATAATTTCATTTTCGGCCATCTTCATCTTCAATCCATTTCAATAGTCTGACAACAAAAAATAGAACAATACTAATTTGGATGAACAATGAACATATGAAAGAAGACTTTTGTGGCAGATCTGCGATAGATCTCTACGTCGTATATACACATAGGCATTATTTTATCATTGATGTTTTACAAATCTATATTGACGACGTTTTTAGTTTTTTGTTCTCGTGTTTTCAATAATAATATAATATAACAATTATATAAAAGTTATACATTTAAAATTAAATCTAAATTTATCCCCATTTTCTAATATTTAACTTTTTTAAATGAAAATACAAATGATAATTAAATTTGACGTACTTGCTGTAACAATAAAATTAATGCGTAATTGCAGCAAGTTGCCAAAGTTGATAAAATAATTTTAGAATTTATGCCACAGTCAGTTAAAAATTCTGATGAATTTTTAATTTTCATCATCGTCATATTTTTGACATTTTAGTACACCTAATCTATTTTCAGTTAACTAGTTCCTATTTATTTGATCAGTATGGACAATTATTCAGCCTTTTCAACTGACCCACATCTAATGGATAAAATGCGGCCACAAACTTAGCTTATATACTTTCTTATAGTAGGTTAAGGGACATAAAAATCACATTAAACTAAACTTAAAATAAACAAAACTGTCTATTGATGGAAGTAGCTATAAATATTTCCTTAAAATATTTTTATTTTGATACTTTTCAGCATTTTTAGAATTAGAATTAGGTGGTCATTTAATCTCAGAACTTTTACTTTAAATAATACAGAAATGCATATTTTGAAACGCAATTTTGATTTATTTGATATCTAACCATATTTTTTTTTTTTTGTAATTTTATTGAAAACGTTTTATTTTCAGTTTTTTTTTTCAATTTTTCGACATTAGTCCATATTATTTCCTCTATTTCATCATTCCTAAAGCTTAATTGAAAAAAGTTCAATTTAAAAAACAGGGTTAAATTTCTCGAAACTGTTATCTATAAGATAATCTATAAGATATTTAAAAATTAAATTGTAACAAAAATTTAAAATTATAATTTAATCTCTTAATTATGTACAATTATATATACATATATACTATACTTATACATTAATTAGGAATTATAAGAAAATTCTTGAATTCATGATTAAAATCTACAAAAAAAATCTATTTTTAATAAATTCTGAAATCATTGATTTGATCATAATTTGTATCCATTCATCTCAACTAAATGATTTCACTAATTACCTGATTTCTTAGAAAATTAGAAACATTTTCTTGAAATTTTTTATATATATAAATGATATTATATTAAAACATCTAAATACATATACAAAAATTGCATACACATACAAATATATTCTGATACAAGGATTTTAAAATAAATAAGTAGGTACCAAGAATTTGATTAAGAAATTTAAAATAAATAGAAAAAGTATAAAATTAATAAAAACGAAAAAAAATAATATATATATATATATATAAAAAAAATAATTGAAGGATACATTGTGCAAAGATCAAGTACTGTTCAAGAAAGGTAACTCTAATAGAATTAATTTTTTTAATAAATCTTATATATCGTCCAAAAATGGACATAAGGTTTCCACATGACATTACAATTATTGAAACGATCATAAGCTAAAGATTTTATTTCATTTTAACCTAAGTTTTGGCTATAATATAAATAAAAAAAAATGTATATATATATATGTATGTATGCATTTATATAGTTATCGCTTGCAGATAAAATAAATTCATATTTATCTATCCAAATCTCACCACATATGCATTGTCACCAAGTACATTGTTTTTGAGATTCTTTCTAACTACACGGCTTGATATTCGTATTAAAAAACATGACCATTTTTCATTACGAATGGCAAAATAACGTAAGCTTTCAAAATATAATTAGGAAGAGCAAACTTCCATAGAACATCCCCTGGAAACAACACATCATCATACTCGAAAAAAAATTAATATTAAACTGAATTTATAAATTACGTTAAGTGACAGTAAAAATTTCAACTTTACTACCAAATTACAATTCCAAATTTACTTATACAATTACAGTAATACACATTATATTTTACATAATAATTAGTGGTTTACGATTTAATTTCAGAACATTTAACACACATATTGTATATTACGACAGTATTACAACTTTACAATCAACTTAGCATTACAATTTTATTAATATACAATATCTAGTTAAAACCAGTGACAATTTCACCGTTATTATACTATACAATTAAAGTATCGTTAATATACACATGTAGCTTTTTCGTTAATTATAAATGCATTTAAATATTTCCTGTGAATAGCAGCACTCTTCGAGCTCCGCCTAAATAAATGTTTTTCATAATTTTGTGTTTTACATTTTCCTACCGCCAGAAAATGCAATTTTCAATAGATTGAGTTCACTTAAAGACAGCAGCCCCAGACTAAGAAAAATCATACAATTTAACTAAGTAATGCATTTACATTTTCCAGACGTCCAGAAAAGCGTTGCCAAAAAAAATTCCAGAGATTTTGGAGTTGTTATTTGTTTGTAAAATTGTTTTGTTTCTTTTTAAATCTTTATCGTAACACCGTTTAAGTTTTCTGCAGCTGGACATTAGAAAGGAGATAATTTCAAAAAGTTTAACTTCATCCGCTTTGAAATGAATTAATTGATTTAAATTTTGTATTGCAGTATTTAATATTTTCGATATATGCAAACGATATTTCGAAAATGTAGTTTTATTTTTCGAACCCAACCAAACCCAGTAAAAAATATTTTATAATACATGACCCCAACGGCCCAACATAATAAGACATACATAATTATATATTATGTGTCAATCGCTGAAATTTATTGATATTGAATCGACTTTATAAAAGTCAATCAAAAAATATTTTGGTATCACGAGTATCTATTGAAACTAATAGACTTGTCAAAAAGATTGCTACATGTAGTTCAAAATATTTTCTGTCAAAAATATAAATTTTTCAGTTTGAAATATTTTTAAAATACAATAACTACTTGCCTTCGCCCATTTATGATAAATTTTAGTTGGATTGAAGGACTTATGCTATAGCGATGGACACTGTCAAATGATTTTGACTATTAATAGTTAGTATCTGAAAGATTTTTACTCTCGAATCAATTTAATAATTTGAATTGAGAGTCGATAATGATACTGAGCGATACTAGTTTAGTAACTGATTCTGAAGTTCGATAGTTTTTAATTGTATGTTGAAAAAATGTCTACCCAAGATTTAAGATCAACATAGACTACCCCGATCAACCTCTATATGAATTTTAAGATTATAATTTTTTATCTACGGAGATTTTTTCAAAATCTTTTTCAATTTGAGCGCCAGAAGACTTAAATTTAAAATTTCAGAATTTTGGTTTTATATCCTTTTGAAAAAGGAAATAATGCCAATTTAACGTAATTGCATTTGGATTTATTTCAGGTTTGTTATAAAAATCATTACTAACTCTAGTTAATCAGGTTAAACCATTTCCAATTAATTCAAAATATTTTTTTTCTATGTATGTTAAATAAATTTATAATGAAAAATTTCATATTTTTTTAATTTTCTATAATAAAATTAAGTTTTTCTTTTATTATTATTATTATTAAATTTTTTATAATACACACGTTCATAAACATTTTTAAATACACAATTAGCTATACATTTTTAGTATTCAAAATAATTTTTTTTTAAAATTAAATAATATACAGCCTCTATATAATAAATAGGACTTTTTCGTTTATCAAGTGACTTGATCGAAATACTCGAAAAATTTGGATTAAAAATATAAATATTTAAAAGCAAATATTTATGATGTAATTTATTTATTTTGACTTGCAAGCTGCGTTTTCAATCGCCTTTGGATCAATATCATTGGCCTGTTATTTTATTTTTTCTTATGTCTTATAAATCAAATATTGGAATAATGTAATTGATAATATTAATGATTAATATGTTAGAGCAATACTATTGAAAAATATCCTGAGTGTGATCACAAAATCAGGCATCCTTAAGGATTCAGAAGATTAGCAATAATAAAGCCCGGTAATCACAATAACCCCCCATTTGAGGCTGCGGTAATATAGGCGACAGATTCCCTCCCGAAATGGTACAGATAATTTACTCTTAAATTTTGAGCTATTTTAACTCCAATTTACTTCACATTTCACGAATTAACGCTATTAAAAAAAAACAAATTTTCATTGAAATTTTGACTGTTACTTTAACATCGACTTAAAACGAATTCAACCTTAAAATTGTCAAAAATTTATCGGTTTTTTTTTTGTTTTACCAAAAACTAAACGTTTGATTAGAATCCTTTATATGGAAATGAATAGTTCGGACTAGATGAAATTTTTAAAAGGAAAAAGTATTAATAGTGGAAAATTGAGAACAAAGTTGTTAATATGTTTATTAACGACGAAAATAATTTTCAACAGACTAAAATATTAAACATTTAAACAAAAAAAAATCCTATTTTTTAAATTTTGAACAAAGCATTTAAGTAATAAACTTAATTAAAAATATAGATATTAACAAATTTAGCAATGACGATAAAAAAAAATTAATAATAAACGAGATAAAAACAATGAAAATTATTTAACAAAAGTTTGATCTAAGGTTGCTTTTGATTTAAATCTATCTAGATTAAAATAAAAAATTAAGCAATTCGTAACCGATTTTTGTAAGGCATAATCCATCTATGGCCAAGAAGAAGAACATGTAACATGTTGGTATATCTCAAATTTCTTTGAGTTATAATAAATAGAATTAAATGACTATCTGATATGGTCAATACATCAAAATTTAACATATTGCAAGCAATCTATTAACAAAACTCTCAAGTTCCAAACCCTAACATTTCATACTATGTATAATTTTTACATTTATTGTTACATTTATTTATTTCAAGCTATTTACTTAAAGCTGTATAAAATGTTACATATTTTAAAAAGAGAAAAAAGAAAGGAATTACAAATTAATTTTATTTTTTAAATACTTAACATAAGCTCTTAATACTAACTGAAAGGTTAAAGGTGTAAGAATGAGTGTTTTTTAATTTGTCTGTTGGGAGAAGTCAATTACGGCCTTGTATTTATTTCCCCAAGTATAAGATTCTCTCAACGAGTTCAAACCTATCATAATTAGTACTATGGTACACCAGACTAAAAAATTTACGGACCTAAATCACACGCTGGGTGGCGCAGTAGGTAGAGCACCTGCCTTTCAACCGAGAGATTCCAGGTTCGATTCCCGATGAAGCAACAAAAAAATGCTTTATTGGTTTTTCGACCTGGTCTAGTACCCTTTGTCATTGAGATATAATAAATGAGAAAAAAAAATAATTGAGAGTATATTATAATCTGGTAACAAATTAAATAAAATGAAACTATTCTATTTAAAAAGGCTTAGTTCCTGACAATAGCAGTAGTTTTCCACATTTAATGAGTAATTTGTTAAAATAAATACTCGAAATATTGTAGATATTGTAGTGTAAAATTGTAGTACCGTACTTAATTAAAAGCACTAAAAGGTGATTCTACCTAAGTTACTGTCAAGAACGTAAAAAAAAGAAAAAAAAAAGTCGAGAATTATTATTAATAATAATTAGATTTAAAATACATAGAGAAATAATGTTACTTTTCACAATTTCAACAATAAAGGTTACATCAGCAATTTCTCTTCTTCTCTTCTTTTCTTCAGATGAATTAAGTTTACGAATATGAATTTAATTTTATAGACGATGTTCGTAAAGTGGCAAACTAATCGGACCTTTTCAAGGAAGATAAAGTAGAGCAAATTTTAAAAACTTCTTTTGAATGTATATAATTCTTCGTATGCATAAAATGGAGTACATAATACCTGCCATAGCTTATTTCAAGTTAGGTCGAATCAATGTCTTGTACTTTTACAACATAGGGATCAGAAAATTCCTTAGACCAACGCTGAATAAAACCTAGCAATGAATTTGATATATTTATAATGCAGTTAAATTGTAATTTAAAAGTTAACTTATCGTCGAAGTACACCCATAAATCCTTAATGGAATTAATTCTTAACAATAATTCACCATTATTGTTAAGAGTTTAAGCACTAATTGTTCAGCATTACATACTCAAATACTTAGAGTACTAATTTGTCAATTTTTATATTATTCTTAAGTATTTTTCAAATACTCTTTTTGTATTTAGAGGTCTCCAAAGTCTATTTTACTTAAAAAAAATTTAAAATTTATTTGCGGCACTTAAATTACCTTACTCAAATATTTGAAATCGACTTCTTTGTCTCATTGAGTAGTATAGTATTTTTACCCAGGGCTGATTCGTGAATACATGTAATGGAATGTGGTGCAACATTTAGGACAATTTGAAAAAAAAAAACCATTTTGATATATTATCATTCATGAAAATAACCATTTTTTTTAAAAATTATTTCCTCAAATTTTCTACTTTCGTAAAAATTTATATACTTTATTTATAGAATTTATTTTTTATTTTAATTAGGAAATATTTTTTCTTATTTATTTTCCGTCTGTATGGTCGTTTTTGTTTTTTAAATTTTAAAAACTTAAAATTAAAAATTTGACATGTTTTTCATTCATCATTTGAATTTATTTATTGAAGCTGATAGACCTCAGCCATCCATCTAGTGCTTCTAAGTCAATCTCTATTCTGTATAATTTAAATTGATAATCTCGCATTAATTTGCTGTCTAATGTAATAAAAGAATTGCATCCAATCGTCCAATCAAATTTACTTAACTTCAAGTCCAGTTGTTTTCTTTTACTATATATATAATTCCAAAATAGTGCTCAAAAGGAAAAATAAAGGAAAAATAAAAAAAAGGACATCGTTGTATATCAATTTTTTTAATTTTGAATATAATATGAAACGAGGTTAAAATGAAAAAATTGCAATGACAAATGTCACATACAGTCAACCTCCACTGATGTGGTTTTTGATAATACATATATAAAAAAGAATTAACTAAAATTTATTATATACATAAATATATAGGACGATGTGATGTGGCTAGGACATAATATACAGATTACTACAATGTATATGAATTAATGTAATTTAAATGTGTTTTTTGGTAGGTAGGGTAAGTAAGTAAATATAGATAGGAATAAAAGAGTGCTGAATAACAATTAAGAGTTTGACTTTTACTAAGAATTTTGGATTAAATTTTTTTTGTTTTTAGTTTGTGAGGTTATGTTAATAAAACATTAAGAATAAATAAACCGGTAGAGAAACGGTACAAAATAATAGAAATTTTTCAGTTGCGAAATGTTTTTGCAAAAATTAAAATATAAAAAGTGAGATAAAATTATTAAAATTCACACTTTGGGTGTGTATCGAATGAAAGAATAGAGATGAAAGTGTGTGTCAAATTTTTTTTTTTTTTTTTTTAGTTTATTTATTTAACTTTACAATCTATCTTATTTTTATCTAATAATAGTATGTCACTATTAGACGATATTAAGTAATTTGTTTTGGCTTCTTTTTGTAACAGGTGGTGAGTGAGCCCATTGGCTTATCTCCGAAGTTTTATATTTCTGGTCAAGCTAGTGGGGATTTCTGGTTTGACTGTTTATAAATCTGCTGCTTAGATCTATCGGATGAAACCTTTTCAGCCTTCGCACATGTTGGTCTGTACACTGTAGTTGTGATGCGAGATCGTTGGGATGTATTTCCAATCTCGCAAAGTATTTTGAGCTTCTTGTTGCTATGGCTTCTTTAACCGATTCGACTTTTAAGTCCTTTCTAATTTTCTCATTTCTCACGAACCATGGTGCATTTACTATTGATCGGAGTGCTTTGCATTGAAACCTTTCCAGTATTTCAACTTTGGAATTACTTGTGGCTCCCCACAGTTCTTTACCATAGTACCAGATTGGTTTCAAGACGGCCTTGTATAGTAGGATCTTGCACTCCATTGATAACTGCGAATAACGTCCTATTAACCAGTAGAGGCTGTTAAACTTCAATCTAAGTTGTTTATTTTTGTTGACAATATGCTCTCTCCAATTTAAACGCCTATCCAGATGCATACCAAGAAACTTTGCAGAGTTTGCATGTGTTAATGCCACATTATTTAGTGTTACAGCTGGGCAATCTTTTCTTCTGGTGGTGAAAGTAACATGCACTGATTTGTTTACATTCGCCTTGATTCTCCATATTTTTAGCCAATCTTCAATTTTTAATAAGTGTTCTTGCAATTGGTTTGAGGCAGCAGTTGAGCATGTGTTTGTTGCTAATATTACTGTGTCAAGTTTTTGCTCATGTGTTACCTCGAATAGTCCAGTTGATGCAGAAATAATTATAGGTGTATGATCTGATGATAAATCCGTACAAGACTCAGCGCATAAATGGTTGTTGGAAATGCCTTTCGTGACACAAAAGTCTATTAAATCTGGGGTTTTGTTTCTATCTGTAGGCCAATAGGTTGGTTGTCCCGTTGATAAGTGCTGCAGATTGTATTCCTCCATTGCCATTAGTAGTTGTCGACCCTTTTGCGTGATTATTCTTGACCCCCAATGTGTGTGTTTGGCGTTATAATCTCTACCAGCCAGAAATCTTGTTCCAAGTGTTTTATAAAAAGTAATGTATTGTTGTTTACTGATGATATGCTTAGGAGGACAATATAAGGCTGAGGTGGTAAGTGGACCACTCCAATCTTCTATTACCACGCTTGTAGCTTGCAAGTATTCTTTGGCGTACTTTTGAATTTCAAAATGCTTCACTTATGTATATATTATGGCTGAACCTCCATGTGCTGTGCCATCCGGGTGTTTTGTGTCATAAATTTTGTAAGTATTAATATTGAAGAAGCTTTTATTTGTAAAATGTGTTTCTGATGTTAACATTATATCTATTTTGTTGTCTATAATAAATCTTCTTAGTGATTGTTGGTTTAATCCGTTGGCATTCCATACGGCAATTTTTAAGAGCTTAACTATTTTTATTTATGTTTGCGACTAGTGTGGTTAATAGATTTAACATTGGAACAAACTGTTCCAAGATATTTTTCACCATACTTTTTAGCTCTTCCATGTCACTTGAAGATTCTTGTGCAGGTGGACTTTGGTGAACTTTAATTGTTTGACCTTGGTTAAGCTGCCAGTGATCATTATTTTGTTTGACAACTTGCGAGTATTGCTGACCTGGGGCAACACTTTGTGGTAGTGATACTTGTTGGTTGTCTATCATTTTTTGTCTATTTCTAGGTTTTGGGTATTTTTTTTGTTTTAACTGTTGATAGTGCTGGCACCCTTTGTAATTTGCTGCGTGGTTGCCCATACACAGGACACATTTTCTAGCTTCACCCATATGATTTATTGGACAATTTTTTGCTGTATGGTCTCCGGCACATTTGACACATCTAGGTAATCTGTTGCAATATTGTGCCGTATGTTCATAACGTTGGCAATTTGTACATTGTGGGATTGTTTTCTGTTTGTGTGGTGGCTCAAACGTGACACATGTGTTTAGTAGTCTGTTTGTACTATATATTTTGTGGTTGTTGTACTTTTGTTTTATATCAATGTAGAAGAGAGGTAATGAGACAATTTCTCGTGTGTCAAATGATTATTAATTATGAAATATTTTCAGTTTTTAATATTTGCAGTTTATTTAAAAATTAACAAACCATATTAGTTTTTTTACGACTATTTTTACGATTTATTAATTATGAAATGATACATAAATGGAGGACATTAATGAGTCAGGCCCAGGACCTGCATGGTCTGTTGATAAGTAAAATACATAAATGATATCAACTGTGTATTAATGACTGAGGCCCAGGACCTGCATGGGCTGTTAATAAGTAAAATACATAAATGATAGCAACTGTGTATCTAATAATCATTACTTAGAAAATAAATTTTATTTCAACATTAAATTATTAAAGGAGTGTTTGCTTCCATCTAACACTACTGAAACTCATCAGAATAGGTATATAGACTACTCCTGATTTTAAATTTTTTAATTAATTTTTATAACTCACAGATATTATTTACACCATCTTAACATAAGTAATAGAATCATTTAGAATAAAAAGCGGGAATTGTATAGGTAGTCTAACACTATAATACGTACTACGTGTTAAATGAACGAAACATTCCTTTAATAATTTTTATTAGGATTTTAATATTAATTATATATGTTTTTAGAATTAGAATGTATATTTTTTTACGTATATATTTTGTATTTTAACTGTAACATAATGTATATATATAATATATATACATATATACAGATAATATATTTTTTTTTATATATTTATAAATATTATTTATTTTGCGATTTTCTTTTCCAAGAAGTAAAATAATGATGTTGATTCCATATAATACGATCGATTATTTCCTAAAATTTTGTATTATTAAAATAATTTCATTTGAAATTACCATTTTAGTTTTAATTTCTTCCTTTTTTTTTGCCTTATGTAGGTATATACATTTATAAATACATACGAATATATAAATCCATATATTCTACGAAATCTGAAATTGAATACTTTGAATTTTATTCTCTCTGATCTTCTATTTAAATTTTATTTATATATATATTATATATTGTTTATATAAATAGGAATTTATTAGAAAAATAAAAGAAAAACATTCATTATATATAAGTATGTACCTGTAACCATCATTTAATAATATACACAGTACATACTTGTAAAATATTAAGGATAAAGGTTTTTGTTTGTTTGTTTTTTTTTTTTTAATAAAACTTTAGAATTCTAAAACTTGGTTCTTAAATTAAATGATTATAAAAGGATAATTCTTTGAATTCTTCGTTAAAATAGGATACGTCTTAGCATAGATAGCATAGAATAGGATAAAACTTATTAAAATATAAATATATATAATAAAACATATACATACATGTACTAAGTATGTAATTGTATTGTATTGTATGGAATAGATTTAATACCAGATAGAAAAACACAAAAAAAAAGATTATACTAAGAATATTCTCTGCTGAAAGTCTTGTTTAACTGTAGCTGATATTCAGAGTTTTCATTATAAGTTTTCTTAGAAAATATTTATAAAAATATAAAATAAAAACTTAGAAATAAAAAAAAAAAATAAAAATAATATAAAAATTTGTTAATTTTTATTTTTGTTTTAATTTAAAAATTTAGTAAACATAAAAAATTTTTTTTCTTTTTTCCTTAGCCTTAAACAATTTTTTAGAAATTCATTTGAAAATTAAAAAAACAAAAAAAAATTATATATATATATATATGTACATACGAGACAATACACATTTTTAATAATTTTATATTTTGATTTTTTTTTTCATATTTTTATTTTCGTTTTCTACATGCGACGGCACATCATTTCTACATTATAAAAAATATTTCTATATACATTTTACATATAATTTGAGTATTCAGAAAAATTTATTTAAGAAAAATTAAGTGATCCTTTTTGTATTTTCAAGGATTCTAAATTTAGGATCTTAAGTTCAGTATTATCTTTATACACACATTTGCATACATATTTTATACAGTGATGAAAATTTTAAATATGTAAAATTTTTTGTTTTTGCTTTTTTTTTTTAATTTCCTTATGACGACACTGTATAAGCTGTTTTTATTGACATCAATCTTTATTCACTGTCAGTAGTTAGTATGTCTGTTATATTTGTAACAGTTGAGCAACACGGTTTCCAAATAGGAACATGGTTGATGTTTTTCAAATTGGCACCATCTTTATTGGCATAAGTAAGAGGTTTGGCAGAATTCCTCATCATAGTATCATATTACTGTAACACAAAATTATAGTTATTTCACTACATATCCTTAATTGACTTGAGTCTTATCTCTCTTTTCGGGAATACTCAGTTTTATTTAAAAACTGCGATTTTTGACCAATACTCAGCGTCTTCTGGTGTTAGTCATATAGTTACCCCTTCAACAATTGATGCTCCTAAAGTGATAACTTTTTCTAAACTTCTAAGTTATACAGGTGACATAAAGCTTTTTACACCTATATCTTCTTCATCGTATTGCTTAAACCTACAAAATGATATTAACAATTTCGCTTCTTGGTGTTCAAAAAATTGACTTGAATTGAACACTTCTAAATGCCAAGTCATTACCTTTTCTAGAAAAAATTATGCTCGGAGAGTTTGGTTCAACTATACAAACTAAAATGGTTGTTCGCTTTCAAGAGTAAATTCTATTATAGAGACTTTACTCTAAACTGAGCTTTAAACTACATTATGATATTATGATAAAACAGTGAGGAAAGCCAATTCTTTTTTAAGTTTCATTAAACGATGGGTTAAAGAATTTTCTGATTCCTACTTCACGAAACATCTTTATATTAGGGCCCTATTACACATCAATCATTCGTCAATCATTCATCCATATATTGTCAATCTATTGACCGTTGATTGATGAGAAATGATTGATGGTGGTTCTATTCTCATCAATCATGCAAGCAAAATTCCCATCAATCATGTCATCAATCAGCGGAATTAAAAAAATTGCTTTTTTGGGAATATTCAGATAAGGTTATAATATTAATTTGTGATGTAATTCAAAAAGAATAATTTTTATATTAGTTTTAATAATTATAGCAATTATTGTAAAAAAAACGATTGATATATTATTCAAATGTGCAAAAAAATAATTTGTTGTTTTTTTTATACCCAACATTTACTTTAAAAATTCAATTTAAATTGAAGTTAAATACATTCCCCCAAAAATTATATTTTTAATATTCATATATGTTTCGAAATTATCAATATATTCAGAACACTTCCACAGTGTGCCCTTGCAAAATGTATAAAAAGATTGACGAGTGCATGATTGATGTGTCATCGATTGATGTGTCATCGGTCATCATTCTTTTCATCCATATATTGTCAATATATGGACGAAATGATTGATGAAAAAAATGATGTGTAATAGGCACCTTACATATGTAAGGCGTACACTTGAAAATGCTAAACAAGTATGGTCCCCACATGACTTAACAGACATTAATCGAGTCAAATCGGTTCAACGAAAGTTTTTACGTTTCGCTTTGAATAATTTTTCGTGGAATGATCCATTGCGACTTTCAACTTATTTCCACCGTCTTAAACTCATTGTTTAACAGTCATTTTCTGATCGTCGGATAATTGCAGATATCTCTTTTATTCACCAGATCCTTTCAGGTAAGACGGTAACCCCTGAAATTTCAAATTATTTGGTCTCGAAATCGAAATAATCACAGAACCGTTGATTGGTTCCACATTCCCTTCCACCCTACTGAATATGGTAGATGCGAGCCAATTACTAGAAGGCTCCGTGAAGTAAATTCTAATTCTAGTTCTTTTGATCGACAACTAAGTGTTTTAACTGTATACTACTGTATATGTTGTACGTATACAACTGAGACTAACTAACAATTGTTGTTCTTTTTAGCTTTGATACTTACTAGTTGTATAGTTATTGACATAGATTAATATTTATCTATACCTATGATCTATAAGACATATGAGATAATCTATTTATGAGTATGAATTCTACTAACATACATGCTGGCTTAGTTTATTTTTAGATTTTTCTAATAAAAAATGTTTTATACTAACCCTACTGGATGATTGTATATTGCACAATCAAATGAAGCAAGATTTCGTCTAGTAATAGAAAATGCTTGCTCTAACATTAATCTGACAGTATTTAATGACTAGAGAATGATAAAACAACAAATTCAATTTTAATGTAATTCAATTTAATATACATGAGACGATTAGTCTGTACAATTGTATACAGGCATTAGTTTTAAATTTACATAATTTGTTAAATATCCATTACGGTCTAGTTATTGTATTGCGGGATAAAATGAAACATAACCAGATCAATTTGTTACTTAATATGTTTTGAAAATTTGTAGAATATTACAACGCTTAAGTCGACATCATTTGAAGTTAACAATCCCTTGGGGTAGAATATTTGAGTGTTAAGCTTCACATTCTTCAGTTGTATATCCACTATGGATGTCTGCGATCACATTTCTGAAGCTTTCTCTACCTCCTGTCCTTAGCGTATTAGTTCTCCCATCGTTTGGAGGCCCGTACATTACCTGATTTTTCTTCAATTGCCTTCAATTTTCCTTGCAGAATAAGTTGTAGAATATGATATTTGTCATTTCGCATCATACGGCCCAGATAAGTTGTTTTTCTGCGTTTGATTGTTAATAACACGGTTTCTACCTATTCTACTTAGAACAACACTATTAATTATTTTCACTCAATCTATCCATGATATCTTCAGTAATCCATGGTATACGGAGTGAGAAGCTGATCTTGTTTAATATTTATAATTTGAATTTTTGGTTTTTTCACTTTAATCTATAGGTCTCGTTCTAAAATAACGTTATTCACTATCAACAATGGTGCTACTGTTTTTATCCTTAAATCGTTGTAATATTTCAATATTAGAATTTCTGTTCTCATAACTGGATTCTGTAAGTCTATATCGCGCTTCGGAATAGCTTTATAAATTAACAATTTGTTGTTTAGTGTCATGGAACAATTGTACATCCATTAATATGATGGTGTAATTATCAAATGTTGCAGTTGTTATTTCATTCGTTATGGGTAAGTTTTCAGTGTGAATGAGATATAAAACTAGGTTTAAAACACTGCCTGAGTTGCTACTCCTGACATCATTTCATTGATTTAGGTATAGGCATCATGATGCTTCAGCAAAAGTGGTTTTTCCATAAAGTATGACCTTAATAATAAATAGTAGTTCTGAGGAAGTAAAGCAGTTGTAAAGCAGTGTTGAATGGCATACCTTAACAAAAGTTTGATTATATTATCCTCAGATACTGCTGTATTTGCTTTTCCTATTACTTTTCCTCTAAATTTAGTTGGATCATGTCAATTATTTTGTGAGTTTGTTCGAGCATAGCATTTCCAAAATCCAATTGGTGATTTGGAAAAATTTTATTTTTTTCCAAGACAGGTTTTAATCGATGAAGAGTCTTTTTGAAAAATAATTTTGATAGGCATGGTAATACACTAATTGGACTACAAGATATAATTTCATGCAATTTCTAATAAGATGAAATTTTTTCTTCTTTAAGTTAACACTGATTTTTGAAATGCAAAATACTTATTAACATTATCAAAACAAGTAATTGAGTCAAATACCCAGAAAGATTTCATCAACACGATACATACCAAGAACATCATACAATTTGATTTATTTATTTCTTTATATAACAATGGGATGTGATACTACAGGTCCTTTTTAATTTTTAATTTTATAATTCAAATTTAACGATTTAATTTAGTTTTGTTTTTGCTCTTTATTTATAGTTCGATTTTCATCACTGTTATTAGAATTTGCACACGCGAGACACATACATATTATTTATACCCATACATCAATTTTGTATACATATATTTTTACACTCACTCACACACACCCACACCTACACACATATATACTACTAAATATATTAAGCTTAACAGAATACGACCAAGGAAAATTTGAGGAAATCAGTTCCTTCACAAAGAAAAAAATGTAAATAAATTACAAAATGGTTGCTCAAATTTTCGGAGAAAACAAACAAAATTATGAAGAATAATTTTCTAAGAAAAATACATGAAATAAATTATTATTATTTTTATGAAGCCAATATTTCCATGAAATTTTCATTAAATTTCAATTATAAGAAAAATTTACTTTATACATATTATATTCACCAAGGTGACAATGTTTTTTTTTTTACAACTTAATAGGAAAGATAAAAATCCAATAAAAGAAAAATATATTTTAAAAATTTAGTATATTTTTACAAACCCAAATTTGAAAAAAAAAAAAAAAAAAAACTAATAATCACTAAATATTATTATATTTATTATTTCAATCATACTTAGTTTAGTGATAACATCAGATATAGATGATCATCAGAGTGACTTATTGTTTAATTATAACTAAATCCGATTTTTTTTTTACCCAATGAAATTTTTCATTCAATTGCAAAAATTATAAAATTTATACATAATGTATTCAAACTATATTATTCATTCAAGCAACCCCTGAGCTAAATTTATCAGAGTCAGTAATGTACGAAGCTGATACTACAAATTAAATTTATTTATATTTATTTATTTTTTCTATTTTTTTTAATGTTTTTTTTAAATTAACTTTTTATATTATTAATAGACCTAGCTAGGAAGAGTATTTTAGCGAAGTTCAAACCCGAAGTAGTACACCATGTCATCTAAGAAGCATTTCGAAAGAAGAAATATTAATAATAAACGGCATTAAAGATAGTGATTAAGTTAGATAACTGACAAGTTAAAAATTATGTAATAAACACACTTTAATCAAATACAATACAATAATTAAGTCCTCTGCCTGTGCTACCTAAAAATATATACATATATCTGTGTGTTTGTGTGTTTTTGTAAAATAAAGAAAAAATATTTAGTAAGAGGTTTTGTCATGGCGATCACAATTTAAAATAAGCCAGCTACAAGAAAGGCCAAGAACCTGACTTGTAAACATAAATGAGACTTACATAATTTAATTGTTGTACCAGGTTTCCGTTCACTAATTAATAATTATTTTAATATTTGATTGAAAATATCAATATTTCGGTCAATTTCATCAGTAGTGCTTGTGACGAATAAATAAGACGATTTTATATTTATTTCATCAGTCGTGTACAAAACACTAAATAGAAGTCTGAAATTATAGTAAACGAAATACACTTACCTGTATGATAAATATTTTTAGTCAAATTCAAAAGAAAATATTCAACTAACTACCGAAAAAAAAATAAACTCTGAAAAATGAGTAATGAAAATAAATTCCCGCCCTAAGTGTTAAATTCACCAGAGTACGCCTAGGATACACCGTTCCAACCCATAAACACATCATATACGCCAGAATCAAATTCTGGACATGTGTTAATTGTTCCGAGCCCCTCACAATAAACATATCCTCACAGAATGCCCATCCAACAATCGAATCACATCTCAATTCACAGCCATTCCGTTACGAGTTTTTCAATTCCTAAACAAATCCCATATGTGCCTAATAAAAGTATTCCTCACACACCACATAATATCTGAGATGAAATTTACCGTTCACTATAATTATCGTCTTCCTTTCACACTACACAGTTGGAAGGAAAGCTGTGAAAAGAAATAAATTTATAGCAAATTTAAAATTCCCATGTTTTTTATTGTAGATTGTAGTAAAATTGCAGTACCGTACTTAATTAAGCACGAAAAGGTGATTTTACCTAAGTTACTGTAGAGTGTAAAAAAAAATTATTGGTATAAGTCATGAAATGAATACATTTTGTTAAGTTTTGTAGAACATAAGTTAAATAATAAAACAATAATAATAGACATAAGATAAATAATACTTCTACACCTTCAATCTTATATTGTGAACCTCAAATCTTATATTGTGAATGGACAAAATAAATAAATAAAAATAAAATCTACACCTATTCATGAATACCCTTAATGAATTTTTAAATCAAAGAGATAGCTGTTGCTCAGAAAACAACAACAATATTAAATGAAATACTTATCATCATATTATGAAATCGTAGTAATGAAAAAAGTAGATTTTTGAATAAGTTAAGCATCCATTAAGCTATTATATTCTAATGTTGTTAAATAATGACTTGTTAACAAAAAATCCTCATCCTATTTAAAAAATCCTAATTTATTTCTGTACAACTGAACAGGGGATCTACTAGTATTTCTTTATTTAACTGATTTGTTTTTCATTTTTTTTTATTTAAAATTTTGTTTATTTATTGTTAAAAAATGCAATCAAATTTACAATTTTGGAAATAAACAAACAAATTAAATGATACAAAAAAACAACTTTTGAAACTACATCGCAAAAGCTAGACGTCTTCGTTCACTTACTATAATACTGAATTATGGATAAACATAATATTATAAAATGCAAGAAATTCAAAAAGAAAGCACAATGCAAATTATTTACGAATTTTTGATAATGTCTTAAAACAGGAAAAAAAAAATAATAGTTCGGAGTGAAAGTAGAGAAAATTGCATTTCTATATTTTGTTCTATGTTTTGTTTACACCTAAAAGGATTTACCAGCTTAAAATAAATTGATCGTATTGTTTTTGACAATTGCAAAAATTGCAAATTTTTTTAAGAAATTTAAAAAAAGTATGGAATTGTAAATATTCATATCAACTTTTCAACAAAATGTTCTACAGACTGAACTTTTCATTTTCTCTACAAATAAAAATCTGCATTATTTTCAGTTTCGTACAATCTATCAAAACTTGAAAACTGTGAATTATTTTGTAAATAAATAGAGGATGTTTCCCTAATCAAATAGTTATTCGTCTATTTACCAAAGGGATAATTCTTTGAAAATTTAAGTTTTAATAATAATAAACAACACAAAATTTTAAATTATCAATTAAAAATGTATAAATCAAAAAATGAATAATAAAATTTTAACATTGATTTTATTTAGATTTGAGTTGTCATCAATTAGAAGTATATCGATTAGGCTAATTCAAAGTGACAAATCAGAGAAACCTTAAATTTTTTTTTATAATTGTAGCGACATGTAGTTGCACTATACTTCACCACATACTAAAAATTTATTGTAGTTTTAAGTTTGTAAGTATTTGTAAGTATAGAGAAAAGAAATGTAATTTTTGGAAAGAATAAAAAACCTTCTCCTTAAACTAACGTTGCTATACGGTATAGTACCACAAAATGGTAACCATGATTTTGTGGGTACCATGTGTAGGGGTGAAGCTATCGGCGAAGATGATGGTCCATATATACCTAATCTTGTCATTAAGTCGAATTTGGTTATAGCTATTTTAAGTTTTGTAGGGTCCAACCGTTGAAAAGGTACTTTAAGTATTCATATAGTGTTCCTAGTAAAATTAGGAGGCGCCTTAAGAAATAAAAAATCATCTAGAATTGAACCGTATGTGTCCTCAATGGTGTAAAAGTTTGGGATGGACAATTAAATGTTGCGACTAATGCAGTTCACAGAAATTAAAGTTGTCAATCAGCTTTTTTCGTCTAAGCTCCACAAGCAGTTAGTATTTCTATAAAATCTGCACTAAAATTATATAGTCGGTTGTAGTTATATATTAGGGCTTTCAATCCGTATGTGGAGATAGATTCACCGGTGGCTCTAACCAGGTTGAAATTGGCTGGTTGGTATGCATGCGGAACAAATTTTTTGGGATAATTGATATTTGGGTTCCTGTATCTATATGAAGAAATTGATTTATATTGAGGGGTCAAAGATGAAAAGTCAACAAAAGTAATTTAATTGGTTTGTCGGATTTAACGAAAAATCTTCTTCTTAAACTAACCTTGCTACAGTATGGTAGTACAATATTCTAAACAGTTACCTAGGTAGAATTACCTTTTCGGACATAAGTGTTAGCGTTGCAATTTGTTACTAGTCTGTAAGATCTAACTTTGTAGACGAATTAAAATAAATAAATAAATTAATATAATATTTATTTATTATTCTGATATATATAGTTATCAACTCACTAAATGTGAAAAGCTACTACTATTGTCAAGAACTAAGATTTCTTAAATCGAACAGTTCCATTATATTTAAGTTATTATACACGCAATATTTTATTTTTGTGGTAATTTATTTTATCTCAAATACAAAGGAAAAAACTTGTGCATGTACATTGCCTACTGCTCTACTACCCAGTTTGATTATTCTAATTCAATGACTAATTTATGCATGAAAATATGGTACAGTTAGTAATTAGTCACTCCGTAAGTGTGTATTTTTATATTTTTATTTCACTTTTAATATTAAATTTTTTCGACAACCTTCTTTTTAAAGTATAAGAAAACTATCGTTAAAAGAAACAATGTTTTTACAACTAATACAAAAAATATGAACCAGCATAAATTATCAATTCATACTTTTGTACCCTACAACCCTAAAAGAGTATATCTTCGTAATGTTAAAAGAAAGAACATTTTTTAATTAAAGATTTTAAAGATGACAATTTCGCAACTGAAAAATTTTTTATCATTTTATACTGGAACAAAAAATTTTATTCACTGTAAAATAACGTCACAAACTAAAAACAAAAAAATATAATCCAAAATTCTTAGTAAAAGTCAAATTCTTAATTATTACTCAGCACTCTTTTGTTCTTACCTTTTTACTTACCTACCCTACCTACCTACCCTACAAACATACATATGTAAATTACATTAATACATACATTGTAGTAATCTGTATATTATGTCCTAGCCACATTGTACATTCAATATAATTATGTATATAATATAATAAATTTCACTAAATTCTTTTCTATATTGTATATATTATCAAAGACCACATCAGTGGAGGTTGACTGTATGTGACATTTGTCATTGCAATTTTCTCATTCTTATCTCATTTCATATTCAAAATTAAAAAATTCTTAAGAAATAAAAAATAATAATCTAAGCATCTAAAACTAAAAAATTAAAATAAAAATTAAATTTAAATATAAGTAATATACATTCATATATATGTATATTCTTTTTTAGTTAAAGATAATTATCATTACGGTATACATCCATCACTGTGGTTTGTACATCCATCCATTCACATGGTATATAAGTAAATAAATACAGATGAACTGAATAAAAATTCAATTTTAGACCAAATGTTGCAACAAAAAAAAACCAAATCATAAAATTTTCTCATGGATTAATATAACTATAGTAAAATATCAAATCATATACCATATACATACATGGTATATATATTTATTGTACATTTGCATTTTGATTATACAAACTTCCAGAATCTCTTTGTTCAATTACATATTGTACACTTATATATATTTAAAATTATAACAATAAGATTTAAAACCAAAATACAGACTGTTTAAAAAATAAATATTCAAATTTAACGGTTATATTAATTTACATAATATATTTATATTGTAATAATGTATAAATATTTGTTGCTGTATCATCGGCGGCCGTATATATAGTAAAAAACCGCTATAGCTCTAGTCAAAGTTGAAAGATCAGTCTCCATGTGTATAAATAGAGTACTAATAATATTCCTCTTCTGCGGCACTGAACTATGTTTTCCACCTATTACGATTACTTATCTATGGTAAGAAGATGACAACCATTGCCACCATCACACATAAAGCCAACGTGCAGTGGAAAACAATATGCCACTCAATAATTTTCTAAGATCTGAAATTTCTTCCTTATTCGATCTTATTGGAACTATAAGTACTTCATGTCCTACCATATATCGTTGTCCCATCCAGTAGGAAAATAACAAGGTTCTGGCGAGAAACTATATTCATCACTACACTAAAAAGAGGTGTGTCTTCTCTGAAAATTTAAATGTTGGCCTATCTTCCCATATTCCAAAATATTGCAATGTTTTTTAGCCGGAGATACATAAGATAAAGCTTCAATGGACCAAAAATTTAGTATGATATCTGTCAGAAATATTTGTATCTTAATATAGATATTCAGAGAGCAATTAGATCACTAGAATCTGTAACCGTTACCTCAAAGACTCTGCAAAGGGAACAGTTCAACATTCGTCAAATTTGGGTGAGTCTTAAAAACTGATGCAAAGCAGATATATTTACTATAAGTGAAACAGTGTTGAAGACGCTTCTGGAACGAAAACAATATAAACACACCTCTAGCTACCTGTTATCTATTATTTCACAAAGAAGCAATCAGACCTTCTAATCGCAAATGTTCTAATAAACTTGAGTTCAATGTATCCAAACTTATCTGGTCAAAGCTGAATCAGAAACAGTCCTGCAACCTACTATCACTGACAAGATAAGAAATCAGTACGATGGTAGGGGTTGTCGCAGGACAATATAGCTTATATGCAAATATGCCAGTAGCCTTGAGCTACATCCAAATGGTTTTCATAGACCCTGCAAAGGTGAAAAACATGACGAAACATTCCTTTATCTTTTTGCACCTGTCATGCATTAATTCATAAAATAAAAACCCATCTAGGAGCCTACTTTCTAGATTCCCTGAGTGATGTTCATGTATCAAAATTAAGTGTCTCCATGGTTTTGTAAAAAAATCAAATTAATTTTTACAAGTAGGACGCGCGTGGAGAATCGAGATGAGCATCCTTGGTCTTACAGTGCCGACTTAGGCAGTAACTCGTACCTACCTACGTTCCTGAGACCAGTGTACTAAACCATATAGATTTTCTTTTATATATCAATGAATATTCATTTTTCCCCAATAACAATTTAATAATAAAAAAAAATTCTTCAAAATTGTGTGAACAATTCGAGCTGCTCAGAATTATATGCATCTTTTCACATATGAGTACATCATAAGCCATTAACTTATCATCTGCTCGACAGTCGACCCTACTCGTGTGAAAATGCTTAGTTTGCCCACGTGAAAAGAACACAAACAACTTTCTTTTTTTTTTGTATAGTTTTTATTGAATCTTTCTAATCTAGAAACTCACAAGTCATAATAATAAGATCAAATCTTATTTTCCATTTCGCAAAATAAGTTAATTTATAACAGTGATAAATATAAGTAAAAACAACAAAAATTGAAAATAAATAAAAAATAAAAATAACAAAAGTAACATTATAGATTGATAAGATCTTTTGCGTCCTTTTTCTTACGACCCCTGTTTGTGGCTAGTTCTTTGCTACAGGATTCGGATGATCTTCCAGTTTTCGTAGATAGGTTCGACGATATCTAACGACATCGCAGTTCGCTGACCATTGGAAATTTTAGATATCTGTGTATGTTGGCATTTTTAATAATCCATTGGCTCTGTGATCCTCTGTAGGAATTTTGATTGAGTTTTTTTGTAGTTTTTCTACATTGGTTGGAGCAACAGTGCCCCATATTTGAATACCATAAGTTCATATCGGTATAATGACTGCTCTGTACAGAAGAACGTGTTATTCTAAGCTCAGTTTTGAGTACTTATTAGTTAACAACCAACTTAAATTTTATTTTTACACTATTTAACTACTGTGTTCGTCTCTGTGTAATAATTTTCTTATCTTCATACCTAAAACCAATTTTCAAAGTACTTTTCATCAAAAGAGTTTTTAATATTTTTTGGTTTTTTCTTTTAATTTTCATTCTATAAAATTTAAGATGACAAATCTTTATTCTTTGAACAGAAAATATCATTAGAAGTGCCAGCCACATAAAGTCTAATAGGTGATACCATTAAAAAGATGATGGGCTATCAAAAAACAAAATAAAAAAAAAAAAAAACAAACACAAAAAGTTAAACATTTTTAGAATAATTAAATTGCCAGGAAATATTTTTCTTTTTTAAACTATGTATACATATGTATGTAAACCAAAATTCATCCAATTCATGTCCAGAACATTATTCATATTTACAACAATATCTTTTCTGATCTTAATAAAGTAAAAACAAACTGGAAGGTCATCAAATTAAAATAAAAAAAAAAATAAAAACAAAAAATCCTTCTTTAAAAAGAATTTTAAAATATTTTATTTTTATTTTCTGTTTTGTAACTCTTTGTGTGGTTCCAATTCTTAGGTTTTCCTTTTTTCTATACTCTTTTCGTTTCGGTTTACGAAGATTATACACTTAGATACATCACAGAATATGATACAGTGTTGAGAACAAAAACAAAACAAAATGTTTTCTTAAAAGTTTATTCTCAACATCTAGCAGTTCAGCAGCAGCAAAATTATTTAATTAAAAATTGACTTGGTACCTATACCTACAAGGCGGGTAGAGATGGAACCTTATAAGAATTTAACTTTTATTATTTTTTTGGTGATTTATTTTTATTAAATTACATTGGTAGATGGATGATGATAATGAGTGGTAACTGAATATGAACATTGTTAAAAAGCAAGTTAATTTAAAAAATCACGATCAATAGCACAACATTAATGGATCAAATATCTAATAAGAAGAAGTTTGTTATGATGAGCAAATACACAGGTTGATCAGTGGTAACTGATAAGGAATGCTAATTCAACTAAGGAAATTATTTTTGATTTGAATATGAAAGCCATAATGTTTCTTTTTGCAGAGTAGCTAGCAAAAATAAATACGTCATGTTTCACTCTTAAAACAAAAAATTAGCAATCCATTTGCCAATTACTCCGGAGAATTTTAAATTACTATTTTTGTGTAACAATAAAATTTGAAACAATTATCATAATATCAACCTTTGAAGAATAACTAATTTTTGTATAAACACATACAAATTGTATCAGTGTTATTGAATTGAATTGAAATATAAACCATGAAATACAGTCAATATTCTGCACCCTAATAACTGCGAACGATCTAATGGCTTAAACCTTTAAAGCTAGTGGAAGATAACTAATTTTCTGGATTTGTAACATAATACGAGCTGCTCATAAACTATTACACACAACCGAGCTAATAAATACAAGAACTGGTAAGAGTACAACAATGCTAAATTGCACAGGGTGGCTCTAAGTACTGAGTTTCTTGGAAGAGTTATAATGGGAGAGTTATCCCCTAAAACAACCAACACCAGCAAAGAGATCACTCGAATCAAGGTATTAAAAGGGTACAATTAAGTGCTAATCCGTTTTCCAGGTGCAAGTGGAATAGCAACTTCTACCTACACCTATCTACAGCAATACACTAACGAAATGCACACCGGTTGAAGAATGCCAAAAAACTTCTAAAAAAATTATCTCCTAAATTTTCTTTCTCTAATCTTATCCACAGTAGATGAAAATTTTTACGTGGTTAATTTATAAGCTACCTCAAACTCAAACAATAGACAAATATAACCCCAAAATGTGGGTCAGATCAAAATGCTAAATAGATATCCAGAAGCCGCGATGATGTATATAGTTTATGAGTCCCCAGCTCTCTTATAATAAAACAAATTTATTTAACAAAATAGAACTTAAAAACTATTTATTAACAATCCTAGCCAATCCTTCTATCCTATAATCCTTTTCAACCTATATCGAAGAAACAATCGACAATTAAAAGATTACTAGCTGCTCGCTCCTGCAAATTCGAGTCAATTTATTCTTGGCACTATATAATTTTTTTGTTGATTTATCTTATACAACACCCGCATATGTAGTAAAAAAAAATTGTAATAAATAAAAACTGACTTGGTACCTACTATGTATGGAGTTTGATAGTCCCCAGCCTTCTAATAATAAAACAAATTTATTTAACAATCTAGAACTGAGAAACTTAATAATCCTAGCTCAGTATAATGACTAATCACTTCCAATTTTAATCATTTTCACAAAGATCACAACTCTGTTACACAGTCGTATAATACCTGACCTGATATTTAATTTCTATAAAATAATACACATGAATGTAAGACTGTTAATGTTAAGAGGCTAGAATCTTATAAGAAAGAATTAAAAAAAAAAAGTAATAAAAAAATAAGTCAATCGGAATTTTCCAGGAAAACATTCCAAAATCATAAATGAAAAATAAAAAATATCAAAGAGAAATAAAAATTTTTTTTTAGAGACGTAGACAGACGTTCAAAATTGTAAAACATCAGGGTAAGTCCAAATTAAAAATTTTAACAAAGTGAGAATAGAGAAATTCAAAATATGTATATATGTATGTATGTATATAGTATAGGTAGATATATATTGTATATATACATACTTATTTCCATTCTACGCCAGAGAATGCAATAACACATGAGGAGTACAACAAAAATAAATAAAATACGGAATTCTCAAAGCAAGAGTTTTGTGTTAATAATTTCACAAGTTTATCATCGCATATTATGCAAAGGAGAAAAACAAAAACATAAAAATAAAAAATGTAGTTTAAAAAAAATCGTGATTTTAAGATTTACAATAAAAATTAAAATTAAAAACTAAAATAAAAATAAGTCAGGGACGTCTTTAGAAAATGATGAAATTTTGATTTGGAAATTTTAATATTAATTTGTATTTCAGTGAAATTTTATTTTGGTAGAATAGTTCAGATATCTTCAACGTTCGAATTCATTTAAATTTTAGGCAAACTTAACTTCGATAAATTTTATTGAATATGCTTTAGACTGTTGGTGAAACATTTTTAAATAATAAAAATTAGAAACTCTATATATGTTTCACTGAGTTTTATTTAATGTTTTAATCGATTTCGGTTGCTAGAGGTTGTCTTTTTGAAGATCAATCATCTGATGATGGTGTACCAACCAAAATCGATCAAGATATTTTTTTTTTTATTTATTTTAAGTTTTATTCAAGATCTAATACAAATACACTAAAATAAACAAAAGTAAGTATCTTAAGAATAATATTTTACTGGTCGGAAAAGGACACTCAAAAACTTAGCTCTAAATTATAGTAGTATTTCTTCAGAGTTCTACTGTAGCTATAGCTATACTAGATTTAGTATTTAATTTTATTTGAATTTTGTGAAAAAGTTTTTAAAATAAAACAAATTATTTTCTATTATTTTTAAGATAAAAAAAAACCTAACCTAACTTATATCTACTGTAAAATCTTAAAAACTAACACAGGAGCGTCTAAAAAAAAAAATGCTTCTGGTGGTACAAAACCACTTTGGAACGTAAAAGCTATATAGTTGTCATTCTTGTAGTAAATATGACTAACTAAGTTATTATTGTTTATATTCGAAATTCTATCAAAATATATTCTATCTATTTATTATTATTGTAAATATGTCAATTCTGTTAATATTGACTAAGCTATATATAAATCTATTTGAGTAGTAATGCTGGTAATTGGTATCAGCTTTTCGATTTTTATTTAAGCATAATCGAAAATTCAAAATTCTTCATAATTCTTTCGAAAATTCTTAATTTTTCCATCAAGGATGCACTAATGTTATACCATATTGCTGAAGCGTACGTTAATATTGGTCTTATTAAGGTTGTCGATCAAGATATTAATTAAACTTCTTGAAACAAGCCTAGAAGTTCAAACAAGAATTCCTAATTTTTATTATTTAAAAATGTTTCACCTAGCGCAAACAGCGTATTCGTTACAATTTAATTAAATTTACAACTCGATACAATTTAATACAATTTCTTCTAAGCTAAACTATTTAGTGAAGTTTTTGAAAATATTACTAAGTTATGTTATAGTTCATAAAATTTCCTTCAAATAATTATGTATTTTGGGTACAATGTGTTCAGTTTAGGTGTGTTGTGTGTTCAGGTTGATCAACATGTAAAAAAAAATAAAAATAGTTTCTAGACCAGTTTTCAAGTTATAATCAAAATTTGGATATTTTGTAAACTTAAGAAATAGGTTTACTTAATTCAATATATTTGTGAAACAATAAGAACTAATAAAGTGTTTGGGGTCATGAGAGATGCATATTAAACATCTTAATTGATACTTTAAACTTTTAAGGATATAAAACATTTTACGTACAGGTTTTCTCCTTTTTTTTTTCTTTTTTTTCATTATAACTTTATGTGTGTTTAAACCATAGATATATAAAATATAGATTGGCAGTTAGATAAAAATTTTCAGCCACTTTTGGTCAGCTGCTGAAAAATCTGAGTTCAAATAATTTAGTTTCTACTGCAAATAATTCCCTTGAAAATAGAAACTTCGCACAAATGTAATATGAAAAGTTTAGAGTAAAAACAAATATAAAATTACAATAATTTCAATAATTGGATTATTTTTAACGCCTCTCATTTTTAAAATCTCAATTAATTTAAAATAATTCTTTTTAAATTTTCTTTTAAAAACATGTATATGTGTGTATTCATACAAAATTCACAATAATATATAATTAACAAATCAAAAAGTAAAGTTAAAAAAAGATGCTTTGATACGTATATATTTATGTTCTTGATCAGAATTATATAAACAAAATTAATTAAATTGATACATGGATTGATACAGTTTGATGTTAAACTAAATAAAATGACCAAGAGTGGGAATTTCTTTTATAAATTCTTTTAAAAAATTCTTTTACTTTATCGTATACATTATATGTTATTTTATAAAACTAAATTCACATAGATTCTATTATTTATTTTACATTCCAGTGAAATTTTATGTCTACATATATATTGATAATATTAAAACATATTAGATGATATGTATACAAATTTATATTATTTATAAGTATTATTATATTATTATTATTATTTAATAATCAATGTATCTAATCACTTGTATTATATGCATATAAATAATATTTATCATTCAAATTTAAAGTTTTCCCCCTATTTTTCTTTTCCACTAAACGTTTTCCAAAGCTCTAAAATTGCAATTAATAAAATGAAATAAAATGATTTTCAAATTATCGTATTAGCGTAAATAATATTTTTAAAACAGAAAAACTATAAAAAAATAAATAGTTAGTAAATATAATATGTGTAGATAAAATGGTTAATAAACAAAACTAATTTTAAATTCAATAAGAAAAAATTGAAAAGAATCTATTCTACAAAACCATCAAAATATTAAGAAACGGCTGTTAAATTTATAAAATCAAATCAGCTGAGTTGAAATATTGAAAAACATATGCTCATTTTTGGCTGAATCTGACATTTAATAATTAATATGATAATGTATTAGAGATAAAGAGAAAACAATACCAAGCTGCCAATCTATATTTTATATATCTATGGTTTAAACTGAATTAAACTGAATTGAATATTGTAATTGTATAATAAAAAGACGTCTTATGTACATTTTATTCAAATAAATAAATATTTAAAGTGATTCATTTTCTTTTATTTCAAATAAAAGATGATCAAATAAGTACCATATATCTTTTAAACATCATAACGGTTATTTTTATTTTTGGACTCCCTCCAAAACTGAAATTTGTTTTCAGTTTTGTTTAGCAAAACACCATGCAAAGATACACAATTGCACAACACTCATTCACATGAAATCATTTTTAAATAAAAATGTGATGAACCAATATTTAAAATAAATAAAAAAATATCCTGATATAGTATACCATTTTGTTTTTATTTTAAATTAAAAATGTATAACTCTTTTTTGAACACCTCTCTGATTTGATAAAAACTGTAATGCCGTAAACTACTAATTTTGATGCAAAAATATTAACTATTCACTCTATTACTAAAATATTGTCTTAACTTTAACAACACGTCATCAATATTTATCCTAGCTATTATAGATCATGAGTTTGCTGCCGTACAACCCATAGCAAGTCTCAGGAGTATTTCAAAAACCAATTGTGTTACAAGCATGAAAATTTACACTTAGATACTCTTTCACAAATAAAAAAATACGACTGTCACCGATTTCAAAAATTTGGACTGGTTCGGGTTGCTGCCGTACAACTCCCAGCACGTCTCAGGAGTATTTTAAAAACCAAGTGTGTTACAGGCATGAAAATTTACATTTAGATTCTCTTTCACAAATAAAGAAATACGACTGTTACCGATTTCGAAAATTTTGATTGGTTCGGATTTCTGCCGTACAACTCCTACCACGTCTTAGGAGTATTTTAAAAACCAAGTGTGTTACAGGCATGAAAATTTACACATACATACTCTATCAGGAATGCTTCAAAAAAAGATTGTGTTACAGACTTGAAAATTCATTCATAGATACTCTATGAAAAATAAACAAATATGTATTGTCCTGAAAAAGTATTTTCGAATATTAGAAATCAGTATAAAATTTTTACATGGCTATGTGAAATGGCTATGTGAATTAGCCACAAAAATGTGACAATTCGATTTATTAATCAGAAATACTGCAGAGTGCTACAGGGGGTCCATGTATACAAATCGATTGTATACAGTTATCGATGAAGATGAAGTTGTTCCTCCACATTAATTGGAATTAAAAGTAGTAGCTTCAATATTACTTCTACGAAACTTGAAGCATCCAAAACTATGATATTAGATTAAGAATAAGAACTTTACATTCGCATTTCATTTAAGCACTAATTCAAATTGATTGTGGAAAAGCGAAAATATCTTTATTTCAAGAATATCGCAATAGCAAGGAAAGTGTTTGCTTATACTCCATCAGAAAAAGATCGAAATATTGTTTACGTTGTAGTGTAAGTTGTAGTATTGCTAATTTTGTTATCGTATAGTGAAAAAAATATTAGAATATTTTTCATAAACCAATTTTTTTCAATTCGATTCATAAATCAAATTTCGATACATTTTGTGGACGACCAGGAAAACGTCGGGTAACTTCGCTAGTAATATGATCAATCAGAATAGTCAAGTTCAATTCAGGTGTAGTAAATTATAATACCATAACTTTACTGTCACAACACTAAACCACAGCAGTCCCCCATAACGAATCCCTATGCAACACAAATGAATCGTTACCTAATCCACGATCAAGTTCTTTGTTAAATAACATCGAAATTATCATTTGGTGAGAAAATTAAAAATTTTATAAACCCCACCAATAAATAACAGAATATTGAGCAAACACTCGATTGAATTAAGTTCTACATAAAATTTAATTATATATCAACCGTAAAATGTCTACTATAATGTTATACGTATTAATAAATGTAAATATCCTATAAAAAATCCTTTTTAAATGCGTAGTAAATAATTTTAAAAAAAATTAACAAATCTACTATACAAGACCAAATAATCACCTAAGCCTTTTAAGTGTGTAAGTAGGAATTTCCATTAGAAATGCAAATTACTTTTCAACTACATACATACATAATACATTATATTATATTTATTCTGTACTTGAATTTCATAGAAATAAGGAAAATTCTTCAAAATAAAAACCAAATATTTTTTTTTACCAACTTCTTGGAAACGTAATTTATATCAAACAAAGGACAAAAGAAACTTTTTTCAACAACAACAATACTGTTAAAAACAAGAACATTTTTTTCAAAATTCCATATTGAATCATTTATAAGATATGAAAATGAATCATTAAAAATACAAAACTTTACACTCTGTATTACTATACTCTGATGGTGCCATCACGATAAATGATATTTCTCTAGATAACCTAAAGCTTTTAAAATAAAAAATTGAATCTGAAAAAAAAAAAAAATTTAGAATCCTTCCAGTTAAAATACAAACAAAAAATTTTACACATGCATCATACTCATATATATACATAGTAACTAAATATATATATATGTACAATATATCACAGGCAGTGACCCTTTTATAAACTTATTTATGAATTCTGAGAAGGTTCCATAGAGAACCCTTTTAAGAAAATAACAGAAAAAACTAAGAAAGAAAAAGGATAATTGGGAGTTATAAAATCAAAAAAAAAAATATCAAAAAAAACCAAAATCAAAAAAGGAAATTAAAATTAATATTATTTCTACGTTGAACCTAACTTTTTTATTATATTTTAACACAAATTCGTCATCGTTGCTGGACGAATATTTTAATTGTTTACTGGATAGATTTTTTTTTTTTTTTTTTATTGTGATCACATCTTTTCAAGGAAATTTTTATTGAATGCTTTTGTTTTAAATTTGTGAACTCAACATTTTTATTATTAGATAAAATTTCAACTTTTTATTTTTAGAAATTTTTGTTTTTAATTTTATTTTGTTTGATTATTTTCTTAAATTTCTGACAGGAAATCTATAATTAAAGATAATTTGATGAAATAAATTAGAATTTCAATAAAAAAAAGTAGAAATTTTAAAAAACCCAAATTGGATACTTGGAAATAAATTTAATTTCATTTATTGATGAATTTGACCTACCGTTGCTAGACAATATTTTAATTACAGATATTATCATATAGTAATAGGTAATAGCCAAGCGATAATAAGGACACTTAGTCCTTTTACGCAATGTTATGACTGCAGGTAGATAAGTATGGAAACACTTGAGGATCTTAGTGGGAAATATAATGTTAAATTGAGCTGAATCCCAGGTGGGTTGGGTTTGAAATGCCAAAGTCAAAATCCTAAAATCAAAATCCCAAAAAAAGAAATCCCAAATTTAAAAATCCCAGTGTTAGAAAATACCAATAATACAAAATCTCAATTTTACAAAATCCCAAGTGACAAAATAATAAGTTTTATGCATTTAAAAATTAAAAATTAACCGAACTACAATATTGTCATTTCTATTGCTTTCTATGTTACTGTTATCTTACCTATCACTGGGATTTTTTGTTTGGAATTTTGTCTTATTTGGGATTTTGTGGTATTAGGATTTTTTCTGGGATTTAGGAGCACTCCCATTCCATTTAATAACATAGCCGATAACTTAACGATAGAGAAGATGTCGATATTAACATTAGTCCAGCTGATACAACCATCTTAATACACATAGTACCTAAATAAGTTGACAGTATAATAAAGAATTCATTTTCTTTCAACTTCACTACAATACAAATCGAATCTTGGTCTCTTCTATACGCCTCCGCCGTGGTTCTCTAGACCTGGCAGCCATTCTCTAATTTCCAATGTTAGGTATGCAGTATAGAGATGCATGAGTTGTGATCATATCGAATCATCTCAAACTGGGTTGTCCAGCTGGTGGATTTCCAAGAACTTTTTAATAAACAACTTCCTTCCTTAGGGTTATGGTCTGAAACCATTAAAAAAAAAATCACAGACCTACTTGTACTTGTGCTTCATACAAACTTAAAGCAGTAATGTGTATGTCGGTAGAATTTACTGGTCGGTAAGCATTGAGATATGTTACTAAAGATAATTTTCAGATTTAAGGAGCCTTAAGTATTTAGAAGGTTAAACATATTATCTCCTATTACCCGGACCTAGCCAGAACATGGTTTGGGTAGTTAGAGGAATTCAATGTTTGATAACCTATAGCTGAAATTTGTAAGAAGTTTGTTTTGGATATCTATGGATTTATTACAAATACGATTTAAACGAGAAAAATGTAATTTTTCAGTTTTGCGAATTTGCAGTCAACTGACTAACAATTAATAATGTGATAGCATAAAAATCATTGAATGGTATTAAGCAAATCAATTTAAAATTTACTTAAAAAATATACATGTTGGGTGAACTAAAACTAAAATTGTTAGCTATTTAAATCCAAATTACTAAAATTGAAATATACTATTACGTTTATAGATTTCACAGGGTCGAATGATGAATGATCGACAAAAATAAGGCCATTTTTAACTGGTTTTTACAAAAACAAAAATATCTGCTTGTTCGAAAATGTTTATTTTAACTTATTTTTGAAAAAACAAATATTTACGCTTAATCACGAGTTTGGAAAAAAATATTTATTAGCGACCGTTGGATATAGAAAAGGAAATAACTTATTTTGCTAGAGTTGAAAAAAAAATTTTGTTGATCTGATTGAATGATTGAGTGATTTTGTCTTTGGTGATTTTGTCTTGAGGAGTCCCAGTCCAAAATTGTCGTAAAAGTATAGAGCAATTGGTCTATTATATGTAAAAGTGTTATTGCACCAAAAAATATGATAAATACTGGTTAATTTGCTAAAGTTCAGAGTTGGGAAACAAATTGTGCTATTTAACGCCATTATTCTAACACCGATTTGAACGAAAAAGATACTTACAAGTAAGTATTACAGTTTAATTCACATTTAATTTTTTTTTTTTGAAAAATGACAAGAGTCAACACACTACAAACAACCAAGTGGAAAAAATATCTTCTGAGACTACCAACCACCCTATAAACAGTTATAGAAAACACACAAATTAAATTACATTCAACCGTTAAACCAAACCAAATTAACTGAAATCATTAATATTACATCATCAAATACATATGGATGCAAATGAATATTTGACTGAACTGTAGAGTGTCTTAGAGAAAAAACGAAAAAAATTTCCGCACAAAAAAAGAATACGATAACCAAATCAACTGGAATTTATTCGAGCAGAATTTTATTTTCACCTCAATCAATACCTGTTTTTTGGTTTTTTTTTTCGTTTCTAATCACAAACATAGAAACCAAATTATTTCTTTTTTGATCGTTTAAAGTCTCTTCAAATCTTATTAAAAATTTAAAATATCTCTTTTTATTTTTTGTTTTTTTTTTTTTCATATTCTAAAAACAAAAACTATCAAATTACTTACTTTTTTAACTTTTTTTATTTTTTTTTTAAATTCTCTTTTTCATTTTATTTAATATATTTTTTTCCCGTAAAATTTGACTGTTAACAACTTCAAAATTCACTTAACGTGTGGTTTCCTTTTAAAATTTTATTTCATTTCTTTATTTTTATTTTCCACTTAGACTTCAATTTAAATTTTTTTTATTCGGTTGTTTAGCTCTTAGAACTAAATTCAGTTCATATCATTTAATATAGTTTTTTACTCTTATTTCGTTTTTTTTTCTAACTGACTGCAATTTTTTCAAGTACAACTTTAATGGATTAAATGAAGAAAATTTTACTTTTTTATGGATTAAAATACTCATACCAGACATAATAATTATTAAAGTCGGAACAGTAAAAGGTAAATACATATAAACATGTTCATATAACCGTGTATATACATAATTACGTAAACGTAGTCATAGAATGAGAGTAACATTGAAAAATTATCGAACGTATTTGATTTTTATTTGTATTGTCAAGTCTTCGCATTTACAGACCAGATGTTCAATCAATTTTTCCTGTCTTTCACATATTATACATAAGTTGTTTTCGGTTAAATCAATTTTTTTTTTAATTTAAAAAATTAAAATTCAAAATTAGACCTGTTTCGACAACGTTGAAGTTGTCATCTTCAGTAAACAGTCTGTGAAACAGTGACAGTATGGGATCACACTAGCTATTATGGCTGCTTTACTATCCGAAAGAATGTAGATTTTACGTTTTTTGTTATTTCTTCTTAATTTTTCTCGCACACAGGGAAATTTCAGGCACTAATGTGCTGCTCGAAAGGATTTGGTGAATAAAATCATATATATATATATATATATATATATATATATAAAATAATATATTTGTACAAATGGCATGAATTGAAAAATTTACTAGAATTACTATTTAATAAATTTTCATGTTTCAAATGAATTAAGTTGACTTGATTACTAAAAACTTTATATTTATTAAAAAACTTTATATTTATTAATTTAATTTAAAATACTTAATATTAATTATAGTCTTATTATTCATCATTAGTTTTATTCTACATCAGTTAAATTTAATTAAAATTTTGTTCCCCAATATTTTCGGTTTGTACTGTACACATACAAACTTTTAATTTTTAATTATTTTGAGAAACTATTAAGAATGTCTACTTACTGTACTTTATCACATCACAGTCACATCTGATTTTTATTTGACATTTAAAAAGAGTTTCCCATTTTAAAAAATGATTCATGTGTAGGTATATATATATTTTTTTTGTTTTGTTTTTTTTTATGCTCTTGACAGTAACTTAGGTAGAATCACCTTTTCGTGCTTAATTAAGTACGGTACTGCAAATTTATACTAGAATATCTACAATACTTCGAGCATTGATTTATCAAATTACTGGCTTACTCATTAAATGTGGAAAACTACTGCTATATTGTAAGGAACTAAGCATTCTTAAATAGAATAGCTCAATTTTATTTAATTTTTTACCAGATTATACTTTAAATTGTTATTTGTCATTTATTTCATCCCAATGACAAAGGGTACTGGATCAAGGCGAAAAACCCATAAAGCATTTTTTTTTTTAATTCATCGGGAATCGAACCTGGGACATTCCGATTAAATGGCAGGTGCTCTATCTACTGCACCACCCATCGTCTCACCCATATTAGATGTGCGAGTACATACAATACATAAACATAATATATTTGTATATGAAATTTATAGGGTGTCCTCAATTCAGTTGTATTCCTTACGTAATCTGCATAATGAATAGAAAAATTGCAATCGGAAGGGATACCATTATGAATATAGTGATTATATCAATTACTAATATAAAGGTCATTGATCAAAAATCCGATTGTATCTATTATTTAAAGGTTCTTGATGTTCTTCTTCTTCTTTATATCCCTAACTGGTTGTTCGAGATCACTTGGAATTTTTTATATCGAATATTGGTCATCAAATTGGTGTATTGTTCTCTGATATTTACTGTGTACAGCTCGTTGATAGCATTAACACTGGTCCAGAATCGGAATTTGCCATGAATGGTAATGAAAATGAGGAGCGGAATAAAACAGTATAACTTCTATTAGTTAGATATGAGTTAATCTGTTAGTTATCTGTATCACAGACAGTCAAGCCGCAATTAAAGCACTGAGGTCGGTAACCATCAACTCAAAAACCGTGTTGACCTATCGCAGTTCTTTGGACGAAATAGCGGATCGGTACCGTTACGATGGATGACAGGACACAGTGATATTCCGGGTAACTGCATTGTAGATCAACTTGCTAGAGAGGACGCTATATTAGAAATCTTTCCGGAAAGGATCAATCTCGGTGCACTTCTAACTAAAGCTACAAACTTGCAGATGGATCAAGCAAATCTGGCCTATGCTGAACCTGAAGCGATCCCTTAACCTTCAAACTCTGAAAACGTGTGACATTAGCACTATGGTATGGGTCATTCCGGGTCATTGTCTAATTGGTAAACATGCCAGAAGACTTGGACTCCCCTCAAACGACTTTTGCAGACCTACCTAGATATGAGTTAACCCATTGTGCGAAGTTGGCAGGAAATCCTAGTTTTTTTGGTTTTTAAAATAATAACGCTATGAAACAAAATATCAAATGCTTTACAGAAAGTTGCGTAAATTAAATCCTTTTGGAATCCCGCCTCCACCTTGATAAGGAAGTTTGATGTCGATTTTGTAAGACTGGTCACTGTAGACTTCTTTTTCACAAGACCGTGTTGATGAGTTGTTAAGAAGTTAGTGCAATGGTTATAAATAAAATCAAATATCATTAATTCAAACCCTTTTGGAATAACTGACGAAAGTTTGGAAATTGGCCTATATTGGCCATTTATATTTTTATAATATAAATATTAACAAATTTATTAATTATTTCTAAATCCAATAATATAAATATTTTTTAAAACAATTCAAAGCTCATTGAAAGTTAATAAATAGCTCAATCAGCTTCTCATCATAATATGTATGTAGCAATATAGTAAAATAGTTACTTATAGCAAGCAAATAAAATATTGAATACGAGTATTTACAATTTGTAATACACAATATATAAATCCCAAAGGTGTTTTTTCACCATTAAATTACACAATAAAATTATAAATAATTTTTTCTCTCATCTTTGTTAACCCGAATATTATAAATTAATTAAATTTAAATTTATTTTTTCAATGTCTTTAATCGTTTATCATTATTTTAAATAATATTAAGCAAACAAAAAGTAAAAAATCAGAAATTTTCTCCTTTTAAAAAAACCTAAAATACACAAAGATGACATTGATTATTTTAAGTCGTTGTTGACTGACGCAATTATTCAAAAGCAAACTTGAATTAATTCGTAAAATATTAAAGCTTTTAAAATCATATTGTTTATTTATTTTGATCCGGATTTAGAAACAATTATGAAAATAAAAATCAAATTTAAAGTTTAGTCAATGCAGTGCAAACATGCCTTCTTACTCAAAGAGCTGTAACTTACAAAATCCATCTGATTTATGTATAAACTGTATGGGAATATTTTAAATCGATAGATCTTATTGGTGAGCTGAGATATCTATTGCAAATCTTATTAAAAACTTATTAAAATTTCATTTAATATATTGAGTAATCCGACATAGATTCGACCGCTACAAAACTATGGTGGCAAACTCAATTAAAAAATTTAAGAAAAATTATTTTACTGCTATAATTTATAGAATGTGCTGTATAGCCATCAGTCTTCTGATGATGGTGTAATAACCGAAATCGATTAAGATACTAAAATTTCTGAAATATCCCTAGACCTTTAATATTTATTTATTTTACTACTCTTTTTTCTCAATTTACATACTAAAAGGACTTTAATTATCGTAATTGCAATTTCATCAATAAAATTAAATAAATAGTTTCAAAGTATTTTATAATACAAACGTTAAACGAAGAATAAAAAAAAAAAACAGTGTTATCGGTTGAATTTCGGAAAAACAAATTGATTAATAAGGCCTGTAGCAAACTGCATTGATTCAGCTTAGCATTATATTTAAATTTTTTATTAATCAGTTTAGGCACTCTTATAATAATTATTATGATAAAGTTTTTTCATATTATGTACATATTTTTATTATGTTTGTCAAAGTCTGTTATTGAATATTTTTTCTATATACACACATACATTTTCTATATATAATATTATTGAAAAAGTGCTTTTGATTTTTTATGTTCATAATATTAATCTTGAAAGTAGATGACTGGATAAAAAAAAATAAATAGAATAACTACAATGATATTAAAAACAACAATAAAAAAAATATAAAATAAAAACAACTGAAATAGAAATAAAAATTAAATAATAGTTTTCCCAGAAAAACTCATTACAACAATTTGCTTTCGTTTTATTTATTTATTGTTGTTGCCATCATTTAATGTTTACTTTAACATTTCAATTTATTTTCGTATACATATACTACAGTACTACACACTATATACATTGTACGTAGATTCAAATAGCTTAAAAACAGAAAGTAGTTAATTGACTTAACTATAATAATAATATAGATATGCATACCAATATATTTATGTTTTAGTAAATTGTATGTAACAAAATATACACATAATGTAATTTATTTAAACAAAATAATAAATTAAATTAATTTTATTCTATAACAAAATATAAGCGAAGTGATAGAAGCAAATTGTTAAAATGTCACGTCTTCTTGCAAAACTAATTCAATTACCGAAAATACACATATTATTATGTACATGGTTTCATAACATAAATTTGAAACTTATGATTCTTTAATCTGGCATATAGATATGAGATGAATGATAAAGTTGGATCTAAATGATAAAGTTGGCATATATGAATTTTATTTATTCCATCATGCGAAGATTAATTTAGTATATATATGTATACCATTTCCAGCGAAAATAAATGCAATAAAATTAAATATGTGAAAAAAACTTTATTAAAAAATATTAAATTCATCTCATCAGTCAAGAGTGAAATTTTAATAACAGATCATGGTTAAATGGATACACTCATTTTTTTTTTTTAAATAATGAAACTATACTTCTTTTCCGTGACGTTGAAATGAATAACAATCGCTTCAAATGAGAGAAATGTTATTAATCTTACTCGTTGAATTAAAAAGGCTGCTAATCATCTTTGTAGAAGTAAATAAATGATAGAATCTTAGAAATTAATCGCTAGAGCTACTACATCTAAAATAATTAAGTGACTAAATTCAAAACTAACTATAGAATTATATGTGTAGTTACTTATTGAGTAAAAAACTAATATTTTTCAGCATCACGCTATACTACAACCTCTTCTCAAGTCTTTTGTTCAAAAGTTGTCATTCATAAATAAACAAAATTAACTTCTTATCAAATAACCAAATATTTACACATATAAATATGATAGATCTACCTTTAAAGCTGGTTGATATATATAACGAACAAACAAACTAGGTTAATACAAACTAGTTAACAAACTAACTAATTATATGGGGAGTTTGGACAAAATTAACATATGATTTTCTTCTTCATACATACATATATTTAACTAACATTACATCCACGTTTACGGCAATTTTTTAAACTAGTTACTAGACCTATCGGTTTGAACAATTTTTTATTTAAATTATTTGCATTTATTCATTTTAAAAATATCCTACATCATTTTTATTTCATTTCAAATTTCTTGCAATAATTATAGATCGAAATACTATTCCAGTGTTTGAGGTTTGGCTGATTAATACTACTCCAGTGTTTGAGGATTTCTAGGTATAATTAAGAATTACTAGCTGTTCAACCATTCATAAATATCGTATTTCTCTGCTCTTTATTTAAATATGACTCAAACTATTTTTATTTAACTAAAAACAATGTTTTATATTTTCACAAAACAATTAATTTTTCTTAGCATATCGTCCAATTACATCATAACATTTTTGTTACATGGGGTATTATTTTTTTTCTCTAATCTCCCTATTTTACGTATAAAAATACGATATTTTACTTTACAAAATAAACGTTCATTTGAAGTTGAAATATGTCTGTAGGAATATTTCGAGATAGCTCATTCAAAGACGCAAACCAGGAGAATAAAAGATTTTAATAGGTAACCTTTTTTTTGGGTAATTTTAAATTGTTCTTGTTATATAAGTAATTTTGTATACACTAATTAATTAGTCGCAAGGACTGACGAAGGAAGTAAGCCTATGTCATATGTGTACTAATCAGGATCTCCCTCATGGCATGTTTTAAAAGTCTTTTAAATTTTTCCTTGAAATTAATTAAGACTACAAGTTGGTTTATCACTAAAATAAAATGTTCGTTGTTATGAAAGTGAAATTGTAGTTTTCCACATTTCAATTAGGAGATATATATAAAATTCAAAAAAAAAATCAATTTATTGTTCGTCACTTTTGTGAATGATACCAAGACTCTAAGAGCAAAACAAAATGTATATATACTTATGTATATATATATATATATATATAAACCGATAACCCTACCTAGAATTCTTTATTTTATTAATTAATAATTCTAAATTATAATTAAAAATGTAAAAATATGTATAATAAAATTACATACATATACCATACCAATACCAAATTATTCATTATTGTTCATTTTTGTAATAAATAAAAATATTAATTAATAAGGGATGAATTTATTTTTTGAATGAAACTAAGCAACAGAGAACAACAAAATATATATTTTTTTATTATAATTTAATTAAATTGGAAACGTAATTATATAATAAAATATTTAAAACAACAACAAAATATCAACTGACAAAAAATTTTAATAATCACATACACAAGTTATATAGCTGTTTTATGTTTGAATAAAAAATTATGAATTTCCAAAAAATTTATTAAAATATTTATTTTTTTTTCATTCTAACCTTGAATAATATAAAATAGAATAAAAAAAAATTTAAACAACATTTCCAGATAATTACAAAAATAAATAAAAAAAAATATATTCCCTCTAACACCTTTTATTGTCGTCCCAGTTAATTTTTAATTCTTTTTTATACTACATATATACAGAATGACTTCAATCATTTTTTGTTGTTGTTATTCGTCTCCAATTTAAATTTCTAATTAATTTTCTTATATTTTATTTATTTTAATTTTAAAAGACAAGAACTCTTCGATAAATACATAAATATACATACATCATATATATGTACTTACATATGAGTATATACATATTTATTTATTTTCTAATTTCTCACTTTTTTAAAATAAACGAAACAAAAATCTCTGTGTTTTGACACCGCAAATTTCTTTGAAAGAGAAGACCTTAAAGTGTGATTGGAGCTTCTCCATATCCAAAAAAAAAAAAAACCAGTAATTTAGCTAAATTTTTTTTCTTTTGCTTGCAAAATGAAAATATATGTACTATAGGTAAGGTACACAACAAAGAAAAATAAATGTCGTACCTTTCTTAAATTTCACAAAAATAAAAACAAAAGGCAAAAAAAAAAATCACCAAAATAAAAAATTCGTGTAAATTTCATAAAATTTGATATTCAGACAGAATTACAAAAAAAAAAAATAAACAACGAAACAAAAAAGCAAAACAAAATTAATATAATTTCAGGTGGATTTTATATTTTGATTTGAGTTGTGTATTTGAGCTTCGTTCCTTTTCTCTATTTAAATATTGCAAATTTATACATGCATATATATATATGTATGTAAGTAAACTACTTATGTTAGAAGACTGATGACTAGGTATGTTACTAATGCCGGAATGTTGCCTATTGAAATAAAACATCATCTCCATTTTATTATAGTTTTGAGTAAATTAATGTGTTCAAATATGTTTTTCAATTACTGTAATGTTTCGATAATTTTTCCAATATTATGAATTATGATGTTTTAGTACTTATTCATGAAATCTTTTTGAAATTTGGAATTCAAATATTTTCTGTTTCATTAACCATGCTTTGTTTCTATAGAAAAGGACAACCAAACTTGAGATTTTTCGCCTCTGTACAATGTACATAGGTATTTTCACTGCCGTTCGAGTATACATTGGGCCTCTGTACATTGGTATATTCACTGCCTGTTACCTTTTGCTATTCCTTCTCTCACACCCCCTTCGATCAACAAACATAAGAACATTTTTGAAATAAGAGCTTTTCATGTTACTTTAAAAAATCACAAAATGTTTGGTATTCTCGACAGGTTTAACTAATACATATATTTTTACATTGTGGAAGCACGTTTGTTGAAATATGGTTCCACATTCGGGAAAATTTGACTTCAAGCAAATTGACATATACCAATTTTTGAGCCACCTTGGAATTTACACTGATTAGGGGTGGGGACTTAATGTTTCTCTTGTTCCTCAGCGGAAAATGCTTGAGAGATGACATTAGGGTTTTTATGGTTCATATGTGCAAATGATTTTCTTCTTATTTGACTAGAGAATCTATGCTGACCAGATTTTTCAAAAGTAAAAAGAGTACAACTAAAAATAAATTAACCCACCATTTGCACTATGAAATTATAGAGTTTTTTGAAGCTTTCATTAAATTTAGATATTACTCTTGACATTTTGGAACAATAAAAATATTTTATATTAATTTAATCTAATTTAAAATCACTAAAAAAATATTAAATACATTATCGAAACAATTGCATGCTAAATTTAAATTTTAAATTTTAAAAACAAATTAATAACCAATCACTCTACATTTAATTTTTCTGAGTAAACACTATTTAAACAATTGTTTAGAATTTAAATATTTTGATATTTTTAGATAGAATTATTTCGTGATAGAGTGATAGCGCTAACTGTTAGTTATTTTGTGATAAATATTATAATAAACGAATGATTTACATATATGTAGTCTAATTTGCCATGACTTATGACTTTTATTACAATATCAGTAAAATGTTAGTAAAGCCTGAGTTTCATATGGAACTATCAATAATTGAAAAGAGTATATTTTATATATTTTCAAGAAAGATTGAAAAATAATTAGTCATCGATAGAATGGATAATAAAGAGTATATTTGGCCAGCTTACCAGAGACAGTAAAATAATTTTATTCAACGATTCAATCGAGTGTACATTGATATTTTTAATGGCAGTTAAATATTTTTACTGCCTATTCTACTGCCAATCGAGTGTAAATTGGTATTTTTAATGACAGTTAAAGCTTGAGATATTTGAATGTGTGTATTAGAATTTCATTTTAAACAGCCATATAATGTTGAATCAAAATATTTTTATTACTCTTTTATATGTATACGTACATACATATAGATACATACAATCTACAAAAGTTCAAAAGTTAACAAATTTATTCAATATGTCACTACAAGCATACCCTTAATTAGGCCATACTATACAATTCGTGTATTAAGGTAAAGGTATCGTCTGAAACCTAATGTTTGGCTTAACTATTATGTTTTCGATTTTACCTAACCTTATTTTATTTAAACTTAATGGATATACCATTTTTTCATTGTAGACACAATTCAAATGTAATTTGTCTATTATGTACATATTGTATCCCATTTTTTTTATGTTCTTATTACAGGTAAAAATTAAAATAGAAAATTGCAGCTCATTTTCGTTTTAATTATATTTTTAAGAAAATGAAGAATTGAATATTTAGAATTTTGCTTTAAATTTTATATAATTGCAATAGAGTTGAAACCATAGATTTTTTTTTTTAATAAATCTATGGTTGAAACTATTTAGAAGAGCGATTTTAATGTTTGTAAAAAAATATACGATGGTCTCAACCAATAACAAATATGGTTAATTTTATAACGAAATAAATTTGAAATGTTATTTGAAAAATTAAGATGAATTCTCATGAAACGAACAAAATTCAGCTATTTAATAAGAAATTTACAAAATTTAAGTAGAAATCGTTATAGAAACAAACTAAAATCACATATTCGCAGTTGCCAAATATGCTGCAAAATGCTTAGTACTCTTAAGTAAAAGTAAAAAATATTTTACAAAATTTAGCTTTCTCTAATATGCACAGTAGGTATAAATCGACTACGACTTGAGTATAACTGGTATAGTTAGACCGGTGCATCCAACAATACTCTCCAAAATTTGACAAAGTACAAAATCAGAATTATAATGATGAAAATGTTACACAACACATCGCTAGCTCATAGGAGTATGATGTAGGAGCAGTCATTATGTTTTATAAAATATCTGTTGGGTGGCAATTGCTTTTTCATTATACCTAAAACACATTCAGTTTAACGTAATACATAATTGGCAGTCGTTTATTATAAATTTGTAATCGAGCCTCTTCGAACCATCAGAACTGTTATTTTTTCAAAATTCTTTTGTCAACCAAATCTCCAAAATAATAAGACAACTTTTCATCTTACGTGTTTTCCCGAAACTACAATTAAGTAAAAATAAATATATATGTTGAGCTTTTCGTAAACTTTCCTATTATTTCCTTTATTACTTCATGTTTATTTATATATTTATTTTCTATATCCTTCTTTTTTTCTAATTACGTACAAGATCTAAATAACCACAAAATCTAGTCACAAAGGCAGACCCAGAACAATATGGTAAAACAATATAAAATAAAATAATACAATAAGCAAGTAACAAATTGAAAAACAACGCCAAAGAATCAAGAGCGCAATAAGCGCAAACGAAGGTCAAAGCTCATTCAGAGTTAAAAAGAAGAAGAGGAAGTATACAGAAGTTATATTTTAATACAACAGAATATATAAAACGTGTAAATAAAATTATTTCGCAAAAATTCATATCAGTTTTAAAGTATTAATTGCAATTCACGGAATCAATTAACGGAAACAAAACAAAACAGAGCACAATGAAGATAAATTAAAAAACAAAAAAAATATAATAAATCATTTTTATGTTTATTTTTTTATTTTAAATTATATAAACAACAAAATTTTTTTAAGCGAAAATATTATTAATTTTTGTCAAATTATTGATAAGTTTGTTATTTCATTACTTTTTATCCAGGCTGCTAGAAACAACATGCTCCATGTATCACAACGATTTATTGAGATTTATAATTATTCAATCTTTTTTATATTTCAAAACTATACTAGTATTTTATAGCTGTTAATTAACCCCTTCTGTTTAGTCACAGATTGATTGTTTTTAATTTAGCTTTAGGTTATTTAAACGGCTAAGATTAGGTAGCCGTTTTGTTATTCAAAAGATTTGTAATTTAATAAATTACAAAAAATATGAGCTTGCTTAATAAGAATTGATATTTATACTTTTTTAATTAATCTTAACTGCTTAAACAATTTAAATTTTTGCAGCTGCAAATAAAATGGTTAAGTGCTTCTGTATCGTTTTTCTTCATTGTAACTACTACATCGGGGATTTCACGGAATGCCTAGCTTTGCATTTAGGAGGACGGGAATAATATATCGCTATTATTATACAATATCCCTCCTAACTATAGCACCCCTATACAAAAAAAATCAAACAATAAATTAAAGATTTTCTCTGCTCTGCTGAATAGTAGAATATAGCTTAAATCCAAGAGAGTATTCCAATAAACCTATATATTATTTAACGAAGTAAAAAAGAAATGGCAAAACATACTACCAGCTGTCATTAATAATTTGATTACTTCAATGCCAAAAAGAATGGCTGTAATCAAAAGCAAGGTATACTGGCACAAATATGAATCACATTTTCAAGGTTAAATCCATAGATAAATCTTATATAACAGAGTAAGATTTAATATAGGAAGTAAAATTAAATCAAAAGCTGAAATCTTATAAAACCAATCAAATAATCTTATAAAACAACCAACAACAGCAAATTTGTTAATATACATGGATTACAAAAAGCACAATTAAGTCCTAATTGGTTTTTCAAAATTTTGACCTACATAATCAATACTGCCTTATTTGGGCTTAAAACTATGACTGTGTAACATTTTTATTTGAATCTAATAATAGTATGCCACTATTTGATGATATTAAGTAATTTATTTTGTCGAAGTTTTTTCACATGTTAGAAATGACTCATCTCCAAAGTTTATAGTTCTCATAGAGCTAGTGAGGATTTATCATTCTACTCAGACTATTCATAAATATTCTGCTTAGGTCTGTCGGATGACTACCTGTCGGACCGTGATGCTAGACCGTTTGGATGTATGTATTTCCAATCTAGCAAAGTATTTTGAACTTCTTTAACCGATTTTAAAGTGTTTCCTAATTTAATCATTTCTAACGAACATAGTTGGGCAACATACGCTAATAAAGATTGATCTATATTGTAGTTTAAGTAAATCAATAAAACAAATTCATTCTAACCAAAGCCATTGAACCTTATACCTTAATATACCAATATACAAATTAATAACATCGTGCAGATTGTGTAGGCTGAATAATTCAATAGAAAATTTAATTTATTCTTGAATTGTTATTACGTCTTGAATTTCATGGTTTGTAATTGAATCTCCTTATTATATAATTATAACAATTCATTCGAAATATGTACATATAATTTCATATTACATTATATGTACGTACGAATATATTATTATATATTCCATAATATTCAAAAAGTTATATTCAAATCAAAAATAATTATTATTTACAAAGAAATGTGACTTTAATGACAACAACTTCATCAAAAGTAAAATCAAATTGAAATTTAACATACAACATTACAACAGTCATTGCACATGTCAAATATACATGCATCACATCATCTTTCAAATTTCTTAATAAAATAATTCAAACTTCTCTCTAAAATCAAATTGAATCGGATTTTTTCTACTTCATCTAGTTTTAAAAATCTGAATAATTACCATAGACATTGCATCGAAAATTAATTAACATTCATATTTCCTGAAGTGTGTTTCACAGTTTGTGCGTGAAATTATGTGTAAAAAAATTTATAATTATACATTTTTGATAATTCATGATATACAGGGTGTATCGTTTTTGAGTAGTAGAATTTCGATATATTATACGGGAAAAACAAAAATTGTTATTAGGGGTGGGATCTATTTTCAACCCCTACCGATTTATATGTACTTAAAGTTTTTTTGTCTTATAGTTGTCTTATTTTCGTACTTAGAGGCATATTTCTCACCACATCTCTCAAACGACTTTTATAATAAATTGTTGAAGACAGGGTAGTGGTATGGTAGTCTGTTGATAGAAAACTAATAAAATTTTGCCTTAAAAGATATACATGAAAAATCAAGCCATACCCCGTACAGCACTCAATTCTTAAACTTCATACGTAAGTTTTATAAAAATTTATTGAATTTAGTAATTTTTTTTTCTTGTAAAGTATTTAAGTATTTCTACTGAGTCACTTCATAAGAAATTCACAATAATTTGACATTTTAACTTATTGAAAAGGAACATATGAATTCAATTCCTACAAACTAAGGTAAAGGTAAAGTAAAGACATATTTAAGTGGTTTTCATAAACAAACAATCTTGGCAATATTGCTCATATTGACAAGTATTTTGTTCATAAACAAAATGTTGTAAATTAAGTTTGTACATAAACATTTCTAACTTAGCAGGAAAAATGCAAAATTATAGAAGCATGGCAATCCAAAAACGTTGTGTTACTTTTTTTATTTATAACGCAAAAATGTACGCAAATGTAGAAAATCAGTGTGCAGTATTTTGTTTTTGCACTACATATATGTTTATGAAAACCCTAAATTGAAATGATTTCACTTCAATGCTGGTCACCAATACCTATACTGCTAAAATGTACTCCACTTGATTACTAAGAGCATGTCTAAAGTTTTACGCTGTAACAACTAACCACTATAAATTTTTAAGTTAGCCCTTGTAGTTTCCTTCCAACAATAAGTTCATTTCAGATCAGATTCTTATGTATGCTGCATACGTAATAAGAAGCTCTGATAATAATTCTTAATATTTTTAATTGTAATTTTTGTATATTTCCCACATTACCTTCAGGCTTTCTCTTCCATAATTAAGGGTCATAATATTCCACCATATTGATTTTAAAATTGCATTGTATAAAAGTCAATTTCGATTCTCTATTATTTTTGCCAAGTAGCCAGTAAATGTTATTCATTTTAGCTTAATTTGTATTCTATATGCCTTTTTCAAGTAATCTTTCTATTAAGATAAACTCCAAAGTATAAATTTACTTACTTTGCCTGTGAGATTCTGTTTATTTTTACTGGTATACATGTATCTTAATTTGTATAGTAAAATTGCCCAAAAGTGTTTGTATAGTTTATTTTGATTTATTTCGCTTTTTATTTGTTATCTAAAAATTTATACCAAATCTCCTTAAATAATTGAATTATATCTTCTTCTTCTTCATCTTCCGGTTGCCACTATCAGGAGGTTCAGTGAATTAGGAAAAAAATTAAATCATGTAAAATCACTTAGAATAGAAAAATTTAGTTTTACACACAGTCTTCAAATTCCAAAAATTCAAATGGATTGTGACAGGTAAACCATATACAAATGCATAACACCAAAACTCCCTGACATTTTTGTATTGAGAATCATTTCAAATGGACTTAAGATATTTAATTTTGAAACTAAACAGATTATTTATCCAATTGGGTAAAAATAAATTGAAGCCCAAAACTATTAAGAATAACTGCCATTATAATATAATAAAATAATAATAAATAATAACAATAACAGATTATAAGCCATAGATGTAACTACATTAGTATAAGCTCTTAATAATTGATATTAAATAAATAATAATAATAATAATGAAATTCAGCCAGATCTAATAAATTTATAGATAGAAAAACATAATTTGATATGAAAATAGACTGTTAAACGCAAATCAGTGAGGAAGTAATAAATCTATATTGAACACTACTAATAATAATTAAAAGAAAAACTTTAAAGGTAAAAATAAAGTCGTTTAACAGTTAGGATGTTTTTTTCGGAAATAGAACAATTGACTTTGTGGCTTAAAATACTCAAAACTATAATAACAGTAATTTTAATATCCTACCATTTTCGAACTTATATCATAATAAGTTGTATATGTACTTTATACAAATTTACTTATACATATACTTACTTGCTTAGGTAGCCAACAGACCATGTAGATGTCAAATTAATTATTATTCTTGCCATTAATTTTGAGAAAACTGAGAGTAGTATAATACGTCGCCAGTTATTGCAATGACTTAGAGGCTACCTTTTTTTTGGTATTTTATCAATATCTCATTCCTTCCATTCGTTTGGATATTATTCTTGTTCCCATATAGCTTGAAATAAAGATAAGAAAAATATATGCCGATACATTGTGATCACTTCATAGGAATTCTGTTGACATTTCATCTACTTCTGCTGCTGTGTTGTTTTTAATAGAAGAATTGATGAGTTTATCTCGTTTTTACTTGGCACTGCCACATCGATACTCATAAATGAATGATACCAGTTATGAAGATATTGTCAATATTTAAGTGAAACGACCATTCAGCAAAATAAAAAAAATTCAAAGACTTATCTTCATCACACAAATTATTGAATCTTAATTGCTGGAGTGGTAGTTCAGGTAGACCTGACATGGCAAAATTTTTCACTATCGTAACGACCTCGCACTGCTTAATAAAATCCCTACATTAATAAATTCACACTTATTGTGACTTATTAATGTAGGGAATAAAATAAACTTATGTTAGAATAAAATAAAATAATGGTAGAATCATAAAATCCATGATTCATTTACCCTTCACCCATTTGGCAACCTTACCACCATCCCGATAGCTTTTATTCCTCTTAATATACGTCAAGAAACTTTGGGGTTCTCTCCATGTTTTATAAATATCCTTTTGAAAATGCGATTTGTTCTAAAGAGTAATTCCAACGAGGTACTATATAGGAAGGTTTCAAAGGCTCATTTCTGCACTGTTGAAATGCCCTGGTTGTCGAAAACTGAGTTCAGAAATTCATTTATGGTAAAAAATTTTATAATGTAGAACATGATTCCATCTTATGTGTTATCCTCTGATAGAAATGTCCATTTTACAATTTACAACTGTTCAGGCATACTTCTCCATTTTCCTCTATCATCCTATTTCCCTCCCAACTTTTTTCACTTTACCTACAATAATTTTGTATAAAGAAATCATTTCCTATAGTAGTGTCTGGGTAGTGTGTACCAAAAAAAATATTATGGTGACAATATTAGCATAAAATTAGCTAAACAGACTTGAATGTATGAACATGACAATGAAAAGTTTTATTTACTCTACTGCCTCAATAGTTATAGCTTTGATCATAGTAATGGAAATTAATTCATAATAATAATTTAAAAACTCTCATAGCCCATAAAATATTAAATTAAATGCTTAAAACATAAACCATGCACAATGATATCATATGAATTACAAACCATAATGAAGAAAATTTAGAACATTATCAGAACACTAAAATCTAGAAGCTTTTTGTAGACCTATACTGAGTTTAACAAAGATAGAAACATAAGGCATGTTTAATTAGGTATAGCAGTGGTTGCTATTCCGATGATACACTTGTTATAGAATGAAATCCAATTTTTCAGCACAGATACTACTCACTAAGCCATTTTAAGCTTTTATCAAATCGATTGAACACAGCTTAACAATCCAGTTCGTATATTAAATTTTAATCGATTATAAATATTCGATTAAGTCAATTATTTATTCCAAATCGGTTTAAATCGATTTTAAGTATCCTGAATGCATACGATCAAAAACTAAATATCTTTATAAGCTTTATAGCAAATCTTTGTAGTTTATATTGAAGCAAATCTATAATTTTTAATATCAACTGCAGACAATCTATAAATCTTCATTTCAGTTTCAGTTCATTTAATAAATTTCACACATTGCATCTCATTTTTATTTCTATTCCCCCCACTAAACTCCAAACATTATTTTAACTTATTTTTTATGTATTATTTTGTATCAATGCACAGAGTATATTTTATTTAGGGTATTCACCAGAATAAACTCATTAATTTTATGCACGAGTTATTTTCTCCATATAATTTAATAGATTTAGTTAAAATAAAATAGTAGTAGGTAAAAGGAAATGAAAACATTTTCATAAAAAGAAATATTAAATTTTTTATGAATTTGACATGTTCATGGAAAAACAAAATTGAAAAAGATATATAGATAGATAGATAGATAGATAGAGATTTTCCGCTGAAAATGCAAACTCTATTATTATAGATTTTTTGAGAAATCTCTGTGTAATAGTCTATATAACTATGATAGGAAAAATCAGTAAATTTTTAAATTAATAAGAAAATTACACAATTTATGTATACTATTATTTTTTTTTTATTTGTAGTTATTTTTTTTTTGCTTTTCGTTTTTTTGTTCTGAATTCTTAGAAATATCTTGTATTACATTCAAAACTATAAAACTAATTAAATTTAATAAATGTAGATATGCAATTTAATAAAGTAGGTCAATATTTACGTGTACATAATTCTAAATAATTATTTTAAGAATGATATTAAAGCAATATTAATATTACTAATTTAATAAAGCACGAAATACATCATACAATTTTTGTACCAATAGTTGTAGAATTTTAAATCGATTGGCATTAGTTAATTAATCAATTTAAAATCGGATAATACAACCTTTTATTACTGTTACATGACAGCACTACACCTTTACATACATATTTATTATAAAATTAACTATACTGACAAGTCGCATACACTTAGCAACAGTTGACCGTCGTAGTTAGTTGTATCGTGTATTTTAACACAAAATTGGTAGTTCGATATCGCCGGGCTAAATACTTTCATCATAAATATTTCAATTTTAATAATAAAATTCCTAGATGATTTTTGGATTAAATACTATTTATTAGTATTTGATTTTAAAATCGTAGATTAAGGAAATGTACAATTCATAATTATATATTTCAATAATATTTTAATAATAAAAAAAAGAAATGATATCAATCAAACATAAAAAAGTTATGTATAAAAAGTTATGAGCTTAACGAAACATATCGGTTGCTTTCTACAAAGCTATTTACAGCAGACATTATTTTATCAAATTTTTTTTTCAATTTTTGTCTAGCTAAATTTAATAAATGTAGATATGCAATTTAATAAAGTAGGTCAATATTTACGTGTACATAATTCTAAATAATTATTTTAAGAATGATATTAAAGCAATATTAATATTACTAATTTAATAAAGCACGAAATACATCATACAATTTTTGTACCAATAGTTGTAGAATTTTAAATCGATTGGCATTAGTTAATTAATCAATTTAAAATCGGATAATACAACCTTTTATTACTGTTACATGACAGCACTACACCTTTACATACATATTTATTATAAAATTAACTATACTGACAAGTCGCATACACTTAGCAACAGTTGACCGTCGTAGTTAGTTGTATCGTGTATTTTAACACAAAATTGGTAGTTCGATATCGCCGGGCTAAATACTTTCATCATAAATATTTCAATTTTAATAATAAAATTCCTAGATGATTTTTGGATTAAATACTATTTATTAGTATTTGATTTTAAAATCGTAGATTAAGGAAATGTACAATTCATAATTATATATTTCAATAATATTTTAATAATAAAAAAAAGAAATGATATCAATCAAACATAAAAAAGTTATGTATAAAAAGTTATGAGCTTAACGAAACATATCGGTTGCTTTCTACAAAGCTATTTACAGCAGACATTATTTTATCAAATTTTTTTTTCAATTTTTGTCTAGCTACTTCAAAAGCTAAAACAAATCAATATAAATATATACATATATTAATTTTTCTTATAATTCAACTTAGATACTCTGACGAAATACTTAACAACAAAATGTAGATAAATTCTTGTTGTAAGTAAACTGCAAGCAAATTATACGGTTTGAAACATAGTCTGCACCGGTCGATTTCGATAAAAAGATGTATCGTATATTTAATATATTATGTATATCATACAGTCCCCCAAGTAATCAAACAACCTCTGTCAAGCACACAATATCAAGCTCATTAGATCGAAGTCTATTAACAAAGACTAAAACAACGATAATTTGAAATATTTAAATCGGTTTTGGAATTATGTATGTATCTTGAAATTTTTGCAATTATAAATCTTATGTATCTTTAGCTCCTAATTTAGTTTTAATTTCTTATCTTTATAAAAATGTTACTAAATCTTATACAAGGATTTTTTTTTTAATTATTAGGATTTAATTAATCAACAATGCATAATTAAACCAATATTTATTTATAGCCTAACACTCAAATCGTTTGTCATTATATTAAATAACAATTCGATGACATGGTAGTATTTCCAGACAACACATGATCCTAATGGCTACAAGTGATCAAGCAAAGTTGAACAACTGATTAAACAAAATAAAGAAATAAAAACAAAATTGGAAAATCAAACTGAACAAGGCACAAGTTAGTCCACATTACGTATTCACTAAAACGTAAATTATACATATTATAGCGTATAATAACAAATTTCAAACACACTAAGTATAAAATACAAATTTCAAACACTTTCGACTCGTGTCTAATCTAAAAGCATCATGTTAATCAAAAAACAATGCAAGTTAAACACCAAAGATTGTTTAATAGACAGGCGATCCGAATAGTTAATAATACAAAAGTAAAAATTAAACCCATCGCTGAGCTTGTGCCAATCAGCTTTAGTGATGTCTGCTGAAGAATGTAACAAACCAATAAAAGTCTGAGAATGATAACAAACGCATATCGTTGTGATACAAGCAAAGATATTCGATCCGATCTCAAAGGAAAGTGATATAATTTAACATTATGCTAACAAACAAAACACCAGACTACTTTAGCACAACTACTTAAAATGAATTGAGATTTTTAATACAAAAAACAACATACGAAGTCTAAAACCACACAACCTATAGTGGGATTTAGATTTTTGTAAATCCTCACAAGTTAAGCTTACTAAGTACAATATCAAATGTAATAACGATTTATTAAAGTACATAGTAATAAGATTATTATATACTATTAAAACCTTAAAGGTGTCAATAAATTTTTTTCGTGATTTTTGCATACTTATATATATATTTACTTCTTACGAGATAAGTATAAAAATGTTTACACCCCAGGGTAATATTCTACTATGCAATTTACTTTCTTCTTTCTTCATTCTCTATGATTTAGTTTTCTATATACTATACCTTATAATATATATGTACACTTTTATTCTTTCTTATGTAAAATGGCTTACCGATTCACTTTAAGCTTTTACACACAAATTTTAGTATTATAAAACCACCCACTTGACACCCATATTTCACTCGACTTAAAAATAAGATAATATTTAAATATTTGTTTTATCGCAATTTTTTTTTCTTATGTGTTGCTGAGCAATTACCTAGATATTCATCCTTTTCTTGAAAAATTATAAATTTTAAATCCTTTTTGTTAGAGTTTATTTTGACATGAAGCGTTTCATAACTTAACAAAATTTCAAAAATGTCATAACACCAATGTTGGAACGTTGGAAGTATTATTTTGAAAGTGTAAAATTTGTAATGTTTTTAATAAAAATCGTACAACAATATTTTTATTTTATAAATATTGCATGATGTGCAAATTTATAGTTTTATAGTTGAATAATATGTATTTTGTCCTTGTTGGTACAAGTGTAGGTAAAAATTTGGAATTTGCACCGATAACATAAGTTAAATGTTTGTGATCTACACTGCTATTTAAATTTTTATTATGTAATTATTGGTTAAAAATTCTGTTATTTTGTATAAGATTGAAAATGAGATCCTGAAATTTTATTTTTTTTTATTTACAATATTTTATACACATTGAATGTTATGTTTTTATTTGAATCATGAAATTTAAAAATATAAATATATGTACAAAATGGTGGTATGAAAATTTAACAACTTCAATTTTTCAACAATTAACACTGCCAGCGATATTATGACAAAAATAATTCGGAAATGATTTGGAAGACCAATTATTATTCATTAGTTTATGCCTATTGCACAATATTTTGATGCATGGAAAATCAAATCAATTTCCAGAGATACTTGTGGAGATAGACTGAAATACATAACTTTTGTTTTATCATTATATAAAAAATATAGTTGAGTGTCTCAGAATCACAGTGGCCTAACCAATTAACATTTTATTGGCATTACATATAAATGATGAAAATAAAAAAAATAGTGGCTTAGGCCAAGATATTTTTTAGTAAATTTTCTTATTTCATTTTTCAAATAATAAATAATAATGTAATAGATAAATTCAAATCTTGTATTTTTTACTCCTCTTCCGACTCCGTAAAAATAATATCTTCAATAGTTATAATTCAAATCACAATTATTATAATTTCATACAAAAACTGTACCTTGGCTGGAGAATTAGAATATCATCATCATTGCGAATAGTACACAATTTTTTTCTAAATTTAAATAATTTCTATTTATTTTGTTTTTTATAATTATCGTTTATTGTTTACAAATGCTAAAATAATACTGTTCATTTTGTTAAATATTATAACAGTGAAAATAGTCGAATATTTTCCTTTTAATTTTACTGATATGCTTATCATACAGATACGCGTATTTCGTCTACTACTTGCAGACTTCTTCAGTGTTTTGTACTCGACTCGAGTCGCATATTCGACTATTTCCACTGTTATACCAAAATTTTACTCTAACGCTGGAAAACAAGTTTTTATAAAAATGTTAAATATTTGTTTATGATGTTTTAGAAAAAAATTTTCGTAGACGAAATAAAAATTTTTATAAATAAACAAATGAAAAACAAACAAAAGTAGCAAACAAATAAACAGTACGTTAAGCTGATCTGCTTTTGCATGGAAGAAAATTATTTCATCTTTAAAGGGGATAAGCAATTGAAAGGGGCTCCAATGGGAAACCCCTCTCTCCATTCATCTGTGAAATTTTCATGGCCAAATTGGAGTCAGATTTAGCAGCAGAAGAACGCTTACCAAGATTTTGGAAGAGATACGTAGATGATATTTTTGCTGTAATAAGAGAAAGGGACTTGGAATCAACAGTAACTACTCTTAACAGACTTCACAGGAAAATGAACAGTTTACTGTGTAGGTAGAAAAAGAAGGTCAACTACCGTTCTTAGATTTACTGTTAACCAAAACAAGAACATCCCTAGAACTAGAGCTCTACAGCTACGAAGCCTACGGATAATGAAAGGGCATCCCGAATACCCCCAACCACCCCTTTCAACATAAGATGGCCTTTTTCCACCACATGATCCATCGAATGTTAACACTTCACATCTCCCAAAAAGGTTTAGTAAAAGAGAAATTACGAGAATAAACTATATCCAGAGAAACCCATCACTGATTTACTCAGTAAACGGAAAAGCAGTTTACAACGGAATTCCCTCACTAACCTACTCACTGATCAACAACCCAAAAGAAGAGTAGCATTGGGTTTTAGCGAGATTTCTCTCCCACTCAGAGCGAAATTAAAAAAACACGGGTTAGATCCAATCAACTTAAGACTATTTTAGGTTCAACTAAAGACCCATTCGAGCAAATGGCAAAATCAGGTATATATAAGATCACTTGCAGTCATTGCAACAAAGTTTGTATTGGGCAAACTAGGAGAAGCATGGAAATACGACTCAATGAACACCTGAAAGAAGCTGAACTAGATAAAAAGAAAAATTCAACAGAATTCAGATCCAAAGTAGCAAAACACATCATCCAAGAGAGTTACAGTATTTCTAAAGAAGACATAGTAATGGTAAATTACATAAGAGATTCTAGGAAACTAGATTCAGCTGAAGCATCGAAATTTAAAAAACTAAAATTGACTCACTCCTAAATAAAGACCGAAGCAACAGATATTCTCTTTTATTTAAATTTTTAGTTAAATATAATAGAACGAATAAAAGCACGCCTACCTCTCACTCTAACGTCGGAAATTATATTTCAAATATCAACAATGAAATAAGTAATACTATTACTACTCAACCCTCTACCTGTGCTATTTCATTGTATAATAAACAACCATCCCGCTGCGAATAACGTCAAATTGCTACTTGCTCAATGAGAATAAATTAGACGATTTTAGATTTCTTTCCTCAGTTGAGTTTAAAACACTGAATAAGTCTGCAAGTAGTAGACAAAATACGCGAATCTGTATGATAAGTACATTAGTCAAATTAAAAGGGAAATATATTCGACTATTTTCCACAATTAAAAAATGAAAAACACTCAACAACAAGTCGAAACATGGTCACAATTGAAAAGACTAGCCACAGATAGCAGTCCATAGAATAAGTTTCTGTTATTCCTATATTCCTAGTGGTAGTACTAGCAATCTATACAGGATATTGATGATGATGAAAAATCTCTAGAAAAACATCACCTACTTTATATTTATATTTTTATCTAAAATTTATCAAAATATTATTTTATATTTCCAAAAATAAATTTGCTCAGTTCGATAAAGTCACTTCATCATCATTAATACAAGGTTCGTTATTTAAATAACATCATATAACATTACAATTTTTTACTAAAAATCCTCTTATCCAAAACCAAAAATTTTTTACTTTTATTTTCTTTTTTTCTTTTTTTGTGCTTTTTTAAAAATAGAAAAAAATATTCACAAAATTTTGCCATAAAAAATAAATGTCATAATGAACTCATCATCTTAAGTTTTCACCAAAATAAATAATGACTTAGTTGATGATTTATGAAAAGTCTATACACATATTATATTTCAATACAACATAGATAACATACTTATATACATATGTATGTATGTATATTAAAATAAATATTCATTTCTGTTTTTAAGCATAAGACCAATAAGAGTCTCATTTGCATAAAAATAATTATCATTATTCATCATCATCATCATCATAATCATAATCAATAGTACAAAATGAAATTCATTAATAGTTATATAAGATCAATAGTAGAATATAAGATGGATTAATACTCCTAGAACCGAATTTGGTTGCAATCCAATTGCTGAAAGAAATAATTTTATAGTTTATATTATTGAAACCTATAAAAGATTAAGTGTTAAAATGAAGGTTTTACAAAATAACTATCAATACTTTGACAATAATGTTATGTTGTTTTCTTCAATGCATTTGAATAATTAAAGAGCAAAAATTACTAGAATACTAAATTAAATACGTATATACATATACACATATATATATATATATATGTTTAGATAGCAATAAATCATCGAAAGAAGCTGCAAAAACTGATTAAATCAGAATCACGAAAGCAATTTGAAGGACTCTGGGACTTTAAGCCACTAAAAAATCCTATCATTCTTGCAACATTAAAATTAGTCTTGCAAATACATACTAACCATTCATTTACTTTTTGTCTCAAAAAAACTAAGATACCTTTGATTTATCAAAATCCCATAAGGTTATGTCTGATAGATAAAAGCTTTTAACATAAATCAAGTGGTCTTGCTCGTTTTAGTCGCTTAACAAAGTGTTGAATGTCAATTAATATAGAAGTTTCAGCTTTAACATGTTGGATTAGTTTTATGCCATGTAGCGCATTTGTTTATTTCACCTGTTATAAATGGGATCGTTAAATTTCGATGAATATCAGCATTGCAAACATATATTGGAGCATTAACTATGTTGAGCATTACAATATTTTAGAAAGTTTGGATAGTTTGAATATGAGTTTATTTAGCATATCCCCAATATTTAAATACTGTAGCCCAAACAGGCTTCAATACTTGTTTCACCACCAATAGCTCTACAGTACTGGGTGAGCTTTGGCCTTCATCACAATACTCCAAAAAGGTCGATCCTGTGCCGTTTGTCTCCAATTTGGGATTTGTAGGGCTTGGGCATCATTTTGAACATTGTGTTCCCATCTTCTACTTGGTCTTCCGAAACCACGATTACTCTCGGGCTTCCTACTTAAAACCACTCTGTTTGTTTTCTAGTTTCATGCACTTTAATTACGTGTCTAGCACATCTTATATATTATATATTCTCCATTATTTTTCATTTTCAAATAAGTCATATCAGAAAGGGTTACAGCTCAATCAGTGAAATAAATTATATAACTAATAACACAACTATTAAAAATGGATACACGAGAACAAAAAAAAAGCATGAGGAGATCGAAATTCGAAGTAAAATTACTAATGATTACTTATGAAGGAAAGAACTCAGAAAACAATAATACTAGATAAGTACTTACTAGGAGTAAACATCTTAATTGCCTAAAAAACCAATTTCAAACGAATAGTGTATAGTGTAATCTTGATAGCTTAGAAGTTTTTTTTTCAGATAGCAGAGAGCCTTCTACTTCTGTTCCATGTGCCGGAGAAGAACGAAGTGAAGAACTGTGGTGCCAACTTTAACGCACTTAAAACTGCCATCCTTTTGTCATAATCAAAACTAGTCTTTAAGACTAACTATTAATACAATTTTGGCTTTATTGTATTATTGCTTAGAAGTCAACAAAGAAATCGATCATACTGCGCGAAAGCTTAGATTAATTCCACGGTTATGTCTAAAGAATATTTTTGCTTTTGCAAATCTTATGAAATATCAAAATTTTAATTGGGCAACTGTTGAAGAAGAAAGGGAAAATAATACATGGACGCGATCAGATATGAAAAAATCCTAACTATTTGCTAATTATCTAGAGTAAAAGTATTTCTCATCTCTAAATCAACAATCACCTTTCGACCCTTCACTGCACACAATGCAGTTTTGAGTATATCGTAATTTCCTACTAACTTGGAGAACAGCTCAAAATTATCATTAATCTAGGCAAAGATGAAAGTTTTGTCACTTCGTGCATGTTTTCATATACCTGTAAAGACAACTTCACAGTATAGGAAATGTGGTATTGTGTGGCCCACACACTTAAGAAAAATTAGAGTTTCCATAGTTTACGTAACGTGCTAAAATTTTTTTGGGAAATTGAGTTAATATGGTCATTCCATGATAGGGTTTTATTGAAAACTATGCCAAAATTATGAACCTTATGGAATAGTTCAACCATCCATTTTAATATACGGTAGCATTTCGGTATCTATATTTTTAGACTACATTAAGCTTGAGTCCATTGTTTTATGATTTTTATAAATTGTCTAATATTTGCAGTAATCACAACAAAAACTAAAAAAATTCAACAGAATCAAAAAAAAAAAAATTTCAATTTTCTTTATAAACCTATATCTCTCCCGCATCTAATCCAATTTTGTTATTTTACCAAAATCAAATATTTAAATAAAAAATTAAATAATTTATGTACCTACTTTACTCTTTAAAATCTAAAATTGCTCACTAAATATTCGGAAACATTGAATACATAATTTTTTTTTTCTAAATTGTCTAAAACGAAAAATAAAACGCCAGCTCCTTTGTTTCATTTGAAAGCAAGCGCAGCAACAACAAAATTCCCTCTTCAAAAAAGTGTCCACCATAAATCTATCAATTAATTGAATACTAAAAATCTTAAAAAACTAAATTAAATTTCTTGTTTTTTCTTTTTTGTTTCTTTGTTTTGATTTTTCCATTTGAATTAGTTAGTCTTTATTATAAGAGACTTCAATATTGAGGAATTAGGAGGAAATATTACCATGTGCTAAATTTTGAAGACAAATGAAAAAAATTTCAAATTCTTTTATATTTATTTTTGTTTTCATTATTCTGATTAGTCTTGTATACAAATCAGAGATTAACAAACCAGAGAATAAAATTCGGCTCGGCACATTTGTTTAAGATTAAAATATTTTTTAGCATCGAAATAAATCGATATTCAGTTTTATTTTATTTAGTTATATGTACTTATAAGTTTGCTTGTTTGTTTGTTTGCCCGCTACACAGGTCCACAGTTTCAAAGATAGAGTTCTAATAAAGAATGATAGATTAAAAATATAAAAGTATATAAATAGAGAATTTCGCGCAGCTACTCATAATCAGAAAAGAACACTAACGCAATTTTAAGCAAAGCTATCAAGAAGTGACTGGTTCGGGTAGCTGCCACACATACAACTCTACCTCTGACACCTATCACGAAAATTTCAAAAATCAATTGTGTAAGAGACCTGAAAACTGAAACGTAGGTACTCTCTCATAAACGAATACGTCAAGTACATGAAGAAATGTTTACACTTTTTTCTTGTATCCCCTACAAAAAAAATTTCCTCTAGTCTTACAACATGTTCCGTCAGTAGGAGGTGGTGCATATATCTAGAAATGTCTTACTAATGAAAATAATTTTTGAATTGATAACGGTGGCTTAAAAGTATTCATAGTTTTTGTAGTACCTATGATATATCGAAAATAAGTATATGATCACGATTTAGGGGCAAGCAAGAAAGGATATGTAACAAATTTTTAAAAGTAAACTGTTTGTTAATACCGTATGCCCTTTTTAGATGTACACTTATATACAGCTGATCTGCCATATACTAATGAAGTTAAAGACAAAGTAGCAACTTTCGCAGATGATATTGCGATTATACGGTTTCTCACAATGATCCATATTTAATCATTCACATATCGCAACAATATTCAAATATACTACAAACTTTGCTTGACAATTATGGAAGTTTAAAGTAAACGAATTAAAATCCACATACATATTTTGTATAAATTATCTATGTTTTTTATATGTAAGTAAATACTTATATAAATACACATAATATAAAAACCTTAGTTATAAATTAAACAACAGTTCAATAATCTTAACTATAATTCAGTGTAAATTAAAAATAATTTTATTAATAAATAATATCGGTTAAATATTTAAGTGTACCAACATTTTACAAAAATGATTTTATAATAAAAATTCCATAAATGTACTTAAAATTATATGATTTCCGTCAAATGTGGCCCGCTTAAAAATTTATAAACAGGTTTATCAACCCTTATCTTTCGCAAAAATTACTCATTTCTGAATTCTGCTATTTTCTTCAATAACTGAATTAAATTTCAATTCAAAACGTAAATTTTTTGACCACAAAAATTTCATCATTTTAATAATATTGAAATTTTTTTCTCTTTCTGGCTCCTGATGCTCTTCAGTGTAGCACCAAAAAAAAAAATGTATACTTAGTTTTATCATATTGATTTCCAGGAATTTTTAAAAAATAAAAATTTTGCGAAAAGTAAAAAAAAAACAAAAAAAAATAAAAAAAAAAAGCCCAAACCAAAATATTTTTTAGAGACACTTTATTCAAAAGACTTTAAAAAACGAGACAATCAGGACACCGGCTCAAAGTATATCTACATATATGTACATAATACATATGTGGATGTAGATAAAAAAAAATAGTAACAACAAAAATCGCAGGAATAAAACAAAAATTCACCCATATTTGGACAACATAAAAATTAAATTAGAAAAAGAATTTGAATATTCGAATTTGAATTGTAATATCAAAGACAGACTACGGAAGTTATCTGAATCTGAATGATAATTAAGACCTCAGATCATAAAAATGTTTCCTAAATTATATTTAATCCCGTCATTAACACTTAATAATAATTAATTAATTATTACTTATTTGTAACTCTTTTAGTTTTGCTCCACCTCCATCTTTCTCTAAACCAAGAGAGTTCACCTCTCCAGTTAATTATGCAAGCAATGGTGATGAATTATCGGTTACAGCATCTATTTAAATCAGAGTCGTTCAGCTGATTTATTTATTTGCATATTAATATGTAGCCAAACTTTCAGGCCGTTTTGCCTTTCGTAATATGAACATATTATTTTTTATTGTCATTTATTATATCCTAATGACGAAGGGTACTAGACCAAGTTGCAAAACCAATAAAGCATTTTTTGTTTCATCGGGAATCGAACCTGGGATCTTTCAGTTGAAACTACCTACTGCGCTCGTAGCCAACATAAAAACTCATACCCAACATCGTGTAGTCATCGTTATGTCATCTGATCTAATCTCAGACCGGGTTCGACTCCAGCGCATTGGATGTTATATTGAAATTTAGGATTCAATTGATTTAACTTTGTTTTGCATAATTTTCTTTATTAGTTTTTTTTAAAGTTAAGGTTGTACTTATTTTTACTGTCAGATTATTAGACCATTAATCAGATGTCTATATTACTATCCGAAAGCTTGTGACGAAATATTTGATTGTTTAATATATTATCATTCAGTAGGGCTAGTAAATAATCGCCATCTTTGATTAGAAAAATTGTATAATTTGTTGAGTAAATAAATAAATAATGCACGTCAATAAAGAACGTTTTGGGGAACTTGGTTTTGAGCCATTTCTTCATTTTATTTACAATCTGTAAATACTATAAGCAAATATTTATATTGTGTTTGCATAGATTTTTTGTCTTAAAGTAGTATAACACGTAGTACGTAATTCATTTAACCTTAGAATATCTTTTGATAAATTTATTTTGAGTCTCCTAGTCTAGGGTGTCTTCATCCAGCATGTAAGTTAGATCATTTGTATATTGCTCCAATGAATCTATTGTTAAGGTTGTTGTTGGCGTATTTTATTATTTCTTTGTGAACCGAGAGAATGCGTAAATAATTTTCGATTACTTGATTTGGCACAAACCATGATAACTTTATTTTGAAATCGTTGCATGATTTGCATGTTACTTTTTGTTGAGCAATTCCCCATAGTTGAATGCCGTAAATGCAAATTGGTTTCATAATAGAATTTTACAACAACATTTTGTTTTCTAAGGAGAATAATTGTAATTTTCTCTTCATGAGCCAATACGTGGTTTTTCACTTAATACCAAACTGTTTCGTTTTGTAAGTAATGTAGTATCGCCAGTTTAATCGTTTTTCTAAGTTAAGGTCTAATTATTTGAAGTCATTTTTTTTAAGAATATTATTTTTATTATTTAATGAATTCGGCGGACCAATGCTTCTCCTTAACGTGAAAATTATATGTGTGAGTTTACATTAAATTTCTATTATTGGCTTACCATGTTTATAGTAGAGATAAATGTTGTTACAACATGTTCGTCTGGAAATCATATTCGCAGTTAGTATATGGCAGATCAGCTATGTATAGTATTGATACAGCATAGATTCAAGAACACAGCCTTGGGACCTCCAGAGTGAATCGGCAGCTATTCAGAATACGTTTTAAGCATTTTAACGTAAAAAAATATATTTTCTAAATAATCTTTTAAAATTACGCAGAAATCACTTGGGAGATTTTTCTTCAGTTTATAGAATAGACCAAGTGCTGAGTGCAAAAGCTTAACGAAGGTCCAAAAAGGCTGCTATATAAAAAAAATGTATTTTCAAAGGAGTTATTTATTTCGTTAACCAAAGACTGCTGCACCTGCTCCATTGTTGCGGGTTTGTAACGAAAGCCAAACTGATGGTTAGGAATCAACCTTTTATTTTCAATTACTGAAACCAATATTTTCATCAGAATGAATAACCCTACTAGAATTGGCAACAAAATTATTATTGGTCTTGTACCACTGTACGAAGAAACATCTTCTAGCTTTTTCACCTGGCTTAAGAATCATTATTATCTCTCACGTTTAAGGTAGTTTTGAAACATGAATTTCTTCTTTGACAACGCCACATCGAAATTACTTTAAATTTTTCTCAATATATATTTTATAATACAGTAGCTGTATACTAGGTCCGCTTTATTCGTTTTACTTTTCATCTTTATTTATCTGGTGATTTGACTTTGGTATTCTGGTTCGAATAGCACTCTCCAAGATTATTTCAAAAACCAAAGGCGTTACAGACCTGAAAATGGGTATTTAGGTATTCAATATAAAAAAAAATAAACAAAAATGTCGTTCATGTTTTTCAAAAATCCGTCCTGTTTCCGGTAGCTGCCACCATACAACTCCTAAAATCGAACCAGCCCGAATTTTGAAAAACGGTTACAGACATTTTTGTTTATTTTTGTGGAAGTAACTATATACTTATGTATTAAATTTTTTCTCTAGTCTGCAAAACTATTGGTTTTTGATATATTCCTGATGAGTGCTAGGAGTTGTATATGAAAATTACATCTACCCGAACCTGTCCGATATTTAAAAAAAATTATACCAGAAACCTTTGCGGGGGTGTACTCAAAAACAAACTTCTCAAATTTTCATGGCAATCGGATAAATGGTGTAGTAATGCAGAAAAGGACAAACACACATACAGATTGAGATATCCTATAGTTGAGCGGTTGAAATTTTATGTTCTTTGTTTTCAAAAAGATTCACTTTCAGATAAAATTTAAACATTTTTTCTTTTTTTGGTTTTTATGTGTTTTCTGATGGAGGCAACAACTGTCGAAAAATCCTTTGTTTTTATTGTTTTGCATTCCATTTTATTTCATTATTATCATTATTATTATTTTTTTTTTAAAGAGCACACATATAAACTTAAGTATGAATGCATATAAATTTTGGAGTCTACAAATGAGTTAACATGAAAAAAGGTTTTAGCTGCTAATTTTTTCTGAATCATCACAAGATCAAACATATCAAAAGCTGACTTTAAAAAATATTCAAAACAGGCTTCAATCCTTCAATCGACAATAGTTGTAGACTCAATTTAGATAAAGATTTTTGTCTTATCTCCTTAAATTGATATTTGACAAAAAAATAATTCGTATTTGAACTTACACAGTAGAATTTTTTTTAATTTCTGTGTGTACGACACCACTTTAATTTCGAAAGCCTAAAATGGCACAACCTATTTAGTTAATTGAAAAAAAGTAACTGTACAGTAACAGACATTCGCAAAATTTATTTATCAACTGTATATATACATAATATATGTAGATTAATTTTATTTTTAAGCTTAAATAAAGCAGTTACAAACAATGTTTACTGAATCAAAATAAATAAATTAAATCAAAATTGATGAATTTAAGTTACGTGAAAGAAAAAAACATTGTTACAAACCTATTAAATATAATTAGGACATAAACCGATAATCCTGCTGGCATCTACTAGTGCTTGTAAATTACTATTGTGTATAATTTAATTTCAATAAAAAATAATAATAATCAGTACAAAAATAGAATTACACTACCTAGGGACTCTTATTGGTTAATAATAATTCAAGTTAAAGTCAAATTTAAAGTTTTTGACAAGCAGAGATTTGCATAGACTGATAAAGAATTTTCACTATCAACGAGTAAACACTCATGTTTTAATAAAAAACTTTAAAATTGGTATGGTTTGAAGAAGCATATATCCTAAGTCAAAATAATTTAATTTTTTTTAAAACTATTTTTCAACTATGAAATTTACCGCTAACTTTTACTAATTAGGTTTTATTTTTAAATCCATCTTTGGTGCTCATCTATGTTGCATTTCAGCAAAGGAGGAAGCATAATTTTAGTTATTTCACTGTTGTTTTTTTTTAATTCATTACTCTTATATAACAATACTGTAGCATTTAGATAAATAATATTTTTTTCTTTTGTTTTTTCTTAATGTTGAAAACCAAATGGCACAATATTTACAAAAATGAAGGTTTTGATTTTATTCAACAAGTCAACCGAAATTGTGATATGCTAGTCGAAACACATGGAACAAATTATGTATCAATCGACTAATTGCAGAATACCTGGAAGAAACTGCGGCATAATACACTAAACAGTCTGGCAAATGAACGGTTGGCGGTGGAAAATGTGGAAGAAGCCCTTCAGCAAAAGAAGTTTGCATTCAAAACATGGCAAAATACGAAAAAGTCAGAAGACCATGCAAATTTATAAAGAAAAGTGCAAAACCGCAAAGCGAATTGTAGCAGTCGCTAAAAACAATGCATACGAACGGTTTTATGATAATCTTGAAAAACCTGAAGGGCAAAGCGAAATCTATAAAATTTCGAAACCAAAACCAGAAATTTAGCAGGAAAATATCCGGTATCTACCAAGTTTATTTGCAGTAAAAATCAAGAGGTATTAACAACTAATGAGGCTACCAAGAAAAGATGGAAAGAGTAGGTACTACAGCGAGCTGATGAACGAGGAATTCGAGCACGATGTCCCTGAAAATTTACCAACTACATATGAACCTATAAACATGGTATGTATCGAAGAAATCGAAGTTGCTCTTAGGGATGTGAAAAACAATAAATGTGTAGGTCCAGACAATATTCCAAGCGATTTTTTGAGGAGAATGGGCGCTCAGGGGAAAGTGTTACTTCAAAATATGTTTAGCAAATTAATTGAAGGTAGTGAAATACCAACGAATTGGAGAAACAGCTACATTGTACCTCAATATAAGAACAAGGGTAATGTGCAACAATATGACAATTATAGGGGCATCAAGTTGATGTCACATACATTGAAAATCTGGGAAAGAGTATAATTGAAAAAATATTAAGAACAATAAGACAAATTAGCAAAAACCAATTTGACTTTGTTAAAGAAAGTTCAACCACTAATGCAATACAAACAATGAGAATCTTTTTAGAAAAATTCAAAGTAAAGAAAAATGACCTACACATTGCATTCATAGACCTAGATAAATAGACAAATTATATGGCAAGCCCTCCGATATCACAAATTCTCTGAACAATATATCAAAATTATAAGATAAATGTACACAAATACAACAACGCAGGTGAAGAGTAAAAGTGGTCTATCGGAAAGATTTAAAGTTGGTGTAAGGGTTCACCAGGGTCCAGCTTTAAGCCCACTTCTCTTTATCACCGCTTTTAGACTTTAGACCTTACAAATAAAATTCAAGGTCCTGTTCCTCCATGGACAATTATATATGCTGATGGTGATATTGTTCTCATTGCCGAATCTTTAGAAAAGTTGCAAATAAAAATAAGCAAGTGGGTTGAAATTTTAGAATAGGTTAATAGGTCGGTTATATCAATATCTAGTATAAGACCAGGGAGACCATCAGCAACATGGCTTGGAACAATCAACAAAGATATGAAGAAAACAGGATTAAACGCTACAGCAGCCCAAGACAGATGTTCTTGGCGCCTCAGATTAAAGAGGGCCGACCCCAAATATTTCTCTAGGTCTATAATTGCAATGTGTAGGTCATGAAGAAGAAGAATAAAAAGTTTTTTTTAATGTTGATAGTAACTTATGTAAAATTACCTTTTCGTGCTTAATTTAAGTACGGTACTGTAATTTTTAACTACAATTTTTGTCGAGTAATTTACTTACCCAATTTTTGGCTTATCAACTCATTAAATTTCAGAAACTACTCCAATCATCAGGAACTAAGCTACCTTCTTTTATTTACGTTGTTACCAATCAATTTATAATCTCAACTATTTCTTATAATTTTACCCAATGCCACTAAATGGTTCTGACTGAACATGGATCATCATGTCAAAAACCCAGGTTCAAATGTGCCAAAATTTGTTCTATGAAAAGGAAGGTTGACAACATTTTCTGTGCGAAATCGCGTACTAGTATTAATTGGTTTGTCATTTATGCGATTATGCATCTTATTAGTTGAGAATCAATAACATCAGAGAATACTTTAATGATAGATGCAATATCTGTAACAACTCTTCTCGATTGCAGAGTATTTAATCGAAGTAATTTGAGGCGATCTTAGTAAGAAGGCAAGATCATTGGTTTGAACCAAGGAAGATTATGTAAGACAAATCTAAGAATTATTTTTTAAATTGATTCTATTCTGTTTATATGAGTGAAGTAACAAGACAGGACTACCGTATTCAAGGAGAGGACGAATAAGAGTTGTGAATAATGATTTAGTTCATCTCTTTGTGAACCCTAACATATAATTATCCTTGTTGATTATTCTCTTAAAGTGTAGTAAATGCAAGTTTATCATCAAAAAGGATGTCTAAATCTTTAAAATGAGAAACTCTATTAATAAGTTTCGTATCAAAAGTGTGTAGTTGTTTGCTAAAGGAGAAAATCTACGGGAATAGGTAATTAGATCATATTTGTCACAGAGGGACAGAGGAGATTGTTGAAACTACACCAACTAAAAAAAAGAGTTTAAGTCTTCCTGTAGCAAGGTGGAGTCATCGTATAACCATAATACTACAATTTATGACCTTGGTTACATCATTAATAGAAATAATGAATAGTAAGGGTAGATTTTAATTGATCAATATTTCAAAATCTTAAAAATTTTATTGGCTTTAAAAAGGGAGATAACATGAAATTCCATGGACCTGTAGAGTGTAGATTGCTGGCTTTAAGTACACCAAAAGTAGCACAAAATAAGTCATATATATATAATTAATATAAATACAACACTATAAGTTCTGTTGTCGAAAATCCCCTTTATGAAGGTTTCAGAGAGTCCTAGTTGTAAAAGATAATTTTAGGGGTTTCCAAACAAATCAACTCAAAACAAAAATTTACTCTGACTAACTTTGCATACAACAATGAAATGCTGAACCTAATTATAAGATTTTTTGGAATGCAGTTTAATATACTTGGACAAATTGTTTCATTTTGATGATAATCCTCTATATTCGAACTATCCCGTTTTTGAGAATTTCCCAGTGATTATAGACAGACAATAAATATATATAAGTATATATCTATATATATAATATACATCTTGTTTTTCAAAATCTTTTTTTTTTTTAATTTATAAAAATTCTGGAAAAAGGAGATATCCCGTTAATAATAACGGCTATGCAAAAAAATTAAATAAAGGTAAATATTTTGAAAAGCGTTTGAAAAAAAAAACAGTTGGCAGCCCTAATAATAGTGATAAATGGTATTGAACTGATTTTTGTAAATTTTGAGAACCTAATTAATATTGCATTTACATTACTGGTGTATATAGGATCTATCTACTGACAAAAACAAGCCAAGATACAAGAATCCGGCATGGTAATGCGAGGGTTCCCAGAATGTATTTCTTAAAGAGAGTTCTAAATACTTTTTGAAAATAAGATCACATACAGATTCTATCACATCTAAATTATAATTATTTTTGTTTAAATTAGATACCTTATTCAAAATGTTTTAATTTGTAATCTTGAGTAATTTTTTGATGAACTCAAAGACATACCCGAATTTCAAGATTCAATGATAGCTTGAAAATATTAAAAATATATAAAATATATAAAAAAGAGAATGGTAAATTTCATACTGAGCAATTAAAAATTTGTTTTTTTTTAATCTTTAATTAAAAATACCACGACTGAATTTCCGGACATTTTTTCTTTAATGGGATAAGTATACCTAAATTTAACATTCCAATTTTAACATTCTTGTCCAAAAATATTGGAGATAAGTATATTAAACAATAATATTATTGTTGTATTATTTACAGGAACGTAAAGAAATCTCGTGTCTATTTACCTTAATTATTTTTTTACGTAGCCGTTATTATTAACAGGATATCTCCTTTTTCCAGAATTTTTATAAATTATAAAAAAAGTAAGATTTTGAAAAACGGATTTTAATCAAACGACATTTTAAAAAAAGAGATAATTCGAACACGGCCCGTTATTCACATTACATAAATTATGTATTTCAGCTTTGGGTGCCGTCAATTCAATTAATTTTAAGCAAACCATGCGCGGTAATATAGAAATTGATAGATTGTTTAAAATTAAGGAAATTCATAAGAATAGTATATGTATGTAAGTTAAATTAAATAAAACCATCATTTAATTTTTTCGTTTTATATCTACATATATTTTAAGGTGTCAAATAATAAATCAATACAAAATTTCAAATAAACAAAAAAAAACGGTAGAAAAAACATTTCATAAAATCTACTTTATAAACAATTTGCGGAACATAACTAATTATTTAAAAAAAAACTAGAGATTAAATAAACTTTTTATTCTACTTTTAGCAATATTTTAAGAAGTTTAATATAAATTTCTTTGAGAAAATTGCTATTAAAATTCGAAATTAATTTCAATATTTAAAAAAATTACTCCAAAAAAAAACCGAAATATTCAGTCTTATGTTTTTAATTCACAACTAAGTAAGATAAATGGCAAATTTCAACAATAAGATTTCTTTTTTTTAGAATATAATTCTGGAAGCTATTTTAAAGTTAACAATGCAATATCATCAAGTTAATGCACATAATAATACTAAAACAAGGTAAAAAAAAATATTATAATTAATGTGAATTAACTTTTTAAATATTGAATTGAAAGAACTTCCTATTACAATAATTTTAAATTTCGAATTTCCAAGTTTATATTTTTAGTAAATTGTATACTAAAATAACATATATTTTTTTCATTACTTAATAAAATTAATGACTTAAATATTTGCATATTCATATTTTCTATCTACAATTTTAATTTTTGTTATTTCTTTAGGTGTAAAAACATTTTTATAAAATTTTAATAAACTCTAATTTCAATGTTTATGTTGTATTTGTAAATTTGTTTTTTAAGGAATGGCAGTTAATTGACTAAATGCCTTACTAAATTTACGGTGAGTACTTCGTTAAACCACCTGTTATTGTTTTATGATCTAACCTTTCTTCTTCTGATAACCAAGCCATCTAAAATTTAAGAGAATATTTGTGTTAATAATTTTAAATCTTTGAATTAAGAAAAATTCATTGTGTACACACTTTTTGTTTGTGTTGATGAGCTGCTTCATTAGCTCTATCTAAAACCATTTTTTCTCTTAAAACACCATCTTCTGATGCATATACTGAAGCTTGCCAACTAACACCTAATTTGGAAATTTCTCTGCCAGACATACCCTCACAAATTTGTGCAATTTTAGTACATATAGCACCATAATCAAATTGTTCTAATTTAAATCTCCTAAAATTTTATTTTGAAAATATTTAATTTAATTTCAAATTTTATTTGTAAAATATCAAAAATATACTTTGCTCCCTCTGTTGCTGGTTGTAAAACAAATTTATCAAAATATAATCGAACCAATCTTTCACGTTCTTCTATTCCAGGTAATGTAAATTCAACCATTTCATCTAAACGATCATTTAAAGCATAATCAAATTGTTCTGGTGTATTACTAGCTAACACCAACATGAATTTAGGATTTTGTTCGCTAGTACGATATAAAAATGCATTTAAAGCTGATCTTAATTCTTCTGAAATACGTTCTGAAGAACGTTTGCGCAAAAACGCATCAGCTTCGTCAACAAATAACAGCAAACCTTTTCTTGAGGTTTTTGCCCAATCAAAAACTTTATGAATTGCAGTTACAGCATCTTTACCCATTGGACCAACATCACCACCAGACATTATAGCATAATCCATACCAGAATGATTAGCTAATCTTTTCGAAAACATAGTTTTTCCAGTACCAGGTGGACCATACATTAATATATTACGATAAAGACCTTTATTCATGCGAGTATTTTTTGTAGCGATTGCTACATCTCTTAAGCGTTCTTCTAATTTTGGATTAAGAATAACTCCATGCAATGCATCAGCTGGCTTTGTTCGTAGTTTTTTCAAATATTTAATTGGGTGTTGTACAGCATCCAGAAGAGCAAATCGTGATGTTTCACCAACTAAACTTGGTTTACCAATCCTTGCTTCAATATAACGTGAAGCTACACCAGTCCCTCCTTTTGCAGAATATATACCCAAAGCAAGAAGGGATAATCCACCAACAGCCTTCAATACTTTATCCCAATCTGTTAACATAGCTTCAGCTCCAGTACCCAGAACTGAACCGGCGGTCCTGATATTATTAATATAGATTTAATAGAGATCTAAATATATAATTTTACTTACTTAATCCCTTCTAGAACAGTGGTCCTATTTTCTTGAGCTTTCAAACGAATTTGTTCCAAAGTTAGATCACGATTTTCTCGATCAACTTTGGCTTTTGCTCTTAATTCATGTTCTAATAATTTGAGTCGATTTTTTTCTTTCATTTCAATTTCATGCTCAATAGTTTGCCTTCGCATAGCTTCTTGTCTAGCAACACTTTCTTCTTGTCTAAAAAATAATTTAAAATCAAATTACACATATGTATCAAATTTTTACCAACCCCAAAAATTAAATATTTACTTTTTAAGATTATCTTCTTGTGCTTTCTGTTGTTGGGCCAATTGGTCATCATAACGTCGTCTAGATAATTGATCTTGATATTGTGCACGTTGTTGTTGTTGTTTTGTTTCTTCCTAAAGTAAAAAACAAAATATATTCCATATGACATAACACTACTTTAATTTAAACTAACTATCAATGTTTTTCTTCGCTCCTCATGATCTATACGCCTCTGTTCGACTTTAGCTTGTTCTATATGTGCTTCATATTCCTTTACTTTGGCCATATATTCAGACTGTCGTGTACTCTCTTGCATTTTGGATAAATCTAATGCTTCCTTAGCATGCCCTAAAAAAAACAGGAAAATAATTATGCTGAAGTTCATCATAAACATAAAATGTCTTATTAATAAAACGATTACGCAATAGTTATTGACTTTAAGTCATTATTTTACTTGATCTTTCCAAAGTTTTTGCAGCTTCTGCAGCTCTTTCCAAAGCCGAGGAATCAAACCGGTATGCTTCCATCGCTTTTTTTTCAGCTTTTGTAAGACCTTGATCACCCGACACTGAACCGGCAGTATCTCCAGAAGCTCCAGTATCCCCCGTTGTCGGCATTGCATTATCTTGAGGTTTAGCAGATCTTCCAAATATCCACGACATATCTTGCAACTATGTTTTCTAACTTATTTCAAAAAAAATCTAATTGATTCAAAATAGTCTCCACCACTTTTCCGTATCTATTCTTAAATTTACGAAACGTGCAGATTTGCTATAACTAAACCACACTTACACCACAACACCACTTCATTAGTAAAAAAAAGTTATAAAATACAAGACAGTTGGCAGCTAAAAAGCAAACTTCAAAATTTGTTTCAAACTTCCATAAATATAAAAACGGGATACTGATTGTGAGTGTCATCTAGAAATTAGTAGGCTGAACCATTGTTTAAGGAAACATTATTACTTGCAGATTTCAAACTCTGAGAGAAAGTAAATAAACAAGTTATTTAAAAGAAATATACAAAATATAAACTATTTCAAGAAATTATATTTATAACTCAAGGTACATATATATTATATATATATATATATATATATATACTTTTAAAATATTATACCAATTTTGTGGTAAATTTTCAAGTTTGAAAATTTTTTCAAATTTTGTGACATTTGATACATTCTGAAATTTTGGGAATCGAAACATAATTAAATGACACCAAATTGACAACTTCATCAATTCTTCAAAAAGCAAATATGTAAATTTAAGTTGTTCTTGTTGTTACCTACGAAAAATTACAAAATAATAATTTCATTGTAATAAAATAATAAATTATTTATCGACATAAATAATTTAAATTTGTTTAAATAAATAAGTTACATTTAAATATGTCAGAAACTGATGTTCTTAAAATGAAAGTAAGATATTTTGAAACCTCAATTTCTATACAAAAAAATTGATTTACAAAGTTTACATGTTTTTTAGGTTGCTGATTTGAAAAGAGAACTTAAATTACGAGGCTTACCAATAACTGGTAATAAAACTGAACTACAAGAACGTTTACAATCTGTATTGCTAGACGGCGATTTATCGTTAGAAGATACTGCTATGTCTGAAGACGTTCTTTTAGATGATGATGTTTTAACAGATGAAGAAGTTCCTGTATCACCCATTCCAGAAGAAAATTTAAATTCGACACCAGTTGTAGAAAATAAAGCCGATACAATTTTATCTGCAACCAGCATTACTGAACTAAAATCGGATTCAGATAATAATCAACCAAAAAAAGCTGTTGTTCTGAAACGTAAACCTATAACATTATCAACATCAGACACTTCATTGGAAGAAACAGATACAAAATCTGAATTACCTTGTGAACCAGCAGAAAAAATAAAAAAAGTTGAAATAACAACTGAAGGAATTAATAATGAAGAAAATGATGGGTCAGCAAATGATAAACGAGCTTTAAAAGTGAATCAATTAACAATGAAAGAACGTTTAGATATGCGTGCCAAAAAATTTGGAGTATTATCTCCAACGTTAGATGCTCTTGGAAATAAATCAATTAATCAAGAAAAAATAAATGATTCAGATCCAAAAACAATTGAGGCTCTAAAAAAACGGGCTGAAAGATTTGGAATTGTAACTGCACCACAAATCAGCGCCATTGAAGAAGCTGAAAAATTACAGAAAAGGAAAGAACGATTCGGTTTAAATGCTGAAACAAACAAAACAGCAAATGACAATACATCAACTAATTCAAATGTTGATTATGCAGAAAAAGCTAGGTTAAGGCTTGAAAGATTTAAAACTACAGCAGCTAATTAGTGTTCAAATTTTCTTGAGTCAAACATTTTTCTTTCGTTTTTTATATCTTAATTGTATGAATATAGATTAATATTTATGTATTTACAATAATACAAATTTAATAATTATAAAATAAATGAAAAAAGTTCTTCAAAAAATAGTAAATATTAATTTCAAAATACTGATATGAAATCCAAAACAAATTTTTAGTGCATACATACACATTTTAAAATAAGCCCATAAAGTAACAACAAAATTAGAGCTTATATTTAGCGTTTTTCAGTATTTGAACTAATGATGAAACAATTTTAGCATCTGTTACGTATATTACTTCTTGTTTAATTTCAGAGGTATTAAATTTCTGATCCTTTTTTTTCTTAGCAGAGGAATGAAATTCCTGTAAGCCAGTTTCCTTTAAAATAATTTCCAAATTTTTTTCGTTAATCCCAGCTCCAGGTAATATTATAACATTTTTATCTCTGGCCCATTTACACATTTCTTTTAAATTATCTATTCCAAGTTCAGCAGTTTCTTTAAGTCCACTTGTAAGAATTCTTTTGAAACCTAGATTTTCAATTAGATCTAAATTTTTAAAAAGTTCTTTTGGATTTGTAAAATCAAAAGCTCGATGAAATGTAACAGGAAGATCACCACACTCATTCAATATTGTTTTACATTGTTCTATATTAATCTCTCTATTTTCATATAATGCACCAAATACAAAACCATCTGCTCCAAAAGATTTTAATATTTTTATGTCATGCAGGATTGCTGATATTTCATCGTTAGAATACATAAAATCTGAACCACGTCTTGGACGAAGCATGCAAAATATTGGAATTTTTATGTCTCGTTCTTTCAAAACTTGAAGTACGCCCGGACTGGGAGTTAATCCACCTTCACTTAGAGCTAAAAAAAGGAGTTAGGAGTTGAAAGCTAGATTAACCAGAAATTCTATTCCATATGTAATTATAAATTCATACCGGAACACAATTCTATTCTCGAACATCCTCCTTCAAATGCTTCAAATGCCGATTTTATTGAATCTACACAAACTTCCAACATTGCTGTTAATTACACAGGTTATAAAACCGGTTATCTTTTTATTAGACAAATGTCATTCTTGACAATTAACGTTTTTTTCTAATTTAAAATATGTCGTTAAAGAAATTGGAAATTTCTAATTTATCATATCCATAGATATGATCATATCATATCCAAATTGCATATGAACTTTACGTAGGCAGATGAAAAACAATAAAGTAATAAACTTATGTAATTGAAAATGGTTTATTTTTAAAAATTTATTAAAAACGAGAAGGCAATTATTAAGTAATAAGACATAGTTAAAAATCAAAACTAAATTAGCTAAAATAAAAATTAATACTAGATTTTTCTTTAAAAATATGTTGTAAAATTTAGGTTAACATTATTTAATTCATTACAATTATAATTATTTTGTCAAATTCGACAAACAAAAAACTATTTAAAAAATATAATTTAGAGATGCAATGCACAACCAATTATTCAACACGAATTATTAGTTTATTACATTCATTGTGATCCAAGGATGCAACATGACTCTATCCAAAGGCATACGTCTGTGTGGATCTTGAACTAAGAGTCTTTCAATTAAGTGGGCAGCAGCTTTTGATACAAATGTAGGTAGTTTATAATTAACATTAATAATTAAATGATAAGTTGTGTCACTTTGTGTAGCAAGGAATGGTGCTTGTCCTACTAAAAGCTCATACATTAGAACACCTAAACTCCAAATATCTACAGCTTTGGTATGAGGATCTCCTAAAATATCCATTAATTTTTGTTTTTAAACTGCAAAATTATAAATAAAATAAATAAAATAATACCTTTAACCATTTCAGGTGGTAAGTAATCCAAAGTGCCACATAAAGTTGTTCTTTGTGAATGAGGTTCATGTACTGACCACCCAAAATCAGCAATTTTTAATTCACCATGATGCCCCAAAAGTAAATTTTCAGGTTTAATATCTCTGTGAATAACATTTCTTTCATGTAAGTACAATAAGGCAGACGATAACGATTTTATATATCCAGCTGTTTTTTTTTCATCGAAACGATTTTCTGGCTGTAATTTTAATGCATCATATAAAGTTCCTTTTGGTGCATATTCTAAAATGAGATAAATTCTAGTAGCATCATGAAAATATCCAAAGAGTCTTAAAATATTGGGGTGTTTTAAATGAGATTGGATTTCAATCTCTCTGCGGACTTGATGTTCTACGTTAGTTTCATGAATTTGTTTTTTGTAAAGAACTTTTAATGCTACAACAAAACGAGTTTCTTTTTCACGAGCTGAATATACATTTCCAAATTTTCCTCTTCCCAACTTAGCTCCTATATCAAAATTTGATATATGCCATTGTCTTTTACTTGAACTTTCTAAAATCAATTATTTATAAAAAAAAAAGATATTTATTATAAATTTAAATCCATTTATACCTGTCTGTTTTGCAATAATGTCTTCCTTATTTGTTTCAGACTTTTTCTCCTTTTCATTGCTCATCACTTTTTCACTGATTTCTTTCACTTTTTTGTTAGTTTCATTTTCAATTCTTTTCTCAGTCTTTTCATTTTCTTTATTTAAGTTATTACTAGATTCAGTTAAATTTCTTGTAAATTTTCCAGCTTCATCATTTGTTAATTTTTTCTGTGTAACAATTTTTTGAGGTACAGCAGTAGATATTACTGTTTTTTTCTGTGCTGTAACTGGCAATGGAGCTTTGAAAATGGCTGATTTAATATCGGATCTTACAATCGTAGTAGCAACCTATTTAATTTGAGTTTATTAAATTATATGTTCTATAACTACTTGAATAAAGTTTTTAACTTACATTAGGTCCTACTAAACCTTTTCCGCCCAATTTATTATTTGTAATTTTACTAATAGGATTAGACCTACTTTTATATACATTTTCTTTATTTGCTTCACTTGCATTTGGTCTATGAAACATTTCTTATAATTCCTTAGATTTAATTAATCTTGTTTCCTAAAACATTAATACAAAATTAGAAAACAATTTGGAATTGTATTTACTGACTTCACGTTTGAGTTTATTAAATAAAAATGTGTTTAATATTAAAAAATGTTCGTTAAAATGTAAAATTCGTTTGGATTTGAAGCGCCACTGCGGATATATAATATACTAATCAAATTTTACAAATTATTTTGCTGTCACTCATATCTGACATTTGTGTCGGCCAAAGGACAATTCCATTGATTTAGAAATGACTAATTTACATAGAACATTTATATTTATATAAATCCTTAATCCAGATGAAAATGATTTGAAGAATTTTTTAATATATTAAATATAAATATACATATGTATATATATTAAAAATATGTTCATGTCCATACATAGGTATGTAATTGTTTAGCAAAATTTGACTTGTTTTATATATTTTTGGTTTTTTCTACTCCTACATAGATAGCACTAGAATAAGTTCCACAATTATGTTATACTTATGTCATTATACATATTACATCCTTCAATTTTGCACTCAGCACTATTGCTCTTGCAGCCAATCAGACATACATTTACAAGATTGAGTACTCGGAAAAATTGGAAAAATTATTTTTAAATTAGAAAATATTTTTTATTAGAAAAAGAAATTGAAATATTTATTGAAAAATGTTTTCTGGGAGTAATCCTAGTGCAGATTTATATTGGGCAAATGCTTTAGCTCAAGCTCAATCTCAAAATAATAGCCTAGATTGGGCATTATTGGCTCAGCAATGTAAGTATATTATGCACGATAATATCTATGAAACTTATATATATGTGTATATTTATAACTAACGGAAACTAATAAAACAATTTTGTCAGGGATAAGTCATCAACAGAATATAAATTCAACTTTTGACACAAATAACCGGATTAATACAGATTTTGTTAGTCCTGCAGATGCTCCACCAGCACCAAAAATCGGTATTAAAAATACTGAAGAACAAGGAGAAGCTGATATGGATGTCGAAGATGATCAATCAGAGCCAGAAAATCAGAATTTTGTGCCCCCTCCACTTCCACCAAATCTTTGGTCCATGTCATCACCAGCACCATTACATCTGCCAGTGATGACACAACAAATTCCACCTTCATCAATAAGTGGTAAATAAACTTCAATGTATAAAAACTATAATCATGATTAAAATTAAATCTATATATATTACATAATAATTAGCACCATGGAATATGTGGAATACGCCAGGAATACTTAATACAAATCTTCCTCCACCTTCTTTACACATACCCGAAATAAATACACCTCTAGTAGTAAATGATAAAATAAATAAATCATCAATTATACCATCTTTAATGGACACACCAGTAAATGCACCAGTTGACAATCAATTTCTTCCTACATTAGATGCGGCTAAACGTAAAACTTTACCAGCTTGGATTAGGTAATTATTTTTTTTTCTTTTTTTACTTTTTTTTATATACTATTTATTTAGAGAGGGATTGGAAAAAATGGAACGTGAAAAACAGAAACAATTAGAAAAAGAGAAGGCATCAACAATAGATAAAAATGAAAATTTAGAGAATCAAAGTTTAATAGAAAGTCTTCAAGAAGCAGAAAAATCAGATATAATAGGTAGTAGTAGGACTCACATAAATTCTAGTAACTATAAAGGTTTTCTAAAGAATAGTGGTGCAAGCTCGGTAATGAAAAAATTTAATTCATGATAAACTTTTAGCATGGACAATAAATTTGGAATCTGTTTAAATAAAATTAAAATTTTATTTTAGGATGAAAGTGACATATCAGACAATGAATCAGATGCTGAAAAGGCAAGAAACATTAAAAAAGAATCTTCGGTTAAAATTAATCCGTGGCATGGTAAAACTCGCGAAGAAATTGAAGAAGAAATGGTAAATATTTTTATACACACATTTGTTTTCATCGATTAATTCCATTTAATTTTAACTGATTTAAATTAAATTAAAATAATATAGAAGAGTTGATTGAATTTTAATTTTAATTGTATTAACTAATTTAAATCAAATTTTAGATGCTTGTGGTAAGGCGATCCTTAACTGAAATTTTATTGGAAATAACCAATCAAGAAATACGTAATATAGCACAAGAAACGTTAAAAAGGCATAAGTTGAAAGGTAGATAAATTCGAAATAAAATTACTTTTTTTAATTTATTTTACAGACAATGAGAAATTATTTATTTTGAAAACCACATAGAAAATTACATTTTAGCTATGATGAAACTCATTAGATGAAAATAATATTTATTATTTTTATATACATATATAATATATATGTATATTACAATAAAAGTTGTCTTACATCTAAAATAGAAAGCTATGGAATCCATTACGAAATTGAAACAAACCATTAATTACATATTTTCTTTTTCGATTTTTTTATTTGATTGTATGTTATTTTTCAAATCTATTTATATTTATGTTTATTGTTAAATAAAGCATCATCAGCCCAAGTTATACGTAAAAGCGCCCTTACTTCTATAAGCAGCAATTTAGGTAAGTTCAATGTTTTGATTTATTAATAAGAGTTATATTTTTTTAATTATTTTATTTGTTAAAAAATTGACATAAAAAAATTAATTGTTGAAACCCTTAAAAGTTCCAGTATATTATTTTTCTTTTTTGTAATATGGAAGCATAAAAATAATTATGCATATTTAAAATTAGTTTGAACTGATTGATTATGGTTCCAATTGAATAATAAATGTTTTTCTATTTCGAAATTTTTTTTATATATGTATGTAAAATAGCTGAATCGAAATTTTACATTTCTTATTCAATCCATAAATTTCAAATATGTACACAGTCTAGTTCAAAAACTTAAAAATTGTTTACCCACAACAGTTGTTAATTTTTTGTATATAGATTCTATGTTTAAACGATTTGACATGCTCACCAAAAAAAAGGATTTTCGTTAATCAATTTTTATTAACTACTTTTTATTGGCATATAACATTAAGCCAGGCCGGGCACGGACAATTTTTTATCGACCATTTAAGCTGTCTCAAAAATATTGTATTCACGTACGGGGAGGTTTTTAATTGCCCAAAATGAGTCATATTTTTTAATATATTTTCATTCTGCATTATAATTGTAATTATAATAAAATAATCAAAAATAATAACGTAATTTCTTAATTATCAAGTCGATTTTTAATTGTCGAGAATTAAAAACCGTCCGTATACACTTTTTCATATAATTTCAAGATGTTTTATTTTGTTTGATTAAAAATAATCCATGTTGACGTACCTATAAGACGACAATTTTTCTTCACTTATATTCTACATTTGTTTTATAACAATAATTGGGAGTTACTTAAAATTTTTGAATATTTAATTTAAAACAAATCCAAAAAAAAAATTCTTCGTTATTATTCATTTTTTTCCTAATACATCAAGAAAATTGCACAAAATTTTCTTTGATTTTTAAAGGCTTAGGGGCGTATGACAGTGATTCCAGTAACGATTCGGATACTGATGATGAAGTTAAAAAAGATGATAAAGATAATGATAAAGATTCTGAAGAAGAATTAAGAGTACGTATAAATTCAAAAAAATTTGAAAAATTTCTCATTTAAATATTTTTTTTCTTTTTTATTTCATTTTTTTTTTCACAATTATTTTTATTTTGTAAATAATATTTTATACCAAATTAAAACAGGAAACTATGCTTAACAAACAACGTGCATTTAAAGCAATTGCTCGAGAAATTGATATTTTAGTTGAAAAAGAAGAATCTCGCCAAGATGAAATTCGTCAAGAACGTTTACGTCGTGAACAGTTAGAACGTTCAAGTGAACGTCTTTTATCTCAAGGTGGTGACAATGATATTATTGTTGATCATTTATCAGGTAGTGGAACAAGTGGTAATTTAATTGGTAATTCAAGTGGTATCGGCATTATTGGTGGACAATTAAGAAGAACAAATTATGAAAGAGATTTTGGTGAGACACATCATGATAAAAAATCGTATTCATCTAATGGTGCGTTCTAAAATTATATTAAAAAAAAAGAAAAAAAAAAACCTTGTGAAAAATAACTGTATTATTGAAACTAAAAGAAAACCAATCAACAAAGTTAATTTTTATTAGGAATGGCAGGCTGCATTGAATATATCTGATATATATTTAAATGCACCTATTTTTTTTTCTTTAAATTTTTAGAGTATGAAATTCTTTAAATCTTAAGAATTATTAAAACTATTTATTTTTACGTACAAAACAAGAATTTATAAATACTCAACAAAATCGAACATTTTTTTTATTTATTAAATTCTCCAAAACAAAATGAACTCGAAATATTATTTTGGTTTAATTTAATTTCAAAATAAAAAAATATAAAAAAAACGAGAAAGATTCAAGAGAATTTTAAACAATAAATAAATTTTTATTTAATTATATATTTTTTTTTGTGGAGTATTTTGTTTAAACACAGTACTACCAAATTAAATATGCGTGTACTTGTATTTATTGAATTGAATGAAAAAGAAATTTATGCTTAAAATTCACATTAAATACTAATTTTATTTTAACATTGATTTCTGTTGATTCAATTTTAATAAACAATTTTCTAAATTTAAATTTATATTAACAACTTTCCAATATTTAAAGAATTTTTTAGATTTTCATTTCAGGGAACGATCCTATTAAGAATTAAAACGTAAACTAAACTAATGTTGTTAAATTTTTTTAAAATTAGGCCAAAAACGTCTGAAAGAAAGAACTTCCAGATTCAGTGATAATAAAGAATCAAAAAATAAATCTTCTTCTTCTGCTGCTGGATACCTATTACCAACATCTACTAATTCATTGAACACACCTAATTTAACGAATTCAACAATACCCACAACAACAAAACTATTACAACAATCTGTATTGGCGACGTCATCCGCACAAATTCTATCTAATTCGGCTGCTGCACAAAGTTTCCTAATGGCAAATGCTGTGTTATCAGAAGCTCTTCTAAAAAATGATAAAAAATTTTCGTCATCATCATCTAAAAGAAGCAAACGTAACAGAAAATCTAGAAGTAGATCTAGAAGTCGAAATAGTAATTCTTCTACTTCTTCAAGTAGTAACAGTGATGATAAAAGTAGCCAAAGCAGTAAAAGCAGTAGAACTGTTACATCATCCAATTCATCAAATTCTTCAAAATCTTCAGATAATAAAAAATCAAATACAAAAAATAAAAGATCAAAATCTAAATCAAAAGATCCATCTAATGAATTTGATGAAAAATCAGAACAATTTCGACATCGTCAAACAAATAATCGAGACGATGATAATCGTGTAGATTCAGTTGAATATAATCAAAGTCGTAGTCATCATTATCATTATAATAAATCATCTAATCGTCGAAGTCATAGTAGTGATGAAGATCGTTCATCAACTCGAGATGATGAACGTTCTTCATCACACAACTACTATGATAGTAAATACAATAGCAAACGAAATGATAAAAAAGATCGTTACAAGGATCGTGATGATGATAATAGAAAACAAAGACGACGATATGATAATTCACCTGATTCCGATGATTATTATCGGTCTCGACGTTATCATACTAATAGTAGTAGCAGTCGAAGTAGTAGTCATAGAAATGATAAAAAAGATTATTATTCAAAAACTGATACTCGTAAAAGATCATATTCACATAGAGAAGAAAGTCGTTCTCGATCAAGATCAAAGTCTTATTCTTCAAGAGATAAACACTATGATAAATATTGAAATTAAACAAAAATATAAATGATAAAAATTATATTAGAAAGAAAAAAACAAAAAAAAAAAATAATATCAAAAATATAAAAAAAAATATATATGTAAATTAATATCATTGATTAGGAATACATGCATGGTTCTAAATCAATGATAATACTAAATAAATAATAATAAATATTTTAATACAAAATAATATAGATTAACAAATTGAATTTATTCAAATTGGGAATCTTTTATTAACATACAAAAAATATTAATACGTAATTCGAAAAACTTTTTAATATTCTCAAATATCAAATTAAAGATGAAATAAGAATATATTTTAGGCAAAATATACTGCGAACATTTTAATTATAAAACTTTAAATTTTAATACATATATTATCTTTTTTTTTTAATTATTTTTATGATTTCTTAAATTTATAATATTTTTAGCATAATTATTTTATTATACATATTGTAAATATTATGTGAATAAAATTGCAATATCCCGAACAAAACAAAATACATATGCTTATAAATATAAAAATAAAATTTGAAGATATACGTACATATGTATGAACGTATACGCTTAAAAAACTTAAATAAAACTTAAACTATATGCAAAACCAAGAAATAAAAAAATAATAATTAGTAAATAGCTTAATTTTTTTTAGTAGGTAACTTAAAAGTTAAAACGATCAATCAAAATAATGTTTATTAAAGTGCAAAAATAAAAACATATTAAAGAATTAAATAAACACTTATTTTTTATTTGAAATATTTATTTTGGCCTTGATTTGTTTATCTTAATATTTACAGATATTAGCAAGACATTTGACAAAATTTCTTCTGATTTAATACTAATCAAACATAAAACTCTACCAACAACCTTGAATTAAATGCATCTAAATGTCAAATTGTTACTAACCTCTACTATTGAATTTGATTACCATCTTGGGAATCAAACTTTAACCCGTTCTGAGTTAACTCGCGATCTAGGTATTATTCCGGATCACAGGCTGAATTTCAAAGCACATTTCAATCCCATTATTAATAAAGCTAATTCTATGCTAGGTTTTATAATGCGCTGAACCAAAGAGTTTACAGATCCCTACATTACAAAACATTTACATATCACATGTTAGACCGTCACTTGAATATGCTTCGCAAGTTTGGTCTCCATATCGTAATGTTGATTTGATATTTGACGTATTGAAGCAGTTCAGCGTAAATTTTTACGCTTACACTACGTGCTTTCCCATGGTCTACAATGTTACGTGAATCTAACTCGAGGACAGCTTGTTTTGATACTTAACCTTAGTAAAATAAGCTTTAAATTAAAGATGTATAATCGATAAATAGTTAATAGAATTGATATTTGGTATTTTTCTATTTTCTTTTTGTATTTGATTATATTTTTTAACATTGTAGTTGATTGTACTAACTACAGCATGCTAGTTATTTATTTTTCTTCTAACTATAGTATGTTAGCTATTTATTTTTATCTCTTATTAACTACTAACATTAGTTACTAACAACGGTGATGGACACTAACCCACTGAATGATGATCTCACCGCTTAGCAACATGATGCAATCTTTCGTCTAGATTAGATGTTTGATTTCCTTGCTCTAAACAATATCTGGCAGTATAATAAATCCAAAATTAAGAAATGAAATTTACCAATTCTACTGTTATAT